>CM030361.1:111950726-112634537 GCA_017893485.1 Hemerocallis citrina | reverse complement strand
GAATCACAGAATGGTGCATGGAATGAACCCAATGCTTATCATCGTTATTGTATGCGACATTTTGCTACCAATTTCTTTACCAAATTTGGTAACAAAGCAATGAGGACGAAAATCAAAATTATAGCATGTCAAAACCAACGGAATTGGAAACAGTAAATGCGGAAGCGGCAAATTGGTTAAAAGAGAAAATAGTTGAGAAATGGGCACTTTCTGAAGATGGAGGACGGCGATATGGGATAATGACTACCAACCTATCAGAAGTTTTCAACTCGGTTTTGAAAGGTGTGTGTAGTTTACCAATAACTGCTATTGTGGACATGATCTTGTTGTGCGGAATACAAATCAAACCAACAATCAAACGAGAGAAACAGCGAGAAAACACAGAAAAACAAGCAACACAAGAACACAAGATTTACGTGGTTCGGCAAAACGATGCCTACATCCACAAGGGGCGGTTGGGGTTTCTTTACTATGTTCTCCAATGGGCAAACAAAGCCTTTACAAGAGATGACGGCTGCAAAATCCGAATAAGGTGTTACTCTTTACAAAACCCTAACGGGTGTATTTATAGGGAAACTATTGGGCCTTTCGAATTGGGCCTATTCTGGATCCAAAAACCCGCCGACAGTCGACTGGTCTTCATACCAGTCGACTGATAATTCCTTCGGGACAGTCGACTGACTCCCACATACAGTCGACTGCTACTGCTGTATTCTCAGTCTTCGAAAACTCCTCTCTGGACAGTCGCCTGATCCTCCAACCCAGTCGACTGAAGCTCTGAAACTTTCGAACACTGCAGATACCAAATACCAGAATCGAGCCATTATCCTACAATCTCCACCTTGGCGAGATCTTCCAAGTATCCAACAATCTCCACCTTGGTGAAATCTTCCAAGTAGCCCAAGCAATCTCCACAAATACTCCAAAACAACTGCTCATCACCAAATGTAACAAAAAACCAAACTCCACCTTAGTATGATATCACATACTAAACAAACCAATAGCAAAGCACTATCCCAATCGCCCATGCCAAATTATCAAACATGCAAAATATTAGTCAGGTCCATGCAATGCTTGAACTTGGCTGCCCCAACAACTTTGGTCAACATATCAGTAGGATTATCAGCTGTTCCAATCTTCACCAAATGAATATCACCATCCTTTATCAAATCACGCACAAAATGATAACGGACATCAATATGTTTGGTCCTCGAATGATGAACTTGGTTCTTCGCTAAATGAATAGCACTCTGACTGTCACAGTGTACCTCCACCTTCTCCCGATGAATTCCCAAGCTCTTCAAAAGTCCATGAATCCAAATGGCTTCCTTCATGGCCTCAGCAACCGCCATGTATTTAGCCTCAGTAGTAGACAACGCTACAGTGGACTGCAAATTTGACCTCCAACTTATAGGTGCTCTAGCCATAGTAAACAAATAGCCTGTAGTAGACCGCCTCTTATCTAGATCACCTGCATAGTCCGAATCAACATAACCCACCAATAACCTGCTAATATTGTCATCCCTTTCAAACTTCAAACCCACATCTGTGGTGCCACTTATGTACCTCAAAATCCATTTAGCTGCTTGCCAATGCTCTTTGCCTGGATCATGCATATATCGACTAACCATACTCACCGCCTGAGAGATGTCTGGTCGAGTACAAACCATGGCATACATCAAACTGCCAACCACACTAGTGTAAGGTACATTAGCCATATACTGTCTCTCTTCATCTGTACTTGGAGACTGAGAAGCACTAATTCTGAAATGAGGAGCTAAGGGTGTACTGACTGGTTTAGTTTTCTCATCTATACCAAACCGTTTCAGCACCTTCAAAAGATATTGCTTCTGTGTCAAACTCACTATGCCCTTTGCTCTGTCTCTAGCTATCTCCATCCCAAGTATCTTCTTGGCTTCACCAAGATCCTTCATCTCGAACTCAGAACTCAACTGATTCTTCAAATTTTGAATCTCCTTAGCATTTTTAGAGGCAATCAACATATCATCCACATATAATAACAGATATATAAAAGAGCCATCCTGCAATTTCCTGAAGTAGACACAATGATCATACTCACTTCTGGAATATCCCTGCACTTTCATAAACTGATCAAACCTCAAGTACCACTGCCTTGGAGATTGCTTCAACCCATAGAGAGACTTCTTCAACCTGCAAACACAACTTTCCTTCCCAGCTGTCTTAAACCCATCTGGCTGCAACATATAAATTTCTTCATCTAGATCCCCATGTAAGAATGCAGTCTTCACATCCATCTGTGTCAATTCAAGATCAAACTGTGCTACCAAAGCTAACAAAATCCGAATAGAAGGATGCTTCACAACTGGAGAGAACACTTCATTATAGTCAATACCTTCCTGTTGAGCATACCCCTTTGCAACTAGTCTAGCCTTGAACCGAACACTGCCTTTTGGACCTTCTTTCTTCGTATACACCCACTTGCAACCAATTGCTTTCTTCCCCTTTGGTAGTTGCACTAGATCCCAAGTCTTATTCTTATGAAGAGAGTTCATCTCTTCATTCATAGCAACTTTCCAATCTGTATTTTCTGAACTTTTAGTGGCTTCTTTGAAGTTGGAGGGAACTTCATCATCCACAATGGGAAGAGCAAATGCAACTGTATCTGTAAAGCGAGACGGTCGTTTGATATCTCTTCTTTGCCTTCTTACTGCAATTGATTCTTCCTGCTGGATAGGAACTTCTTCATCATTCTCAGTATCCACCACATCATCTTCATCTTGGACAGGAACAAGATTTTCAACTGACAACTTTTCTAACTCCACCTGTTGGAGAACTCTCCTACCAGTCGACTGGTTATTGCCAACAGTCGACTGTCCCGAGCTCCCACTCTTCTGCTGTTCTAGACCACCAGTCGACTGCTCCTGTACATCAGTCGACTGTCCCGAGATTCTGCTACTCACCTGTTGGAGAACTGTCCCACTCTTCTGCTGCTCACCAGTCGACTGTCCTATACCACCAGTCGACTGTCCCGAGCTAATCATGCTGGTCTCATCAAAAGTCACATCCCTGCTGATTACTAACTTCTTCTGTTCTGGACACCACAACCTGTAACCTTTGACAGCAGTACTAAAACCAACAAATATAGCCTTTTTGGCTCTTGCATCAAGTTTAGTTTCAGTTACATGAAAATAAGCAGGACAACCAAATATATGCAAAAAACTATAATCAGATGCAGGTTTACCACTCCATACCTCAATAGGCGTCTTGCCTTCAAGTGCTGCTGATGGTAAACGGTTGACAATGTGGCTTGCATATATAACAGCTTCTGCCCAAAATGTCTTCTTTAATCCAGACTGTGCTAACATACATCAAACCTTCTCAAGTAAGGTTCTGTTCATCCTTTCTGCAACCCCATTTTGCTGTGGAGTCTTCCTAACTGTGAAGTGCCTCTGGATCCCTTCATCTTCACACAATTTCAGAAACGGATCGTTCTTGTTTTCCCCTCCATTATCTGACCTCAGAACCTTAATCTTCCTACCAGTCTGATTTTCAACTTTCTTCTTCCAACTTGTGAACAATGTCAAAACTTCATCTTTATGCTTCATGGTATATACCCAAACTCGTCTGGAGTAATCATCAACAAAAGTAACAAACCAGTGTCTACCACTCATAGAAGGTGTCTGAGTAGGGCCCCAAACATCTGTGTGCACATAATCGAGGATACCCTTTGTCTGATGTACAGCTGTACCAAATTTCACCCTAGTTTGCTTACCCAAAACACAATGTTCACAAAATTCCAACTTGCACCCTTTAGCATCTTTAAGCAACCCTTGCTTCACAAGCCCCTGCAAGGCCTTTTCTCCTGCATGCCCGAGTCGCATATGCCACAACCTAGTAGAGTCGGGAACAACCTGTTTAGGCCTTTCAGTTACACTGGCAGCCTCACCCAAATATGTTTTTCCCTGCAAGAAAAACAAGTTCCTTTTTCTTTGCCCTTTCATCACCACGAGTGATCCGCTAGTCACCTTCAGAATGCCACCTTCACTAGCAAATTTCAATCCACTGGCCTCCAAAGCACCAAGTGAAATCAAATTCTTTTTCAATTCTGGAACATACCATACATCTGAAAGCTCTCTAATAAGACCATCGTGCATTAGCAATTCAATCTTCCCGATTCCTACCTTCTTACAAGGTGCATCATTTCCCATCAAAACTACACCACCATCCATATACTCCAAAGAAGTAAACCACTCCTTTTTCCAAGACATATGATAGGAGGCTGCTGTATCAAGAAACCATACTTCTTGATAAAGTGAGGGACTAGAAGCAAGTGCAAAAGAAAAATCCTCGCCACTATCTAAATTATCAACAGTCACATTTGCAGTCGAATTTCCCTTATTTCGTAGCTTTGGACAATCCTTTTTCCAATGCCCCCTTTCATGACAGAAAGCACATTCATCTTTGGCCGGTATTTTCCTGTCCTTCGAAACTCCTCTCGATTTGGAACGAGATTTGTTTCCCTTTTTCCCAGATTTGGACTCAGATCTGGTCTCAGTCCTGCCCCTTACAATCAAAGCTTCAGAAGTTTCTCTATCAACCATTTTATCCATTCTCCTAGTTTCATTATTCAACAAAGCATTTGCAACATCTTCATATTTCACAGTATCCTTTCCATATATTAAAGTTGTTGCTAAATGATCATAACTTTCGGGTAATGAATTCAACAGAATTAGGGCTTTATCTTCATCTTTAATTTGCTCATCCAAATTTAACAAATCAGCCAATAATTTATTAAATGATTCAACATGAGCATTCATAGACATACCTTCCGTATAGGTGAAGCGAAAAAGTCTCTTCTTCAAATACAGCTGATTTTCCAAACTTTTCCTCATGTATTTGTCTTCGAGCTTCTTTCACAACACCGCAGCAATGGTATCCCTCATCAAATCATACTTCTGAGCCTTCGCAATAAAGAGCCGAATAGTCCCACACGCAACTCGATTCAACTTCTTCCAATCTGCTTCGGACATATCCTTAGGTTTTTCTACCTCCAAAGCAACATCTTGTTCTTGTTGAACAAGAACATCCAACACCTCACATTGCCACATCCCGAAATTGTTTGTCCCATCAAATTTTTCAACTTCAAATTTTGCGTTGTGAATCGTTGTTCTGGACGAACTTGATCCCACAACATCCTTGGTTGCATCTGCATCACCCGCCATCTCCCTCTAGGTCGAACCGAAAGCTCTGATACCACTTGTTGTGCGGAATACAAATCAAACCAACAATCAAACGAGAGAAACAGCGAGAAAACACAGAAAAACAAGCAACACAAGAACACAAGATTTACGTGGTTTGGCAAAACGATGCCTACATCCACAAGGGGCGGTTGGGGTTTCTTTACTATGTTCTCCAATGGGCAAACAAAGCCTTTACAAGAGATGACGGCTGCAAAATCCGAATAAGGTGTTACTCTTTACAAAACCCTAACGGGTGTATTTATAGGGAAACTATTGGGCCTTTCGAATTGGGCCTATTCTGGATCCAAAAACCCGCCGACAGTCGACTGGTCTTCATACCAGTCGACTGATAATTCCTTCGGGACAGTCGACTGACTCCCACATACAGTCGACTGCTACTGCTGTATTCTCAGTCTTCGAAAACTCCTCTCTGGACAGTCGCCTGATCCTCCAACCCAGTCGACTGAAGCTCTGAAACTTTCGAACACTGCAGATACCAAATACCAGAATCGAGCCATTATCCTACAGATCTTTACCGTCTTAATTCGTACTTTGCCACACTGTGTCAGTTAGCCAATAAGCCAATTACTGAGAGTAAAATTTTTGCACAAAGAGTATAGGATTTCATAGATCTCCGGCGTGAAAGAGCCAATATGCATGAGGTGATATTGTTTAGCCATCAACCTGGAGTTTTTGCAGTCAAAACAGGTATACGGAGAGTAGGTGGGAATCAAAAGGGTGGTAACTTGCACACCGTTACCTTAGGCAATAAAACATGTACTTGTCAAAAATTTCAGTTATATCATATACCATGTTCTCATGTTCTAGCAGCTTGTGCATGTCGCGCTATTGATTACAAACCGTATGTTGATACATTCTACTCAACTATTTCATTAGCACAAATATGGGCTCCCAATTTTCATCTAATACTAGACCTGCATATTGGCCAGTTAATACTGGAAACAAACTTGTACCTGATGCGAGCCTTTGATGTTCTCGGAAAGGTCGGCCGAAGAGTACGAGAGTACGTAATGATATGGATGTACGAGATGAGTCTAGCAGGGCTTCCGAAATGACGTGTTCAAAATGTGGTTTGAGGGGTCACAATAAACGCCGATGTCAGAAAAACTCAAGTCAATCTACTCAAAGCCAACATTGAGCTATTTTAGAGTTTTGTTAGTTGAATTTTCTTGATTATGTAATATTTAAGTTGGAACTTTGTATGGAATCATGAATTTGAAGTTGTTGTCATATTTGTATGATATATGTTATTTTGAAAGTTAACGACTACGCAGATGAGAAATTTCAAGAATGTTCATACTTTGTGAAAATTCAAGTTACTAACAATCGTTACCTCAGTTAACGGCCTTGGTTTTACCAAGGCCGTTAATTGAGTTAACGATTGTGGAGATTCTTCACTTTCCAGAGAGTTGAAACTTTCTGGAAAATGAAGTTACTAATACTCGTTAACTCAGTTAACGGCCTTGGTTTTACCAAGGCCGTTAACTGAGTTAACGACTGTGTACATCCTTCACTTTCCAGAAAGTTGAAACTTTCTGGAAATTGAAGTCACCAACACTCGTTAACTTAGTTGACGGCCTTGGTTTTACTAAGGCCGTTAACGACTGTGTACATCCTTCACTTTTCATAAAGTTGAAACTTTCTAAAAATTCAAGATACTAAAACTTGTTAACTTACCAAGGCTGTTAACTAAGTTAACGACTGTGGACATTCTTCATTTTCCAGAAAGTTAAAACTTTCTGGAAAGTCAAGATGTTCACACTCGTTAACTCGGTTAACGGCCTTGGTTAAACCATGTCCATTAACCGTGTTAACGAGTGTGGACATTCTTCATTTTCCAGAAAGTTGAAACTTTCTGAAAATTCAAGAAGCTCACACTCGTTAACTCGGTTAAAGGCCATGGTTTAGCCAAGGCCGTTAACTAAGTTAACGACTGTAGACATTGTTCATTTTCAAGCAGCTTGTAACTTTCTAGAAATTCAAAATATTCACACTTGTTAACTCGGTTAACGGCCATGGTTACCAAGGTCGTTAACAGAGTTAACGTGTATGCCTATCTTCACAAACAGACTTATACTAACCTGAATCTGCTACCTAATTACCACTCAAATGTTCATATCTCCATCTTCATATCTCGAAACACATATCACAGCTCAACCTTCGTATCATATCACGATAACACAATGTCAAGTCATAACACAATATCAGCTTATATGACAATATCAGCTCATAATTCAAATATGCTCATAACACAATATCAGCTCAAATTCAAGAAATCCAGAAATATTTCCAAACCTGCAACATACCATCTCATATTTCCAAACATGCAGCATACCAGCTCATATATATCACAAATCCAACAATCTCAATTCCACAATCTGAAACATATATATCCTGAAATCCAACAACTGAAACCCCAGCAAACCACAAAACATTTCAACAATTCAACATTTCCACTATTACAAAGATTTCTACCATTACAAGATTTCCACCATTACAAGATTTCCCATACATATCCTGAAAGAAATCTGAAACTTAAAGACAGCTTCAAGGTCACTTAACACAATATTTCCAACATTTCCACCATTACAAAACTCAAATCTCAAAAATTTTACTTGACATCAAGACATCTTAAAGCTCAAAAGTTTTAACTCAAAGGACAATTAACTCAAAGCTCAAAAGTTTAACTTACGAAGGGGTGAATAGTGTTGGAGGTTTCCTTGCTCGTTTGGGACGCTTTTGGCTAGTCTGAGTTAAACCTGAAAGAGAAATATTATCTTTGTCAAGTTCTTCTTCTTCCTCTTCTTGGATTTCATCAATTGGTGGAGACGGCTCCCTTCTTCTCCTTCCTCTTTCTTCATGTATTACTGGACTTGGACGAGATTTTCTAGCCATCGTCTTCCGACGACCTATTTGGTGGACGGGCCCGGACAAGATCGCATCGATTCTGTTGCCTTCGCCAACGAGATCAGCTTGTACTCGACACGATTCAACAATTTTTTGCGAGAAAACCTTCAACGGCTCGATTACATTGCTTTTCAAAATCTTCGCGCATTCTTTCACTTGAATCCATGTTTGGGCTATCTACAAAAATGAAAAAAACGTAATAATAAATTCAGTAAATAATAAATTGAATAAGTAGTTGTAATAATAAATTCAATGTAAATAATGAAATAACACTTACGACACTCCGTAGCAATGGTGTCTTCGGTTGATACATTGGTAGGTTAACGGAGTAGGTGTCAGCTGGATCAGTGGCATGTCTACGTGTCGGTACTTGCACCCCGGCTGGTCGTTGGCTTGTTGGAGAAATGTATAGGCGAGTCATTCTTCTAAACCACGTCACATGATGAGCTGCATCGAAAGGTGGAATATTCTGAATTAAGTGATCAAGACGATGGTTCCATATTTCCACGTGAACGCTGAGTGAAGCTGCTTGTCTACTCATACCAGTGACACTGTGTAGATCAGCATTGTATGGTTAATGGACTGGAATGTTCTGGCGCAACCCAAATTGACGAAAAACTCTGTCTGGGAAATATGCCTCAACTGTACCGAAGTGGATCAACGGCACTTTTGTCAACCACAACCGACGAGCCGAGGTACAAACTGGAGGCAATTGAGCTAAACGTTCCTCGGTATATGGTTGCCACTTGACACAATCATCATGCAAGTGGTCAAGCTCGTCCCGGTAGTTTGATAAGCATCTATTTGGGCTAGCCTTCCACGTCAACGAACCCGTCCAATACACACCTTGAGGTGGCCTCATGTTCTCGTCCTCGGAAAGGTTCGACCACTTTGGTGACTGTTTTGCCACAACAGAACAGCCGATGTGCAGTCGTTCCCAACTCCAAACCTGCAGCATCAACATTGGTCCATTCATTTGCTTGGCACCAAGAGAGCAATTGCACAAGGCTCGATACAAGGTGGCCAACACAACACTCCCCCAACTATACTCCCTAACTCTCCCAATATCAGCTATTAGTGGTAGATACATTAATGGAACGGAATCTCCGGAGGAATTTGGGAAGATGACACCTCCGAACAGTGTCATTATGTACGCTTGACAATAACAGTGTACTTGGTTGTCCGTGGAGTTATTTGTCAACGTATCGGTGAACTTTTCCTTCAACCATTTCAATCTCAAAGATTTTGCTACAAGGGCAGACCGATCCACCTCGACACCGAGATACTCTTGAATAATGTACTCCGATTCGAAGTCCATTGAGCCAATTACGGCCTGTCCATCAATTGGCAGACTCGTAATCACAGAAACATCTTGCAGCGTCATTGTAGTCTCGCCGACTGGCAGGTGAAAACTATGCGTCTCGGGATGCCATCTCTCTAGAAGAGCCGTTAATAACGGTCAATCCACCATAATGGAGCTCATCAATCCTATGTCGTATAATCCACATGTTTGTAACAACCCATGTATACGAGGATGCATTTCTAACATATTGTGCCTCCTAAATACGCACTCCGAAGAGTTTCCTTCTCAGACGTCTTTAGATCGATGTTGACTTTGCAAAGTCAACAACTTAGGGTCGATCAGACCGGGAACCACTAGAAGAACATATGAGGAAGAAGATGGGCCTGGATCAGTAGACGGAGAAGTAGGTTGTTGTTCATTTCGAGGAGGAGACGGGGCCGTTTGATTGGCCGGAGGAGAAGACATACCGGCCTCATCCTACACCCAAAAAATGGAAATTCAACATGCATATTTATATTTTTATTGATGTCAAAATTGAACGTAAAAAATTAAAATCAAATCATCTTACATTGGTACGTCCACCACGCTTCATTTTTTTGGGAGGTTGTCCTTGACAAGTACGTGGACCTTTCCGGGTTGTTGGAGGTCTACTACCACTCTCTTTTTCGGGATTACCCATTGTCCGTGCCATATGTTATAAGAAATATAATCCTACAAGTTTGATATCAAATATAATCATATATAACCCTATAACAAGAGCTCATGCAACCATAACCCTAAATGAAAATCCAAAATCTCATAATGCGAACTGATACAAAATCTACCAATGCAAACTAATCCTTCATCTACTAATGCAAACTATATCCTAAATATACTAATCCTAAATCCATTGTACGGTTAGATAATATATGTTAACAAAATTAACTTACAATCGCTATAAAGGTACATATACTATTATCATACTAATGCATTTAGTTGTTGTTAATTACATGTTCTTCTAACCTTATCAATTCATAATTGTTCTAATACTAGTAGTATGATAATAGTAGACCCAAAATTACAATGCAACTTGAAACCTTTTCAACTTAATACTCTAACCAAAACCACAACCCTAGACCCAAAATCACAAAAAAAATATAGCATAAATAAGGAACACTTACAAACTATTGTAGGGTGGAAGTAACAAGTCGACGTCAAGCACCACGATCCTCTCCTTTCGATAATTTGGGGAAACGGGTAAATGGGTTAAAATGACGTGTTTTAGTAGATTTGATGAAACAGATTAGTCTTTTGGGAGTGATGAAGAGATTCCACCTAAAATTACAAGAGATTGAGATGAGTAGATGGCGAAATCGAAGACTAGGGTTTGAGGGTTTTGGGTTAAAAATCACATGAGTTGGGTTTCGGATAGAGGAGAGGTGAGAAGAGAGTGAGATAGCGTGTATTACTTAAAGATGAACCCAATCGACACTCGTTAACCCCGTTAGCGCGCCTGGTATAATGAGGCGCGTTAACGGGGTTAACGAGTCTATACTTAAAGATTTTTTTACCAACACCCCAATTTGAAAAAGTCTCCCCTACTGTCCCAACTACAAATGTAAATCCCGTTAACGCGAGTGGTTTAATCACTAACACTAACGGGGTTAGCGTTAGTATATTGGATGAGTTTTTTTTTGCACACCCCCACTCGAAGGGAAAAGTTGTATTACCTGCACCACTCTAAAGGAGTTAGCGCGACGGAAACTACTAGACTCGTTAAGCTCGTTAGCGATAGAGATATTTTGGTATTAAAATTTCAAACAATGACAGTTTCGGACATACTTACAAAAAGTGGGATAGTTTGGTAAAAAATTCGAATGTTTTCGATTTAGGAAAATAGTCGGTTCAGAAAAAGAGACACCCATTAGTAAAAGATATATTTGTAGAAAAAACACCATTTCGAAACTGATTGAAGATATATTTGAATTTGAATGGATTGGAAATTAACTGAAAACATGCAGAAGATAACAAAAGGTAATAATTACCGTAGGTTTTTTTACTATAACAACAACAACGAATTATTTTTTATCTTCATTGTATGTATAGATCTGACTACTTTTTATGCTGCCAATCGATTATCTAACACAACATTCTTTCTTATTTTTTGTTTGGGATACGCATTAAAAAAATATTATGACTTTAAACACAATACTCATATAGTTATAGTATTTTTTATCATTAAAAACACTTATTTTATTTCTTTGGCTATTATTAGTAGTTAAGCTTCATAATTCATGTGATTTTAGTAGAAAGACTCAATAATTGTATCGTTCTAACTTAAAGAGAAAATATGTGGATGCACCAAATACAAAATGTCATGTTAGCTAAAGCAAACTTAATTTATATATGCATAAAAGTAACTGACGAAAAAGTAAGGTAGCTTACTCTATCTACATGTAGTTCTACCTGAATCGTAATTATTAGGACTAGTAATTTACCCGTGAGATGCACGTTTTAATAATTTCTAAAAATATAAAAATAAAAACTCTTACGAAGGGAGAATTTGAACTGAAAACCTCTTTTATATTAGCTATATAGTTATGTACGTGTGTTATACATGTTGATAGAATGACAAAATGACAAATGACACTAAAGGCTTCTCCGATTATAATATTAGATGTCATAATCATGAGATGGTAGTAACATCATAAGTGAATCTTATGAATTTAACAATTAGTTTCATTTGATATCTT
Organism: Hemerocallis citrina; assembly: GCA_017893485.1. Taxonomy (NCBI): domain Eukaryota; kingdom Viridiplantae; phylum Streptophyta; class Magnoliopsida; order Asparagales; family Asphodelaceae; genus Hemerocallis; species Hemerocallis citrina. The sequence continues at coordinate 112,622,352 of CM030361.1, read as the reverse complement.
TTTTCCTCAAAAATTAATATATAGCATTCATACATCTCCACTAAACAATATTGATCCCTAAAAATATGGGAAAAGTATTTCTTCATAATAATAATAATAATAATAATAATAAAACCACCCGAGAAAAGTACTAGAAGAAAAAGTCTATGCGAGCCACCTGAACTAAAAACCCACTAACCCAAATCCAAACCCAGTGAAACCGAACCTCCTTTGAGTAAACCGGCCGGTCTAATCACCGGTTTTCGTCATCCTCTTCATCTTTCCCGAATTTTTTGCCGTACTACGCCACTTTTTGAAAATATTTGCAATTTTAGGCCACTTTCCAAACTATTAGCGTTGTGGGCTAGCCAGCACTACGTCAGTAGCGGCTGCTATTGGGAATAGCGGTTTCTTCATAGAGATTATAGAGAGGGTATTGTATAATTGGCACGAGTTGGTGTAACTGAGGTCGCTATTGTCAATAGTGGTCTCGTCTAACTGAGGTCACTATTCCTAATAGCGACCTTAGGTGGGCCCAACTTATTTTAACACTCAGTCATTCCTCACTGTCTCTCTCATTTCGTTTTCTTCTTCGAATTTCCCCAACAGCGGTGTAACCCCTGTTTCCGATTGTACGGTTTTTCCCTGTATTTTGGGGTTGTCCTCTTTTCTAATTTATTGTATTTTTGAGTCTTGGTCTTGTTGTGGATCTTCTATTTCAATTTATTTTCTTGTATTATTATTGTTATCTTTTGTTAGCCCAACCCGTTGTAAGCCCATACTATTGTCTACCAAAAACTCATCTCCTTAGTGGATCCTAAACCCAAAACCTAGTCCACCCAAATCCACATATGTAATACCCTGCAAAATAAAATAATTTATTTTGCATTATTAAATAATATTAAATTTGTAAAGTTGACTATTTTGACTATTTTCAAATTTGTCGATTTTACACGTGCAAATATTTTTTTTGCAAATATCCAATTTTGAATTTTTATTAAATTCTCCTACTTATATTTGAGTCTATCCTAAATTTTGGGATTTTTCTGAATAAAGAAACTATTTTTATAAATACCTCGAAAGATAGGGCTTTTATGGAAAAAGCCGTTTGATCTCAAACAAATAATAAAAATTCGTTTTTACTAATTTTTGGGCTTGCCATGGTCATCATTGAAAATAAAATATATTTAAATTCTATTTAAAGTCAATTTGGTAAAGATTTAAACAAATATGGTGTTTTTGCAAATATGGAATTTATGTTGGATCTTGTACAAATGTTTTCTTTGAAAGTAAAAGTTAGAAATTTTAATTGGAAAATATAATATGTATTATTAGATATTATTTCTGAATTTTCTGGATTTTTACGAATATTTTATGATGTATTTGCAAATATTACAAAAAGAAGGACTTTTGTGCAAAATTACCCCTTTTAGTACAAATCCGAAATTTTTATGTTTCTGGACTGTGCTGGATGACTGAAAAACTCAGTAGTAAAAGGATTTGGTTTTATTTTAATTTATTTAACTTATTTAATTACTGTTGCCGCTGGATTCTGGTGTGGGGGCAATAGATGAGATTTGTAGGTTCGTGAGGAACTCGAATAGGCGGAACCCTTCCTTTTCCATGCTGATTCATTGACTCCTTGGTGCTCCCTTGAAACATGCACAAACGTTCGAGACACCGGGATAGATCCCGGCGACGAACCCTCCGACGCTCAAGTCAATACACAGAAAAAGTGAAGAGAAAGAGCTCAGGTGTGCAAAGAGTGATCACCTTCAACCGTAGGAGGTAGGGAGGTTTTTATAGTCGCCAAAGGGATCTCTTTCAGGATGAGAGTGAATCCCAACTTTCCGGTGTGGAAGGATATGGGTGGTTATAACCACCTCCTCAAGATAAGGGGGAGCTAGGATTTCCTCCAATCCTGTTGATCTGGCCCCTAGCGGGTTGAGACTCATTCTCTACAGGTCAGATCCGTTCATGAGTTAGCGGGTCCAAGAGGAGGGACCTGGTTCCCCATTCGGACCCGTCTGTAGGAAAAAATACCGTCTTGCCCCTGAGACTTTAAGATTCGCACCCACTTTGAATGGTTCTGATTTAACCCCATTTTCAGCCATATCACGAGCCCCCACTCCCAAAGACTGTGAGCCACGGTCTTTGGGGAGTAGTTTTGTTGTTTTAATGGCGTTTACGGCTTTATTGGAGTTCTCAAAGGGTGTTCGAATCTCGTCTAAGGGGTGATGGTGATTTTCTGAGCTGGTAACATGCCCAAGTTTGCTCTCAGGTCCTTCTGGATTTTTGGTGATTTTTCCCCATTTTTCAATTATTTTTTCGAATCAATTGTTTAATTTTGCGAGGCAATAATCTAATTTCAAGAAGCGTCAATTAATTATTCTAGCAAATAATTATTTATTCAGGAGGTCGAAAATATTTTTCCCGAATTTATAATTATTTTCTATAATTTTTAATTGATTTTTCTGAATTTTTAATTATTTTTTCACAATTTTTAAATAATTAATTCAAATTTTAATTAAAATAAAAGGATTTATCGCCAAATTGACGACGTGGCGCAATCTGAACCGTTCATCCTGTGTCGGCGCGCGGTTCGGCATGATCAGACGACGAGGTGGCGCTGTGCGACGTGAACGAGTCTCGACCGTCCATCAACATCTAGCTCGAAATTCTGAGTGATCCGACGGCTCATGTCGCTCGGCAAGACTTTCTGCGTATGGGCAGCTCGAAAGGCCAGTCGCTCGGATTGTGATTCCGAGCGACGTGGCACAATCTAGGGTGTCCATCTAGATGCGACACGAATCCGGTGGTCATCTGACGGTGGATCTCACGTTTGGTCACGTGGTCGAATCAGGGCGGTTTATCAGGTCGTGGCACGAATCACGAGGCGATCGGACGGCTCATGCTGCTCGGCGTGATTTTCTCCGTCTGAGCAGCTCGGAATGCCAGTCGCTCGGATTGTGATTCCGAGCGATGTGGCACAATCTGGGACGTCCATGTAGCGCCCCGAATTTCTAATATAATATCTTAGAAAATACGTGGCACAATCCTAGCATCAACTTCAATGTAACATTAAACACAACCAACACCAATAAATTTTTTTCCAACTTTTATTACAATAATCCTTTACATAGCATATCGGAATACAAAACATCTCAAAATATAACTTTCCTTTAATCACAACATTGTCTTTTACAATTTTACACAAAACTCTATTAAATCAATTTATCTCAAAACTATCTCAAGCATCCACACCTCCAAACTCTAAGCAACAACCTGCAACACATGAGGCTAGAGATGATCCCTAACCCCCAAAACTAAAGGGGTCAGCCATAAATGGTGTGAGTGACATAAAAACAAACAACATAAATGAACATTTAAGCATGGATTCTTAAACAACATGTAATAAACAAGAATACATAAAATATGATGTAGCAAGGAAACATGTAAATAACAAGTGAAACTAAACTAAGTGTCAAGTGTAGAAAACAGGAAAACCACATGCATAAAATCAAGTCAAGAAAACACAAATTCTATATGCGGACTCTCTAATGCGTACTTGTCGAAGTCTATGCATCCCACTCTACATAGGTTCGGTGCAAGCCCTTAACGTCTCCACATCATAGGGTTCAATCCCCCGCTATGCAACTAATCCTATCACGATGACTACTACGAGATAAAGATAAACTGTGAGTATTAGCCCATACCCCGATAATTCCGGAGATAGATCCCACACCACAGGTATTTTACCTGGATAATTCCGGAAATCATCCCCACACCGAAAGCAATGACCTCATCACACGAATACCACATGTGCGTCGTCTCGACCCCGATAATTCCGGAGATCAATCCCACAGCACAGGTAATTACCTGGATAATTCCGGAGATAAATCCCACACCACAGGTAATTTACCTAGATAATTTCGGAAATGAATCCCACACCGCAAGTAATTTACCTGGATAATTCCGGAGATAAATCCCACACCACAAGTTACTTGGATAATTCCGGAGATTAAATTCCACACCGAAAGCCATACTGAGGTACATGACTCATGTTCCCGTTCATCATATCACCACTAGTGCCTATCCTTATCATTTTTGGTTTATTTAATTACTTAATGAATCTCCTAGAGTTGGTGTACCCTACCGGACTTAACTCAACAACTGAAAAACTAAAATGCCTCAACAGGCCTAAACATAAACAACTCAACTGCCGATATACTAGGGTCACACACACCCTCTAGAGACTCAAACTCAAATATCTCAACCAATCTTACTTCATAAACTGCTCAACTCAACATCTTGAAAACATAAGTTCAATAGAAGATAAGGTATAAGTAGTTATAGATCAAATATCTAGAGAATAAACCATTTGAAGAACCTTCATAAATATAAAAATACATCAGTACTAGTCGACTATAGAAAGCATAAGTCGACTGTCCAGAAAGAAAGTTCCATGATTTTAAGAAAATAAGCTAAGTAATATAAGTTGACTTATAAAAGTCATAAGTCGACTTACCAGAGTGTTTTAAGTTGACTTATAGAAGTCATAAGTCGACTTACCAGAGAGAAATTCCAGAAATCTTTAAGAAAATATTCTAAGTGTTATAAGTCGACTTGCAAAAGTCATAAGTCGACTTACCAGAGAAAAATCTACGATAACTTTGAAAAATAAATTCTAAGTGTGCCAGTCGACTGAAAATGGGTCTAAGTCGACTGTCCAGAACGGATTTTCAAGAAACTAAAGGTCATAGCAGCTGGGTCGTACCAGTCGACTGAAAGGTCTGCCAGTCGACTGTCGGCCTACAGACTGCACAGTTTAGGTTGTACATAATAATCAAATTAGAGTTTTCTAAAAAAAAAATCATTGTTTACTAAAATAATTTGTAATCCGATAGAAACAACAATCTCAAAGTATCTCAGCTTGGATACATTCCACAAATCAACCAATTTCTCAAAACTTAATTTCTCATGTTCTAAATTCTAATTCTTCCATTAGGGTTTCTCAATACTGAATTTCTTCCACAACTCATAACCAAAAATCTGATTTGTAATCACAAGATCCAGATGTTCATCCATCCGATCCCTTATTGCCATAATCATACTCAAATCTTAAACATGCTTTCTAGCAATACAAATCTATAAACCAAGATCCACTAAACATTCATAGATTTCACATACATGATTCGAACTACAAACCATTGCATCACTCACATACAAATACATTAAGTAAACAAACATGTCGAAACAAACAACAAACAATCACTCACCTAAATCGAAACAACAAAACAACTTTATATCACTCACCTACAACATACACAAAACAAAATAAAACAAAATAATGTCACTCACCTTAAATTGAAGAAATCCCTTGACAAGAAGTCCCTTTCTTTGTGAGATCCAAAATCCTCCTCTTGATCCTCCCAAAAATCACAAGAATTTTACGTTGTGCAGCCAATGATGGCTGCATTTTCTTTTAAATACCCGGGATAAGAAGTTTAGGGTTTTCCAAACACTTTTGCAAAATGATCCCTTCAAAATACAACTTCATATATATAGCTCTATTCTCGAAAATTCAATAAAATTCATTTAAATTAGGATTTAAAAGAAAAATATACTCATTAATCTCAACCGGTACTGTTCATAAAGTCCAGCAAATAAATTTTGCACTTTCACCCTTCAAAATGACAAATTTGCAAAAAGATCCTTCTTTTCTCAAAATTTGCAAATAGATCCGATTAATTTTAGAAAAATCTGGAAAAATTATAAATAAATCCCAAATATTAAATAATGATTTTTCATGAAGAAAATTTGACTTTTGAACTTCTCAAGAAAATATTTGCACGTGTTTTGCAGTGTAAAAAGATAAATTTTTCTGAAAATATTTATTAAATCTCCAAAAATCATTTTAATCATTTATAAACCTTTAAAAATAATATTTAAAAATACTGGGTTCTACAGTCCATCTAGAGATCATGCACGAATCTTGAGGCACGACAGCGCGGATCACGAGAAAACGTGATTTTGGTTGGCGTGGTTGAATCAGGACCGTCCATCAGATATCGGCACGAATCACGAGGCGATCGGACGGCTCATGCTGCTCGGTGTGATTTTCTCCGTATGAGTAGCTCGGAATGCCAGTCGCTCGAATTGTGATTCCGAGCGACGTGGCATAATCTGGGGCGTCCATCTAGAGATCATGCACGAATCTTAAGGCACGACGACGCGGATCACGAGAAAATGTGATTTTGGTTGGCATGGTTGAATCAAGACCATCCATCAGATCTCGACACGAATCACGAGGCGATCGGACGGCTCATGCTGCTCGGTGTGATTTTCTCCGTATGAGCAGCTCGGAATGCCAGTCGCTCGGATTGGGTTTCCGAGCGACGTGGCACAATCTGGGACGTCCATCTGGAGATCATGCACGAATCTCGAGGCACGACGTCGTAGATCACGAGAAAACATGATTTTGATTGGCATGGCTGAATCAGGGTTGTCCATCAGGTTGTGGCACGAATCACGAGGCGCTCGGACGGCTCTTGCTGCTCGGTCGTTATTTTCTCCGTATGAGCAGTTCGGAATGCCAATTGCTCGGATTTGGTTTTCGAGCGACGTGGCACGATCTCCGCCGTCTGATTGAAGATCAGACACGAATCTCGAGACATGACGGCACGAATCACGAGAAAACGTGATTTTTGTTGACGCGGTCGAATCTGAGCCATCTGATCAAGATTTGTAGCGAATCACGAGGAGAAAGTCATTTTTCTCCAATACGCAGCTTGGAACGCAAGTTTCTCGGATTTAGTTTCCGAGCGACATGGCTCGATCTCAGCCGTCTGATTGAAGATCAGGCACAAATCTCGAGACATGACGGTGCGGATCACAAGAAAACGTGATCTTGGTTGACGTGGTCGGATCTAAGCCATCTGATCAAGGTCTGGCGTGAATCACGAGGAGAATGTCGTTTTTCCCCAATACGCAGCTCGGAATGCAAGTTGCTCGGATTTGGTTTCCGAGCGACGTGGCACGATCTCCGCCGTCTGATTGAAGATCAGGCACAAATCTCGAGACAAAAGATGTTTAGGCTTCAGGGTTAGGCGTTTAAGCTTCCAATGAGCCGTTATGGGGGCCCAAAGTGTTCGAAGCTTCCAACGACGGTAGGTCTCCTGGTGGATTGTAGTTCTCTCGCGGATCTCGTCAAGGAGGTCTAGGCAGTTGCGAAGCTAGTTCATGTTCTGCGCCTCGTTGTAAGCTATGAGTCAAGGTGAAGGCAGACCCACCTCCAAAGGGATAAGAGCTTCTGATCCATATGTAAGGTTGAAAGGGGACTCTCCCATCGGAGTTCTTTTGGTGGTGCGATAGCTCCAAAGTACATTGGGAAGTTGTTCGACCCATAGCCCTTTGGTGGACTTGTCGAGCCTCTTCTTCATGCCTGAGAGGATTTGTCGGTTTGCGTTCTCCGCCTGGCCTTTGGACTGGGGATGCGCTACTGAAGAGAACCGCTGTTGAATCCCGAGGTTGGTGCAAAAGTCATGGAAGGCAGCTCCCGTAAATTGGGTCCGGTGTCGGTTACGAGAATGCGAGGTACCCCGAACCGACAGACAATGTTCTTCCAAAAGAACTTCTGCACCTTGTTCTCGGTGATCGTTGAGAGAGGTTCGGCCTCTATCCACAAAGAGAAGTAGTCTATTGCTACCATCAAGAGCTTCAGCTGGCCTGGTGCCGAAGGGAAAGGTCCGAGCAAGTCCATCCCCCCACATTGCGAACAGGATTGGGATCGCCAAGGAGGCAAGTTGTGCTTGGGGCAAGCGACGGATTGGGACGAACTTTTGGCAGGAGTCGCACTGGTGGACGTACTCCTCGGAATCACTTAGTAGTGTGGGCCAGAAGTACCTGTAGTTCAAAAGCTTCTGGGCAAGGGATCTTGCTCCCAAGTGCGCAGCACATAAACCATCATTAGCTTCCCTTAGGGCGTAGAGCGCTTCTTCTGGGGAGAGGCATCTCAGATAGGGTCGACCATCGACCGGGGTGTATGAGCGTTTGTACATGACCCTGTCCAGGAGTGTGTACCGCTCTGCTCGTGTCCTGATCCTCCTTGCTTCTTTCAGATCTTCGGGAAGGACTCCATTCCCGAGGTAATCAAGGAAGGGCTTCATCCAGTTTTTCCCAAGTGTTAGGAGGTAGGCTTCCTGTAGAACCCCATATTTTCAAATATTATTTTAATTATTTGAAAATGAATTTAAATGATTTTTGGAGATTTAATTAATATTTTCTACGAAATTTATCTTTTGTACACGTGCAAAACACGTGCAAATGACTTTTTAGAAGTTTGAAAAATTTAGATTTCTTTATGAAAAATCATTATTTATTATTTAGGATTTATGTAGTATTTTTCCAGATTTTTCTGAAATTAATCGATACTATTTGCAATTTTTGAGAAAAGAAGGACTTATTTGCAAAATTGACATTTTAAGGATTAGAGTGCAAAATGTGCATTCTGGACATTTTGAACAATATTAATGAAGATTTAGAAGTATATTTTCTATTAGATCCTAATTTAAAGGAGTTTTATTGAATTTACAAGACTAATGTATATATATGTAAGTTGTATTTTTGGAAAGGATTGTTTTGCAAAATGTGGGTAAAACCCTAATATTAATCCGGCATATATAAGGGATTTCCTTCCCAGCCGTCATTTACAAAATATACAGATTTTGGAGATTTATTTTGAGGAGCAAAAAGGAGAATTTTGGATCTAGCAAGGAGGAGAGCTTTTTCGTGGATTTTCTTCAAAACAATGTGAGTGGTTTGGTTTTGTTTTGTTTTGTTTTGTGTTGCTTGTTTTGATTGATGAATGACGTAAGATCTTTGTTACGCTTTGTTTGGGATCGGTATGATATTGTTTTGTTTGTCTCATTGTATGCATAATATGGATCTTTTATTTTGATATGGATGATGAGAACACTTGTTGATATTTGGACCATGTATGAGAAATAATCAAGATTTGTTGAGGAAATATTGATTTATGGGATCGTATTGTTGGAAAGCATGTTAAGAATTGATTAGGTTGTGATCGGATGATAAACATCTGGATCTTATGATTTTAAATCAGAATTTGATTATGAGCCGAGAAAGAAGTTTTGTTGAGAAACCCTAATAGAAGATTAGTGATTTAGATCATGAGAAGTTGAGATTTGAGGAATTGATTGATGAGTAATGTATCCATGTTGGAGATTATTTTGAGAGTTATCATTGGCTTGTGTACGAACTATTGTTTGATAAACAATGAACAATGATTCTTTAGAAATCTTCAGTTTGGTTTTGTATCCAGACCTATTTTTGAAAACTGTAGGCCGACAGTCGACTGGCCTACTGTGCAGTCGACTGGTACGACTCTACTGATTATCTTCAGTCTTTTGAGAATTGTTCGGGACAGTCGACTTAGGCTATTGTCAGTCGACTGGTCTGCTGATTGTAAAATTTGTTCAGTCCTTTCGGGACAGTCGACCTATGAACCTTTCAGTCGACTTAAATACATAGAATATTTTCTTGAGAATTATTGGAATTTGTCTCGGGGCAGTCGACTGATGACTTTCCTAGTCGACTGATATGCCTTAGATTATTTTTGTGAAATTCTGGAGAATTGTCCTCTGGACAGTCGACTTATCTCAGCATAAGTCGACTAGAACTGAGGGATCTGTGTATTTGATTTTGAGATATTTTGTTCAGTATTTGATTTTGAGATATTTTGTTCAGTATTTGATTTTGAGATATTTTGTTCAGTGTTTGATCTTGAGATATTCAGTTAAGAAAGTGATTTTGAGATATTCAGTTGAACCACTTGTTTAGTGGGAATTTGATTAGATATTTGATTTTGAGTCTCTAGAGGTATGTGACCCTAGTATACCGGTGTTGAGTTATTTGTTGAGGCCCATTGAGGCGAATTTTTAGTTATTCAGATTTTTAGTCCGGTGGGGTACACTACTCTAGGAGATGAGTGATGTTGTCAAGCTTAGAATCATTGTGGTCTAGTTTGGAGTCTAGGTTATGGAGTTGGGTATCTACAGTGGCTGAATGCTTCATTAGATAGGAAACACAGTCGTAGAGAGTACGGGGATCATCAAAATTGGCTTGAAGAAGTGGATCAGTAGAGGTAGAAGGTCTAGAACTAGAACCTAATGGAGCTTGAGAAAGAGGAGGAGATCTAGGGGGTGATCTAGTAGGAGCATCAAGAAGTTTCATTCGTGCCAAACTAGCACGATCGAAACACTCATAACGAGTAACAACATTTGTCTCCGAATCGAGATCAACACCAAAAACTATAAAGACTCTAGTAAGAAGACCTCCAAAAGGTAGAAAGTGAGTGTGGTCTTGATTAAGTTTAGAAAAGATAACTTGACCCCAATTAACAGCAATTCTACCAAAAATTGCATATATAGCTTTTTGTAATTCAATAGAATATTGGTCATAACTACCCTTTTTAGGAAGGATGTTATAGGCTAATATTCTACCTACAAGCTTAGCAATTGGTTTGATATTTTTGCTTGTCATTGGAGGGCCATGATTGGGTAAGAAAATTCTAGATAAAATAGAAGCATTATCTAGAAGAATTTCATCAAGAGGTAATCCCACATCATCAATACCCAACATCTCATTAATCCTAGTCGGTGTGAGTGTCATTTTAACATTCTTCACAGACGAACGGATTAAAACATCCCCATCTGGTTTTTGTACAACTCTCATATTTGTGTAAAACAAATAGATGAGTTGGGGATAATAATTGGGTTGGTTTGATAAAGATAGAAAATCATAAAGACTACAGTTTTGAAACAGGGGAATGAGATTGAAACGATCAAGGTCATTAAAGTTTACAAATCTTCCAGGGAAGATTGTAAATACAAAAAAGATACCATCGATCAATAAGATCGGGACTCAAGAGATATTGAGTGTAGTCTTGGGAAGAAGAACTACCCTCATGAGATCGTTTAGATCGTTTGGGTGCCATGAAAAGAAAGTGGAAAGGATTTTACCTAAGAAAAAAAAGATTCGATCAGGAGCAAGCACGAGCAGCACTGTGAGAGTAGATCACCTTCTTCTCCACAAGCTAGGGTTTTGAAATTGGGGGTAAAAAACTTGAGATCAGTAAGAGGAGAAAACGGCTGGTAAAGAGGGTTTTAACTGCGAGTGAACGGCTGAGATTAAAGAGAGGTGAAATCGACGGTAGAGAATAGAGATCACGGGTGAAAAGATAGGTGAATTCCATCTCAAAAGACGCGATGAATAGTCGCTGAAGACGATTTAGCTCGCGACAGTCGACTGGTAGGGTATATCAGTCGACTGAGTCGTGAAGAAAATAAAAGTTTTATGTCTACTAATCAGTCGACTGGTATAGGAACCAGGCGAATGGTCAGATAAAAAATTGGTATGTTTTAAAAAGCCAGTACAGTCGACTTACTCAAGAATACAGTCGACTTAACATAAACAACTTTCAGCAAATATCAATAAAATCACAAATTCCAAGTTCTTTTCTTAAATTAATGAAAGTATCTTCTTTAAGGGGCTTGGTAAATATATCTGCCACTTGTTTATCAGTAGAGATAAAATCTAAAGATATATCTCCTTTTAAAACATGATCACGTAGAAAATGATGTCGAATATCAATATGTTTCGTACGTGAATGTTGAATCGGATTTTTAGATAAATTAATTGCACTGGTATTATCACACATAATTAAGGGTTTCTAAAATGAAATACCATAATCTAATAAGGTTTGTTTCATCCATAAAATTTGTGCACATGCCAAACTTGCAGCGATATACTCAGCTTCTGTAGTTGATAGGGATACGAAGTTTTGCTTTTTACTGCACCAAGATACTAGGGAATGTCCCAAAAAGTGACATGTACCACTAGTACTCCTGCGATCAGTTTTGCTTCCAGCAAAATCGGCATCGCTATATGACAAAAGTTGAAAATTATCGGTGCGTGGATAAAATAAACCATATTCAGATGTGCCTTTAATATATCTTAAAATTCGTTTCACTGCTTTTAAATGAGACTCTTTAGGACTAGATTGATATCTAGCACATAAACATACGCTGAACATAATATCTGGTCTACTTGCAGTAATATATAAGAGTGAACCAATCATACCTCGATAGAGTTTTTGATCAACACTCTTACCTAATAAATCTTTGTCAAGAGTAGTATAGGTGTGGATTTACTACTAGTACTATCCATGTTAAAACGTTTGAGTAGTTCCTTTGCATATTTGCCTTGATTGATAAATATGCCATTTGAGGACTGTTTAATTTGAAGTCCAAGGAAATAATTGAGTTCACCCATGTGACTCATCTCAAATTCATTTTTCATGGTATTAGCAAATTCTTGACATAGATTATTATTAGTAGAACCAAAAATTATATCATCAACATATATTTGTATGATTAAGATATCATTCATAACTCTTTTTATAAACAAAGTAGTGTCTACTTTACCTATTTCAAATCCTGTTTCTAAAAGAAAGGTTTTCAGACGATCATACCAAGCACGAGGTGCTTGTTTAAGACCGTATAAAGCCTTTTTCAATTTATAAACATGATCTGGAAATTGTTCATGTTCAAAACCTGGTGGTTGTTTAACATAAACATTTTCCTTAATAAACCCATTAAGAAAGGCACTTTTAACATCCATTTGATAAAGTATAAAATTCATGAAACAAGCAAAAGATAATAAAATACGAATAGATTCTAGTCTAGCAACAGGAGCATATGTTTCATCAAAATCTATACCTTCTTCTTGACTATATCCTTGAGCAACTAATCTAGCCTTGTTCCTTACAACTTGTCCTGATTCATCTAACTTATTTTTGAATACCCATTTGGTACCAATAATAGTCTGATCAAGAGGTCTAGGAACTAAATCCCATACATCATTCCTTATAAATTGGTTTAGTTCATCTTGCATGGCATTCATCCAATATTCATTCTCACAAGCTTCTTGTATATTTTTCGGTTCAAAATCCGACAAGAATGCTGTATGAGAGATCATATTAACATGTGAACGTGTCTGAACACCATGGGAGATGTCACCAATTATTAAGTCACGAGGATGATCTTTAACTTCAACAAATGACTTTGGTAAAGTTGAAGATATCTCAATCGGATCAGTCGACTTGACTTGTTCTTCAGTCGACTGCTTTACTTCAGTCGACTGGTAGACCGTAACAGTCGACTTATCAGTCAGATTAGTTTGTTCTAAGAATTTAATCACATTATCTAAAGGTGATAAATCAGTTTCATCATCTTTATTTAAGGTTGATGAAGGTAAAGATTCATCGAATGTAACATGAATTGATTCTTCAATAGTCATTGTAGACTTATTGAAAATTCTATATGCTTTACTCCCATTTGAGTATCCTAAAAAGATACCCTCATTAGATCCAGGATCAAATTTGTCTAAATTATCTTTTGTGTTTAGAATAAAACACTTGCAACCAAATGTCTTAAAGTAAGAGACTTTAGGAATTTTATTAAAAAATAACTCATAACAAGTCTTCTTTAGCTTAGGTCTTAGAAGAATTCTATTTAAAACATAACAAGCTGTAGCAACAGCTTCAGCCCAAAAATGCTTTGGTAGATTGCTTTCAACAAGCATAGTACGTGCGCATTCTTGCAAAGTCCTATTTTTCCTTTCAACCACTCCATTTTGTGGTGAAGCTCTAGGAAATGCAAATGAATGTGTTATACCATTCTTGTTGCAATATTCTGTAAATGTTTCATTTTCAAATTCTCCACCATGATCACTTCTAATAGTGACCATGGTTAGAGATCTTTGATTTTGAACATGTTTACATAAATGTGCAAATTCCTCAAAAGCATCATTTTTATGTTTTAAAAAGAATGTCCAAGTGAATCTTGAAAAATCATCTACTAAAACAAACACATATCTACTTTTATTTAAAGAAGCAACTCTAGTAGGGCCAAATAAATCCATATGAATCAATTCGAGCGGCCTACTAGTAGAAATTACTTCTTTTGTTTTAAAAGTGGATTTGATTTGTTTTCCTAGTTGACATGCATCACATAACTTATCCTTTTTAAAGGATAGTTTTGGCAGTCCTTTAACTAGGTTATATTTACATAATTTTGAGAGATTTTTCATGTTCACATGTCCAAATCTTCTATGCCATAGCCAAGATTCATTGTTAGAGGCTATTAAACAAAAGTCATTTGAAAAATCAATTGCATTTAAACACAATTCATAAATATTATTTTTACGAAAACCTTGAAAAATAACATTTTACATAGAAGAATCATAAATCAAGCATGCATCTTTTTCAAAAACTATTTTATATCCTTTATCACACAATTGACTAATGCTTAAAAGATTATGCTTTAGACCACTAACCAATAACATATTTTCTATAGTTGGGTTAGAAGTTTTACCGACCATGCCAATACCGATGACTTTGCCTTTGTTGTTATCTCCAAAGGTGACGGTTCCTCCATCTATGCTTTGAATGGTGGATAGTAGGTTGGCATGTCCTGTCATGTGTTTTGAACATCCGCTGTCTAATATCCAGCGTTCTTTCTTGGGTACCTATAAAAAGTTTAAGGTAAATATGGTACCCTTTTTATTGGGTCCAAAACACATTAGTTTGGGGGAAACCAAACCCATGAAGAGTTTGATCTTCCTCCATAAGCAGTAATATAATAAGTAGAATTACACACATTTAACATATATGAGTTAATATAAGCAATTCTATCATTCTGATTTAGACTGATTGGAACCCATACTAACTTGTTCTGTCCAGTCGACTTAACAGTGTCTTTCAGTCGACTGTTGGTATACATCAGTCGACTGGTTGATACACTAGGTCGACTTATAAGAGGTTTTGATCTCGTTGAATAAGATCCAATTTCTCTGGACAGACGACTGGTTGTATGGTTCAGTCGACTTAACCGAACGGTAGTTTTGCTTTTATCACTAAAATTAACAATCTTAGGCTTTGCAAAGAAATCATACAACTTGTGTGTAACACTAGAAATAGATGCTGATTTATTTTTACTAGTGTTTACAACAGAAGATTCTTTTACAGAAGATTTTTTAAAACCAAGTCCATATTTTTGACTAGATGTAACTTGATGATGAAGCATATCATTTAAATTCTCTTTGCCTTTGTTAAACTTAGATACGTTCTTTGAAATCTCTTCATAATTCTTTTTGAGAGTTTCAAGATCAGTATCTAAACTTGCAATGCGAGAATTTAAGGATTTTACTTCCTTATCAAGGTTAAGATTTTCTTGATTAAGTGTTTGATTCACTTTCTCAAGATTCTTAACTCTAATCTTTTCTTTCTTTAACTCTTGGAATATTTCATTAAAAGCATCAAGAAGATCTTCGGAATCATAATCATTACTTACATGTTCTTGTGCAGCCGTGAAACACACATTTGCCACTTCGTTATTTTCATCCGTTTCTTCTTCGGAAGATGAATCACTATCATCCCATGTAGCTTGATAAGCCTTCTTGTTCTTGGCAAATTTGTTCTTTGGATATTTGTCCTTCTTGAAGTTGGATGATTTTCCCTTGTTCTTTGCATTTTCTAAGGGACAATCCTTCTTCATGTGACCTATTTTATTGCACCTGAAACATGTAGGAGGGTCATTAGAATCTCTAACTTTAGAATGAAACTTACCCTTCTTTAAGAACTTCTTGAATCTCCGAGTGAACATTGCTATTTCTTCTTCATCTTCTTCCTCATCTTCTGAGTCTGTCATGGCTTTAAAAGCCAATGATTTCTTCTTTGCTTGGTGTGATTTTGTATCTTTCTTTCGATCTTCAAGTTGGACCTCATATGCCATGAGATTGCCAACAAGATTCTCGAGAGTAAGTGTTGACAAGTCATTCGCCTCCTCTATTGCTGTGGTTTTCTTCTCCCATTCTGGAGTGAGTGCACGTAGGACTTTTCTAACCATCTCTGCTTGAGTATAAGTCTTTCCAAACGCCACAAGAGAGTTTGTGATGTCTGTGAATCTGGTAATCATCTCGGACACAGTCTCATTGTCCTTCATTCTGAACATCTCAAACCTGTGGACAAGAACAGAAATTTTAGACTCTTTTACTTTATTCGTTCCTTCATGTGTTACCTCGAGTGTATGCCAAATTTGATGTGCGGTTGTAGCATTGGATACACGGTTGAATTCTTCTTTTGTAAGTGCACAAAATAAGGCATTCATTGCTTTGGCATTGTTCATAGTCTGACTCTTTTGATCATCATTCCATTGTGCATATGGAATGGTAGGAGCAGTGTATTCCGTCTCTTTCATTTGCCATATTTCATAGTTGATTGATTGAAGATAGATTCTCATTCGGCACTTCCAATAATTGTAGTTCGTTCCATCAAATAGTGGTGGCCGTTGTGTAGATTGGCCCTCATGGTACTGATTTGTATTTGACGTAGTTGCCATAGCCTGTAACCTTGCTCTGATACCAAGTGTTGGATCCTGTAGGCAAGACAACAAACACTAGAGGGGGGGTGAATAGTGTTTAATAAAAACTGCGGAAATTTTCTCGGTGCAGTCGACTTGGTTATGAACCAGTCGACTGATATGCCCAAAATAATTAAAAACAATAACTCTGTGCAGTCGACTGATGAAAGAGACAGACGACTGAAGGCACAATAAAACTACAACTACAAACGGCACTGACCAGTCGACTGATAGTGCAAGGAGTCGACTGTCCAGAAACTTTTTGCAGAACAAAAATAAACAAGAGTAAATGCAAACACAAGATAATCAATCACAGAGTACACAAGATATATCCTGGTTCGGTCCTCCCGACCTACATCCAGTCTGTAATACCCAGATCAGTCGACTGGTACTGCCAGCAGTCGACTGATAGAGGACAGTCGACTGGTACTGCCAGCAGTCGACTGGTCCGTGAGATTTGTGAGAGAATTGTGAAAGATAGTCCCATATCGGGAATTTGTGAGGATAATCAGAGTATAAATACTATTGCCGAGGATCAAGAGTCACCAATTCGGTTAACCACCTTTTGAGAGGCAGCCTGTGGTGGGCAGTGGAACTACATAGTATTTATAATTTGTCTGAGTATTGGGGCGGGGCATTACAAATGGTATCAGAGCCGACTTTCGACCCACCAGGTGTATCTGCACGATGAAAGGGTGCCTCCGAGGGAGGGGGGCCTATTCGTGGGGTACATATGCTTGCGTGATGAAAGGGTGCCTCCGAAGGAGGGGGGCCTATTCACGAAGCATGCCAGGTGCTAGAAAGGACGGTCCTACACTGAGGTGTGCCCTGTGCTCAGCGAGGACGCTGATTCCTAAGGGGGGGTGTATGTAATACCCCAGATCAGTCGACTGGTACTGCCAGCAGTCGACTGATAGAGGACAGTCGACTGGTACTGCCAGCAGTCGACTGATAGAGGACAGTCGACTGGTACTGCCAGCAGTCGACTGGTCCGTGAGATTTGTGAGAGAATTGTGAAAGATAGTCCCATATCGGGAATTTATGAGGATAATCAGAGTATAAATACTATTGCCGAGGATCAAGAGTCACCAATTCGGTTAACCACCTTTTGAGAGGCAGCCTGTGGTGGGCAGTGGAACTACATAGTATTTATAATTTGTCTGAGCATTGGGGCGGGGCGTTACACAGTCCCCAAGCAACCCACTTGAGATTTCCACTATTCTTGAAAAAATTACAAGAATACCCTACGGCGTTACGACAACAACCTTGTCTAACCCGTAGTCCTTTCTCTCAACCAGAGAAAGCAGACCCACTCTACTACCAAGAGTGAAACAACAAACGACTCTACACCCTAGAGTCAAAAACACTCTCCAACCGAGAGCAAGAGAACAAGAATACTTTACAGTCAACCTATAGCCTTGTTGTTGTATGTGTTGATGCACGTGGCTAAAAGAACAGGTCGACTTCTATACTCAGTCCAGAGCGAATTCGTTGCTATACTGGACTGAGTGTAGAGAACCAGAGAGTATGATCTTGAAAGCTTTATTTCTCAAAAAATCACTTAGAACTTTTTTCTCACAAAGATGCTTCGGAATTCAAGAAGAGAATTCTGTTGTTCTTTTCAGTGAGATCTGAACTCTACTTAAAGAGTTTGATCTCCGGAACGTTGGGAGACAGTTACTCAACTGTCAGCCAACGGATCTAAGCTTTTGAGTTTGAAAAAATTCGATTTTGAAAAACAGAAAACGGTCAAAAGCTCTCGAACAGTCGACTGGGTTGCCATATGAGTCCACTGATCAGAGTTTGAATAAATTTAAACAGTTTTGTACTATCAGTCGACTGGCAGAAGCTTAAGTCGACTGGTACTCAAAAGTTAAACTTCTTCAAACTGTTTTGACTCTTTTTGTTGGGGGTTTTTAAGAGACACACATTATGAAATATTTTGAGTGTGTGTGTGTGTGACAAGGCTTTACATCAGACTAAGACTCAACAGAAAGTAAGATACAATTGTTTTTACAAGACATTATAATTTGACACAATTGAGCTAAGGTCTTGAGTCTTGAGTCTTGTTTTGAGTGAAGTCTTGGATCTTGTCTGAGTGAAGTCTTCATCTGTATCCTTTTTGAGCTTGTTCATTTGTTCAGCTAGAATAGTCTTTTGTATGTGCACTGCAATGTTAGCTGTATAACATAGACACATGTTGCACTGTGTTGTGATCATCAAAATCAAGAATCAACATTCTCCCCCTTTTTGATGATGACAACACAATAGCTGATAATAAGAGATAATATACAAGCATAGTGAAGACATGCTCCCCCTTATAAAAACACAAAATGCATTGTCTTAAAAAATATAATATATATATATCAGTCGACTTATTAACAATGGAAGGCGACTGACCAGTAAACCATACTTTAGAAAAATCATAAGCAGAAATTAAGTACAGATGCAGTAGCTCGCAGCAGTCGACTGTATCCCTTGGGGAAGTCGACTGGTCAGAGATTTTTCAATACCCAGAACAATGTTAACAAATGAGATGATATCAAAACATAAGCAACACATAACACAGATATAACATAAAACACAGAAATTTCTCCCCCTTTGTTATCATCAAAAAGCAGAAAAGAACAATCTTTTACATTAAGAAGGAAACTAAGATAAAGTCTGATACATAAAACAAAAAGCATTAAAAAAGAAAATAGGGCATTAAAAAAGAAACCAACCTAGGTGTGGACACTAGAGAGTGAGTACCTAGGTGTGGACATCAGAGTGTGAGTATCACATAGAGTTAAAATATGATGTTTGGTTTGAAATTATGGTTTGAGATATGGTTATGGTTTTGCCATAGGGCATTGATATGAGTTTGAATTGTGTGTGTTACTCTAACTTTACCCTCGTTTTGCAGTATTCAAAATGGTTGCACCCAGGGGCAGAAATGGTGGCAACAATGAGGATGGATCAGGTAGTTCTCGAGGAACGGGGATTGACCTAGAGGCTGAATTCGCCAAGGTGTATCAAACACTGAATACGTTGATGGCATTCAACGTGGCGCAACAGCAGCAAGCTCAGCAGCAGCAGAATCCGCCGCCAAATCATGGGGCTAGACATGGATTGGTGAATGCCGACCCCATCAAGCAGATTGAATCCTTTAAGAGGATGAGGCCGCCAGTCTTTGAGGGGCAAGCTGATCCAACCGCAGCAGATGATTGGATTAGGAAGATGCAGACGATCTTCGAAGTGTCGGAGACTCCGGCAGCCAGCAAGGTGAAGTTAGCTTCGATGCAGCTCGAGAAAGATGCTGGTGTCTGGTGGGTGTCACTGAAGAGGAATTTGGGAGATCAGCAGTTGACATGGGAAGCTTTTCTGGAGGAGTTCAGAGATCGCTTCTTTCCTCTGGATGTTCAAGAGAAGAAGGCGACCGAGTTCATGAACCTTCAGCAGGGCAGCATGACTGTTCGGGAGTATGAGACCAAGTTTGCTCAACTTTCGAGGTATGCACCAGAGTTGGTCATGGACGAAGCGAAGAAGGCCAAAAAGTTTGAGCAGGGCTTGAGGCCAAACTTGAGGTCAAGGATGGTTCCGTTGGGTATCAGAAGATTTGACAAGCTGGTCAAAAGAGCAGCGATGACTGAGGAGGATATGGATCTATTTCAGAAGAAGCAGGATACATGGAACCGGAACAAGAGGCCAGCATCAGGCCAGAGTGGGAAGGGATTCCCTGCGAAGCAGGCAAAGTTCAGTGGATCGGTGCAGAAGGCACCTGCAGCTCAGGGAGTGACCTGTTACTACTGCAAGGAGGCAGGACATTACAGGTCAGCATGTCCGAAGTTGGCAGAGCATATTTGTTCCCAGTGAGGGCAGACTGGACATTCCAAGCTCCGTTGTCCACAATTGAAGGAAGATGGTTCGGGTGGAAGCAAATTCCCGAAGAGGCAAGGGCGAGTATTTGCATTGACCGAGGAGGATGCGGGAAACTCAGAAGATGTAATACAGGGTATGCAGGAATTTTGATTTCTTTCATTTTTGAATCAATGTAATGAATAAAACCTTTATTTGAGAACAATTTAAGATTGAGTACCCTTCTTATTGTAACAGGAGTTGTTTTAATAAATGGAATAAAAGCAAAGGTTTTGTTTGACACTGGTTCATCGCACACTTTTGTATCGCCGAATTTTGCAAGGATCTTAGGTTTGGAACCTAAGTTATTTCTAGGCAGGGTTTTGTCGGTGACAACGCCGTCAGGTGAAGAGCTGGTAGCGGATCGATATTACAAGGGCTGTGATATCGAGATTGGAGGAAGGATGTTCGGCATCGACTTGATCGAGCTGCAAGTGTTGGGAGTGGATGTCATCGTAGGCATCGATTGGATGGCTATATATGATGCCACAATTGATTGCAAGCAGAAGGAGGTGTTGGTGAAAGCACCAGGTGGACCTGCAGTAACTTTCCAAGGGAAGAAGAAGATTCCGAAGGTGGCTGCAATGGTATCTAAGGTGGTTATTTCGGATGAAGGCAAGGGCATTCCGGTTGTTCGAAATTTTCCTCAGGTGTTCTTGGATGATTTTCCAGGATTACCGCCGCAGAGAGATGTAGAGTTTTGCATCAATGTTCAGCCGGGAAGTGCGCCGATTTCCAAGGCTCCATACAGGATGGCACCTGTAGAGCAAGATGAGGTGAAGAAGCAGATTGAGGAGCTGTTGAGCAAGGGGCTTATCAGGCCGAGTTCTTCTCCATGGGGAGCGCCAGTGTTGTTGGTCAAGAAGAAGGATGGGTCGATGAGGATGTGCATTGACTATCGGGAGTTGAATAGGGTGACTATTCAGAACAAGTACCCACTGCCGCGGATCGATGATTTGTTCGACAGGCTTCGAGGAGCAGCGGTGTTTTCGAAGATTGATTTGAGATCAGGATATCATCAGGTTCAAGTCAAGGAGGAAGATGTGAGTAAGACAGCGTTCAGGACTCGTCATGGGCTGTATGAGTTTTTGGTGATGCCATTCGGGTTGACGAATGCGCCAGCAGTTTTCATGGATATGATGAATCGGGTGTTGAGACCGTTCATTGATTCCTTCATAGTGGTCTTCATCGATGATATCTTGGTATATTCGAGGTCGGAAGAGGATCATTCGACGCACTTGACAGCGGTGTTACAGACGTTGCAGGAGCACAGTTTGTATGCCAAATTGTCGAAGTGTGAATTTTGGAAGTCTGAGGTAGCTTTCCTTGGTCATATTCTTTCTAAGGAGGGAGTGGCTACTGATCCTCAGAAAGTGGAAGCAGTGAAAGATTGGCCCAGGCCAACGTCTGTGAAGGAAGTCAGAAGCTTCTTGGGTTTAGCTGGATACTACAGGAGATTTATCCAGGGTTATTCTCAGATTGCAGTTCCATTGACAGGTTTGACCCGGAAGAGTGTGGCATTTGTGTGGACAGATAAGTGCAAGGAGAGTTTCCTTGAGTTAAAGGAAAGGTTGACCACGACACCTATCTTAGCTTTGCCGCAAGCAGGAAAGGATTATGATATCTACAGTGATGCGTCTCTCAGAGGTTTGGGATGTGTCTTGATGCAAGAAGGCAAGGTCATTGCTTATGGTTCGAGGCAGTTGCGTCCGCATGAGAAGAATTATCCGACGCATGATTTGGAGCTAGCAGCTATCATTTATGCCTTGAAGCTATGGAGGCATTATATTTATGGTGAGAAGGTCAATATGTACACTGACCACAAGAGCCTGAAGTATATTTATCAGCAGAGGGATTTGAATCTTCGATAGAGAAGGTGGTTGGAGGTATTGGAAGACATTCGTCCTGAGATCAAGTATCATCCGGGCAAGGCGAATGTAGTGGCTGATGGACTTAGCAGGAAGAGTAGTTTATCGAGATTGATCACTACTCGAAGGGAGTTGGCAGCAGAGATCGATCAGGCAGGTATTGAGGTGGTACTGCGAGGTTTAGGGGCATCTTTGGCTCAGTTGAGGCTGCAGCCGTCTTTGAGAGAGAAGATTGTGGAAGGTCAGAGATCAGATTCAGAGATCCAGAAGATGTTGCAGCAGGTTTCAGAAGGCAAGTTATCAGAATTTCGTATCCAAGATGGAATTCTTTGGTTGGGTGAGAGGTTGTGTGTTCCAGATAATGCAGAGTTGAGGGAGAGTATCTTGCAGGAGGCACACAGTACCTTGTTGTCGGTTCATCCAGGAGGTACGAAGATGTACATGGACATCAAACCACATTTTTGGTGGTCTGGTATGAAGCGGGATGTAGCAGATTTTATGGCAAGGTGTCTGACTTGTCAGCAGATCAAGGCAGAAAATCAGAGACCTGGAGGTTTGTTACAGCCATTACCCATTCCGGAGTGGAAGTGGGAGAATATCAGTATGGACTTTATCACGGGTTTGCCAAGGAGTTCGAAGGGCAATGACTCGATTTGGGTTGTTGTGGACCGATTGACTAAGTCGGCACATTTTCTAGCCATGAAGATTACTTGGTCGATGGAGAAATTGGCTGAGTTGTACATTGGGGAAATTGTGAGACTTCATGGAGTTCCTGTGTCAATTGTATCTGACAGAGATCCAAGGTTTACTTCGAGGTTTTGGAAGAGCCTACAAGCAGCTTTAGGCACCAGAACTGATTTCAGTACAGCATTTCATCCGCAGACAGATGGTCAGACGGAGAGGGTGAATCGAGTGCTGGAAGATATGTTGAGAGCTTGTGTTATGGACTTCGGTGGTAGTTGGGAGAGATACTTGGCATTAGTTGAGTTTGCTTATAACAACAGTTACCATGCAAGTATTGGGATGGCACCGTATGAGGCTTTGTACGGGCGGAGGTGCAGGACACCTGTTTGTTGGTATGAGGTTGGCGAGAGGCAGATGTATGGTCCTGAGATCGTGCAGCAGACGTCAGAGCAGATTGAGCTGATTCGCAAGAGGTTGGTCGAGGCTCAGAGTCGGCAGAAGAGTTATGCAGACACTCGACGAAGAGATTTGGAATTTGAGGTTGGGGATGCAGTTTTTCTCAAGGTTTCTCCGACCAAAGGAGTGATCAGATTTGGTAAGGGAGGCAAGTTGGCGCCGAGGTATATTGGACCGTACAAGATCGTGAAGAGGATTGGCAAGACCGCATACAGATTGAAGCTCCCAGAGGAGTTGGCACAAGTACATGATGTGTTTCATGTGTCGCTATTGAGGAAGTATGTGGCCGATCAGAATCATCAATTGGTAGAGGTTCCCGAAGATCTACAGGTGAACTTGAGCTACAAGGAACAGCCTGTTGAGATCGTTGACCGTAGAGAGAAAGTCCTTAGGAGCAAGGTGATACCTATGGTCAAAGTGTTGTGGAGGAATCAACAGTTCGAAGAGGCTACTTGGGAGCCAGAGGATCGCATGCAGAAGGAATTTCCTGAATTGTTTGTATGAGTGTATTTCTTGTATGTGATTGGAATTCTTTGGATGATTGTACTATTGACTGATATATGATGTATTCTCTTGTTTTTGATTGTGATGTTATAAGAAATTGTTTGGATTATGTTCTATATATATGAAACACTGTTTCCTTTTGTTTGGTATGTGTTTGAACTCATTAATAGTAGTTCTGAAGACAGAACTCTTCTAAGGAGGGAGTGATGTAGAACCCCATATTTTCAAATATTATTTTAATTATTTGAAAATGAATTTAAATGATTTTTGGAGATTTAATTAATATTTTCTAAGAAATTTATCTTTTGTACACGTGCAAAACACGTGCAAATGACTTTTTAGAAGTTTGAAAAATTTAGATTTCTTTATGAAAAATCATTATTTATTATTTAGGATTTATGTAGTGTTTTTCCAGATTTTTCTGAAATTAATCGATACTATTTGCAATTTTTGAGAAAAGAAGGACTTATTTGCAAAATTGACATTTTAAGGATTAGAGTGCAAAATGTGCATTCTGGACGTTTTGAACAATATTAATGAAGATTTAGAAGTATATTTTCTATTAGATCCTAATTTAAAGGAGTTTTATTGAATTTACAAGACTAATGTATATATATGTAAGTTGTATTTTTGGAAAGGATTGTTTTGCAAAATGTGGGTAAAACCCTAATATTAATCCGGCATATATAAGGGATTTCCTTCCCAGCCGTCATTTACAAAATATACAGATTTTGGATATTTATTTTGAGGAGCAAAAAGGAGAATTTTGGATCTAGCAAGGAGGAGAGCTTTTTCGTGGATTTTCTTCAAAACAATGTGAGTGGTTTGGTTTTGTTTTGTTTTGTTTTGTGTTGCTTGTTTTGATTGATGAATGACGTAAGATCTTTGTTACGCTTTGTTTGGGATCGGTATGATATTATTTTGTTTGTCTCATTGTATGCATAATATGGATCTTTTATTTTGATATGGATGATGAGAATACTTGTTGATATTTGGACCATGTATGAGAAATAATCAAGATTTGTTGAGGAAATATTGATTTATGGGATCGTATTGTTGGAAAGCATGTTAAGAATTGATTAGGTTGTGATCGGATGATAAACATCTGGATCTTATGATTTTAAATCAGAATTTGATTATGAGCCGAGGAAGAAGTTTTGTTGAGAAACCCTAATAGAAGATTAGTGATTTAGATCATGAGAAGTTGAGATTTGAGGAATTGATTGATGAGTAATGTATCCGTGTTGGAGATTATTTTGAGAGTTATCATTGGCTTGTGTACGAACTATTGTTTGATAAACAATGAACAATGATTCTTTAGAAATCTTCAGTTTGGTTTTGTATCCAGACCTATTTTTGAAAACTGTAGGCCGACAGTCGACTGGCCTACTGTGCAGTCGACTGGTACGACTCTACTGATTATCTTCAGTCTTTTGAGAATTGTTCGGGACAGTCGACTTAGGCTATTGTCAGTCGACTGGTCTGCTGATTGTAAAATTTGTTCAGTCCTTTCGGGACAGTCGACCTATGAACCTTTCAGTCGACTTAAATACTTAGAATATTTTCTTGAGAATTATTGGAATTTGTCTCGGGGCAGTCGACTGATGACTTTCCTAGTCGACTGATATGCCTTAGATTATTTTTGTGAAATTCTGGAGAATTGTCCTCTGGACAGTCGACTTATCTCAGCATAAGTCGACTAGAACTGAGGGATCTGTGTATTTGATTTTGAGATATTTTGTTCAGTATTTGATTTTGAGATATTTTGTTCAGTATTTGATTTTGAGATATTTTGTTCAGTGTTTGATCTTGAGATATTCAGTTAAGAAAGTGATTTTGAGATATTCAGTTGAACCACTTGTTTAGTGGGAATTTGATTAGATATTTGATTTTGAGTCTCTAGAGGTACGTGACCCTAGTATACTGGTGTTGAGTTATTTGTTGAGGCCCATTGAGGCGAATTTTTAGTTATTCAGATTTTTAGTCCGGTGGGGTACACTACTCTAGGAGATTTTTTCAGTAACCAAAAATAATAAGGACTTGCACTAGTAGTGTCATGACGAAGGGGACATGAGTTATGCACCTCAGTAAGGCTTTAGATGTGGGATTTAATCTCCTGAATTATCCAAGTGGTTAACTTGAGATGTGGGATTTATCTCCTGAATTATCCAGGTAGACAACCTGAGATGTGAGATATATCTCCTGAATTATCCAAGTAATTATCTTGAGATGCGGGATTGACCTACGGAATGATCAGAGTCGAGGCGACACTCTTGGGATATTATTGTGATGATGAGTCTATGTTTAGATGTGGGTTGATCTCCTGAATTATCCAGGGAAAATACCTGAGATGTGGGATCTATTTTCGGGATTATCAAGCATGGGCAATTTCTCATTGTTTATCTTCATCTCTTAGTAGTCATCGTTGTCAGCATATAGCATTTGTGTTTTATTGACTCATCTTTATGCATTCGGTTTTCCTGTTTCTACATTTGACATTTGGTTTTGGTATCACCCGTTGTTCTATTTGGTATTTTGGTTATTACTTGTTGGACATTACGATTTAAGTTCATTTATGTTGTTTGTTTGATTTTTATGCCACTCACACCATTTATGGCTGACCCCTTTAGTTTGGGGGTTAGGGTTCAACTCTAGCCTCACATGTTGCAGGTTATTGCTTAGAGTTGGAGATTGGATGCTTGAGTTAGCTTTTGGGATAAATGGACTACTAAGTGTTTAGTGTTAATTTGTAAAGACCTGTTGAGTTAATTTTGAGTTGTTTAGTCTTCCGCTGTGATATGTAAAAGTTTTGTTGTAATAAACGTTGAAAATTTTAGTGGTGTTTGGTTGTGTTTATTGTTATTTTGAAGTGGATCACTGGGAAAGTGCCACGTATTTCTAAGCTCTCATATTAGAAATTCGGGGCGCTACACTTCCATTGGCTCCGAGCCATCTTCGTCGATGCTTGGTTTGAGAAGTACCTTTATTAAGACAATTCGTTCTAGACCTTGGAGGGACGAGGAGGCGAGCTTAGAGAGGGCATCCGCTTGCGCGTTTTCCTCTTGGGGAACCTGCTGGAGTTGAACATCTCTGAATAGAGCTAGAAGCTCCCTCACTTTTGCCAAGTACCTAGCCATGCGGTCGTCTCTCGCATCGTACTCCCCGGACACTTGATTGACCACTAACTGAGAGTCGCTGAAGACCCTTACTTGTTCGGCACCCGCCTTGCGAGCCAAGCAGAGCCCCGCAATTAGGGCTTCATATTCTGCCTCATTGTTTGATGCCGGGAAGTTGAGGTGGATGGAAGACTGGAGGACGAAAGCATCGGGGCCAGTTAGGATGAAGCCGACCCCGCTTCCATCGACACAGGAGGACCGTCCACATAGACGGTCCAAACGAGGGGGTCGACAGGCGACTCGCCTGAGTCGAGGATGGTGTTCTCCACGATGAACTCGGCCAGAGCTTGGGCCTTTATCGCCGTCCTGGGCTGGTAGCTGATATCGTGCTGGCTCAGCTCGATAGACCACTTCATGAGCCGTCTGGAAGTCTCTGGCTTGTGGATAACCTGTTTCAGCGGTTGGTCGGTAAGGACGACCACTGAGTGGGATTAGAAGTAGGGGCAGAGCTTTCCGGCCACCATGACCAAGGCAAGTGCCATCTTCTCCAACTTCGGTAACGGAGTTCGGCATCGCGGAGCACCTTACTCACGTAATAGATGGGCTTTTGCATCTTATCCTCTTCCTTCACAAGGACCGCGTTGAGCGTCTGCTCCGAAGTTGCGAGGTAGAGGTAGGGGACCTCCCAGGTGCCGGCTTACTCAGGAGCAGGGGGTTAGCCAAATACTCTTTGAGCTTGTCAAAGGACTCCTGTTGCTGCGGCCCCCACTCGAAGCTTTTAGCCTCCCTGAGGGCTTTGAAGAATGGGGGGCACTTTTCCCTGGACTTGGAAAGGAATCGCCTGATCGCAGCGAGGTGCCCCATGAGTCTCTGCACCTTTTTGACATTGGAGGGGGGAGCCGTTTTGAGAATGACTTGGATCTTCTAGGGGTTGGCCTTTATGCCCCTCTGGCTGACCATAAACCCCAGAAATTTTTCCGATGAGACACCGAACGCACACTTGTTCGGGTTTAGTCTCATATTGTGCCTCCTGAGCACCTCGAAGGCTTCTTGAAGGTCGAGGGTGTGCTCCTGCCCTCGAGTGCTCTTGACCAACATGTCGTCGACGTAGAGCTCCATGTTTCGGCCAATCTGGTCTCGGAATTCCTTATTCACCAGGCGCTGATATAGGTAGCTCCCGCATTTTTCAAGCCGAAGGGCATAACACAATAGCAGTAGAGGCCTTGGTACGTCACGAACGAGGTCTTCGGGTAAGGCTGGCAATTGACCTGAGCCCGATCCGAGCCCGATCAAGTCCGACCCGTTTTTAGTAGGACTTGGGCTTGATTTTTTTCATTTTTTTCGGACCCGGGCTCAACAAATAAGCTCGATTACATTTTCGGGCTGGGTTCGGGTGTGTATGAGTCTGACCCGAACCCGACCCGATTTATATAAGTCTAATAAATACTCCCCGTCCCTTCATCTCTCTCACCTTTTCCCGTCTAATAAATGCACAAGAATGCTTAATGCGCACATACTTTCTTGGATTAGAGACGAATGAGGAATATTGTTATTAAGGCAGCAATTGTACAAACTAGTGCCTGAAATTGAACAAATGGAGACATTAATCATAGTTCTGAAATGAAGAGTAAGAACCATATATGGTTTTCACTGAAAACTTTTCAGTGTTTGATGTATCGCATCACAGATATGTGGACTAACCGCAATTGCCGAAGCAGCTAGGCCACCTCGCTCTCTTGGATCTTTCCGGTAGTAGTTGCCGAAGTATAGAATAGTTGCATAATACCACATAAACGGGCATACAAACCTGATGAGGAAACTGAAAGGAAGGGTTTTACCAATTAAAGAGAGACGTAAAAAGAGGAAGGGAAGTCACAGGACGCAAGGTTCCAGAAAAACTTATGAAAACCATCCTATGCCACATCCAAAGCATGGCAGTGGCTTGCTGAAAATCCCAAATTGAGATTCTTCTTCATCTCTCATCAAGTAATACCTCCCAGTACTGTCCTTCGCATCCTTTGGTTCCCCTGCAAACAAGAGTTTATATGTTTCCACTGTAAGAAGGATCAAAAACTCCAAAAATAGCATTTCATCATCATCTAAGTATTTTTTTAGCAATTGGGTAAATCGGGTCAGGCTTGGGGTTTTTTGGTTAATTCGGGCTCGGGCTTGGGCCTGTATTTTGGAGCCCGATGCAAAATCGGGCCGGTCTTGGACCCAAAAAATAAATTCGGGCTCGGGCTCGGGCTTATGTAAGTCCGGCCCAAGTCCGGCCTATTGCCACCCCTATCTTCGGGATGTCCTGAGGGAACATCATAATTTGGTTGTATCCTGAGAAGGCGTCCATAAAACTGAGGAGCTCGTGCCCGGAAGTCGCATCGATCAGGGCGTTGATGCTGGGAAGAGGAAAAGGGTCCTTCGGGCATGCCTTGTTAAGATCGGTGAAGTCAATGCATATTCTCCAACCCCTATTGGCCTTCTTGACCATCACCACATTGAAGAGCCACTCAGGGTAGTTTACCTCCTGAATAAAGCGGGTGTTGAGGAGTTTCTCAACCTCCGCCTTGATTGCCAGTTGTCTCTCGAGGGCAAATTTCTGCCTCTTCTGTTGGATAGGCTTGATCCCAGGGACGACACTCAGACGGTGCATTGAGAGCTCCTTTGAGATCCCGAGCATGTCTACTGCAGTCCAGGGGAAGAGGTCACGATTCTCCCATATGCACCGGGAGACGTCTTGCTTAATGGAGGGGGAGAGAGCCTTGCTGATGCAGAACGTCTTAGTGGTATCTTCTTTGGAGAAGACCATATCCTCCAACTCATCCACGGGCTCGGAGATAGTCTGACCGCCTTCCTGAGGCAGTCCGAGTGCTTCCAAGGAGAGAACCGGACCCTCCATCGAGGTCATATAACACTTCCGAGCCGCTTCTTGGCTTCCCCTCAATTCTCCCACTCCTGAGGGGGTGGGGAACTCCATTTTCATGTGGTAGGCTGAAGGGATGGCTTGAAGCATGGTCAAACCTGGTCTACCCAGGATAACATTATAGGTGGCCTTGACGTCGACCACCATGAAGTCCATTTGCTCCGTGCGAGTTGTCGGGGCCTTTCCAGCCGTTACATCGAGGGTTATAATTCCCTCGACCGTAACCGGGACCCCGGTGAACCCGTGGAGAGTGTAGCTCGCGGGCTTGAGCCGGTCCCTAGACAGTGGGAGGCCTTTGAAGGCTTCCAAGAAAAGGATGTTGACGAAGCTACCGTTATCTACCAAGATGCGACGAACTTCGAAGTTCGCCATACAGAGATTGATGACGAGGGCGTCGCAGTGGGGCGTGCAGATGCCCTCCAGGTCCCTATAGGAGAACATCACCGGGACTCCGAGGCCCTTTGGGGGAGGATGGCTCTGCACGGAGTTAACCTCCCTTACAATGGTTTTTCGAGAGGAGTTGGAATCTCCCCCTATTGGGCCCTCGTGTATCAGGTGCAAGATTCCCTCTACTTCGGCCTCCGGAGTCTCCGTGCGCTACTCATTTCGCCTGTTAGCCCCCCGAGGCGGCGGGGGCGGATCGGCTCGGTCCCTTTTTACGAACCGGTTGAGTTGCCCTCTCTGAATGAGGGCCTCAATTTCATCCTTCAAGGCCCGACATTCATCTGTGTCGTGCCCGTGGTCCCGATGAAAACGGCACCACTTACTCCGGTCCGTCTTTTTTGCCAG
Organism: Hemerocallis citrina; assembly: GCA_017893485.1. NCBI lineage: Eukaryota > Viridiplantae > Streptophyta > Magnoliopsida > Asparagales > Asphodelaceae > Hemerocallis > Hemerocallis citrina. The sequence goes on along the minus strand of CM030361.1, from coordinate 112,591,637 downwards.
AGTATTCATCCTTGGGGGAGGCAGTAGAAGGCCATCATTCCCTATCTCCATGAGGATGGCAGATACACTCGCATTAAGTTGAGTGAATTTCTCGAACCGAGGAGGAGGACACCGCTGACCCCATTATCTTTTTGGAGCTTCTTAGCTCCTTCTTCTTCTACATCCTTTTGCTTATTCACGGAAGATGAGGCCTCAAAGGTGGGGCGGCGGACGGCTTCTTCCGCTCGGATGTACTTCTCGCTCCGGAGTAGGAGCTCTGAGAAGTCCCGAGGGGGCTTCTTGGCGAGGGACACCCTGAGATCAGTATTGAGGACGTTGGACTGGAAGGCGATGGTGGTGACCGAGGGTTCCAAAGAAGCAATGGACCTGGCCTCGGCAGTGAAGCATTTGACATAATCCCTTAGTCGTTCATCCTTCTTTTGGTTGAGGAACAATAGGGTGTCGCTCGTCTTCTCGGCGCGCTGACTACTCACGAAATGCATGAGGAAAAGACCCTCGAACTGGTCGAAGAAGAAGAAATATGTCGGCGCAAGCCGAGAGTACCATTCCCGTGCCAGCCCCTTGAGTGTGGCCGGGAAGGTCTTGCAAAGGAGGGAGTCGGATGCATGGTGGATCATCATGAGAGTTTTGAAACTCTCAATGTGATCTGCAGGGTCTGACTCCCCGGTATAGGTCTCGAAATGTGGAGGCTTGAAGTTGTCGGGAACTGGAGCCTCCATAATGGTACGGGAGAATAGGGCCTGCTCGGACGAAGGTCCTTTGCATGTCGCCTCTCGTCTCGGTCGAGCTGGCCGAGGTGCCTTTCCATCTCGTGGAGACGGCAGTAGACTGAGTCCTCCCTTCGGTCTTGTCTGGCCGAGCCCCGAGACTCGTTTTCATGTTGAGGAGGGCTGGGGCTGCGCCGGTGATGGCTCAGAGTACGAGGTGGAATGACTGAGAGACAGGGGTGACTTAGGGTAGGACGCGGACTACGGGAGCGGCGGTGGTGATCGGGAGAAGGACGGCTATGGCTCGCAGCCTACCTAGGACTTCGGGAGCGGCGGCGGTGTTGAGGAGCCGGTCGAGGACTATGGGAACGGCGAGGATGGTGAGGAGCTGGCGGAGGACTGGGAGCCCTACGGCCATTATTGGGGGCAGCGTTGAGAGTCCGGAGGACTGCCTCTTGGAATTGCTGGAATTTCGCCCTTATGATGGGAGCCTCCTGCTAATGATGGGCCTGAGGTGCAGGGCGGCCTGCCGAAGAGCGGCTCTGTCTTGAGCGATGTTGGGGCGATTCTCTTCGCCTGTAGGGCGAGTTGGACCCTCCCTGGTTGGATCAGCATGGCAAACGGTCCCTGGCCTGCTCGCGGTGAGGGTTCGACCCTTGGGCCCACCTCTCATCCAGATGGGTACAGAGATCGGGTCCGTGCTCAGTCTGCTGATTGTTGATCACGTTCCGCAAATCCTTTGGAATGGGGGGAGTATAGGAAGCCATGGAATCGGTGTCGGCATTGTGGATGGAGACTTGAACCTGATGGACAGGTTGCTTGTGGCGACTCCGTCGAGAGGGTTCCTCCACTGCAGCCTAGGGTCCCAAAGGTTGCTAGATGGACTGCAGAGCCAGAGGATCGAGCTGCTGGGTTGGTTGGTCAGGATGTGGGAGATCCCTCTGCGGAGGAGGAGGAGGAGGATGAGAAGAGGTTGTCCTTCGGTTGGAGTTTGCGGGTCTCTTCTTGGGAGGCATGGCTGGGAGTAACTTGGGTTGAAGGAGGAAGACGAGATTGCTTGTCGAGTGAGCTCCCACAGACGGTGCCAATTTGTTCCTACTGGATTCTGGTGTGGGGGCAATAGATGAGATTTTAGGTTCGTGAGGAACTCGAACAGGCGGAACCCTTCTTTTTCCTTGTTGATTTGTTGACTCCATGGTGCTCCCTTGAAACCTGCACAAACATTCGAGACACCGGGATGGATCTCGGCGACGAACCCTCCGACGCTCAAGTCAATACACAGAAAAAGTGAAGAGAAAGAGCTCAAGCGTGCAAAGAGTGGTCACCTTCAACCGTAGGAGGTAGGGGGTTTTTATAGTCGCCAAGGAGATCTCTTTCAGGATGAGAGTGAATCCCTACTTCCCGGTGTGGCAGGATATGGGTGGTTATAACCACCTCCTCAAGATCAGGGGAAGCCAGGATTTCCTCTAATCTTGTTGATCTGGCCCCTAGCGGGTTGAGACCCGTTCTCCACAGGTCATATCCGTTCAAGAGTTAGCGGGTCCAAGAGGAGGGACCTGGTTTCCAATTTGGACCCGTCTGTAGGCGAAATTACCGTCTTGCCCCTGAGACTTTAAGATTCGCGCCCACTTTGAATGGTTCCGATTTAACCCCATTTTCAGCCATATCAACTACTTTATTAAAGAAAAGTTTATATATGTAAAGTAATAATTTGTTAAGGGATGTTTCCATAAACTTGTAAAACCCTAGAAACTCTAGATTTCGGTCTATATTATAGTCACTACAGCCGTCCCTCTCCTCTGCAAAAATAAAATATACTTAAACTATTAATTTCTTGGAGTTTCAAAGGGGTGATCTTGGATTTTGCAAAAGAAGGGCTTTTCTTATTCTTCATTAATTCGATTAGATTTCTTTATTGAGGTGAGTGATATATTTATTTTATTTTGTTCTTTGAATGTTGGATGTGGTGTATCATCTTTTAGAAAGCATGCTAGGGTTGAGTATGAATATGTACATGATGGATTGGATGGATTGTTGAATTAAAGATTGATCTATTGTGAACCCTAGTTATCCATGAGTGGATTTGCAGTGTATGGTTTGAGGTCCATATTATTTTGAGTTTGGTGAACACAACTTGATTATGATAATATTAACCTTGTATGTCCATGAGTTAATAATGACGATGGGGTTTGAGAAGTTTTGAGAATGATTAATGGATTATAAATTCTTGTCTTGAGAATTGGATTTGGGAGAAATTGAATGATATTTGATGCAATACATCTAATTTGGGATTTTTTTGGGATTGTGCAAGGTATTACTCAAATCGGATTCCTTGAACATTAAGATTAAATTCTGAATATGTTGCTATTTCTAATCGAAGGTCTTGTGAAATTTTCTTTAGTGCACGAGCATGCATAAACGATTTACATGAATTTCGTACTTCATTGTTATTGAAGAAAATCAACAATTTGCTATTTTTGTTAATTCAAGTGATTTTGATTGGTTTTATTGACTCTGATATATCCTACAAGTCGTATTTGATCATATCAAAAATATGCTTTTTACATAATTCGGTTTTATTAAGTAAAACTCTGTATTGGTTAAAAAGTGTACAATTAAAAACTGCAGTCTGCAGGTCGAAGTCGACCGGTAGAAATTACAGTCGACCGTCATTACCTGGCTGTTGTGTTTTTCTTGTTTTCTTGAAATTTCGTACGGAACAGTCGACTGAACCATGTTTACAGTCGACTGAGTCTGCTCTGTTTTGATATTTTCCTGAAATTTGGATTTTCATTCTGGACAGTCGACCGATGACCTTTTACAGTCGAATGTTAGTACTTAGAATTATTTTATGTAAAGTTCTAGAGTTGTTGTTCTGGACAATCGACCTATGGCTTTAACAGTCAACTGCTATTACTTAGATTTATTTTCTTGAAGTCGTGGATTTTCACTCTGGACAGCCGACCGATTCCTGCATATAGTCGACTTTTACTGATGTTCTCGAATTATTCTGATGCTATTTTAAATGAGTTATTCTTTAAATGTTTTGGATCTATAATTTACTATTCTAAACCGTATTTCTTATTGAACATATGTTTCCAAATTGTTTAATAAAGTATTGTTAATGGAAGGTTTGGTTTGGATGGTTGAGTGTGAGTCTCTAGAGGGCGTGTGTGACCCTAGTATACCGGCAGTTGAGATATTTATGTTTGGGCCTATTGAGGCATTTTAGTTGATCAGTTATTGAGTTAAGTCTGGTGGGGTACACCAACTCTAGGAAATTCGTAAAGTAATTAAATAACCTAAATGATAAGGACAGGCACTAGTGGTGATATGATGAACGAGAACATGAGTTATGGACCTCAGTATGGCTTGCGGTGTGAGATAATCCCCGAAATTATCCAGGTGTGAGTGAAATAGTCTCTGAAATTACCTGTGGTGTGGGATTGATCTCCAGAATTATCGGGATCGAGTCGACGCTCATGTGGTATTCATGTGATGAGGTGCCATAGCTTGCGGTGTGGGGTATTCTCGAAGATTCCCAGGTGTGAGTGAAATAGTCTCCGGAATTATATGTGGATAGAGATTGACCTCCGGAATTATCGGGGCATGGGCTAATACTCACAGTCTATCTTTGTCACGCCCCGCTTCCCAAAAACATGGAATACGAGCGCGTGACGAAGCCCAGTGAATGATTTTAACATCATCCATAAGCTGTAGAATCGACTCAGCATCACAACAAGAATATAACAAGATATATATACAACCAAGCATGCATAAATAATTTATTAAGCAACAGAAAATAGTTGAAAACAAATAATAATGTCCGAATAGTTTTCAAGTCTGGATCAAATGTGAAACTCGGGAACATAAGCCCGCTACAAGTTCTTAAGCAGAAAGAATAAATAATTCAAGAAAAACAAATAATCTAAACAAGTCATTTCTCCACTTGAAGACTAAAATCTCTGCTCACCAATCCCAGCAGGTAGCTCGTCTCCAAAGTCTGTTTAATAAATATAAAAAGGAAAAAGTAGAGAAAACAAGAGAAAATGCCCTTAGTGCAAGTTAGGGCCACAAATAGTAAAACGAGTACAAGTAATGTGGAACAAGAATTGGAATCAAGGATACAACAAGTAGTAAAATCCAAGATCTAGCTAGCAAGAAGGACAACTCAAGTAAACAGGCTGGATAACAAATACTAATAGTAGAGCAAGTGACAAGTGAACATGTAGGGGTATCTAACCTCAAGTGACAGGCATCAAGTACAAGTGTCAGGTAACAAGTCTCAAGTCTAGTGTCAAGTTGTCAGGTCTCAAGTATCAAGTTGTAATGTCAAGTATTATGTTCGAGTATCAAGTCTCATGTAACATGTCATCAGGTATCAAGTAAACATATATCACGTTCAAGTTTCGTGTTTCAAGTCTCATGTATCATGTTTCATGTATCAAGTCTTGTAGTTATTACTATCTAGGTAGCACTTCATGCATCCATACTTTTACTGCATGGTTGTTACAGACAATACAATTTCGTTTAGGCCTAGTAATGGAGTCTATAGGGCGGTGTACTCAGACATCAAGTATCAAGCAAGTGATCAAACCATGGGCTCTAGAGGTGGCACCCGTAGGCTCTAGAGGTGGCCCCAATCACCCATGACGTGGCACTTAGTTCCATGTGATCTCAAATATATATCATGTAATCATATAATGGGCTCTAGAGGTGGCCCCCGTAGGCTCTAGAAGTGGCCCCCGTCACCCATGACGTGGCACTTAGTTCTACGTGGCACTTAGTTCCATTTAACATAAAATTATGGGAAACACAGGCCCTCTTCCTAGTACACTTACCTATGTTGTCCACTATTATGGTCTTTCCCTTAAACCCCGGCTTGTTAATTTTATTAATTTTTATCAAGCAAGCATGCAAGTGTGTGAAACAAGTCAAGAAATCATAATCATGGACATGGAACTAGTTTGAGATATTTATATAGCATATTCGAGGGTCAACACGAATAAAAATATCACGAACAATAAAAATCTCAAATCTGGACAGCACGACGTTGCTGTACCAAAACTGCGATTCCCGTTGCTACGATAGAAAATGTGGATCCGTCAAAAGATCTAGAAACTAGACTCCTGCCCGATTCCAACGCATATAATTAAGGTACATGAAAGTGGTGGAAACATGTGTCAAAATAGCAAACTATACGCTTCTATGTTCAGCCAGGATTTGTGAATCTAAGTTTAAACATGTGAAATAGGGTTGAAATATTACAAATAAATTCTGAGAAAATTTGGGAACGTTATCTAGGGTGTCCAGCAACAACATACAAACTTTCAAGTCAAACGCTTACTGTTAACATAGTTAAATTAATTTGCAAACTAAATAAGTGCAGCAGTTTTGTGAATCTGCGACTACCGACACAGCTGCAGTAAAACTGCGATATCTTCTAGACCGTAACTTTGAATTCAAAAATTCCGGATGCTATCGATATCTAGAAATCTAGATCTACATTTACTATTCAGGGCTCGGGTTCAGATTCTGATTGTAAAGGGGTCAAAACAGCAAGTAAAGTTCAGGACAGTAACAAGTGTGAATGTCTTTCATGTATAAGTTGCATGATAATTGGTTATTATGAGTCTAGATTAATGAGTGATACAAATGCAGGTGTAGTGGTTCTCAAAACAGCAAGCAACATCTATTTCTCAACTCAAATGGGTGCAAGATCATCACATACAAGATACGACACACATCTACAAATCTAGAGTTTCTTAATTTCATGTGTTCATGTGACTAGGAGATAAAATGAGGCCAAATAATTGTAAATATAATAACGAGGGTGTTGTGACTCTTAAGGTTTAGGGATCGACGGTAAAATATGCAAGATTAACAAATGATAAGATAAGAAGGAGTCACAACTACAACCTATTTACGGTATATTCAATTAAATGCTTGTACTAGGTCAATAAATTGTACAAGGAGAATACTTGACTTGATTGGATGAGGGCGTGGATCGACGATCAAGATCGGATGGATCGGATCGGAGCGGATCTTGATGGAAGACCAAGATCAAGACGATCAGACGGCTGGATCTGCTTGATCTGAGCTGAAGATCACGATCGGATGGACAGCTGAGATCTGATCTGGCTGAGGTGGATGGTGATGATCTGATCTGATCAGATCACAATTTTGGGAAGATCCAACGGTTGAGATCAAATCCCAACCTAACCGCTGCTCTTCTTCTTCCCTCCTTCAAAACAGAGAACGAGAGAGAGGATCTCGGCGGCAGCGGCGAGCGGCGAGGCGGCTGCGGAAGCTTCGATTGACGACGCGATGACTGGGAAGGTCGACGACGGTGACTGGCGGCGAACAGCAAAGCTAGCGACTCTGTTTCTTTAGGTTCAAACAGAAGATGATGAGAGCGGGGATGGTTCGGGGGTGTGGCGATTCGACGGAGGTGGAGAGAAGAGGGAGGCGATGGGTCGAAGGTGACGAGGCGAGGAGATGGGGATTGGGTGTGGACGGAGGAAGGAGGAGACAAGGAATGGGCGAGAGGTTGAAGACGGAGTGGATTTGGGGACGATGGTGGAAGATGGTGGTGGTGTTGATGAGGAGAGGGTGGCGATGCGAGGGGGTGCGGCGAGGTGATGGGATTGGGTTCTGGGCGTGGACGAAGAGAGAAGGAGCCGGGGAAAGATGCGAAAGGAGCGGGAGGTTGAAGGAGAGGGTAGGCGGCTTTTCAGTTAGGGTAAAACAGTGTTTAGGTTTATGTTAGGGTTAATAGAGATTAGGGTTTATATAGATAGGGTTTGGATTATTGGGTATATGGGTAGCAGGTTCGAGTGGGATCCAACTAGAGAATTGGTCAAAATTCATTAAAAATGGGGAAAAAGAGATAGATGGAATAAATAGTCCATCTCTACATGAAGAACGACACAAAAAGAGTAGAACAAGCAATACAATTGAATTAGATATTGGCACCAAAATTGAGTTGAAACCAAAGAATGTTTTTATTCGAACTGGAAAAAAATATAGGATCTCAATTTGAATATGAGAATACAAGGAATGAAAATACAGTAGAAAATTACAGATACGGGAAATAGGAGTTACAATCTTTATCTCGTAGTAGTCATCGTAGTAGGATTAGTTGCTTGGCGGGGGATTAAACCCTATAATGTGGTGACGTTAAGGGCTTGCACTGGACCTATGTAGAGTAGGATGCATAGACTCCGACAAGTACGCATTAGAGAATCAGCACATAGAATTGTGTTTTCTTGACTTGGTTTCATGCATGTGGTTTCCTGTTTTCTACACTTAACACTTGGTCTATTTTCACTTGATATTTTCATGTTTCCTTGCTATGTCATATTTTATGTATTCTTGTTTATTACATGTTGTTGATGAATCCATGCTTTACTTATGTTGCTTGTTTTTTTTATGTCACTCACACCGTTATGGCTGACCCCTTTAGTTTTGGGGGTTAGAGTTATTTCTAGCCTCATATTTTACAGGTGATTTCATATAGCTCGGGATTTGGATGTTTGGGTTAAAATGATGTAATGACTTATGTAATTTGTAAAAGAAAGTGTTGTAAAGAAAGAAATTTGTAATTCAAGGTGTTTTGTATTCCGCTGTGCTTTGTAAACAACTGATGTAATAAAAAATTTTAATTTTTCCTGTACTTGGTTGCTATGTTTATGATTACATTGAAGTAGATTCTGGAATTGTGCCACGTATTTCTAAGATATTATATTGGAAATTCGGGGTGCTACAGATTTGGTATCAAAGCATGCTTCAATTAGTAATTTTAAACATAGTACGGGGAATAAACATAAAATGACATTTGATGTGTGAGAACCTAGGAGGACATAGATGTGTGAGTACACAAGTGGACATTAAATAGAACCTAGGTGGATATTAGAAGTGTGAGTACCTTGGTGGACATCTGATGTGTGTGACTTGATTGTTTGGTCATGAAGACCTGTAATGAGATTTAGACTGTTTGTATGCTTAGACTTGAATGAAATTTCTTTATCGCAAGTGTATTGGTTATTTTTGTATAAAACATATATTTTCTCACTAGCTATTTTTGACCTCTTTTGTTCTTTTTGTGTATTTGTATTTTATTATGTAAGGTATTACCGTTTCAACTTGTATATTTTCTATTTTACTTATTAATGATCTACTATATGTTTTCCTATCTTACCCACTGTATATATAAATTCTGGATTATATGATTTTCGCCAGTGTTAATTTTCATTTATTTATTTATTTATTTTTAGTTATAAATTTAATTGTCTTCCGCTAGATTCTTTTAATTATTTGCTCTCTTGTATATTTTGTGTACCTCAATTTTGTGATCACTCTTATATCCTATCACTTTTACTGTTTTATAATTGTTTGCTTACTAAATAACTTTTGTATAATTAACTTATTTTACTTTTATTCGGTTTCTTTTATTGTCAGCAATTGAATTTATTTAGTTTTTATATCTCTAATCGAGTTTATATTATTTCTATTCATTAGTGCAAACATTAAACCTTTACTAAACATCTTGTTTTCTGACTTTACTATTGGTTCTTACTTTTGTCTTTTGTCCAAATTATTATTTTACAACTTTTGCTGTAATTCAATAGTGCATCCTTTAGCATTTCAAAAATTCATTTTTATTTTGTGACTCTTACCCATTTCTTTCTTAACGTTTTATTTATCTTACTTTCATGTACTTTTTCGTCACTCGCATATTTTGCTATTACTTTTACCTATCACACTAAATTTTGAATTACTACAAGATAAGTTATTATTGCAACTCCTATTTCCTTTCATTATTATGTTTACTATATTATGAAATTTGGTGTTGCATATTTACTTTCATTTATTATATATACCTGGATTTTTCGATACTATATTTTCCGTTATTTTGTATTGTCTTATTTATTTTGGAGCATTTAAACTTGATTGCAATATTTTACTCATATAAATATGATATGCTTCTGCACATTTAAATCTTTATTATTAATAATGTTTTTGCACCTTATATTCGATACCTTTATTGTTACTTGTAGTTGACTGCTTTTGTTATAATTTCTTTTCACTATTTAAAAACTACTTATTAATTTTGTTGCTTCATACTTTTCGAATGTACTATGTGCACCCACTATTTATATTTTACTTAAATTTTATTATCATTACATTCTTGATTTCTACACGTACTTCCTACAAATTGCTATATATGTACTACATATTTCAACATACTTAGTATGCATATCATTTTACATTTGTTTAATTTCTACATTACTGTATATTTTATGATATATTTATTGTGTAAATTTGCTACACTGCATATTTATTTTCTCATTCACATTTGTATTTGTGCTTATGCATGTATTTCATTCCGTTTCTCCTTACTTTTATAAATTTCTTTCACTACTATTATTTTGTATTATTGTGTTTGATATTTATAATCTATGCTTCTATTTTAATATTCCATCATATGACTTTCAACTCCATTTCTTACTTTCGCTACTATTTTTATATCACGAATTTCAAAACGAATCTTCATACTTAAATTAAGCAATCAATATCCAAGTGCGTGTGGAATATTGCATCATCCCGTTCATCGTTTTGTTGCAACTGGATGTCGAGATGGAAAATATGCAACTAAACATCAATGGAGGCAAATTGCAACTGGATATCGGGGAGGCAAAATGTGCAATCAAATATCCAGACGGCAACCTACATCCTGATGTCGTAGAGGCAAACATGCAATTTGATGTCGAGAAGGCAAGTCTACAGTTGGACATTAATGAGGCAAACCCACATTAAAGAATTTCTACTATAATAACCCCACTAGTGTTTTATGTGTATATTACTTATCAATGTCTTATTCTTTTGTACTGGTTCATACCATTTTATGAGATTTTAAAACTTAACCCATTACTGGTTTGTTTTACTCAATTTTCTTTAACTATTGTTACTTTATATTTCTTTAAATCTGTTTGATATACACTCGTATCTCATCTTGCTCACTTGTTTTGTTTTTGAACTTTGGTCCTTCTGATTTCTTGGTACGATTTCTGCTCTTCTTCGCATTTCCTCTATTCATAACAATATTTTAATTTTCACTTAATTTTCATTAGATTCTCTAAATCTGCATACTACCTAAATTATTTTGTACGTCTTTATTTTATTCTTTCTTAATATTTTCCTTTTGGGATTTTTACTTAGTTATGTCCATTTTTATTCAAGCATTATGTGTTTAATGAGTTTTTCTGATCGATCAATTCTTACTTTTGACTATTTCTTTTACTTATTTGCTAATTGATATTTCAAGATTTTTACTTATATAATGAAACTAATGGTAAATAAATATTTTCTTTATGACATTTTGTTTATACAAATTACACTTTATGTTTCCATGTAATTTGAACTAGTATAGTTGATTTTACTCTATTTTGTGTTTACAAAATTTTTATGTTTGTGTTAAGATTGAATACATCAACTATATATGGTCTAAGCTTTCGTTCTTTTGTAATTACTATTTATTGCTACCGTTTTTCAATTCTTTGACATTTTAGATTTCTCACTTACTTTTTTTTCCACGTCCTAATTAATGATTTGACGCTTACTTTTGCAATATTCAATGAACTTCTTTTAAGTCTTCTTGCATATATATATATATATATATATATATATATTGGTCTATTTTGCTCGTTACCTTTAAATGTGTTTTTGGAGTATTGACTATAACATCCACATTCACTAGTATACTTATTATTCTTGGTCTTGTACAATTCATTGTTATTAATATTTCCTTACTTAGCAAAAAAAATTGTTCGTATTTCTATGTATCTTGACTGATTATTTTCCAAAAAGATTTTTATTTTTAAGTATGTGTTCCTTCGTTGTTTGTATGATTATCAACCTTTTATATTTGAGTTTTAATTCTTCACTTTTGACTTCTTATTCTATGAGAATAGTCTTACTATCTTTCGCGTTTTGGGATTTATTGTGTATTCTGTTGGATTTCCGATACTTTTGCCATGTCAGTTTTCACCATTTTCTCTTTTAGCTATAATTATATGTTATTTTAGTTTTTGCTTAGTAATTAAATCCAATTATAAAAATAATGATAGAGTAAATTTTCGAAACTATTTTACAAGTTTTGTATTTTTGTTTCTTTTGCTTAGAGAAGTTCTGAGGACAGAACTTTTCTAAGGGAGGAGTGATGTAATACCCCGCAAAATAAAATAATTTATTTTGCATTATTAAATAATATTAAATTTGTAAAGTTGACTATTTTGACTATTTTTCAAATTTGTCGATTTTACACGTGCAAAACACGTGCAAATATCCAATTTTGAATTTTAATTAAATTCTCCTACTTATAATTGAGTCTATCCTAAATTTTGGGATTTTTTTGAATAAAAAAACTATTTTTATAAATACCTCGAAAGAGAGGGGCTTTTATGTAAAAAACCGTTTGGATCTCAAACAAATAATAAAAATTCATTTTTACAGATTTTTGGGCTTGTCATGGTCATCATTGAAAATAAAATATATTTAAATTCTATTTAAAGTCAATTTGGTAAAGATTTAAACAAATATGGTGTTTTTGCAAATATGGAATTTATGTTGGATCTTGTACAAATATTTTCTTGGAAAGTAAAAGTTAGAAATTTTAATTGGAAAATATAATATGTATTATTAGATATTATTTCGGAATTTTCTGGATTTTTACGAATATTTTATGATGTAATTGCAAATATTACAAAAAGAATGACTTTTGTGCAAAATTACCCCTTTTAGTACTAATCCGAAATTTTTATTTTTCTGGGCTGTGCTGGATGAATGGAAAACTCAGTAATAAAAGGATTTGGTTTTATTTTAATTTATTTAACTTATTTAACTACTTTATTAAAGAAAGGTTTATATATGTAAAATAATAATTTGTTAAGGGATGTTTCCATAAACTTGTAAAACCCTAGAAACTCAAGATTTCAGTTTATATTATAGTCACTACAGCCGTCCCTCTCCTCTGCAAAAATAAAATATATTTTTACTATTAATTTCTTGGAGTTTCAAAAGGGTGATCTTGGATTTCGCAAAAGAAGGGCTTTTCTTATTCTTCATTAATTTGATTGGATTTCTTCATTGAGGTGAGTGATTTATTTATTTTATTTTGTTCTTTGAATGTTGGATGTGGTGATTCATCTTTTAGAAAGCATGCTAGGGTTGAGTATGAATATGTACATGATGGATTGGATGGATTGTTGAATTAAAGATTGATCTATTGTGAACCCTAGTTATCCATGAGTGGATTTACATGTGTATGGTTTGAGATCCATATTATTTTGAGTTTGGTGAACACAACTTGATTATGATAATATTAAGTTTGTATGTCCATGAGTTAATAATGACGATGGGGGTTAAGAAGTTTTGAGAAGGATTAATGGATTATAAATTCTTGTCTTGAGAATTGGATTTGGGAGAAATCGAATGATATTTGATGCAATACAACTAATTTGGGGATTTTTTGGGATTGTGCAAGGTATTACTCAAATCGGATTCCTTGAACATTAAGATTAGATTCTGAATATGTTGCTATTTCTAATCGAAGGTCTTGTGAAATTTTCTTTAGTGCACGAGCATGCACAAACGATTTACATGAATTTCGTACTTCATTGTTATTGAAGAAAATCAACAATTTGCTATTTTTGTTAATTCAAGTGATTTTGATTGGTTTTATTAACTCTTATATATCCTAAAAGTCGTATTTGATCATATCAAAAATATGCTTTTTACAGAATTCGTTTTTATTAAGTAAAACTCCGTATCGGTTAAAAAGTGTACAACTAAAAACTGCAGTCTGCAGGTCGACAGTCGACCGGTAGAAATTACAGTCGACCGTCATTACCTGGTTGCTGTGTTTTTCTTGTTTTCTTGAAATTTCGTGCGGAACAGTTGACTGAACCATGTTTACAGTCGACTGAGTCTGCTCTGTTTTGATATTTTCCTGAAATTTGGATTTTCATTCTGGATAGTCGACCGATGACCTTTTACAGTCGACTGTTAGTACTTAGAATTATTTTATGTAAAGTTCTGGAGTTGTTGTTCTGGACAGCCGACCTATGGCTTTAACAGTCGACTGCTATTACTTAGATTTATTTTCTTGAAGTCGTGGATTTTCACTCTGGACAGCCGACCGACTCCTGTATATAGTCGACTGTTACTGATGTTCTTGAGTTATTTTGATGCTATTTTAAATGAGTTATTCTTTAAATGTTTTGGATCTATAATTTACTATTCTAAACCGTATTTCTTATTGAACATATGTTTCCAAATTGTTTATTAAAGTATTGTTAATGGAAGGTTGGGTTTGGATGGTTGAGTGTGAGTCTCTAGAGGGCGTGTGTGACCCTAGTATACCGGTAGTTGAGATATTTATGTTTAGGCCTGTTGAGGCATTTTAGTTGATCAGTTGTTGAGTTAAGTGTGGTGGGGTACACCAACTCTAGGAGATTCGTAAAGTAATTAAATAACCTAAATGATAAGGACATGCACTAGTGGTGATATGATGAACGAGAACATGAGTTATGGACCTAAGTATGGCTTGCGGTGTAAGATAATCCCCGGAATTATCCAGGTGTGAGTGAAATAGTCTTCAGAATTACCTGTGGTGTGGGATTGATCTCCGAAATTATCGGGGTCGAGGCGACGCTCATGTGGTATTCGTGTGATGAGGTGCCATAACTTGCGGTGTGGGGTATTCTCGAAGATTCCCAGGTGTGAGTGAAATAGTCTCCCGAATTATCTGTGGATAGAGATTGATCTCCGGAATTATCGGGGCATGGGATAATACTCACAGTCTATCTTTATCTCGTAGTAGTCATCGTAGTAGGATTAGTTGCATGGCGGGAGATTAAACCCTATAAAGTGAAGACGTTAAGGGCTTGCACCGAACCTATGTAGAGTGGGATGCATAGACTCCGACAAGTACGCATTAGAGAGTCAGCATATAGAATTGTGTTTTCTTGACTTGGTTTCATGCATGTGGTTTCCTGTTTTCTACACTTGACACTTAGTCTAGTTTCACTTGATGTTTTCATGTTTCCTTGCTATGTCATATTTTATGTATTCTTGTTTATTACATTTTGTTGATGAATCCATGCTTTACTTATGTTGCTTGTTTTTCTTTATGTCACTCACACCGTTATGGATGACCCCTTTAGTTTTGGGGGTTAGAGTTATCTCTAGCCTCATATTTTACAGGTAATTTCTTATAGCTCGGTATTTGGATGTTTGGGTTAAAATGATGTAATGACTTATGTGATTTGTAAAAGAATGTGTTGTAAAGAAAGAAATTTGTAATTCAAGGTGTTTTGTATTCCGCTGTGCTTTGTAAACAATTGATGTAATAAAAAGTTTTAATTTCCCCTGTATTTGGTTGCTATGTTTATGATTACATTGAAGTAAATTCTGGAATTGTTCCACGTATTTCTAAGATATTATATTCGAAATTCGTGGCGCTACATCATACTCCCTAACTACTAACCCAGATCTCCGCCCCTCAATCTACCGTATCTCCTAACTTCCCACGATTTACTCTGATTATTTTATTATTAATTCTCCCACTCTCTCTCTCTCCCGTCCCACTCTCTCTCTGTGAGACCCCGTATTTCTAGAGAGTATATATATATATAGGATATATATACTAGTACAATGAAAGAAAAAAGAAGGTAGGATGGAGGGTGACGTGGAAGAAGGAAAAGGAAGGAAAAATGGAAAGGTATTAAATGTGTGGACTATAGAAGATCCTATGGGATGTGATGACATGATGGGCCTAGGTGATTTCCTATGGGCTTATAGAAAAGGATTAAATGAAATGAGTGAATGAGATGGAATGTGTGTGTGTGCTGGTGTGTTGACCGGATTTGACTTGGGGATTTAATCCCATATCGGCCATAAGAAGGGAAGAGAAGAGAGATATATTAGGAAGCCAAGGATGAAGGGTTACCAATTGTCCAGACACCCTTTTAAGGCAGCCTGTGGTGGGCATGGCTAGAATTTAGTTAATTGTGTGCGTACGAGTTGAGTGCGGGGCGTTACAGATGGTATCAGAGCCAACTTTCGATATCGAATGTAGGACTTGTATATAGGAAGTGCGTGAGACGCAATATATATATGAGATGCGTAAGACCCTGGGAGGGCAGCGATTAGGAGACAAGTCTACATTCGACTAGAAAGAAAGATCCTGTACTAGATTGCACGTCCCGTATTCAGCGATGACGCTGAATTCTTAAGAGAGGGTGAATGTGAGACCCCGTATTTCTAGAGAGTATATATATATATAGGATATATATACTAGTACAAAGAAAGAAAAAAGAAGGTAGGATGGAGGGCGACGTGGAAGAAGGAAAAGGAAGGAAAAATGGAAAGGTATTAAATGTGTGGACTATAGAAGATCCTATGGGATGTGATGACATGATGGGCCTAGGTGATTTCCTATGGGCTTATAGAAAAGGATTAAATAAAATGAGTGAATGAGATGGAATGTGTGTATGTGTGCTGGTGTGTTGACCGGATTTGACTTGGGGATTTAATCCCATATCGGCCATAAGAAGGGAAGAGAAGAGAGATATATTAGAAAGCCAAGGATGAAGGGTTACCAATCGTCCGGACACCCTTTTGAGGCAGCCTGTGGTGGGCGTGACTAGAATTTAGTTAATTGTGTGCATACGAGTTGAGTGCGGGGCGTTACACTCTCCCTGTTTCACCTCTAACCGCCCAACAAACCAAAAATAGAACCCATCGCCTCTACCTCTTTCCCCGTCGCCAACTCCGACCACTACCACCTCCATTGCCGCCGTCACAATCTCCATCACCATCCCCTTGTTCCCACGACCTCGTCGCACCCCCGTCGAGTCGCCCTCTCCCTGTTTCATCCCCAGACCGAAACCCACTCCTCAACGCCCCTCTGATCGCCTCCATCGTCATCACCACCTCGCCCTCGTCAACCTCTCCACCATCTTACCCCTGACCTCGCCCAAGCCTCGCTCGCACCCACCACTTTGCCAACTGCAACCCATCAACCTATCGCCATTACTCACCGAACCCAGTACCCACTTCGCTTGAACATCAATCCCTCACCGTGCACCCCTTCATCCTCCGGAGTCCCCCATTGTCGTTGTCGTCCCCCACCGCACCACCGAAGATCCCTAGCGCCGCGTTCAGTCCCCGATCGCCGCTATCGTCGCCCCTCCATTTCCAACCAAAACAGAGCACCGTTTCGCCGTCGCCATCGCCGCTGCCGTCGCTTCCCGACCGCAGCGTCGTCGTCGCGCTGCTCCGTCGTCGTCCAGAGTCGTATCGCAGTCATGCCATTCTCCCCCCTCTCTCTCTCTGTCGAGAGGTTGAAGACGTGTTTCTGTTGGGCCATTTTGGTGTGTGGTGTTTTGTTCCCTTCGATCTGAATCCGCTGTATGCTGTTTTGGGTTGATCTGGTGTGTGGAGTTTTTCCCAAGTTGCTGCTGTTGTTTGTTGGTTGATTCCGTGCACATATTTCGCACGTACTCTTGGAGCGCCACCCGGGATTTTTATTCTGTTATTCCTTTTTACATATTCGAATCGTCTATAAAAAGGCAAGTCTACTTGAACTCATTTAATTTTTCTAGTTCAAGTTTATTGACCTCCTGCAAGTAGCTCCACTCAACTATTGTAATACTGCTTTGTGTACTTTTCGTTGGGAGTATTGAGAGTTTACACGAGCTAACCTGACGTACTCTTGACTTCGTGCTATTATCCATTGACTCAAACCCAAACCTATATACACACATGACATGAATAAATTAGCTAGAACTTGCATATGAGGAAAATATATTGTGATCGAATACATTGATTGATTGAGATCTTGTGACTTGAACTATGACATGATAAATTGACTTGTACACTGTAAAATCCATTCTAATTTTTGTACATTAGTGTAATATATTTCATGATACAATAACATGTTGATTATCTACTTTGTTGAACATATACGTGATGACATTTTATGAATTCTTGCTGCATGTACTGTTTTGCACAGAGGTTTCGACCCTGTTACCATAAGAATTAACACAAACAATACAAAAGAGAATTTTAGCTTAATGAATCTAGTTTCCAGACCAACTGACGAATCCTGATTTCGAGTTGTGAGCTGTGAGATATCGCATTTCCAGTCCTTGCTGGTCTGTACTTTTCAGACCGCAAATTAATGTAACACCGGCACAACTTTCAGTTGAAACACCATGATAACAGTAGTATAATGCCATGAAACTCTCCATAAACCTTGTAGACATGATTAGGATTCATTCCTAATTTTTGTAGATTTTTATAATGATTTTATACTATGTTTTTACCCATAGAGTTTTGACTATAGGTTGCTGCCAGAACAGCTAACCTGTAAATATTAGGATGTTTGACCTACTTACAGTCAGAATTAATAAAAACTTGCTGAACATAAATTGTAGCCCTAAATGTCTAGTTGTCAATAACATCCAGAATATTCAAATTCCGAATTGTAGTCTATGAGTTATCGCTGTTTTAGTGTTACTGTGTCGGCTGTTTTCAGATTCCCTACTTCATGTATATCATTATGCATTGTATCATGTTGTTGCATTCTTATAATCCCCTTGACATTCTTATACACACTTTCATAAACATGAATGACTTAAAAAAATACTAAACAAGCCGGGGTTAATAAGGGTTGACTTAGTAGTGGATAATCTCAGAAAATGTACTCGGTAAGGCCTTATCGTTATATCGTATTGTCATGGAAGGAGGAGTATCGATTGTGAATTATTGAATGTTAATTATAAATGATTGTTATTGAAACCGAGTACACACTTTGTAGATCCCACCACTATGTCTAAAACGTACACTGTTTTGCATGCACCAAACCTGTGGTATGGGACGCAGTAGTACGTGCACTAGATAGAAGAAACAACATACTAATGAACTTAAGTTGACACTTATACACTTGACCATTGCTTATGGACATTATTATTATTTTTGGACTTTGATCTTGTTTCATACTTCTTAATGTACTATGTTCCCTTACTCTCTGCTTTTTACTACTTGTTGTCCATACTTGCTCTAAAGACATTCTCATTTCTACTCTAGTTGATCCAGTTACAGGTGAACAAGGAGAATTGTCAGGACGCATTGGTGAGCAGTTCTTTTAGGGTTGGAGCAGGAGCTTGCCTCACAATAAACTATTCTTTATATGTTTTCTTTATCGTATTGTTATCCATTTGATTAAACTTTGTATTCCGGGCTTTTTAACCCGTAACTACTATTTGTTTTCTCAATTATTGGTTATTATGTTGGACTATTGAATGCTTAATTTCAGTTGTTGTTTATGTGATGATATTTAACTGCGTGGTTGTGATTATTCATTTTTATACTGTTGAGTTAAGACTGGTACAGCTCATGGGTGATGTTAACATCATTCGCTGGGCCTTCGTCACGAACTCATATTCCCGTATTTTTGGGAAGCGGGGCGTGACAAGCGGCCTCTCTCTTTCTCCGAAAAACCCAAAACCCTAACCCCTAATTTCTCCCCCAAAAATTCCATAAATTCGATTTTGCTTCTTCTCCACCCGAGCTCTCTCCTCACACTTCATCTATACCCAATCACTCTCCTCACTACAGATTTGGAAATCCCCAAAATATATCAAATCTCCAAACCCTAAAGAGGTATGCCTTGTATTTTGCAATTGTGATGGTTGATTCTTGCTGCATTGTAGGTTTTTGTTATTTGTGTTTAACAATTGGCGACTTGTTGATGAGGTGAACTAAGCAGATAACTGAATTATATATTTTTCATTGTGAGTTGAAGTAGTAATTTAAATGGCAGTAGGAAATAGTATAGGATAGACATTCAAGGTCATGTTTCGAGTATGAAACTATGAATACAAGAGTCGGCAAGTAGAAGTGGAGGCTATTATGCTATTGATATACCGATAGTTGTTACCGTATTATTCATAGAGCTAGGTGAACCTGCGCTCTACTTGACCAATTACAAGTGTGTTGACTATGCTATTATGAATATAGCACACACACACACACACACACACACACACACACACACACACATAAAATGGTTAAATGCTATGGTTAATCTTTGTTAATATCTATTTAATTTTTTTGTTCACGATTGTATATTGAATGCAAGTTTGTGTACTAATGTATAGGTATGGACTATAAAATTCCTATTTGGTTGTATTATGGGGGAGAAATAGTTGAAGACCCAAAAGTAGGATTTTTCTATAAAGGTGTTCAACCGAAGATAATTTGGGCAAATCGTAATATAAAAATGCAAGAATTAGTAGAAAAGGTATACGAAGTAAGTAAATGGGATAAAGGTGAATGGAGTGTTTAAATAAAAGCTAGGTATGCAGCTGGAAAAGGCAGAGGAGGACCATATTTTATGGCAGTACCTATAGTTGACGATGACTCACTTGTTGCTATGATAGCAAGGTCACTTGATCCGTACAGTAGTTGGTCTGCAATGGAATTGTATATAGAGCAAACCAAGATTCACATACGTAGTCCACATGTTGGTCGTGTGTAGGGCTGCAATCGAGGCGAGCCGAGCCGAATACCTTCAGGCTCGAGCTCGGCTCATTTACGAAACGAGCTCAATTTTGAGCTCGAGCTCGGTTCGAGCCGAGCTTTGACCGAGCTTTGACCATATTCGAGCCGAATAGCTCGCGAGCTTAGCCTAAAAAAAAAAATCAAGCTCGAGCTCAACTCGTTTACGAAACGAGCTAGGATTTGAGCTCGAGCTCGGCTTGAGCTCGGTTCGAGCCGAGCTTTGACCGAGCTCGAGCCGAATAGCTCGCGAATAGCTCGATTCGTTTGTAGCCCTAGTCATGTGTCAACTCCAATACCCAAAGTACCGACTTCTCAGATGATTCCTAATGATTCGATACAGCTGAATGTAAGCTTGTCTCCTCAGACTGGTGACTTATTCACAAATCCAAGTACATTTAGTCCTGCACAAGCTGAAATCCCAAATCCTTCCAATTTCATAAGCAATCTTGTGGAAAATGAAAATATTATTGAAACCTTCGAGCATGCTTTGGTTAACAATGACTTAATAGAAGATGAAGAATATGAAGAAGAGGTGGAAGATGTAGTGGATGGTGAATATGAAGATGAAGAAAATGTGCACGCGAATGATGTGAATGCTAACGTTAATGTTGTTAACGTTGTTCATGATTTGCAACAAAATGTTGAACGTCCCAATGAATCAATTAGTTTCTTCAACCGTTCCTGATGTTGGACCGGTGGACTTGGGTAACATTGCTACAGTATACCACTTCGGTGAAGAGTCTTCTACATCATCTGACCCATGTGACTTGTACATTGGCCAGAAGTTCACAAGCAAAGATGCCGTGATACATGCCGTGAAAATGTTCTCCATCAAGGAACATCGAGAGTTTGTCATGGTTAGGTCAAACAAAACCATATTTGACGTTAAATGTAAAATGTCACCAAGGGTTAGAACAATAGCGGAGCAGTTAGCAAACCCCGATGTGGTAGAGCCAGGTTGTACGTGGAGATTTCGTGCAATAATTCCAACTGGACAGACATATTTTGTTGTGAAGAAATTCAAAGGTTCTCATACCTGCATTAATCCAACATTGACACGAGATCACAGGAAAGTTGACTCTAAATTAGTTTCAAATTTGATAATGAATGTTGTGAGGGCACAAATAGGAATAACACCAAAGGCGATCATTGAGATAGTGTTGTTACAAGTCAATTATAAGATTTCTTACAACAAGGCTTGGCGAGCGAAACAAAGATCTATTGAGAGGCTCTACGGTGGGTTTGCGGAAGCATATACGAAGTTGCCTTCTCTCTTATCTGCACTCCAAGCTTCAAATCCCGGTACATATGTTAAATGGGATAAAGTTCTGTCCGACCCGGGTGAGGAGATATTCAAGAGAGTATTCTGGACTTTTGCGGCTTCGATCGAAGGATTTAAGTCTTGCTGACCGATAATAAGTATTCATGGAACACATTTGTATAGTAAATATAAGGGATGTTTACTGATAGCGGTTGCCCCCGATGCTAGTGATCGGTTATTTCCATTTGCGTTTGCCATAGTTGATGCAGAAAGTATAGATAGTTGGACTTGGTTCATGAGTTGTATTCGATACTATGTAACGAATTGTCAAGGGCTATGCGTTATCTCTGATCGTCCCGTCGGTATTTTGTCTTGCATGGATTTGGAAAATGGATCTTGGAATGAGCCACATGCCTATCACTGTTATTGTATGCGCCATTTTGCTACCAATTATTTTTCCAAATTTGGTAATAAGGAGTTGATGAACAAGATGAAGGTAGTGTCATGTCAAAATCAGCCAAAAAAGCTTGAAAAAGGAATGACAGAGATTGAGTCGGTGAAAGTCGAGGCGACTAATTGGAGCTGGTGTGTCATCGGATGCATAGGCAAGGTCTCATGTGTGCGGAAACTACATTCTTGAGATGTACCGTCTCACACCCGTTGGGATCTATGTGTCCGCTACAAAATCAATACTGTTGGGTCATGAGGGCCTGGTCCTCCAAGTGCAGCATGAGACGAACTAGCTTGCCCAGACGGTGCAGACGTAGATGGGACATCGCCTCGACCACCATAAGGATAAAATATACTATGTTTAGTAAATACTCGATAGGATGACATATACTATTTAAACATTACAAATTAATAGTACTTCCTCTGGGCCTAGCACTCCTTGATCCCGTTCCCATCGTTCTTACCATATTTGCGTAGATTATCTAACAAAGTATAAGCAAACAAAGAAGTCTATTAAGATCGTTGTTGAGAGTGTTCATATGTCATCAAAGAACTACTCATTCAAGCAACACAAATAAATAAAAATAAGATACTCAGGCAAAGATGATCATGGATGTTATTATGGGATGAAACAAAACTCAAAAATTGCTATAAAATACTGTGAAGCAAACACGGTATCTTCAGACTTAGAGACAAAGAACCAAAGACGGTAATCTTGAGAGGAGAGAGATCTATATAAGTATGTAACTATGCACAAGATATCTATTAACACTTCATCTCCTCACACAATTGTGAAGTATCTTTCACAAAACTAGTAGAAGCGATCTCCACACAATTCATCTTTATTTCAATTGTGCTTGTGACTATATAATGGAACCAACAATTGACAAATCTGGATCAACAATTATCGTGAATTAATGGAATGATCTTACTATATAAATTAGATACCTAGTTCCATACTCGAAACATGACCTTCACATAGCTCTAAGAATAATACGGTAACAACTATCAGTGTATCAATAGGATAATACCCTCCACATCTACTCTCCGACTCTTGTATTCATAGTTTCATACTCGAAACATGACCTTCAATGCCTATCCTATACTATTTCCTACTGCCATTTAAAGTACCATTTCAACCCACAATGAAAAATATATAATTCAGTTATCTCCTCATTTCACATGATCAACAACTCACCAATTGTTAAACACAAATGACAAATATCTACAATTCAGCAGCTAATAACCATCACGAAATAAACTAAAAAAAAGTTTAGTTTAATCAACGAATAACCATCATAACACAACTCTAGTTGTAAGTAATACATTCAACAATCAATAAACAAACATTCATTCAATTTGGGTCATATTTTTAACAATAAGTGGAAAAATTTGTAACCAACACCAAGAATCCACCATCACAATTGCAAAATACTAGGCATACCTCTTTAGGGTTTGGAGATTGAATATATTTTGGGGATTTCCGAAATTTGTAGTGAGGAGAGTGATCGGGTATAGATGAAGTGTGAGGAGAGAAATCGGGTGGAGAAGAAGCAAAATCGAATTTATAGAATTTTTGGGGGACAAATTAGGGGTTAGGGTTTTGGGTTTTTGGGAGAAAGAGAGAGGCTGCTGTTGGGGAAATTCGAATAAGAAAACGAAATGAGAGAGAGAGAGGCAGTGGGGGACGACTGAGTGTTAAAATCAGTTTGGCCCACCTGAGGTCGCTATTGGGAATAGCGACCTCGGTTAGACGATGCCGTTATTGACAATAGCGACCTCAGTTACACCAACTCGTGCCAATTATACAATACCCTCTCTATAATCTGCCAATTAATCAAGGAATAGCGGTTGCTACTGACGTGGCGCTAGCTACCCCACTAACGCTAATAGTTTGAAAAGTGGCCTAAAATCGCAAATATTTTCAAAAAGTGGCCTAGTACGGCAAAAAATTCATCTTTCCCCTGCTCTCTCACGTGCGAATACCGTGATTCGTCCAATATCTCGGTCTCTAATCTCACCGCTCCGGCGATAAGAAGAAGACGAAGAAGACGACGGCAGCAGCGAAGCAAATAGGCAATGGATACCGCTTTCATTCCCGTATCCGATATCTGGACTCAAATCGGACTTTCTGAAAGGTTTTACTACACCTCCAATTTCCGTAAATTTTACAGTTACTAAATTAGTAGAGTAAAACTTCTATCTTGAATTCCTGATGAATTGTTTGTAGTTTAGCTTATGATGCTATCTGTTTGCAGCTATTTGGTTTGTGGCATGTTCGAGGAGGCGGCGTCGCGAGCTGCCTCCGTTGTTAAAAAGATATGTAAGGAGGCAAATTCGATGGAGGGAGTGGAAGGTGCGGAGATTGGGGAGATGATGGAGTCGGCCGGAATGGTGTATGTTCAATCATTTAAGGAATTCGGGAGGTACGAGGAAATTCTTGGCATTTGTCATTTCATCGATTGTGTTGTGTGCCAAGCGATGTAATTTACTTGGGTTGACTGTGAGCAGGGCCGGCCTGAGTTTCCAGGGGCCTAAGGCGAAAAGCCCAAATAATTATTTTTAGAGACCCTAATTATAATATAATTATTTTATGCGCAAAATACGTGTCTATATTTTCATGAGAAATACAAATTTGGGGCTCCTAAAATTGCAAAAAAAAATTGAAGGCCTGAGGCGGCCGCCTCACCGGCCTCAAGGTGGGGGCCGGCCATGATTGTGAGTTGATATCGGCGACCGTGTCATAGGTGTATTGCATGTGCTTTTTTAGGGATGTTTCTTGTACTTATTGGAGATTGATGGCAATAGTGTGCATTGAGACAGTGAAGATTGTAACTGCTGTAGTTAGGAACATTGATAGGATGAGGAGAAAAGGAAGACTAGGGGTAGACCAAAATGAACTTGGGTTAACTTTTTAATATGATTTGAAAAGTCTTAATTTGATTGAGGAGAGGTGGTCCTGAATAGAGTTGAGTGAGTAGGGGATAAGGATTCATGTAGCGGTCCCAAAATTGCTGTGTCATGCATTGAGACAATAAATGTGACTCTTAGTGGAGGAAAATTTTCATTGCATGTATTTATCATCGAGTTTACCGAAAATGTGGTAAGATGTATTTATTGTTGACTGTAATTAAGCGTAGTAGGTATATACTTCGGAGATAGACTGGTAGAATATCAGAATATTCAAGTAAATACCTTTATTAAGAAGGGAAAACAGTGGAGCAGGATAGCACGGGAATAGTGTAAAGAGACTTCTAATTCCATGCTTTGTTTGTACCTTGATTTAAACTATGTAGAAAGATAAAAAGGTATGTAGTGCCTAACCAATGGGAAAAAATGTAGATTATGTGTATGATACCTGTTCAGACTTCAGATGAGAGTTATAAATTTGAGCATGTTATCAATAGCATGAATGCCAACTTTTATGTTGCGTTGATATTCTTTTGAATAGAGAAGGTTAATGATCTTTCTACTTTGGATAAAACGCAGGACGAGGGAACTGATTGATGAGCTTACGGTGTTGTTTGGCTCGGTTGCAGCTATACCTGTCCAAGTTTTCCTTGCCGGGTATTACACAATGCCTATAATTTTGTGAGAATTTTCATTTTGAAACTCATAGTCTGTAATAAGTGAGTTAATTTTTTTGATCCCTTGTGATTTAATAGGTCATGCATGCAAATATCAGAGGGATTTTCATCCAACCTAAAACCAATTTTTGAGGAGTTCCTTGAGAAGTGGGCTTATTTGAAAGATGAAGAAAATGTTTTGCCAAAAGCAGAACTGCAGAGCTCGTCTTCTGAAGGATGCATATGGCAACCATTCATTCATGTAGATAAGTATTTGGAGGTGGCTGACATTTATGCAGTGACCATCCTTGTTATGGTCGTAAATAATCACAAGTTTGCTATTTCATGGATAGATAAAGCAGTACTACCTGAAGAAAAGCGACAGGTAAAGCTATCCTATATAATATATATTTCGCTAGGTACGATTATAAACAACCAACCATCTTTGATTGAACTTTTGGTGGCTTCTAAATCGATATTTTCCTGAACATTATTGTCAGTTAATGGTCCAGATGGACTTCTTGATTACTTATGGTTTATATTATATTGTATGCAGAACAACAGAAGTCTAGGTGAATGTAACTGCCCTTCTAATTTGAAGAAAATCTTTTGGTTCTTTCTGTTTTGTATTCTGTAGGACATGTTGAGAAGACTGCATTTTTTGCAAGCTTCAACTTCCAGCTCTTCTGGTACAGGGACAGTTCCTACAAAAGATAGAAATGAAAAATTATCTATTTCAGGGACTGGCTCAGCTGCTTCCATTGGTGAAAATTTACCTAATAAAGATCGATTTAAATTTGGTACTCTGAAATCTAAAGAACCATCATCTACGTTGAAGTTTGGCAATTTCCAATTGGTCGTTCCTCGTCGAAAAGTCATCTTTTGGAGTTCCTTGATGCTTTTCAATTTCTATTTTCTCCGCAAGAAACGAGCTGTCTTGATGCGGTAATACAGTATGCTTCTTCCATTCCTTTCGCTAAATTATGTCCTTTTGCATTCTGTTACAGTAAATTATGGCTGCTGGAAACTTATGGTTTCCATATATTTCAAACCTTACATGTGTGCCCATCCATATTTCTCACTTGTTTGGGTATGTAGGTAATGTCAAACCTTCTTTTCATAAAGAGGTAGGAAATAAATGGACTCATTGGACCTTTTTGTGACTAAACTTATTATCTATCAGTTTGCATTGTTCATTTCTTCGTTATTTTTATAGGTCCTTGTACATAAAATCTGAACATTTAAAAGCATATCGGGTTAATATATGTACTGTAAGCTGTGTATACACTTGTCCTGATGTTTTAAATTGGATAGGTCCTGAGTTTGGCATCATTTGTTCCTGATAGAATACAGGACCATGCATCAAAATTCAAATGGTATTCTGTGTGTATATGGATTATGGAATGGTATTTCCTACCTATTAATGAACTTGGCGTTTACGATATCTAGAGGACATTGCAATCATTTGCAAAGTTTTCGGGTTATGCATTATTCAATTGTTTCTATTAGGATTTAACTAGAGAACGAAACCTGGAATTTGTAAACCATGCAGAAAATTTGATGAAAATTATGGAGAAACTTCATCATGACAAGATAAATTATAGTATTGTAGTGACTCTTTGATATCTATATAAAGGAAACATGGTGATAATATAATAGACTATAGTTAACTATGATATTTATAATTTTAACCATTAAATCTATGATGTGGTGTACGTGTATATAATAATATTGGGATCACTTCATGTCTACTTTTCCAATCATATTTGTTTACTATTCTTTTTCTTTTAAATAGCTTGATTTATGAGGCAAATTTCAAGCAACCATGGTATTAATCATCGTCATGTATAGAATGTTCGCCTCTCTGGTATAATCCTGGTAATGGACAAGATCGAGAGTTAAGAGGGAACGGAGAAAAAAATTTGACAATTCATTTGGTAAAACAGAAAAGTCAATGATTAACTCTGAACAGCACGTACAAAGAGTATTCTTAAGAATCCCCCCTTACATGTTAATTGATCTCTATTTTTAAACAACAAGAGTAATCACAGTAATATCATTGGAGATCACAATTTGAATTTTTTTTTTATAACTTATTTTGATAATTGTGAGAGTTTACATCGAGCTTTCGAACTTCCAATCTTCACAATAGTTGAGGCCTTGAGCGTGGTTCTGTTGGCTGCACCAATTTTCAGTTGAGGGAGGCTTTATCTATCTTTCCAGTTATGGGACTATATATATTTATTCTTATTTGAGAAAGGTGTTCGGCTGATAATATTCTTCCTTAGTTATTCCGATCAGATGATGATGTCTCATATCTCATTCTCTTCTAGGTCTAACAGAAAGCGTGCTACATGGCTCACTCATGTTAGATTTCGATGTTATTTTCGCATGAAGAAACAAATAGGATCCTAGACTTCTTGTTGATTTCATTCGCTTCTTATTTTATGTACGAAATAAGTATGTAAACTGAATTTCATGTTTTCTCCTATTGGTATATATTGTAGTTTCATAGTTTGTTCAAACCAACAGGACAATTAACCGAGGTTTGCACATTCCTTGATTAAAGTCTGTACTTCGTATAGTATCTATGCTATCTTGAATTATCAGTTGGAGGTTGTTCTGGCATAGATAATTAGATATATGAAGTTGTGAACCATGTGTGAAATCTCAACCATTGGACCGAACTGTCACTGTATCAGTCTAATATATGACTTCATACATTTAGGAATTGTGATTTGCATGTACCTGTTCTATGTAGTAGCACTGGTTGCAGCCGCAGCCAAAAAGTTAATATAATAACCATAGTTTTTCATGCATCAAATGCTTCAATAAACAATTTCATTAAATAGTATTCATATGAACTGCCTGTTGTAGAACATTTCCATATGAATAAAGCATGCAACAGAATTGTGGGTAGTGGAAAAATCGTTAATTATGGGGTTGAACTTTTTGGGTCACTTATGCGCACACATTGCATGGAGGAAGAGAAGATGTTGGAGTTCTATGAACACAGGTTTAAGACGTGTAGATTGGGAATCAAACCTATGAACTCATGTCTATAGGCTTTTGTTTTTGCCTTCCATTTGTCCACATTGTCAATGCTGTTTGTACGTCTAATACATGAATTTCTTATCTGCATGTTAATCTTGCAGAGTTGTCGTGAGACAAACCTCATCCGTTAGAAAAGTTCTGATCGATGCTTGGCAGCTTGCCTTCTCAGTCCAGGTGAATCCACTCGCCGCTGTTCAGCAGCTGCCCTCATCTGCACCAAGAGGAAGCAGGTGATGGCTCTTCATCTTCCTGAAAATGCAGGCTAAAAAATTGGTGAAATTTTGAATAGTAGCTACTGCTGCAATAAAAAGACAAGTCTCACAGAAATAATTCATACAATTGTTACAAATCAGTCATAAGGTTAGTCTCAATAAGAAGATTGTCTTGGTAATATTTATACTTCATATGTATTATTAAACTGTTAGTGTAGCCATCAAGCTTGTCCCAAATATTTGGGTTAGATTTGTGTGTGAATCAATAGGCGAACCTTTTTAGGCTGTTCTGCTTCGGTATTAGTGGTCTGAAATTTTTGTAATGTTGCACATACTTAATATGAAGCTCAGTTTTGACAGTAATTTATTTTATATATATAATTATTCTGTATCTCATACTGTTCTCGTATGTGCAAGGGATATCGAATATTACTTATTATCCATGTTTGTTGACAATGAGCTGTTAACAGTTCCAGATGCATTTTTTGGTTAGCAAAAACTTTGGCAATTTCTAGGTTAATTAGCCATAAACTAGAAAGATACCTAGTTATTATCTCTTTCTTATTGTCAAAGCATGATTAATATCGTCTTGGGTCTGAAATTTGCTGGACTTCTGTAATTACAGGCAATCCAACATCTTTAAACTGTAGACAGTTGTTGTGT
This sequence comes from Hemerocallis citrina, assembly GCA_017893485.1. Classification (NCBI taxonomy): domain Eukaryota; kingdom Viridiplantae; phylum Streptophyta; class Magnoliopsida; order Asparagales; family Asphodelaceae; genus Hemerocallis; species Hemerocallis citrina. The sequence continues at coordinate 112,562,095 of CM030361.1, read as the reverse complement.
TTATATACAACATGTTCAATTTTATTAAAACAATTTGTATTGTTTATTTCGTTACATGATCAAATAGACAACTCTGTTATGAGATAAGCTAACTGAATTATAGGGAAAATCGACATGATCTGATGCTGGTTCTCTTAACATTATAATTGAAATTTATCTAACAATGCTTCATATAGTTTTATGAATTGTTTGTTTTTTGGGACCATATATACATTATTTTCCGTAGAGATATAACTAACAAAGGAAGAGTATCTTGGCAATTGATAAGTTTGTATCATTTATTTATCTACTATGGGAAAGAAAGAAGCTTCCTTTGATGGTTGAATTTACTAAAATTACTTGTTCAATTTGATGCCAATCTTAACTAATGAAATTAAGGGGAAAATTCTCAACTATTTATGAAACTGTGAAATACTTGAAGTTTAATCTGCTTATTCTTTAAACCTATAAGTAACTTTTATGTTTGTGTGGTTATGAGGCTTTATCTGCATATGCTTCTTAGTCTTAACATAGAAATTGACAACATTTCATTTCATATTGGTTGAAAGAGTAAACAAGATTTTTAACAGCTAAAAATTATCAGAAAAAAATGCGTCTGTTGTACGCACTCATAAATCTTGTACCATATTAACAGGAGACCTTTTTTATGTATAATTTTTAAGTTTATTGTTCTTTAAAACAGGGTAGATTGTAATGTAGTACATCTTCGTAAAATATTAAGCTACAACTTAGTCTAACATCACTGTTAGGCGGCAAACTAGAGAAAGCCTTTCACTAAAGAACAACAGCATATCACAAACTACAAGCTTTTATATAGTTTAAGAAACCCCGGGCAAACTACCTTATATCAAGGACTAGGCCATAGCCGGCCTCTTCTTTGTCAATATTCCTCAGATACATTTCCATACAGAAGGTACTGGTTGATCAAATTCAATCAAATCTTATTATCTTTCTACTTTCCGATGGCCGAGTTTTGGCCTCAAATTATTTCTGTGGTTTCCTTCTTCCTCCTCTTTCGAATCACAACTTCCGATAAGACAGTTGACATCAACCAACTGATTTCATTTAAGTCGAATATAGCGGACCCGTTGGGGTCTTTAAGTAGTTGGAATGCGAATTCCAGTCGTGGTCCTTGTGATACTCCGCATTGGAATGGAATTACTTGCACTAATGGATCTGTTTTCGGTCTCCAACTTGAGAACATGAGCCTGTCGGGGCAATTGAAACTTGACCCATTAACGACGCTGCCCTTGCTTCGGACCCTGAGCTTCGTAAACAATAGCTTTACTGGGTCACTGCCAGATTTGTCACAGTTCAAGGGGTTGAAGTCGGTATATTTTTCAATGAATAAATTGTCGGGGAATATCTCAGACAATGCTTTCGACAACATGTTTTCGTTGAAGAAGGTGGTTTTGTCGATGAACCAGTTTTCGGGCCTGATTCCAAGCTCGCTGACCCGAGTGAATTCACTATTGGAGCTTTGGATGGACAATAACGGGTTTGTGGGCGAGATACCTGATTTCAGGCAAGCGAAACTCACTATTGTCAATGTTGTTAATAACAATTTGGAGGGAAAGATTCCTGATGGGCTGAGCAAGGTGAATGCCAGCTTTTTTGCAGGTGAGAATAACTTTGTATTAATATTAGTAATAGTAGTAGTAGTAGTAGTATTAGTATATGCACTACACTTGCAGTGAATATTGATCATTTGATCTGTAGTTTTGTGAATATATACATCAAACATAGCACATGTTTATCCCCATTTTAATTCTGGTAGCTTATAATCATACATATATGATGTATTAGGAATTGTTCAAGTATTCTTAACTTTATATTGTCCTCAATCCTTCAGTTTATAGTCGTCGCAAGAGTTTAACATGTTTTCTTCAACAAAAAAAAAAAAGAGTTTAACATGCTATCTTCAGAGAAGGAACATGTCATTTGGTACGAAATGATATATTTTTTTTAAAAGGCACAAAATTATTTTTTTAATTTATTTTTCTATTTACATATACTGAGTTTTGAAAGTTGATACTTGATGAATGATAAGATTCGTTTACAGTATCAGTATCTAAATGAATAGAAGGAAAATGGCCACACAATTCTTTTTTAACCATGGGCTTCATTTTACAGGAAACAAAGGCCTTTGCGGTCCACCGACGACAACCAGTTGCTCGCTAGTGACAACAATTTCAGCACCAAACACTTCACCACCATCACTGCCAACATCATCATCCTCGAGAAAACTCTCCCCGGGAATATTGGCTGCCATCATCGTCATCAGCATTGCCATGCTTCTAGCCCTCCTCGGCGCCTCCTACGCTGTGATCCGATACAGAAAACCACAAAAGGCGAAGGAAACAAGCCAAACCCCAGCATCCCAAAGGCCTAACACAGCACAATCAGTGAACAGACAAAGGGTAGAACAAGGAGGAACAACAACAACAACAACAGTAACACAAAAGAAGGCAATGAGGGGAACAGTGAAAGAGGAAAGAGAACAGGGGATGCTTGTTTTGGTTAATAACAGAAGGGAAGGGTTTGAACTGGATGATTTGTTGAAGGCCTCGGCCGAGGTTTTGGGGAGTGGGGAGCTTGGATCATCTTATAAGGCCTTGTTATTGGATGGGCCGTCGGTAGTCGTAAAGAGGTTTAAAGGGATGAATAGATTGGGGAAAGAGGAGTTTGAAGAGCATATGAGGAGGATTGGGAGGTTATCCCATCCAAATTTACTGCCTTTGGTTGCATACTATTACAGGAGGGAGGAGAAGCTTTTGGTTACCGACTTCATTCCTAATGGGAGCTTGGCAAGTTTACTCCATGGTGAGATACTTAAACCTTCTATCGCTATTCGAAAAATTAATACATCTCTAGTTCCATTTTATTCGGTTTTGAAGTTTTTTTTCCCCCCAATTTAATGCACAAAACTAAGTATTAACTCCAATTAGATCAAAACTTTATGATTAGTAACATGTATGGTAGAGATAGGTAACAAGTTGAATGGTAGCTACAACATGTTCAGATATTTTTTGTTTACGTTCGGGTTTGGTTTGGAAGATTTCACAACTGTAAATTTTCGTTTACGTCAGGTGAATCTTTTGAACTACAAACCTAAAATAGTACAATGTTGTAGATCACGTTGTTTAGAATAGTTTACCCATGAATCAATTGTCAATTGATTGCTAAGTATACAATTATTTTTTAGTTGAAGAAAAATCTTGTTATTTTTGATTCACAATTAAGTAAATTTCAAACAAATTGTCTTTTGCTTTAGTATGATTATTATTCTAGGTATCTACAAATCCACAAGTGTAAAACATCTATAGAATATTAGTATATAGGCGAGCAGTGAAGTGATTTCATATATATATATATATGTTCAATTTGCACACGGTCGGATCTTCCAATTTTTTAATTTGAATATATTAAAGTATCTTCATTCTTTTAATATTTGTAAATGTAACATGTCTCACGTATCCTCCATCCTCCTCTAACAGCCAATCGCACTGCCGACAACCGGCCCCTCGACTGGCCAACCCGACTGAAAATTGTCAAGGGCATTGCAGGAGGCCTTGCCTACCTACACTCCGAGCTTTCCTCCATCCTCACCGCCCCCCACGGCCACCTCAAGTCGTCCAACGTCCTCCTCACCCCTACATTCTCCCCTGTCCTCTCCGACTACGCCCTCCTCCCCCTTTTCCACCACCCCCACTCCCTCGCCGCCTTCCGCTCCCCTGAATCCCACCGCCTCTCCCCCAAGTCCGACGTCTGGTCCCTTGGAGTCCTCATTCTTGAAATCCTCACAGGCAAACTCCCGGACAACTACACTGCTTTCTCTTCATCTAAGCGAGTTGGAGGGTCCGGTTCGGAATTGGCTAACTGGGTGAACTCGGTGGTGAGGGAGGAGTGGACGGGGGAGGTGTTCGATGGGGAGATGAGGAGGACGAGGGACGGGGAAGGGGAGATGCTGAGCTTGTTGCAGATAGGGCTGGGGTGCTGCGAAGGGGATGTGAACAAGAGGTGGGAGTTGAGTGATGCTGTTGAGAAGATTGAGGAGTTGAAGGAGAGGGATGACAATGAGGAGTACTCTTCTTTTGGAGGGATGACAACTGAAGATGAAGGTTTTTCATTTTCTACAAATAATACATCATGGGTTAGTTAATTGGGTTGAGAAATTGAGATGGGCTTTTGTTTCCTATGTTGATGATTTATTTTGTTCGATACTTTTTGATTGGGAAAATTCTGTTGTTGTTGTTGTATTAGGATCAATGTATACCATATAATTTACAATTGCAATGTCATAAAGGATTATGTTTTTTTTTTTATTTAGCTGTTTACTTGTTGGTAGATGCATGTATCTCAGTCAGGATTTACTATCAGTGGATGGTTATAACTAAAGATAAGAAAGTTGCAGTTGGATTTTTGCATTACTCGAACATTACCAACCTGTCTAACTTGCAAAGTGAGATTTTTCTTTGGTTGCTCTTGGATTGGAGTCGAACAAAAAAAAAGAGACCTTGGTTTCGACTTAAATGAAGAATGATGCACACAGAAGAAATGAGATTGTCACAAAAATTATTAACAAATATTGTTTTTTTTTCTTTTCAAAAAGCTATATGCCCTATCGTGCAATGTATCTGGAATTATTGATTGATAAGTAAATTATGAAGGCATATGTAGTGAAATAGAAGAATGCAAAACAAAACAAAATGAAGGCATAGGAAACATCGGTCTATTAATATTTCCATAGCGATAAAGAGTAGTACTGATATTTTATGCCCGGATGAACAATTTTTCTGTGATTAGGAGAAAAAAAAAAGTATTTCTCACTCCTTGGAACCATGGTAAAACCAAGACCTTCGAGAAGAATTAATACATTACTATAAGAGCATCCACTACCGTTTTGTGAAACCCCAAAATTTAGCATTTGAGTTGAAAAAATCTCCCACTATCGTTTGCTAAAAAACCAAAATTTAGAATAGCAGTGAACAGCCCGTTCGCTAAACATAGAAATCGTGATAGAAGAAACGTCAAATGTAGAAGACAGATGATTTTCATTCGTTTGAAATTTATTTTTTTAGACAAACGAAAGATGATGCTCCGTCCGTCGATTAATTTATTTTAAAAAAACGAAAAGATGAAAGACGGATGAAGAAGCTCTGTCTCGCATATTTTCCTATTTACATAAATGTCATCACTATTTACAAAATGCCATTTATAAATAATAAAAATTTATCGGACGGGAAGAAGATCTTCTTCCGTCCGAAAAGTATCTCCTCAAACTTTTCTTTCCATATTTACAAAATTGTCATTGACTATTTACGAAAATGCAATTAAAAAAAATTTATAGGATGGAAGATCTCCGAAAAGTTTTTTCTCAAAGTTTTCTTTCCATATTTATAAAATTGTCATTGACTATTTACGAAAATATCATTTTCAAAAATTAAAAAAGTTTAATAATAAGACGGAAGATCTTCTTCTGTCTTTTTCAAATTTAGCTTTTAACGACTGCAGCGCTCTTCCTAAGTTTGTTATTTTCTAAATTTTATATATGCATATTTAGATAAAAACAATGGTGGATGCTCTAACAAAATTATGTCTAATTTACATCCAATATTACAATACTTAAATTTCTAATATAGTTCATGTCTGAGTTAGACTAGGTAACAATATGATCACCCTTGAAGTTCTACTAAATCACTTGACATATGCAACACATGTGTATACTCAGTTTTTCTTTTCAACAATTTATACAACATACAAACATATCTTCTCGTCTCTAAAATTATGGAGATGGATGAGATTTTCTTCCCTTACTCGAATTTCTTTTCTATGAAATATTTTTCTTGTTATGCAATGTATAGCATTATACAAAATCAAACACTTTTTTTTTTTGATGAAAACGGATAGAGCCTGACGACTCCAGCCACACCAAAAATCATATATAATAATCAAAGATATGTACAGATGATAGCTTTACAAGAGGTAAAACCCGCAATTGATATATAGATACATCCAGGAACAGTACTACACTATACAGAAAGCCGACCCCTAACAGTAGACCGGCGCTATCAGCTCACCCCGCCAAGCTGATCAGATCCGCCTCGAAGAGAATGATGCGTCAGCCATCCCCACCACAGAGAACCAAGCCCAAGACCGCATGAAGGTAGGAAGACGTGATCCCAACGCCAAGTGCAAAGCCAAACCCTCCCAAGGCCAGGATTCACCCAATAGTCAATAAGGGGGTAATAGAAAGAAGTGCAGCAAAGCAATCCATAAGGGGGAACAAATTCCCAAGCAGCAAAGCAATCAAAAAACACCGCAGTAATGACTCAGCCGCAAAATATAAATCTAAAGCAACAATAGAACAGATAATGCGAAGGACATCACACTAAGAAAGACGAAAATTAAACAATACACAGATCACAATCCTTGCCAACGATAAAGATCAGAGCAAGAGCATTAACATAGCTTCCCAACAAAAAGCTGGATAAAACCCAGAGGGGGAATTAAACATCAGATCACAATCCTGCCCATCCACATAGATACAATAATACTGGCAGAACCAGGGAACAAACCTAAGATGCTGATGATAGGAAGCATCAGCAACAAAAGAGAATAGTAGAAGACATAGTTGAAGAACTAGCAAATCTTAACACTGCCAGAACTATGAAAACAACCAACCAAAACTCCAAAGTAGGCACCCCAGTTAAGCAGGGACACTGGGTGAAGCAAGATACGATCTGGCAGTCGCAAACAAACAAACTGAGTCAATCCTGCAAGAGCAGTAAGAGGAAAGAGGGAAAGAGATTATAAATCAAACATACAATCGCAGTTAGTTTATAAGCTTTGAAGAGTACGAAGACAAATAAAAGCATCAACCAGTTTTTGGTAAGCAAACGAGACTAAATCAGTAGGATTCAACTCCGAAGACCAGAGTTTGAAGAGGAATAAAAACTCATCTATCATCGCAGAACTAGAATGCCTACGATACTGGAACAAGATGGAGTTCCTCTCCTTCCAAATAATCCAAAAAATGATATGAATCGACAAGATCCAGTACTTACGGTACAATGTGTTTGCAGGCTTAACAGTCCAAATAGATGCTAAATTAGGAGGAGTTGATCCGGTGCTCCAAGCTAGTGAGCAAATCTTCCATAAAGGCAAGCTAAAGGAGCAATGAATAAAAAGATGGTTCGCATCTTCAGCGTGCTGATCGCACAGCGCACAGCGTTGCCCCCAGGCTAAGTTTCTTTTGTTAAGAATGTCAACAGTGAGTAACTTGTTATTAACGGCGAGCCACACATTGATTTTCACCTTGAGAGGAGCCTTAGAATCCCAGATGAAATTAGCATCCGGAGATCGCACTCCCCTCACATTAAGAAAGTTATAAAAAGATTTGACTGAAAAGGAGCCCGTTACTGACCAGCGCCAGCCGATGCCCTCAGCTGGTTTCCATTCATAATTATTGAGGGAAGAAATGAGCTCTTCAAAAGCTTCAGCCAACGATTGGGGAAGAACAATAGTGAAGGGAATAAACCAGTATCGAGTATCACCAATCAAAGCAGAAGAGTCTGCTATAGTCACCGTCGGGTAGACGGCCAAATTAAAGAGAGAAGGGAAAGCTGTGGCAAGTGTAGTATTACCAATCCACAGATCTGTCCAAAAAAAGGCTCTAGATCCGTCATAACACTTACGATAAATACCACACTGAAAAGCGGGAGCTACTTTCCAAATGCCTTTCCAAAAGGGAGAGGCGTGGCGATAAGTCGCCTCGGGGAACTCCCACCATTTGAAAGAATTGGAGTGATAACCTTTGATGCATTTAACCCAAGGTAAATGGTCAATGTTATGGAGTTTCCACAACCATTTGCCAAGAAGAGCAATGTTATGATTACGAATGTCTAATACTCCAAGACCCCCCTCCTCCTTGGAAGTACAGATCAGTTTCCACTGACACAAATGGGATCCTGGTTTAAAGGATGAGGAGCCGTTCCAAAAAAAGTTACTTCTAATTTGATCAATCCTTTTAATCACCCAGGAGGGTAGATAGTAGAACGACATTAGATAAAGAGGCATGGCAGATATCACAGAATTAATTAGGGTAAGCCTGCCACCTCTAGACAACAGTTTGCTCGACCAAACGTTAAGCCTGGCCTCGACTTTATCTATAAGAGGAAGCCAATCCGATCTATGCAGTCTACCCCAGCGGAGGGGAATGCCAAGGTAAGTGATCGGGAAGGAGGCAACTGGACAATTAAAGAAATTGGATATCTCCTCTTGGCGATCGGAAGATCCGCCTAACCAGAGAACAGATGATTTTTGGAAATTAATCGATAAACCGGAGGCCATTTCAAAACAGTAAAGGAGAAGTTTGAGATTACGAAGAGAGTGGGTATTTGGTTTGGTGAAGATAATAGTGTCGTCCGCGTATTGAAGGTTGAGGACCCCCTCAAAGACGGGAGAGCTGCCTAGACCTTCAATCATATTCAAATTCCAAGCGTTCCTAAGGAGTTTGCTAAAAACATCTGCTACTAGAGAAAAAAGCAGCGAGGATAAGGGGTCTCCTTGGCGGAGACCACATCTGATTTTGAATTTGTGACCTTCCGAACCGTTGATAAGAATAGAGGAAGTTCCGGAGTATAAGCTGGATTTAATCCAAGCTATCCATTTGGGACCAAAACCTCGGTAAATAAGAATGTCAAAGAGAAAATCCCAGTTAACGTTGTCATAGGCTTTTTGAAAGTCAAGCTTAAGGAGAATGCCCTCCGAATGGGATCTATGACAATGGGAAATGATTTCCTGCGCCGAAGCAACACCATCAAGAATGAACCGATCTTTGATAAACCCAGACTGAGCCGAATCGATCATGGGCGAGATGATAGCACTCAATCTAGAAGAAAGAACTTTCATGATGATTTTGAAAGAGGTATTAATGAGACTGATAGGTCTGAATTCAGAGATAAGGTGTGCCCCTACGAACGTCGGAATGAGAACGATGTGAGCGTAGTTGATACGGTCAAAAGAAAAGAATCCTTGGTGAAGATCTTGAAACATTTTGAGAAGGTCTGCCTTAAGCAGATCCCAAAATTTTTGAAAGAAGAAAGCAGGAAAACCGTCAGGCCCTGGAGCTGAGTCGCTTTTTAAGGCGAATACGGCCGATTTAATTTCTTCGAGGGAGAATGGGGCTTCAAGGGAAGAGAGGTCATGTTGTTGGGGACCATAAAGTTGGACCCAATCGAGCTCAATCATTTGATGCTTCTTCGTTCCGATAAGATTTTTATAGAAAGAAAGGAATTCCCGATGAATGGAATCATCGGTCGTCAGCTTTATCCCCTGAGCGGAGATAGAGGAAATACGATTGCATCGTTGTCTATGGGATGCGAAATTATGAAAGAAAGCAGTATTCGCGTCACCCTCCTTAATCCAGTTGACGCGAGCTCTTTGAGCCCATTTAATATGGTCCTGGTGAAGGATGTCCGCGTAATCCTGCTTGCAAGATCGACGTTCCGATCGATAAGATTCAAATAAAGGGCCTAACTCTTCCATCTTATCAATCGAATCGATGGTTTGTAAGAGAAAGGTTTTAAGGAAATTAGAATTGCTTTGTCGCTCAGAGCGCCAGATTTTACAACCGTGTTTGATAGCATGCAGCTTAAGAAGGATGTTGCCTAAACCGGATGATCCGGTAACCGACGCAAGACATTCAGCTACGAGATTAACAAAAAGCTGGTCTTGCAGCCAGAGTTTTTCAAAACGGAATTTGTGTTGGTAATTAAAACGGAAATTAGAATGGAGTAATAAAGGAACATGGTCAGACGAGGGGTTGGGGAGAGCCTGGACGAATGATTGATGAAATCTCATCAACCAGGCTTGCGAGACTAAAAAACGGTCGAGTTTGGCCAAAGTTGGGATATCACGTTGGTTCGACCATGTGAACGACCTACCGGAGATAGGTAAGTCCGCTAATTGTAGATCACGAATACAATCATTAAACAGATAGGATTGTGATAATGAAAAGACCTGATTCGATCTTTCAGACGCAAAACGGGTGACATTAAAATCTCCACAAAAGAAACAAAGTTCCGAAGAAAACTGCTGTAACGAAGCGAATTCGTTCCAGAATAAGGGACGTCTATCAGCTGAGGAAGGGCCGTAAACCGAAATGACGGTAAGTGGGCAATTGACAGTAGACCAATGGAGTTTGACGATTAAGAAAAAATTCAATCGTTGGATTGAAATAAGTGAAAAAAGAGCCTCCCTAAATCCAAAGAGAATTCCTCCTCTAGATCCATTCGCATCCAGAGAAATCCATTTGGAGATGATGGATCCACTTAAGGAGCGAAAGATCGCCTGAGAGGGAGATTCTAGTTTGGACTCTTGGATGGAAATAATGTCACAGTGGGACGATGAAACTAAGTCAAAGATCGCCCTTTGCTGGGAAGGGCAGTGCAAGCCACGGATGTTTCAGGAGACACTAATCATTAATAAGGCTGAACTCCATAACTCTAGCATATTCCTTTCTCCTAAGAGAACGGATACGGGGGGAATCCACTGGGTCAATCAGAAATCCAAGATCATGAGCAGACGACGCCAGCTCCGAGTTGGAGAGTGAGTCAAAAATGGGGGTGAAAATGGAACCTAAATGGTTGGTTAGACAAAGGGTGGGGTGTGCCGAAGACGGCATCCTCTGTCCAACGCAGGGATTGCTTTCAAGAACGGACGAATCCAATAATATTGGAGGAAAAGATTTTTTAGCCAAAAGACGCGCACTCGACCTAATGAGTCGATGCTTGAATCGAGGAGATGGAACAGATAAGGAGGGAGAGGCAACCCTCTCCTGAATGTGAGGGAATTGCTCAGGCGACAATTCCAGTACCATAGAATCAGAAGAGGGGGTAGAGCCCGTAATCACTTCAACGGGACTAGAGGATTTGCGCTTAACAGGCTCAATAAGAAAACAGGAAGAAGGTTCCATAAGTTCCCGGGTCTTCACCGCGAGAAATGTGGAGGTCCATTTAAGGTAAGCATAAGCAGATGATACATACCTTAAACTGGACCCAACACAAGGAACAAAAGAGCAGTAATGAACCAACAAACCAAGCCGACCAAGCGAGAAAACACTAGCAGAAACAACATAAACATAATCGAGAGAATACTGAAAAAAATTGACAGCGCATACCTTATTAGAAGTGCCACGAGTCAGCTCCGCTTCTTCCTCCGATAAGAGGGAGTCCTGCTCAACCCAACTTGAAACTTTTGTAGAAGGGGAAAGAGAGGTCTTGGAAGAAGAGAACGTAGGGTCCGATTTCTTCGGAGAGGGAAAGTGCGCTAGCTGCTGGAACTGCTCCCAATCGGACGCAAAGTTTGGGTTCACTTCCCAAGTTGGCCACTGAGAAGAGGGTTTCTTATCTTTAACAGAGGGGGGAGGCAGTTCCACCGTAGCAGTAGGATTGGAGACAATGGGCTGCGGGTCCGTCGAGGGCAAAGGGATGACAGAAGAAGAAGCATTAGAGCCCCCTTTAGTAACTTGGCGATCGGGATTAATCCAAACCAAGTTGGGGGATTTTGAGGGAGAGATTTTGGCGATGGGATGATGAGTCGGAGGTCTGTAGGGAGAATGAATATTGCTGCGAGAAGCACCAACACCACTCGATTTCAGCGATTTCAGCTTAGGCGCTTTGGGATTAGAAGAAGTAGAAGCGCCAGGATGGAAGGAAGAGGAGAGCTCAGCTCCAAAGGTAGCTGTCTTGGTACCAGGACAGGGAACAGTAGGACGCTGGCTAGCAGGCGGAGAGTCATGATAATGCACTGATACGGCGAAAGAAGAAATGCCGTCCGTAAGGCAAAATGCTTCTATACGAACTGAGGTACGGGGGCAGCGGAATATAGCCTCAATCCGAAGACTCCCAGAGGCTAGTCTAGATTTAGAAGTAATGCTAATAATCACCCCAACACATTTAGCCATATCCCCAACTAGGCGGAGAGAATCACAAAACGGTGGAAGCCCCACCAGAGAGACCTTCGTGTCAGGAGAGCCTAGATCCGGGGGAGAGGGAGGAATCTTAACCCACTGACGCACCGCAAGAGAAATGGTGCCAATAGAAAGGGCTTGGTTTGCAATAAGTTCTGCCAGGATCTTAGGGGAGGGACAATGTATGACCAAATTACCATTAGAGCAATTATAGAGAACCCAATCCCAATCGACAACATTGCAATAATTGCTAAGAAAGGAGTTAACAGTGTAGAAGGGAACCGATCAAACACTTGAAACACTTTAAAAGTCTTGAGAGAATTTTGGGTTCAGTTACCATCTTAAATAAATGGATCGATCAGGACTGCAGGGTAATTTTACATTATAAAAAACTCTCCTTCATTTCATCTTTGTTAATTCAGGTACCAATCCAAGACAAGAGAGTATCTCGCAGTTGCAATTGTATTGCATGCAATCGTATTGAATACAATAGTTTTTATGTTAAGATCTCACTTGATATATTTCTTAGTTAATGATACCGACTCTTTTGTCACTTTACAATTTCAATATAAATGTCAATATTCAAATATGTTCATCAAATCTTTCATCAACACTCCAGGAGAGTATAGGGTGGCAAGAGCATCCACTACCGTCTGCTATAAATCTAAAAAATGAAAAATTTGAAAAAAAAATCCGCCATTATCGTTGCCTAAAAATCTATTTTATGGCCGAAACGTGAACAGTACTCTGCCATATATAGCAAAGTAAAATAGCAAATACAAAATATAGAAGACGGAAGATCATCTTCCGTCTTTTTTTTTTGTTTTTGTTTTTTTAAAATTAAAATGGAGAGACAGAAGATCTTCTTCCATCCTTCTGTTTTCTATTTTTTTACGACATTTTTTTAAATGGGAAAGAGACAGGCGATTTTTTTCTTTTTCCGTGAAAAAAAAAGCCCAAATGGAAGATCATCTTCCGGTTGGGCATATTTTTTTAAAAAATAAATAATAATTTCCCAGACGGAGGATCATCATCCGTCCGGGTGAATTTTTTATTTTATTTAATTATTCACGCGACCAGACAGAAGATCTTCCGTCTGGCTATAAAAAAAAAAATTAATTATTGTCAAACGAAACATGATCTTCCGTCTATCAAATTTTGGGTATTAAAAAATTTATTTATTTTATTAGACGGTGGATGTTCTTCCGTTTGTATATTTTATAATCTTTTTAACCCAAATTTTGACTTTAACGATAGCAGTACAACTTTTCTATTTTCATTTTCATATTTCCAAATACCTATTATATAGCATTAACGATAGTGGATGCTCTTATGCTCTATATTTTCTTCTTATTTACAATTTGACTGCATATTAAACTACAATAAATTTATAATCATTAAATCATAGGAACAAGAATAGCACCTAAATCATATTATAGAAGAAAAAGGATAAAAGAAATCAATACTGTTTCCTTTGATCGTTGTCATGGCCTTCTAGTTTGTTAGGTATATATACTAGCATATGCTAATTCAGCTAAGCTAAATTCAAAGGAATAAAAAGAAATTAAGGTATCATGCATGAAATTCCACCATTCAACTATGCTGTATTTTTGTATAAATTAATTAATTAATTAACTCTCTATATTTATATAACACTAATAACCCCTAAGATTTTGAGCTAATTAACAACTTCCGATAGTGATTAGTGTTCCTACAGAATCGATGTTGCAGTTAATTAACCCTAAACTGCATACTAGGAGTGTCCAAAACAGGTTGCTATCTAGAAATTTTGTTTCAAGACACACAGTTAACTGATTTTTTTGTTGAAACTTTTGTTGGATATATTGGTATATTCTCTCTATATAAATATAGCACGTGCATATGTGTAACACGTGTAATGAACGTACAATTGATTGGATATTGGAAAGCGGGTTTGTGGGTTTATAACCCGATACCCAAACCAGTATTTAGGAATAAATACTGGCTTGTGATAGCAGTCTAGGTATTCCAATCTTGATACCTATGGTGAATATCTCAAGCAACTTATATCTAGAGATAAACCCTAATTTCCCAATTGTTAATTTCTCACAAAACCTAACAATCTTGAGATATTCTATTAATCAATTTGTGAGATTAATAAACGGGATTACCGGATCTCGTTGAAGCTGCCGTAGCCGACGCCCACGACCACCGATGGGCGACGCCTCCATGGGCGTTACCGTCAATGGGCGCCGCCGCAGCACCTGACGTCGCCGAGCATCGCTGCCGACGCGGGGGAACGAGCGCTGAAGTCGCGAGGGCGCGAAGCTGCTGTCGCTGGGCGTCAGCCGGGAGCCGCGAGCCGCCGCCGCTCCTGACGCCGGCACGACGCCGTCTCCAAGCCGCTGCCTCTGTTTGTGGATGTGCTCTCCGTTAAGGAGTACCCGAGAGAGCTCCTTCTTCAAGTATTGCCAGAGGATGTTGATATTCTCTGCACTCACCCAATGTTTGGGCCAGAAAGGGGAAGACATGGCTGGAAAGGGCTTCCTTTGGTGTATGAGAAAGTCAGAATTAGGGATCATCATCTCTGCAACAAATACTTGGGGATATTCTTAGAGGAGGGCTGCAGTATGGTCGAAATGTCCTGTGAAGGGACTTTAGTATCTCATTATCAGATCTGTTTAGACGCACACAATATGTTTGATGCAGAGTCTCTTTGGCGCAGAATGGTTTGTTGTTTGGATTTGTTCCCAACAGACATGAGTCTAATCAATTGAAGGGGAAGAAACAGTGAAAGATAAGTTCTTTACTTTCCTCGTTTTAAATTTCTGTTAAATATTTTGCTATGTGCTGGAAGTTCAAAACACTCGTTCTAAGATTACGTTTTGAATTATAGAATTACTATGATGCTAAGAGTGGTTAAGTTCCAGACTGTATTAATCATTTGTTTAATTTAATACAAGTTGAACAGTTGTTTTGGCTATGTGCTAAAACACAACATCTATTTTGTTAAACAGTATGTTGACTATATAATTCGGATCTCCAATTAAATTGTTGCTAAAATTAGATGCGCTAATAATTTTTTTAATTGGCTAATCTTTAACAATTTGATGAATGTAGGAACTTTAATGTTACCTACAAATTGTGTATGTTGGAGACGATGGATTTGCATCATGGTATGATAAGTCTGCACTACGCAGGCTTCTCCATCGAATTTGGAAAAACACTTCTAAACTTGAAGTGTCAGTATGATCTATTTTAATGTGATGAATGTGTTAACGTTTTGTGCGTTTGATCATATGATTGAGAGTTTTAGATCATAGTTATTCTCACTCTAGAAAACTCGCATGTTTAGGGTTGTTAAGTGTTTTATCATACTATGTGTATAGATATTTTGACAAATCCATTGTTTGCAGTTTGTGTGAGATTACATATTTGCTTCTCTAAAATTTAAAATAAAATAAAATTGTATAAGATGTATAACAAATGTCTGTAACTTAGGAGAGAGCATCTCTTAATGTAGAATATGACTCTACTAGTTACGTTTTGTTCCTTCTCGTTCATTGTATTGTGTGTGCAAAGTTGAATTATAATATGTTAATTATTATCTCATTTAGCATTATGAAGATGATGAAGAACGAATAAAGGAAAGAACTCTTCACTCAATGTGTTTGAGCAAGTGGACATTGTTAGAACCATTAGAGAAAGCAAATAATTTTTGTAAAATGGGATATAGTAATTTTGTATTAACTCTTATAAAGTGCATATATTGTCAATCGTATGTATAAGTTGAGTTTAACAAATGAGACAATTAATAATAATAGTTCTAATTGTATTCTTGAACATAGCATAATTGGCTAAGATTTGAGAACTATATATTCAATTGTTTGTGAGAAAATGTGATTTAATTATCAAAACTATGGGGAAATGGAGTTAAAGGCTATTGAGTCAAAGCTTTAACATCCAAGTTGTTTTGAAATTTAGAATCACTATGAACTATATATTAAATTGTTTGTTCTTGTTAAAACTCATAACTCTACTAAATGACACTCCATTAAATATGACAAATATGAAAGTTGTGCTCAGATTATGATTACTAGAAAGTCATTTAGTATGGTCTCTAGGAGCACAAAATTTCTTGAGTCAATACATTTTGATATTTATTATCTCAGTAGATTTGTGACTAGATGAGGCAATTGTTGGTCAGAAGTATTTTAATCGCTTTTGTAGTTGATTAATATAAGTCTGTCATATATATGAAGAATGAAGCACTTGTTATTCTTAACGAATTAAAAATTATAGTTAAATGCTAAAAATCAAGGGTTCAGATTTGATAGAGGTGGTGAATATGTTTTAACAACTTTAGAGAAGTTTGCATTGGACATAATCTATAGTGCACTCTACTTACAACAGTCAAACGGTATTGATAAAAGTTAGAATCAAACACTTAGTGAAATGTTGAATTCTATATTATTAACTGTTGTTTGTCTTGTGTAATTATGAGTGATGTTGTATTGTTAATCATATCTCTAATGTGTTACTACACTCTAAATTGAATACACCTTGTAAATTATGGTATGAAAACACAAACAGTTTTGTTAAAGAGAAAATGTGTGTTGTGATACTTTTGTTAGAGTACATGACCCTAGAAGGCCTAAAGTAGGACCTACAATAAATATTTGTGTGCTTAGAAAGTGCAGAATGTAGCTCTGTGGATAGATGTTGGATCTATCTAATTTGTGTTAGAAGAGTCTAGACTTGCAAATTTCTTTGAGGATATGTTCATCAAAGATAAATGTATGAAATAATCTAGTCCTATAGACATGTTCAATGATTCACAGTTGGAATCAAGAACCAGCCTTACTGACACTTGAAAACTTGAATGACAAATGAGCTAAGAAGAGTCTTTAGTAGACAATGAGATGATTCTGTATCATACAATAATACTTTAATTTAGTTGATCTGCCGAAAGGGCTAAAACTATAGTAAGTAAGTGGGGTTTTGTAGAAGAAACTTAATTTTGATTGTTCAGTAGCAATTTTAATGCTTTTTAGTAGCTAACAGATTGACTGAGAAAAATGGGGTAGATTTATTTGATGTCTACTCACATGTTTGTCATATTGCTACAATAAGTATTCTTCTTACCCTTACATCTATTGAAAATTTTGTCATTGATAAAGGATAATTAAAAGGCTTTGTACTTGATGTTTTGTACTGAACAGTTTTGTACTGGAAAGCTTTGAACTAATATGTTTAGTGAACAAGATTTACAATATAGTAAAATCATTGTATGTTCTTAAAACATGTATAGCCAACTGGATAAATAATTTGACAAATTTTTGAAAGAGCCTAGTATATGAATCAAGTAATTCAGATCAGTGCCTTCAACTTTGTGGTGTGTCAAATATAGTGGCTATTATTTACTTGTTATGTTGACATGCAAGTTCTTGGAAGTGACATCTCTATTACAAATGAATTTAAAATTATGCTATCCAAAGAATTCAACACGAAAACCTAGGTGCTGTGGACACCATAGGTATAAGGGTGAGTTTTCAGTTGGCAAGGGATAACTCTTAGCCAAACTCATCAAATCAAAATGTGTTTCAAAAGTGGGGATATAGTGATTGAAAGTGTGTGTGAAACACCTTATGATTATGATAAAAGGTTGACACCTAATGATGGTGCAACTATGAGACAGGTAGATCATTCTAAAGGAATTGACAGTCTCATGTATACAAAGATCTGCACTAGAATAGACATAGCCTTTGAGATAGGTATGATCTGCAGATTCACTAATAATCCCATACACATTTGAGTGCCCTTAAGAGGCTAATGAGATACCTGAGTGGTATTCAAGAGTTTGCTTTGTGCTACTCTAGTCATTCTTCGAATGAATGACTGACCTGATGCATTATGATACTCAGAATTTAGTGAAAGTCGATAACTAGTAGATATGTGTTTACACTAGGAGAAACAGAAATGTTATGAAAAACAAAAAGCAAACAGGCACTGTGCTATCATCCATGAAATCAGACCTCTATGTGTAATCCTCTGCAGGGGAAAAGGCTGAGTGAATTGAAGAAATTGTTGCTAGTTATCCATTAAGAAGTTTAAGTAACTCTCTAATTCCGTTATACGACTATCAAGCTGCAATGCACTGTAGCTCATAACTCACTCTATAATAGTAAGAGGAGTATATTAAGGCTGAAAGAAGCCTAGTTGAACTTTCTCATAGATAAAGTGCAATTGCGACAAGTATGGCTAATGCTCTTGCTAAGAGACTTGAAAGTGATCTAATTATCAAAACTGTGGGAGAAAGTGGAGTTAAAAGCTATTGAGTAAAAGGCTTTAATATCCAAGTTGTTTTGAAATTTAGAATCCAATTGGAGCCATAGAGAAGTTCAAACTTAAGCATCAATTTTAGGCAGTTGACATGTTTTAGATAATTTTGATGATTCGACATAAATTCCACAAATATATAATGTCATTCCAATTTTGATGGTATTATATATCTAGGAAATTTACTTAGAATAATCATATTATTCCAATACGAAACATGAAAACTTGTCGATGTGTTTCCGATGATTAAATTGTCCTAAATATCATTCCAATTTTGATGATATGTCTTTTATGGATACATGTTTCATTTCAATTTTGATGATTCAATGTTAAACCATGACTGAAACGACAGTCTTTTCATCCTAATATGAAACATAGTATGGTTCTTGTGTAGAAACTATAAAGTTCATGTACTTTACTTATTAAAGATACTTGATTGTGATGCTTGCGTTACATTTTTGTTAAGCTAATTATGAATTGTACTAAGTTCTTTTGTGGAACTAGATACTATGTGAAATTTGTTGGAATTCTTAGAGATGTGTCTCTTGATATTCCTATTTTCTATAAGCTAGCAAAGTTGGAGGAGTTGAATTTGTCAACATAGATTTCAAAAATAATGATTTGCTCAAAATGGAGGAGTAAACATAAAGCAGTATGCAAGGATAGAATTTCAGTTTATTTCTTTTGAGAATAAATTAATCACTTGCATGGTAAAACTTCTGTTGAGTTTAAGACTCTTGTGTTCATGAGCTTAAAACTCATATTTTGTTCTTGAAGTTTATTTGCTTTGTTTGATTTTGAAACTATGACAGACTATTCCATTTGGTTTAGTCTATGTGAACTATTCTGAATTGGATATGGTTTGGAACTATTTAATTATATTGGTTTAGTCTTGATTGAACTATTCAGTTTTATAATTCTATTGGTTCTTATGAAACTGTACCTTTATGATGCTTTTCCTTTATGGACTGCTATCAGCCAGTCAGTTGTATACTGATCTGATGAGATAATCCTGTACTTTATATATTGAGAATATAGGAGGAGATTGTTGGATATATTGGTATATTCTCTCTATATAAATATAGCACGTGCATATGTGTAACACGTGTAATGAACATACAATTAATTGGATATTGGAACGCGGGTTTGTGGGCTTATAACCCGATAACCAAACCAGTATTTAGGAATAAATACTGGCTTGTGATAGTAGTCTAGGTATTCCAATCTTGATACCTATGGTGAATATCTCAAGCAACTTAGATCTAGAGATAAACCCTAATTTCCCAATTGTTAATTTCTCACAAAACCTAACAACTTTGAGTAGTTTCTGTTGGATTTTATGTCTTGCATACTTATTCGGTGTGAAGAGAAGATGGTGATACAAGTAGAGGGTTCGAAGCAAAGGATCGAAGAGAATGAGAAACTGTCAGCAGTAGTAGCAGCCAACAGAGAAAGGGACAGTCGACTGTGCGGTTGACTGTCACATTCTCGGGTTGATGGTCTGGGAGTTGCGGTCGACACGGCGCTGATGGATTTTTTGGGTGCGGGTTTGTTGATTCGATTGAAGTCAACTTCGTCTTTAGATTAGATTGTACGGCTCTAATTGTATATTTATCTTTCAGTATACATCGGATGGCTATTGTAACAAGTTATTTAAACTAGGATTTCTCTAGATCTATAAATACAATGTAAATGACTCCTAAAATGATATGATTCTATTGAATGCCGAATAGAAGAAGAGAATACTTCATCTGAGAGGGTGAGAGAGTTTCTCCATTGTAAACAGCAACCAAGTTCCAATTAGGCTTGAGAGAGGGTCGTGGTGAGAATTGTAATATTGTTGTATCTTCTCTAGTTGAAATAGCATTTCGGTTCTTCCTCCCCCGGATTAAGGCGAAAGCCCCAACCGGGACAATTCTTGTGTGCTTTGTGTGATTGGTGCGATCTAATTTTGCTTGGTGGTTTGCATTGATTGTGTCGAAAACTCAATAAGATCCTCAGTTTGCCTAACAATTGGTATCAAAGCAATAAGGTTCGTAGGTTTTTTCGAGTTCCTTGGAGGAGATGGCAGATCAAAAGATGAAGATCAAGCAGTTTGACGATAAGATCAACTACAATCTATGGATGGTAGACATGTATGATGTTTTAGTTCAGAAAGACTTGCACCTTGCCCTAGAAGAGAAGAAGCCAACCGACATGATGCAGGAGAAGTACGATGAGATTTGTTCGAATGTCTTGAGTTTAATCTGGTTGCAATTGGCAGACGAAGTCAAGTGTAATATTCTTGAGGAGACAAGTGCGGCGAGTCTGTGGGTGAGACTCAAATCTGACTACTCGGGGTCGTCGTTGCTAAATTGGATGTATTGGAAGAGAAAGCTGTTTAGGTTCTTAATGAAGGAAGGTACCCATCTTCAAGATCACATTGTGGAGTTCAATAAGGTAATACCTGAACTGAAAGCGATTAATGCTGATGATCTTCGCAAAGAGGATAAAGCTTCCAACTTGATATATTCACTGCCAACTTCTTAAGATCACTTGATAACTACCATGCTACACGGGAAGTCATCTAAGAAGACACTTACAGTAGTCGGGGTGATTAAGGGTCTGAAGGAAGATGAACTAAGAAATGAGACTCATAAATGAGGGTCTATTTCCACAGGGTGCTTGCAGTGGATGGTGATACTTCAGTTGGAAGGGATACGGCACACAAGGATAAGATTCGTTGCCACTATTGTAGAAGAGTTGGGCATTACAAGAGATACTGTAGCAAGTGGTTGAGTAAGAAGAGTGCTATTAAAGAAGGAGAATAAGCCCATATAGTCAGCGCAACTGAGTCAGGTAATAATGATGACTATTGTCTTCTTGTTTCAAGTTCTTCTGAAGTGGATTCAAGTTGGTATCTTGATTTGGGAAGTTCTTCTCGTATTTGCTCCAAGAAGAAGATGTTTTCTACTTACAAGTCGTCAACAGGCCGTAGTGTGAGGATAGGGAGTGGTGAGATTTGTAAAGTAGTGGGTGAGGGAATAGTTGAATTGGAGATGCCAGATGGTAAAGGGTTCACACTAGAAGAGGACATGCATATTCCTTCAATACAGCGGAATCTGATATTGTAACCCCTGTTTTCTATTATTACATTTTCTTGGTATTATTATTTATTGTTTTCTTCATCATCACTTGTGAACCCCTGTAATTTGATTATCTAATGATAGAATTTATTATTTGCTTTTAACTCAATTTTTGTCTCCCAATTTATCTGTTTAATTTTTCTGCTGAGATTTTGTTATTCATCCTATTCAAATTTTTGCATATTGATATCCCCAATTAATCCATGATAAATCCTATTTTATTTATTTATTCTTTTTCCCTATTGAATTAGAATCCCAAACCTGCTATCCAATAACCCATTACCCTCTAATACTCAATATATACTAACATATCCCCTAACCCTAATTACTATCGCCTAATCATCTCTGCCTATTACCCCACCGCTAATCATTGCCGACCTTCCACCTCTACCTCTGTCGAAACCCATCCTGCTCTCTCTCTCTCTCTCCTCATCGTCTTCCCCGTTGACCTCCACCCTCCTCAGCCACCGCAACCCCCCCCACCCTTGACCACCCTCTTCCTCCCCCTCGACCCACTGCCCTCGTCGCCCATCTCCCTCGACCCCCGTCCTCCACTCCGACTGTGTAACCCCTGTTTCCGTTAATATGTATTTTTCAAGTATTTTCCCGTATTTTAAATTCACAGTATCTTATAACTATTCTTCTTAATTGATTATATTCAAACTACTTTTATGAAGCCAATATTACTATTATTATTATTTTAGCCCAATTGTTTATTATAAGCTCAATCCCATAATTGATTTATTAAGATGTTTTGAGCCCAAACCTAATCGTTTAATTTAAGCTCTATTCTATAAATAATTTATTATATTGTTTCTTGAGCCCAATTGTTTTAAGCCCAAATCCAAACACAGTACTCATATATATTTGTATAGGCTCAATCCTATGTGATTGTATTCAAACCCCCATTAAACTGATTAAACACCCCACTAATAAACCCCTTACATTTTCCCCACTCTTCACCTTCCGTAACTCCATAACCCCCAATAAACTAACTAATCACCCCACTAACTCCTAATAAACTACCCATTAACCAAACCTATTATATTTATTTTATTTTTAACCCCCCTGTCCCTTCTCTCTCCCGTACTCCCATCTTCTTCCTCCCGTTCTCTCTCACCTGCCCTGTTTCGAAACCCAAAACAGAACCCCACCCTCTCCATCGTCTTCCTCGTCTCGCTTGACTCATCCTCAACCCCATTGAGCCTCCTTCGCAATGCCAGAACCCCTCTCCTCTTCGCCCTGCCCTCCGCCCTCATCTCTGCACTCGTGCCCTCCGACCACCACCTCGCCCCGCCTCTTCATCCTCCTGTCATCTGCATCCTCTTCGAACTCGTCGACCCATCCACCGCAAACTCCATCTACTTCTTCCCTGTGCCATCGTCTTCGACCCTGAGCCTCGCCTTCACCATCGAAGGCCATCACCATTGTCGTCACCTTCCCTCGCCGTCGCTCTGTTTTACCCATCGAAATAGAGTAATGCCGCCCAACCTTTGTCGAGCTCCTCCTCGCCCTGACCTCCTTTCGACTGGGTGACACCAGTCAGCTATTCCCGCTCTCCGCTCGTCTTCCCCGCTCGAGCCATCGTCTTCCTCCTCCCGCTCGACCTTTTCCGTCGAGACGCTGCTAGACCATCCTCCATTGCCGAACTCCCTCCCTCTCGACCACTCCTCCTCGTCGCTCGACCTCCAGTCGACCGCCATTCCCGACCCTGCTCCTCGTCTCCGCTCCGAGAACCCCCCGAAGCATCTCGACCCTCCCGCTGTCACTCCACCGTCGACACCCAATTGCAACCTCCCTGCGCATCACCTCTCCCTGAGTGCACTGTCGCCTGCAGCCCCTGCGCCCCACCAGTCGCGCCGCCCATGCACAATCGCCATCCCTCTCGCCAGTTCTCCCGCCGTAGCTCTCTCTTTCTTCTTTGTTGAAGGAAGGAAGGAGACGAGTGTGAGTGGTGGAATCGGCTGTTTGGTGTTCGGGGTGTAGGAGATCGAAAGTTGCTGTTTGCTGTTCGTTGGATCCGGTGTGGTGGCTGTTTTGGTGTGTGGTGTTCTGGGTGTAGCAGATCCGATCCGGTGTGTGGTATTTTGTGTGGAGGTTTGCTATTTGCTATTTTGTCACTTTTGCTGTTTGGTGTCTCGCCCGTGTTTTACTTCGCTGTCCGGAATTCTGATCCCGTTATTCTGGTATTCGATATCACCGTCTTCGGTTATCAGGAAAGTATCCCCTAGTACAAATCGTTTGTTCTCGTACAAGCTTCCTTTGAAAAATACTGCAAGTATATTCTTTGACTCTAATTCGTATTCTTCGGTCAAATTGAAATCTGTTGCTATACATAACCCGTTGATCTCGTATTCATACATGATCGTAAATACCTTGTTGCCACATGCATTACATGAACACGATTGATACACACATATGTACTCTTAGGGTTATATATGATTATATGCATGATTGTGATAGTAATTTAAATATGTTTTTCTGTTATTTTTGATTAAAATTAATAAAAGTAACAAGCCGGGGTATAAGGGTAAAGATCTAGTAGTGGGCAATATAGAAGAGCGTACTCAGACCGGAGTTCGTGGTTTTTCGATGAAAGTTGCAAGTTTGCGAATTATATGTTTATATGTTTCACGCTACAAGTTTACACTATGTTTCACTCTATATATTTCATGTTACAAGTTTGCACGTATCTCGAACAAGATACAATTGATATATTTTTTCCGAGTACGTGACCTATAGAATCTACCACTAGGCCTAAACGTAACTGATTGTATGTAGCAACCATGTAGTAAAAGTACGGATGCATGAAGTGCTACATTAGATAGAATTAATAAAAGACATAAGATTAACACATACACTTGCATGATCCAATAATATGTACATGTTCATGTTGACTTATTTACTTGATTACTTGTTTACATACCACTTGTTTCATGATGTCTTGTTCATGATCCTGTTTACATATTGCATTTCTCCTATGACATGATTCTTGATTTCTTGCTCTTTTTCCTACTTCTTGTTTTTTTTTACTTATCCCGTAGCTAGTACCACTTGCGGCCCGTGACTTGCATTAACGGGCGTCTTCTTGTTCTTTTTTTGTATAATGTACTTGTAGGCCCGGATGGAGAGTTACCAGAAGGTGTTACTGATCAAGTATTTTAGTCTTATTTATTTTCATGTTGCTTTAGTTCATATTTTATTTCATACTACTCTTTATTGTATCCCGGGCATGTTTGACCCGTAACTACTTTGTATTTTCCAGCTGTTAGTTATGTTATGAACTATGTCATGTACTTTTTGTTATCCTATTATGATTTTACATGTTTGCGTGGTTTGTTTTGCTATCTTGTTGTTGAGTTACCTGTACAGCTTATGAATGGTGTATTCGCATCATTCGCTGGGCCCCAGTCACGTGCTCGTATTTCCGTATTTTAGGAAGCGGGGCGTGACAGACTGCAACCATCGACTCCCGCTGCATACACCACCGAACCCATCACTCCCACCTCTGCTCCTCAGTGCACCGCCGCTAGCTGTCCAGTCGTCGCCCTTGTCAGTCAGCGCGCCGCACACAGCCGAAGTTGCTGTTGTTTGCTATTTGGGCCGAGATCGGCTGTGGGATTGTTGTTTGCTGTTGTGTTGGGTGATTGCTGTTTGCTATTGCGTCCGCTAAAAATGCTGTGTGTCGCTAAGTTTGCTGTGTGTTCTTTGCACGAGTTTGCACGTGCTTTTGCGGGTACGTGCGTTGTACGTGAGTTGCACGTGTCGCCGTCGGGATCCTAATCCCGTTATTCTATTATATTCGGATTAACCGTCTAAAAGGCAAGTATTCTTGAACCCCGTTGTTTTTTGCGTTCAACAATTTTCTTTGATTCCCACAAGTAGCTCATATTTCCATATCCATATCTGTATTTATTTTTGTTCAAGAGTATCAGGGATTCATCGGCAAAACCAAGTGATAAATCTCTTTTCGTGCCATTATCTTTGACTCGAACCCTAGTTCCTATTGCACATTGCATATGCAAGTAATACATGAAAACAATTAGATCCATGCTATAGAATTGATTGATAATTGGAATGTTCCCGATTAAATATAATTTCATGAATTAATTGCCATGATTGTAAAAGTGTCTCGTTAATGTTGAAATTGCATGCTAATAACTAAATAGAACCTTTGTTGATTAATTAACATGAGATTACATGCTTGTGTATTGAAATCATTGTCAATTCACGTTAATTTATTTTCTGACCTACTGTCTGCCTCTTTTTGCATCAAACTTTCGAACCTGTTTCTGCAGTAATTTGAATGAACTTTGTAAACATGAATTGTAGCTCTATGAGTCTACTTTCCAGAACATTCGACGGAATTGAATTCCCATATATAATCTGCTAGATATCTGATTTTTAGTACTGCGAGGTCTGGATTTTCAAATTCACAATTATATGTGTATCACCCTTATTGTTAATAAAAAGAACATGTTAATAGTAAAATTAAAATGAGAAATTAATTTGGTTGTGACTAGACATGCATAGGAATCACCCTGAATTTTTGTGGAATTAATTGATAAGTTTCGGACCCGAAACATATATGTGAACTTAATCTATAACCTGCTGGCTAAACATAAAATCTGTGAAGACTAAGAATTTGAACCTAGTTTCTGTAATTTTTATATGTCATATGTATATGCACTGGAATCGGTAGAGAGTTTATGTAACACCCCGTAATTTCAAATATAGTGTATATATATATATATATATATATATATATATATATATATATATAAAATAATGGAATGATGGAAATTTGGTAAATAAAGTGAATTAGGGTGGGCCCACGATTGAAGTAAACAACAGACTTGGCCTGCTTGCTGTCGTCACGAGGTGACATGGCACTTCCGTGTGGGGCCCGCCATGAGAGAGAGTGTAGGGGGTTCCGGTTTGCCTGCTTGCCACGTTGCAGGGGGGCCCACTGGCCTTTCGGCTATTGCTTCTTTCGGAAGAGAGAAGTGAAGTGATTTGAAATTAGTCCCATATCGGAAATTGAACTAGATTAATTAACTATAAATAATAATGCCTATGATCAAGAGTCACCAATCCGGTTAACCACCTTTTGAGAGGCAGCCTGTGGTGGGCAGTTGTACTATACTATAAATAATTTGTCTTCTAAATAATATAAAAAATGTCTGTTTGGGACAGAGGCGGTACAGTCTAGTTTCTATAACTTCTGACAGATCCAGATTTGTCTTCCTGTAGCAGCGGGAATAACCGTTTTTGTACAGTAACTTCCTGCTATCCAGATTGTATGATTTGCATTGATTTAGTATAAATGCTTTTTGCCTTGCATGTAATGAGTAGTATTAGTCACACCTTGCATTACACAACCTTGACATGTTCTTGTATGCTCACATAGGATGAAATAAAATATTAACAAGCCGGAGTATTATGGGTTGACTTGGTAGTGAACAATCTGGGACTGTACTCGGTGGGGCCCTTCGTGTTTACATGTTTATTGTCGTGGAAGGTGGAGAATCACGTGTTAACCGTGTTATCATGAAACCTTGTTATCATGTTATAGTGTTATCCAAGTACACGACCTGTTGAGTTCACCATCACAGTCTAAAATGTTCACTTGTTTGCAGGCACCGAATCTGTGGTATAGGACACAGTACTATATGCATTAGATAGGTTAATAAAATGAATAATAACCCTAAATTGACATTGCATGCTTGATCACGTTTATTGTCATCGTCATTGATCATGAATTGTTACTAGTGATTATCGCATAATTGAATAAAGACCCTAGACATTATTGCCAACCCTTGTTTTTGTTCTTGACTTTGATCCAGTCCTTTATTCTTGTTATACCATGCTTTTTTGTTCTCTGTTTCCTGCTACTTGCTGTCCGTGACTTGCTCTAACAGACATTATTTCTCTATTTTTAGTTCATGATTTTACAGGTACCAAAAGAGTGATACCAGAAGGACTTGGTGAGCAACAATTTTAGAGAATGGAGCCCAAAAAATAGACTGTTTGAATTATCTTTTATGCTATTTTTTTCCCTTGAACATTGTTATTGATATTGTACTTTGTTTTGAGCTTTTATGACTCAAACTTTGTTTTCCCAAATGTTGGATATTATGTTTTGAATTATTTCATTTATTATTGAAGTTTTTCTTTGTTTATGTGTTTATATTCTCTTGCGTGGCTGTGATTGCTATTCATATTATTGAGTTAGACTGGTACAACTTGTGGATGTTGTTTACATCATTCGCTGGACATTTGTTACATGCTCGTATTCTCGTATTTTGGGAAGTGGGACATGACAGGTTTTTTAGTGGTATCAGAACCAGGTTTGGCTAATGTGTTAGTCATGTTTGGCTAATGTGTTAGACAGGTTTTGGATCTAACTAGGTTAACTCAATAATATGAGCACCACGTTGATCACATGAACATGTAATAACCAACATATAATTTGGGTTCTAATCTTTTTCGATTCACTTTTTGGTCCCTTCATATTCAGTTCCTTCATTTCTTATTGTCTTTTGTCCCTTCCATTCATTGATTCTTTATTTGGTATAATTTTATTCTTTTCGTACCCATATTCTTTTGAGTCTGGTGTTATTCCTTCTCCTTTTGTAAAATTATTCGTGCATATATCTTGTTTGCATCTCATTCACATTCTTTGATCATTCATAGGTGTTATATTAGTTTTCTCCCTTCCTGCTCATGTTCTGTTTGACTCCGGTGCTACCCACTCCTTTCTTTCTTCCCGCTTTGTTGGTCAGCATCGTTTGACAAGCGAAGCTATGCCCACAGCTTGGGACATCACCACAGATGAAGGTGTCATTGTCTGTTCTAGGGTGTGCAAGCAAAGCCCTTGCTGATAGGTGGTGTGGATTTCGTGACTGATCTGATTGTGATCCCCAATTATGGCTTTTATGTTATTCTGGGGATGGACTGGTTGGTTACTTCTCGTGTCGTGGTTGATTGCAAAGAGAAGAAGGCGACTTTCGGGCTTCCTGGGCACTAGGAGTTCGAGTTTCATGTGGGTGAGACACCACCAGGGCGTGTCAAGAGCTCGTTGGACCCTAAGGCTGCAACACTTGAGTCGTTGTGCACTGACAGGGTTGTTGCACCCTTGGTTGTGTGGAATTTCCTCAATGTCTTTCATGAGGAATTTCCTAGATTACCGCCAGATCGAGATGTGGAGTTCAGCATTGATGTTGAGCTGGGTACGGCGCTTATCTCGAAGAGTCCGTACCGCATAACACCAGTTGAATTGGCGAAACTGAAGATGAAAGTTCAGGAGTTTTTGGATAAGGGTTTTATCTAGCTGAGTGTTTCGCCTTAGGGAGCTCCAGTTTTGTTCGTCAACAAGAAGGATGGCAGTTGCCGACTCTACATTGACTATCGAGAGTTACCAATGTCACTGTGAAGAATCGGTACCCATTGCCGAGGATTGACGATCTATTTGACCAACTGGAAGGTGCTTCAGTTTTCTCAAAGTTGGATCTCTATTCTGGTTATCTTCAAGTTTAGGTGAAGTCAGAGGATGTTCAGAAGACAATGTTTCGGACAAGGTACAGGCATTACGAGTTCTTGGTGATGCCCTTCGGAGTTACCAATGTACCAGCAGTGTTCATAAGTCTGATGAACATGGTGTTCTCGCCGTTTTTGGATCAGTTTTTTGTAGTCTTCATTGATGACATCTTGGTGTATTCTCGGAACCAGGAGGATCATGCTGAGCATTTGAGGGTTGTTCTGCAGACTTTGAGAGAGAACCAGTTGTATGGGAAGCTCAGCAAGTGTGAGTTTTGGCAGGACTGGGTTGCCTTCTTGAGTCATATTATCTTCGGTGATGGTGTTTATGTTGATCCGTCGAAGATCTCTGTGGTCAAGGATTGGCCGGTCCCGAAGTCAGCATCTGAAGTGCGAAGCTTTCTTGGACTGGTAGGGTTTTACTGGAAGTTCATTCAGGATTTCTCAGAGATAGCTGGACAATTGACCAACTTGACGAAGAAGGACCAGAAGTTTATTTGGGATGAGGCTTATGATGAAGCTTTTATGGAGTTGAAGCGTCGGTTGACGTCAGTGCCTGTACTAACTATACCCAACAGTTCGGGCGGTTTTGTGATCCACTGTGATGCTTCGGGTAGAGGTCAAGGAGCAGTGCTGATGCAGCGAGGCCGGGTTGTTGCCTATGCATCTAGGCAGTTGAGGCCTCATGAGAAGAACTATCCCACGCATGACCTAGAGCTTGCAGCCATGATTTTCGCCTTGAAGTTATTGAGGCATTATCTGCTTGGGGATAGAGTGGAGATTTTCATAGATCACAAGAGCCTTAAGTATGTGTTCACGCAGAAGGAGTTGAACATGAGCAAATAAGATGGTTGGAGTTGATGGCAGATTATGACGTCAATTTGTAGTATCACCCGGGCAAAGTGAACATGGTACCTGATGCTTTGAGTAGAAGACCTGCTGCTATGTTCCTTACCAAGCAGAAGAAAACAGTGGAGGATATGAGAAGGCTAGAGTTAGATGTGATTCTTCCTGGTTCGGCACAACAGTGCATGTTGTTACAGTTGTAGTCTTCTTTGGTAGAGCAGATCAAGGAAGCCCAAGCGGGTAATCAGCAGTTGCAGAAGTTCCGAAGTGAAGTGGAAGCGGGTTTGAGAACTAATTTGATCATTCATTCAGACGGGTTTTTCTTCTTTTTGGCTCTAAGTTGTGTGTACCTAGAGGTGAAGTCAGGCAAAAGCTACTTGAAGAAGCTCATCAGTCACCCTTTTCTATTCATCCAGGAGGTACTAAGATGTACAGGGATCTGAAGCAATATTTTTGGTGGCATGGTATGAAGAGAGCTATGGCGAGATTTGTGTTGCAGTGTTTGATTTGTCAGCAAGTGAAGGCAGAGCATCAGAGGGCCGCAGGAAATTTGCAACCTCTTCCAATCCCAGAGTGGAAATGGGAGAACATCACTATGGATTTTGTGATAACTTTGCCAAGGAGTCCCAAGGGTCATAATGCTATTTGGGTGATAATAAACTGGTTGACAAAGTGTGCCCATTTCATTTCCCTTCCGAGTGGGTCAGTCCACTAAGAGTTTGGCTGAGAAGTACATTCATGAGGTTGTGAGACTGCATGGAGTTCCTGTTAGCATTGTATCGGATAGAGATACGAGATTCATGTCCTCAGTTTTGGGAGAGTATACAGACGAGTTTGGGTACTAAGTTGAGCAACAGTACAATATTTCATCCACAGACAGATAGACAGTCGGAAAGGACAATTCAGACCCTAGAAGACATGCTGAGATCCTGCATTCTTCAGTTTGGAGGTTCGTGGGAAGATCAGCTGCACTTAGCCGAGTTCTCATACAACAACAGTTATCAGGCGAGTCTCAAGGCAACGCCATTTGAGGCTTTGTATGGGCGCAAGTGTAGATCGCCGGTCTGTTGGGATGACATTGGCAAGAGGAAACTTTTGGGGCCTGAGTTGATCACAAAGACAATTGATGTCGTGGCTCAGATCAAGAAGCATTTGCAGGCTGCCCACGATAGGCAGAGAAAGTGGGCAGATATTCATCGAAGGCCTTTGGAGTTCGAAGCGGGGGACCATGTGTTCATCAAAGTGTCGCCAAGGAGAGGCGTCATCCGCTTTGGTGGTGGGGGCAAGCTGAGTCCCTGGTTTATTGGGCCGTTTGATGTTATGGAGCGAGTGGGCAAGGTGGCCTATAGGCTCGCTCTACCCCCGACACT
The DNA here is from genome assembly GCA_017893485.1 of Hemerocallis citrina. Classification (NCBI taxonomy): domain Eukaryota; kingdom Viridiplantae; phylum Streptophyta; class Magnoliopsida; order Asparagales; family Asphodelaceae; genus Hemerocallis; species Hemerocallis citrina. The sequence continues at coordinate 112,530,923 of CM030361.1, read as the reverse complement.
GTCTGGAGTCCACGATGTATTCCATGTCTCCCAGCTAAGGAAGTACATCAGGGACGACAGTCATGTGATTAACTACTCAGAGTTGTCCGTGAGGCCGGACTTGTCCTGCGAGATTCAACCAGTCCCTATCTTAGACCGACGAGAGATGGTGTTGAAAAATAGAGTCATCAAACTGGTTTGAGTTTCTAGGAATCCTCACTCGCCGGGTGAGTCGACTTGGGAGTTGGAGGAGGAGATCCGGGAGAAGTTTCCTCATCTGTTCGAGTAGCTTCTTTTTGCATTCTTTTCTTTTCGGGGATTGCCCTATGTGCCACTTGTATGAATTTCGAGGACGAAGTTCTTCTTGCAAGGTGGGTAGGATTTGTAACCCCTGTTTTCTATTATTGTATTTTCTTGGTATTATTATTTATTGTTTTCTTCATCGTCTCTTCTGAACCTCTGTAATTTGATTATCTAATGATAGAATTTATTATTTGCTTTCAACTCAATTTTTGTCTCCCAATCTGTTTAATTTTTCTGCTGAGATTTTGTTATTATCCAATTCAAACTTTTGCATATTGATATCCCCAATTAATCCATGATAAACCCTATTTTATTTATCTATTCTTTTTCCCTCTTGAATTAGAATTCCAAACCCGCTACCCAATAACCCATTACCCTATAATACTCTATATATACTAACCTATCCCCTAACCCTAATTACTATCACCTAATCATCTCTGCCTATTACCCCGCCGCTAATCATCCCCTACCTTCCTCCTCTACCTCTGCCGAAACCCATCCCACACTCTCTCTCCTCATCGTCTCCCCCGTCTACCTCTAGCCTCATCAGCCACCGCAACCACCCCTCCTTTGACCACCGTCTTCCTCCCCCTCGACCCACTACCCTCGTCGCTCATCACCCTCAACCCCTGTCCTCCACTCTGACTGCAACCATCGACTCCCGCTGCATACACCACCGAAACCATCACCCCCACCTCTGCTCCTCCAGTGCACTGCTGCTCGCCGTCCAGTCGCCACCCTCGTCAGTCAACGCGCCGCACACAGCCGAAGTTGCTGCTGTTTGCTGTTTGGGCCGAGATCGGTTGTGGGATTGCTATTTTCTGTTGCGTCCGCTGGTGCTGTGTGTTGCTGAGTTTGCTATGTCTTCTTTGCACGGGTTTGCACGTGCTTTTGCGGGTACATGCGTTGTACGTGAGTTGCACGTGTCGCCATCGGGATCCTAATCCCGTTATTCTATTATATTCGGATTAATCGTCTAAAAGGCAAGTCTTCTTAAACCCTATTATTGTTTGTAACACCCCGAATTCCAAATAAGCCTGAATTCGAAGTTCCACAGGATCATAACTCTTCACTTCGTACAATTTTACAAGGAATTTAAATTTTTTTTATACAACAATGTTTACATCAACGCAGCTGAAATAAATTACAACATGATACATAATTAAAATAACAATTGAAATATTTATTTAAGCAGCATTCCTTATTTAGTCCTTTCATTCATTTTATCCTGCTTAGAAACTATGGGCACGTCAGTTGCATACAACAGACGCTAGGATATAATACATCAATTTCTCTTACTTGGAAAGCACACACTTCATCACAAACAAAGCTAAGGGGGGACTATCTTATTGATGTCGTGTGTGACTGTGCACTTAGTCTTAATGCAGTTATTTATTATTTCATGACACTAATGCACACTCGTTCGAACTTATGCATCCCATTCTACATAAATCTGGGGGCAAGCCCTTAACCGTTCTTCATCTTGTAGGGTTGAATCCCTCGTTATGAATTTAACTACTACGGTAACTACGGTAAGTATCCTAGATGTTTTATGAGTTACGAGCCCATGTCCAGACTACTTGGAGGAGAATCCCACGTCATGACATGACGTATCATGTAGACAGCCTATGGACAAATCGCCTCTGTCATGGGACAATGGCACTACGTAGTCACCAAGCACCCCACAAGCGTCGCCACGATCCCGATAATTCCGAAGATAGATTCACGTCATGACATGACGCATCATGTAGACAGCTTGTGAAAATTCTCACACCGTGAATCTGAGGCTATCATACTTGTGTTTTTCTCTTACTTTCATCACATCTTCACTATAGTGTTGTCCTTAAACAATTGAATTATGAATAAATTAACACCCTAGAGCTAGCATTTCCTCTACACTGGTCTTAAACATCAATTGATAACCACAACCCAATCTTGATATTTTATTACAACATTTCTCTTCAAAATTCATTCATTCCAATGTAAGGAATTAGCTAGACTCTATATTTTAACCTCTTTCCATGATCACCAAAAATTGAGTGTTCATACTCACAAATTTCCATATCTCATCATGATCTTTTTATTTCATTTTTCCATGCACACTTGCATTTCAAATTTCATTTGTTAACTTACTCAAATTTTTAATGTCGAAAATCTCAATATTGAATCTCTACACAAAATTCTTTGCATTCAAAATTTTCCTTTTATTTAATTATTCAAAGTCATATTCTAAGAAAAATTATCAAGTTCTTCATCCTAAATATCACTCCCAAACCTTACTAAAATATGTCAAAATATTGTAGAAATAATTTTTATAAAGTCTAAATAATTTTAGAAGAATATTAGAATTTTTTTCTCCCTATTATTATGCTCTTTAAAACTCAAGAAATACTAAAAAAAATCGAAATTCATTTAAAAGTCAGGCACCAAGATTCGAACCCGTGACCTTCGCCCTGCTACAGTAACAGTGTAACCCCGGTTTTCGCAAATACGTATTTTCTGTGTATTATCTGAGTTTGGGTCCTTTATAAAAAAAAATTATTTTCTTAAATTCATTTTATTTCAAATTTATTTTTGTATCTCCTGTTAAAATCCATTTTTCATTAATCGTATTTATTGTTATTTTCAAACTAAATTCTATATTGTAATAAAAATTAAATTTTATTATAAATCATATTTTTATTGGTTATTTTACTTTTCTATTAGACTTAAACCCAACACCCATTCTCTTATTGGAACCAAACCTGCTACCCTATAACCCAACCTAATTACCCAATTCATATAAATACCCTAATATAACCTAACCCTAACCTATAACCCTACCCCCTACTGTATACCCGTCGCCACTGTATAACCCTCACCCCCTCTCGGCCATTTCCCTTGCCGACGTCGCGCCGTGCCGCCTGTCCGCCTGTTCACTATCGAGAGCCTCCCGCTTGAGCCTTTGCTATCGCCTCCACAATGCATCCCCAGCGTCGACCTCCTCCACGTCGTTGACTGCTCCCCTGCTTCTTCCCAAGAACAGAGCAATGCAGTCGCCGATGAGTTCCCTCCATCGAAGTCAGCCACTTCTCCTCCTCTGTTTCTCCCCGAAAACATAGCACCATTGAGCCACAGCGACCAGCACACCATCCGCCTGTCGCGACCCTTGTCGTCGTCGCTCCACCCTGAACACCCCTCAGCGACCCTCCTCTGTGCCGCGCCTCCTCCCGAGCGCCGACACCAGCCAGCTGACAGCAGCAACCCCCAGCGAAGCACCAGTCTCCTCCCCTGCCTCCTCCCGGGATCGAGACAGCCAGCAGCGACCCCGCGATCCACTCACCCCTGTGCACCCTCGTCATCGCCGAGAACCCATCTACTGCACCTCCCTCTTCATGCCTCCCTCCTCATGTTGCGACCCCAGTACTGCCCTACACCCCTCCGGTGATCCCTGTCCAACTGCAGCGACGCCCTGCAGCCCCGACAGCACTCGGTGCGCTGTGTTTCCCCCGGTGCAGACAGCATCGGCAACAGCAGTATCGACGGCCACTGTCGTTGCAATCGTCGTGCTCCCAATGCCGTGCACACCCCTCCGCTGCCCTCTCTTGGTGTGCGTGTGTGATCTTGTGTTGTGTTCGAGTTGCGTTCGTCGTTCATTCGTTGATTTCGTGCCAGGGAATCTGTTCCTGTTATTCTTGCTCCTTGCATCGTTACCATCGTCGACTATAAGGCAAGTAACTTGTATTCTTTTTGTTGTGTAATACAACTACTAAATACAGCCTGTAGTGTAGTAGTGTTCTAGAGACAATTCTTGTGCAAAACTCCTGTTATATCTTGTCTCTATGTATTGATCCGTCCGTAGTCGTCTCTAGTTACACACACGACATGAATTTAACTTAGATCTAATTAATCCCTGTGGCAAATATGTATGTTGGATGTGAACCATAATATGATGTGTGAATCTTACATGCTTGACGTGTTACTTGTAGTATATCCTATCGCTGATCTGTTAAATACCATATACCATGTTGCTAGGACATCTAGTATACCCTATTTCACGTTTTGTTATGATTTGGATGTGTTTCATATAAACTAGTTGATTTTATGCATGAAAAATAATTCTCATTGTGTTACCCTGTTTTTGTTCAGTATTTTAGACCCTATTAAGGTTAGTATATGAAAATTATTTGTGAAGATGAATTATAGAGAATTCTGTCTAGTTTCCAGAATTTCCGACAGATCTCTGTTTTGATTTGTGAGTTGCAAGTTATTGCTGTTTTACTACAGAGGTGTAGAAAATTTCAGATTCTGTTTTGTATGAATTCTGTATGGTTATCTATTTTTATAATGATGTTAAAGATAATATTTTAATCCAATATTTTGCTGAATACAACTAGACTTGATTAGGATTAACCCCTAACTTTTGTGGATTTAATTGATGACTTTTATAAACTATTCTATACTTGCAAACAACTACTATACTTGCTGAATTTTCATGCAATTCAGTAAAGAACCTAAATTTCAACCTGATTCTACTTGCTTTTTATAAAAACTTTGTGAATATGAAATGTATCCTACTGTATTTATTTTATCATCCTTTTGACGGATCTGGATTTCGAGTTATATCTTGTAATTTATTACTGTTTTAGTACTACCGTGTCAAGAGTTTCAGATTTACAAACTTACTATATCTTGCTATTTTCTGATGTTAATTGACTAAACTATTGATATGGCTAAAAATAGGGTTAAATCGGGACCATTCGAATTAGGCACGAGTCTTAAAGTTCAGGGGTAAAATGGTAATTTTACCTGTAAACGGGTCTGAAATGGGAACTGGGCCTTTTGTCAAAGCCCAATAATCCATAAACGGACCTGTCTTACTGGGTATGGGTTCTAACCCATAAGAAACCCACTCAGACTGGATAGCGGAGGATTCAGATTCATGATTATCCTCGAACAGTGGTTTTAACCACTTCTATCCATCTACATCGGGAAGTAGGGATTTGATCTTATCCCGAAACTGAATCCTAAGGCGGCTATAAATACCCCTCTCCCCCCACCATAAGAAGGTAATCAATATTTTGCCAATTCAAGCTCTTTCTTAATCATTCAGGTTACTGACAAGAGCGTCGGAGGGTGCGTCGCCGGAATCAACCCCGGTGTCTCGCATTTTTTGTAGGTTAACGGCGTAAGGATCTCGGTCAGACTCCGGTGAAGTCGTTCAGGTTTGTCTATTCACCTTTTCTCGAATCCACAAATCTATCTGTTTGCCCCCACACCGATTTCAGCGGCAACAGATTGACGTCGTCTGTGGGAACACTCGAACAGCAGTCCAACCTCTTCCACCGGTCAAGACCGCCTCCAACCATGCCACCAAGGAAAGTAAGATCTACGGCCTCCAACCGTAGACCCATTCCCATTCCTCCCCAATCACAACCGGAGGCTCCCTTCCAACCCGTCCAACCCGTCCAGCAACAGGGACAGCTCCCTCCTCAACCTGTTCAGTCGCTGCAGCAGGGGCAACCTCCTCTTCAAAATCCTCAACCCCAGTAGGCTCAACTCGGGCCCCAGAATGCTGGTGTAGGGACCTCTCATCCTAATCCCCAGAAACAACCTCTTCATCTCGGTACATAACCCTTCCATCGACTCTATGGCATCCCATAACCCTCGGCCATCAGAAGATCTCCGCAACATCATAATCAACCGGCAGAAGGAGGAAGACCTTTGCTGCCATTTGGATGAGAGGCGGGCCCGAGAGGGAGGCTCCTGCTCAGAATGTCCAAAGGCTCGATCTCCTCGCCGCCGCGACCGCAAGAGGTTTCCTTCTCCTAGGAGGTGGAGGGAGTCCCCCGAGTACCGTCAAAGGGGAAACCGTTCTCCCGCTGGTTGACAGGCCCAAAGGGACTAGAATGGACCCATCACCAGAGCAGAATTCCAAGACTTTCAGGCAGCGGTCTTGCGGGCCCTTAATGCCCCGCCAAACAACAACAATAATATCCAGAGGGTCCCCAGTCCTGAGCCGGTTCGAAGCCCTATCCATCGATCCCAAAGTCCTCCTCAAGCTCCAAGCCACCACCATCACATCCCCAGTCCTCACCAGTCTCCGAGCTACTGTTGCCGTAGCCCACGTTCCCTTTCGTACGAAGATGAGTCCAGAGGCTCACCAGGGTACCGTCGAAGGTAGGATGCTGACTACCGCTGTCTCCACGAGATGGAGAGGTGCCTCGGTCAACTCGATAGGGACAAGGAACTAAGAGGAAGGACCCTTCGTCCAAGCAGGCCTCCATTCTCTCGTACCATCATGGAGGCCCCCGTTCCGGCAAATTTCAAGCCTCCGCAGTTCGAGACATACACGGGGGAATCAGACCCCATGGATCACATCGAGAGTTTCAAAACTCTCATGATGATCCATCAGGCCTCCGATGCCCTCCTATGCAAGACATTTCCGGCCACTCTCAAAGGCCCGGCTCGAGAATGGTACTCCCTCCTCGCCCCGTCCTCCATCTTCTCTTTCGACCAGTTTGAGGCCCTTTTCATAACCCATTTCGTGAGCAGCCGCCGCTCTGAAAAGATGAATATTTTACTACTCTTCCTTAGTCAGAAGAAGGGCGAGAAACTGAGGGACTATGTCAAGCGGTTTACCGCGGAGGCCAGGTCCATTGCCTCCCTCGATCAGTCGGTTGTCTTAGTCGCCTTTCAATCCAATGTCCCCAATGCTGACCTCCGATCGTCCCTGGCCAAGAATCCCCCACGAGAATTTTCCGAAGTGAGAAGTATATCCGGGCGGAGGAAGCTGTGCACCGCCCTACATTCGAGGGGTCGTCTTCTAGAAGTAAGAGGAAGGCCGCTGAAGACGAGGAGCTAAAAAGCTCCAAAAGGACAACGGGGTTCAGCGTCGTCCACTCCCATATTTGAGAAATTCACCCCTCTCAATGCCAATGTCTCAGCCATTCTGATGGAGGTTGAGAAAGAAGGAATTCTGCCTCCTGCCCAAGGATGAACACTCATGGGAAGAAGAGGGATAAAGAGAAATGGTGTCGCTACCATCGAGACCACGACCACGATACCAACGACTGTTGGGCCCTGAAAAACGAGATTGAAGCCCTCATTTAGAGAGGGCAGCTCGCCAAATTTGTAAAAAAGGACCGAGCCGACCCTCCTCCACCCCCTAGGGGGGTTAACAAGCGGCCTGAGAGGCGCGAGGAGACTCTCGACTTCGAGGAAGAGCGCATCTTGCACCTCATCCATGGAGGTCCAATGGGAGGAACTTCCAACTCCTCCCGAATAGCCTTTGTCAGGGAAGTCAATTCGGTGCATAGCCTCCCCCTCCCAAAGGTCTTAGAGTCCCACTTATTTTCTCGAATGATGATCTGGAGGGTGTCCGAACCCCCCACTATGATGGATTGGTGATCAACCTCCACATGGCCAACTTCAAGGTAGAAAGGGTTCTAGTGGATAATGGCACTTCTGTCAACATCTTCTTTCTAGAGGCCTTCCGAGGGCTCCAATTATCGAGGGATAGGCTCAAGCCCGCCGGTTACACTCTCCATGGGTTCACGGAAGTACCAGTGACGATCGAGGGCATTATAAACCTTGACGTAACTACTGACAAAGCTCCTACTATCCGAACGGAGCCGATGGACTTCATGGTGTTTGACGTCCAAGCCGCCTATAATGTGATCTTAGGTCGACCGGGCCTAACTGCTTTAGAAGCCATCCCATCAGCTTACCATCTAAAGATGAAGTTTCCCACCAAAGTGAGCGTGGGAGAAGTGAGGGGAAGTCAGGAAACGGCCTGCAAATGCTATATGACCTCCACTGGAGGACCAGTCCTCTCCCTCGAGGCCCTTGAGATTCCCCAGGGGAACACCCAGCCTATGTCGGAGCCGGTAGAGCTAAAGGAAGTGCTCTTCTCGGAGGAAGATCCGACCCGCAAATTCTTAATCAGCAAAACCCTCCCTTCTGCCCTATGCTTTGACATAGTCCAGTGCATAAAGAGAAACCGTGACCCCTTCGCTTGGAAAGCAGCCGACATGTCGGGGATCTTTGAAGAGCTCCTCATCCACCATCTAAGCATCACTCCGGGGGCTAGACCGGTCCAGCAGAAGAGGCGCAAGTTTGCCCCCGAGCGCCAGCAGGCCATAAAGGAGGAGCTGGAGAAGCTCCTCAAAGCCCGGTTCATACAGGAGGTCAACTACCCAGAGTGGCTCTCCAACGTTGTGATGGTCAAAAAGGCCAATGAAAGTTGGAGGATCTGTATTGACTTCACAGATTTAAACAAGGCATGCCCCAAGGATCCCTTCCCACTCCCTAGCATCGACACCTTGATCGACGCCACTTCGGGCCGTGAGCTGCTGAGCTTCATGGACGCATTCTCCTGATACAACAAAATCTGAATGTTCCCCCTAGATATCCCGAAGACGTCCTTCGTCACGGATCAAGGCCTCTACTACTATAGAGTGATGCCCTTCGGGCTTAAAAATACTGGTGCCACCTACCAACGTCTCGTCAATAAGGTCTTTAAAAATCAGATCGGGCGGAACATGGAGGTTTACTTCGACGATATGTTGGTGAAAGCATCAGTGGGTCTGACCATGTCACCGACCTCCAAGAAGCCTTTGAAGTGCTAAGAAAGAATAACATGAGACTAAACCCGAATAAATGTGCATTCAGGGTCTCATCGGGTAAGTTCTTGGGCTTTATGGTCAGCCAGAGGGGAATTGAGGCCAACCCTGAGAAGATAAAGGCCATACTCAATATGGCTCCCCCTTCAAACGTGAAAGAAGTGCAAAAGCTCGCCGGGTGCCTCGCGGCTATAGGACGCTTCCTCTCCAAGTTCAGGGAAAAGTGTCTTCCCTTCTTCAAAGCCCTTAGAGGGGCTAAGGGCTTCGAGTGGGGCCAGCAGTAGCAAGAGTCGTTCGCCCAACTCAAAGCCTACTTGGTCAACCCCCCACTCCTCAGCAAGCCAAAACCTGGGAAAACCCTTTACCACTACTTCGCCGCCTCCGAACAGACCCTTAGTGCTGTCCTAGTGAGGGATGAAGACAAGGCATAGAAGCATATCTATTACGTGAGCAAGGTCCTTAGAAATGCCGAGCTCCGTTATCTGAGGTTGGAGAAGATAGCCTACGCCCTGGTTATGGCGGCCCGAAAGCTTCGTCCCTATTTCCAATCCCATTCGGTGGTCGTCCTCACCAACCAGCCGCTCAAGCAGGTTCTGTATAAGCCCGAGACCTCCGGACGTCTCATGAAGTGGTCAATCGAGCTGAGTCAACACGACATATCCTATCAGCCTCAGACTACCATCAAAGCTCAAGCGCTAGCTGAGTTCATAGTGGAAAGCACGATCCCTGAGGTCAGTCAAGCGGAAAATGGGCCACCCATCTTGACGGTGTATGTGGATGGGTCTTCTTGCGCTGAAAGGAGCAGAGCCGGAGTTATCTTGGCAGGCCCAGATGACTTCATCCTCCAATACTCCCTTCGCATCAATTTCAAGGCTTCCAACAACGAGGGCCGAGTACGAAGCCCTCATAGCGGGCCTGGGCATGGCTCGCAAGGCAGGGGCGAAGCGTGTTCGAATGTTCAGCGACTCTCAGCTCGTGGTGAATCAGGTCTTGGGAGAATACGAGGCACGAGACGGCCGTATGGCCAAGTACCTAGCCAAGGTCAAAAGTCTCATGGCTTCATTCGAAGAAGCACAACTCCAGTGGATCCCCCGAGAGGAGAATGCCCAGGCAGATGCCCTCTCGAAACTAGCCTCCTCCTCTCTCCAAGAGCTCGAGCAGACCATCTTGATCGAAGTTCTACTAAGGCCCAGCATCAAAGAAGAAGCCCCCTACTCAATGGAGTCGCTACCGGTCCAACTCGAAGATAATTGGATGAGGCCTTTAGTTGAGTTTCTCAAAAATGGGAGCCTTCCCCAAGATCCCAAAGAAGCTTGCCGAATCTGAACAAGAGCGGAGCGGTACATCCTCATTGAGGGAATCTTGTACAAACGCTCCTACACCCAAGTAGATGGCCGACCCTACTTGAGGTGTCTCTCTCCATAAGAAGCCCTGTATGCTCTGAAAGAACTCCACGAAGGGATATGCGGAGCCCATTCGGGATCAAGGTCCCTCACCCGCTGTAACACCCCGAATTCCAAAATACAACTGAATCCGGAGTTCCACAGGATCTTTATACTTCTTTCGTACAATTTTACAAGGAAATAAAAACTTTTCTTTCATCAGAGTTACATTACACTTGTACATTGTCATAGCAGAAGCAATTTTACAATAATTTACATGAAACAACATTTAAAACAATCTTGCGCAGCATGTATACTTCGATTGTCAAGCATCTTTATCCTGCATATAAAACTGTGGGTGCGTCAGTTCATTCAACTGACGAAATATTATACACGGCCATCATCTCTATGCCGGAAACAGTATAACGATTCTCATTACTTAACAAACCACAAACTTGTCACAATCAAAGCTAAAGGGACTATCCTATTGATGTCGTGTGGTGGATGTGCACTTAGTCCTTAATGCAATTATTTATATTATATGACACTAATGCACACTTATTCAGAGTCTATGCAGTCCATACTACATAGGTCCGAGGGCAAGCCCTTAACCGTTCTTCATCTTGTAGGGTTCAATCCCTCGCCATGACTTAATCTACTACTGTAACTACGGTAAGTATCTTAGATGTTTTCTGACCTACGAACTCATGTTTAGGCACTCTGGAGGGAATCCCAACGCACTGACACATGACTCATCATGCAGGCATCCAGTGGTAATTCAGCTCCTACCATAGACATGACACCACCCGCAGTCGTCAAACACCCCACGAGTGTCGCCACCGGGACGGTACTCTGGAGCAGTATCCACGCCCTATCATGATGCATCATGGGATATCCTATGAATACTCTCACGCCGCCAATCCAATGGCCCTCATACTCAATGTTTTTTTCTTACTTTCATCACATCTTCACTATGTATCTAATTCTTAGTTTAATTGAATCATGAATAAAATTAACTCTTAGAATGTAGCACTTCCACTATACCGGTCTTATTCATTTAATTCACATGACCCAACCTTGGTCTTCTCATTTAAAATATCATTTCACAATTCTTTCATTGCCGGTATAAGACATGGCTATACCCTAATTCTCAATTTCAGCTCATAATTACAATATCGAGCTTTTCATACTCATAAGATCTTTTCATGATTAATCACAATTCATGTTCCAAAAACATAATATTCATGTATTCACAACTCATCACAATCAATAATTTAACTTCACGTGCAACTCACGCGTAAGAATAAATTTCAATTAATAGTCACCAATAATTTAGGTATTCCACACATCTATTATTCACAATTCTAAATCTTACTACTAGCACACAGTAGAAGCAATTAATCACATCAAGCACACTTTTAAAATTCCTCATTATTAATTTTTCATCTTTATAACACCAAAAATTTCATTTATTTTTCTTTTATTTAAAAGGGACAATTTAATTTCAAAAGAAGTCATTTCTTGCAAAAACCCCAATTTCTTAGTCACACTTTATCAAAAGTTGTATAAGTATTTCTTATAAAGTTCTAATAATTTTTCAGTAATTAAAACATAATTTTTCCAATTTTTATTCCATTTTTAAGACTCAATTTAATACAAAAATATCAAAAAAAAAACATTTTTTCTAAACTCAAACCCCCACCTAGATTCGAACCCACAACCAACGGCGAAACAGATAGCGCACAAGGCCAACGCGCCGAAGCAGTCAACCGATATTACTAGGGTTTAAAATCCCTAAGTATCGAGTTCGGCTAGTTGGGTTTTTACAAAAAAAATATAAACAGAGCCGCGGTATCGAACCCGAGACCTCCGAAACTGTAGCGACCTAAAGCTTTGCCGACCAATCGGTCTAGGTGGACATATTGATTAGGAAGTAATTAAAATAGGTTTTGATCTTATTCTCTGTTCAAAACTATGATTCAAAAATTCTCAAAACGAAATTGTCTCTTTTCCTCCTCTTTTGAAAACAAATATTTCCAGAATAAAACTACCTTCAATTCTACAGAATCCAGCATTTTTTAAAGGTATTTTTCACTCTTTAAAACATGTATTTAGCCTTAGTTTGCATTCAAGAACTAACACATACTTATTCATAATTAAAGATAGTTTCTCCCACAAAATCACTACAATGATGATTTTCTTACTCATTTACAACCATGATATTTTTAAAGCAAAAACTCATCTTTATAAGCGAAATAAAACTTTTATTTTATTAACTAGTTTACACATGATGCATTCAATCATTTGTTTTCCAAAAATACATTCTTTCCATTTATTCAAATTGTCATATGGCATATATAGCAATGGGGAATTTCATTACATCCATTAACACTCATTTCTTAATAAATTATTCTATCAATTCATCTTTAACATACCATTCTACTTAACACTTTAATCAACGAACATGATTCTAATCTTCTACTAGTGAATTGCACATAATTGCATTCAAAACATAATTAGCATGCATTCTAATATTATAAACAATGAGAACATACACTTTCACTTATATTTAACAAGTTTAGCAACCAAATTTAACACACATTCTCTAGTTTATCGATTCTATTCTAAATAGGCAAACATGTATTTCATTTCAACTAGTACTTTGTAATAACCATTTAATTTATTCCTAACATGATTTCTACTTTAGAAGTCATGAGAAACACCCACCTTATTAAAGAAAAGCCAATAACAAATCTCCTAGAGTTCCCTAGAATACGAGAGAGTGCCTTCTCCTCCTAGATTGCGATGCAACGATCTCCTTCCCTTGCTTCCTCGCCAAAACCGAGAGCTCCAAGTGGGGAAATGATGGCCGACCTCCAATGGGAACACACACTCTCACACTCACACTATATATATCTTATATAATTTCTTCTTTCAATAGTTTATTAGTGTAGAATACATGTAGATAGGGGGGGGGGGGTTATTTATACTAATTCTAAGATAGATTGGAGGGCTAGGATTCATTGGATAGTTATAGGATGCATGGCTAGGATAGGAGGGGAAGTTGTAGCAACCACCCATGCACAAAGTAACCGCCCATGCACACACACCCACACTCCCCATCACTCCAAGCATACCCGGCCCCAACTAGTGTGCATTGCACACTACGTGCATGCACGTGCCCCCTAGTACCCCATATTTGAAGTTTGTACACTTTTAATTAATCAAAATGTTCACCATTTGAGTCTACATGATAAGTGTGACCATTTAATTAATTAATTAAATTTGTGGGCTTCACAATTGGTGGGCTTAGACTTGTGGGCCAAAATAATAAAATAAAGAATTATTAAAGTGGGCTCAACATAAGAAAATAGTGTTTAGGCTTTATAAAATAGGTTTTTAGAAAATAAAAGAAGAAAATAATTGTTCATACTAAAAATAAAATTTTATATATAAATAAATAAATATACACATGAAATTTGTACGTGCACAACACGCAAAAATCAATATTTTTATTAAAATGAAAGTTTAGGATATTACACCCGCAAAGTCTTGAATTATGGGTACTTTTGGCATACCCTCCTTTGGGACACCGAGCAACATGTCCGACAATGTGGCCCCTGCTAACAATTCTCAACTATCCGTCGCCTACCTCAAGCTCAACTCTCTTCCCTCTCAAGTCCAACCCCCTTCGCAATGTGGGGAATGGACCTGCTAGGTCCTGTTCCTACCGGCTCTAGGCCAGCTCAAGTTCCTAGTCATGGCGATCGACTATTTCTCCAAGTGGATTGAGGCCGAACCACTAACAACTATTACTGAGAACAGGGTGCAACCATTCTTCTGGAAGAACGTGATCTGTAGGTTTGGCATACCCCGAGTCTTGGTGACAGACAACGGAACACAATTTGCAAGGGCAACATTCCGCTCCCTTTGTGAAGACCTTGGCATTCAGCAGCGATTCTCCTCTGTCTCCTACCCTCAATCCAATGGCCAAGTAGAGAACACCAATAGGCAAATCCTCTCGGGCATCAAGAAGAGACTAAGTAAGTCGGCTAAAGGATTGTGGGTAGAGCAGCTTCCTAACGTACTGTGGAACTACCACACTACAAAGAGAACCCCCACAGGAGAGTCTCCCTTCAATCTCACCTACGGTTCCGAGGCAGTAATCCCCTTAGAGGTTGGTTTGCCATCCCCCCGCCTAATTGTGTACAATGAAGAGCATAATGCAAAGGAACTCCGAGCCAATCTGGATCTCATCGATGAACTCTGCGAGAGAGCCTCGATTCGCCAAGAGAATTATCGAAGAAGGATCGAGCAATCCTACAACAGAAGAGTCCGTCCTACAGATTTTAAGGAGGGGGACTTCGTCCTCAGGAAGCTAGCCATCTCGTTCCCCAGCAAAAGGGGCAAGCTAGTCCCAAATTGGGAAGGACCCTACAAGGTCTCCAGAGTAGTTCGCCCTGGAGCGTACCAACTTGAAGACCTGGGGGGCAGGAAGATACCAAGAACATGGAACACCGATCATTTACTGAAGTACCAAGAAGGCGTTTGAACACCTCTCCAAGCAACATCAGTTTTACGGCTATTCTATTTGTTTTTCCATTGTAATAACGGCTCGCAACCTAGAAGCGGCTGATTAGCAGTATTTAATAAAGAATTTCTTTACAATAATAATTCTCTTGTGCCCAGTTTATCTCTGTTTAATACCTCAAGTGTATTGTTTTAAACGATGAGTTCGGAGTCCAACACTTGGCTCGACTCCGCTTCATCAACTTGCTCATAAGCGAGTTAGAAGTGATTCGCCATTCGGAACTGCTCCCACAACCGTTGAATCTCTCTTAACGACGAGTTTGGAGTCCAACACTTGGCTCGACTCTGCTTCATCTACCCGCTCATAAGCGAGTAAGAAGTGGTTCACCATTCAGAAATGCTCCCACAACCGTCAAATCTCTCTTAAACGATGAGTTCGGAGTTCAACACTTGGCTCGACTCTGCTTCATCTACCCGCTCATAAGCGAGTAAGAAGTGGTTCACCATTCAGAACTGCTCCCACAACCGTTGAATCTCACTTAAACGACGAGTTCAGAGTCCAATACTTGGCTCGACTCCGCTTCATCTACTCGGTCATAAGCGAGTAAGAAGTGGTTCACCATTCAGAATTGCTCCCACAACCGTTGAATCTCTCTTAAACGATGAGTTCGGAGTCCAACACTTGGCTCGACTCCGCTTCATCTACCCGCTCATAAGCGAGTAAGAAGTGGTTCGTCATTCGGAACTGCTCCCACAACTGTTGAATCTCTCTTAAACGACGAGTTCGGAGTCCAACACTTGGCTCGACTCCGCTTCATCTACCCGCTCATAAGCGAGTAAGAAGTGGTTCGCCATTCAGAACTGCTCCCACAACCGTTGAATCTCTCTTAAACGACGAGTTCGGAGTCCAACACTGCTCGACTCCGCTTCATCTACTCACTCATAAGCGAGTAAGAAGTGGTTCGCCATTCGGAATTGCTCCTACAACCGTTGAATCTCTTTTAAACGACGAGTTCTGAGTCCAACACTTGGCTCGATTCTGCTTCATCTACTTGCTCATAAGCGAGTAAGAGATGGTTCGCCATTCGGAATTGCTCCCACAACCGTTGATTATCGAAACTAACACTACCAAAGCACAAATTAACGCTTGCAAAAAGATTATTTCTTTATTTCACGAAAGACCAATCAAAAATACAACTCTTATGCTGGGGTACAAGTCTCACACGAGACCAAAAGCTCATAAAATGCAAGTCTTGAGACTACAAAACCACCCTACTTAGGACGAGGGATGCTCCTCCAGAGCGAAACTCGAGGTCGACGAGCTACACGTTGCATTCTCTCCGTCTCCGCTGAAGACTGTACACCAGCGGGTTGGGTTGCGCCTTCGGCCCCCAATCTAACCATAGCGCCGCTTGACGAACCGGCGACCCCACTTTGTGCGTCTCCAGGCCTTCGCACCAGAGACGATGGGTAGCGTGCGAACTCGTGAAAAGTTCTCCCTGGTTGCATACTCCTTCCGAGGATAAGAGACACACCAAACATTGCTTCCCTCAGTCAACCACCGAAGGCGCAAGTTCTCCGCCTCTAACTTAATCACCCGCTCTTTAAGTGCTTTATCAGTCACTTTGATCTTGAAACGGGGTAATCGACTCGAACCACCCCCGTGCTGGGCCTCCGAGATGTCTCTCCGAAGTTGCGCCGCCTCCATAGTTTTCTCAAGCACCACATTCTTCAGATCGTCCCTTTTAGCTCTTGTTTTGAATAGAAGACTCCGAAGAGCTACTTGCCTCAGGCCATAGTGATAAGCCCCTGAGGGGCACCTCTCCTCCCCTTCGGGGGGCACCTCGCGAGCCTGCTCTTCTAATTGCTCTAGTTCGGAGTCTCGTTTAGCCAGCAGCACCCTAACGTGATTTAGCTCCGATTCAACCCTGAAGAGTTTCTCATGGGTTCGAGCAAGAGCCAGCTTAACGACGCCGAGCTGAGAATGGGGTGATAATGGTTCGACTCACTGAAAGAGTTGAAAAAATTGGCTAAGTCTAAAAGACCAAAGTTTAAAAGCTAAGCCTAGGCAATCATAGTGCAAAACTCAAAAGTTAGATAATCAATGAATTCAAAATATCTCCAACACTTAGTCAAAATAGAAAGTTTCATTCATACAAAAGTTGATTGCTACAAAAAAAAATGGTGGCCAGTCCGCTATAAGGCAATACAAGAAAAGACGACGAAAATACGAGACAACTGAAGTCAAGGGGCCACCTTGGGTGGTAGCTCGGTGACAGGCTCCTCGGTGGTCGCCTCCCCTTCCTCCACTGCTCCGGCCTGGGGGTCAGCCACAGCCTTGTCGCCCCTTTTCTCCACCACCACGGCCTCGAGGTCGACCACAGCATCGTCGCCTCCCTGCTCCTCCCCTTCCTCTTCCTCGACCTCTTGATCGGCTTCGAGGTCCTCACCATCAACCAGAACCCACAGTCTGTATCTCGACCTATCGATGCCAGGGACTCGAACCTCGACGTTCTCGAGCGTAGTGGCGTAGAACTTCTCCATATTCGCCATCATATGCTTCTTCGCCTCGGCCTCTATCTCCGCCCTCGCCGCCTCCACTGCCTCGTCCTTCTCCCGGATCACCTCCTCCAACGCCTTCTTCGCCTTTTCCCTCTCCTCATCCCCCCGAGCCGCCTCCGAGGCGATCTTCTCGTTCGCCTGCGCTAGGGCCGTCTCAAACTGCGCGACCTGAGCTGCCAAGGATTCCGAGCAGTGCTGCTCCGCCTCGTACAACTTCGTGACTCTCGCCCTCTCGGCTCGGTCCCTGTCGCATATTAGCTTCAGTTCCTTCTCTAGCTCGGAATATTGCTCGAGGAGGTGGCTGAAGTGGCACGTGATTTAAACAAAAGAGGAAAAGAAGCGACGAAAACCGAGCAAAAGACTTAGAAATTTTTTTGAATTATCAACAAATCGACTAAGAGACTACCGACATGGTCGCCCGAGCTATCTCGAGAGCGTCGTCGCCCGTCGTCCCTGCCTTCATTGCTGCTCGATCCTTCGGGGTCGGAAGATGGCGCAAGGCCTGCATGCTCATGACCGAGTCCCCCAAGAAGCCATCATGGTTCATCACCCACCAGTTGGGGATGAAAAGCTTCTTGTGCCTCTCGTTCAGAATTGCCTCGGCCTTCTCGGTGAGGGGCGGGGCCCCGAGCGCCAATGCCGCCGAGATAGAAAAGCCTTTGGCTGAGGGTTCGGACGGGGTCGACAGAGGAAGAGTGGTAGCCGAGGCAGATCGCTGAGGAGATGCCAGGTCTACAGTCTCGACCACGGCTGAGGACACTTTGGTAGGTCAGCCGGACAAAGGTCCCGCGGTCATCCTCTTCCTTTTCTTGGCATCGAAAGCCTTGTTTCGTTCGGCCATGATCGCCCTAAAGTCCATGTTTGGAGCCTCTGCCAAAAAGAAAAAGCGAAGTTAAGACAAAAAATACACAAGGTATAGAGAGTAAATAAAAGAACAAGATGTCCGGAGCGTACTCAGGTCGATCGGACTGAGACCCGACCCGTGGAGCACTTCCTCGGTCATATCCTTCCAGCTTAGGGTCGGGAGGTCGATTAGCTTCGTCACAACTTCTGCTTCGGCCGGAGTCAACACCGGCTCGGCCTTCGCCCACTTCGGCACATCCTCCTTCCACCTGGTCAGAAAGTCCCACGCCATGGGGCCTCAGATCAAAAAATAATTGCCCTTCCACGACTTGATAGAGTTTGGATTCTCTATCAATTTGGCACCTTTTCGTGGCGACAAGTAGTATCGGTGCTCCATCTTGCTCATCCGGTTGATCCGATATAAACTTCGGAGAGCGACGAGCTGAGGCTCCACCTTCGCCGTCCGACATTGGAGCAGAAACTCGAGCACGTGGCGCTACATGTTCAGCATGAACAGGATCAGGCTCAGTCCATACCACTGAAGTACTTCGGTCACGAAGGGGTGAAGGGGAAGGCGCAGGCCTGCATTCAGTGCGTCGTAGGCAAATACGCACGTGTCAGGCGTGAACGCCGTGCACGCTCACACTCCGAGTCCGGGGAGGATTAGGGTGTACTCCGGGGTATCACGAAGCTCTTCTGTATCCGAAGCAGGTCCCTCTTCGTCATAACCGAGGCGATGTTGTCAACCTCGGTAACATCCTTCGGCTCGTTCTCCTCGTACATCTCCGATCTCCCATAGATGGCCTTTGTCAACAGGTCACCGGTATACTGCCTGATCCCCCCATGGCCTAATATCTCCGTCGGCAGCCGACCCATTTCTCCTCCCTGTCTGACGGGCTCTACCACCGTCTCGGCAATTACCGACCATGCCACCTCTTTACCCTTTCCCTTCTCGAGCAGAGCGACTGGCTCGACCACAGCCGACCCTGCTACCTCCTTCCCCTTCTCTCGGCTTAGCACTTCTGCCCCCTCCTCTTGAACGGGCGGAGCCACTAGCCGCTGCTCACTCTCACCTCCTGAGGAAGAGGCCTCACTACCCGAGGACACTCTAGAAATCTTGAAAAGTATCTATATAATAAAACACAAAGAAAGCTATCAAGTGGCTCTCCATCAATCCCCCCCAAAATCAAAGGCTCAGATCTAACCTCAAAAAACATATTTTCCCCCCAAAAGTTTTCCCCCAAAATTCAAATTTAAATTTCCCACCCAAAACAACTCGTTTATTTATTTAATTATTTCTTTTTTTTCTCTCTCTCTCTTTTATTCAAAAAATACAGAAAATAATTTTTTAAAAAAAATTCAAAACAACAAAATTTTAAATTTTAAATACTTTAAAAATAATTCAGAAAATTTTAAAAATAAAAAACTTATAATTTTTTTTTAAATATTATTTTTTTTAATTTAAAAATATTAATTTAAAATTTTTAAAAAAATAATTTTTATTAATTTTTTGAAATTTTAGAAATAAAACTTTAAAATTGCAAAAATAAAATTTAAAAAATAAATGTTTAGATTATTGGTAATGTAGATATCTTCACACCTGCACTTGACATTGTATTAAGACATGCTCATAGTGGTTATAGGATTAGAGTAAGCTCTATAAAACCTATATGATAATGTCCTTGCATAACTATTACAAGCATCTAAAATTGATGCTGAAGTTAAAAAAAACTCTATGCAGTGTTTCTAACAAACTATATGCATTTCAGGTAAGTTCAAGCTACTGATCAGGAAGACGATAATTGAGCTTAAAGGTAGATTTACTGCTTCCTCATATAATATGTTTACTACTTCAATTAATTTGCTGGACCTCCAAAACTATTTTATATAATCAAATCAGGTGCACCGTTCCAAAAACGTGCCGTAGGCATGTGTCAACGGGCAAACCTAGTACATATATATAACTGAAAATATATATATTTACCTTGACATGACATTCTCGGTCGAAATAGTTCGCCGGAAATTGCCTTGCCACGCCGCAACAGCTAGCACGACCACCCAAGAGCAAAAATCACCGCTAGCGGAGCAACTCGAGAGCAAAAGTTTCTCTGAGAGTGAAAAGTGAAAGAGTGAGAGAAATGATGGGGGGGGAGAGAATTTATAGCAAAAAGAGGGCGACCCTTGGGTTTCTAACGTATTGGGCCCCACTCAAGCCCATTAAGAAGGTTAAACGACAGAATGCAGAAGGGCAGGAACAACCTAGGAACTGGCCACACAGCTCGGCAGCCATAGAAGCGCCAAGCTACTGAGGTGTCCATCCGAAGAAGATGCTTCTGAGCTACCAGGCACCGACCTCCGCATTAAAGAAAAAATGCCTCCGAGCTCCTTGGACCGTCAGATTGTCCCAAGATTCGCTCCAAAACCTGATGGAAGGCTCAGATTTCGCCACGACCACAAAACGACAAAATCATGTTTTTTCGTGATCTGAGCCTCGTGCGCTGTGATTCGCGCCATGAAGGACGCTCCAGATCTAGCCACGTAGCTCGGTAGCCCACGAAGTGCCAAGCTACCGAGCTACTCTGCTGAGCTATAGGGGCATCTATCTTCGCATTGGAGAAAAAATGCCTCCGAGCTCCTTGGACAGTCAGATTGTCCCAAGATTCGCCCCAAAAGCTGATGGACGGCTCAGATTTTGCCACAACCACAAAACGACAAAATCACGTTTTTTTGTGATCTGAGCCTCGTGCGCGATGATTCGCGCCGTGATGGATGCTCCCGATCTAGCCACGTAGCTCGGCAGCCCACGAAGCACCGAGCTACCGGAGCATCGACCTCCGCATTGGAGAAAAAATGCCTTCGAGCTCCTTGGACCGTCAGATTGTCCCAAGATTCGTGCCAAAAGTTGATGGACGGCTCAGATTTTGCCACATCCAGAAAACGACAAAATCACGTTTTCTCGTGATCTGAGCCTCTTGCGCCGTGATTCCCACCGTGATGGATGCTCCAAATCTAGCCAAGTAGCTCGGCAGCCTGCGAAGCGCCGAGCTACCGAGCTACTCTGCCGAGCTACCGAGCTGCCGAGATGCCCATCCGGAGAAAGGCGCTCTGAGCTACAGCGCCGAGCTACCGAGCCACACCGCCGAGCTGCCGGGGCATCGACCTCCGTATAGGGGAAAAAGCACCCCCGAGCTACTCCAGCCGATAGATCGCTCAGAAATCCGCGCCCAAGGCCGATGGACGATCCGGATCACTCCACATCATAAATAGGTATAAAAATCTATTTTTTAATCGAATTATTTATTTAAAAATTGAGAAAAAATGATTTAAAAATCAGGAAAATTAATTAAAAATTCTAAAAAATAATTATAATTCCAGGGAAATATTTTTGAACCTCTGAGTAAATAATTATTGCTTAGAATAATTAATTAATGTCCTCGAAAAATAAATCACCGCTTCGCAAAATTGAATGAATGATCCGAAAAATAATTTAAAATTCGAGGAAAATCACCCAAGATCTAGAAGAGCTCAAAGACAATCCTGAGCGTGCTACCAACTTAGAAAAACACCATCCTGCCTCGTATAAGATCCGAAACCCCTCATTCGGACTCCGATACAACTCCACAAGCCATTAAGTCAGTAAAACTACTCCTCAAAGGCTGATCAAGGTCAGCCTTCGGGAGTGGGAGGCTCGTGATATGGCTAAAAATAGGGTTAAATCGGGACCATTCGAATAGGGCACGAATCTTAAAGTTCAGGGGTAAATGGTAATTTCACCTGTAAACGAGTCTGAAATAGGAACTGGGCCTTTTGTCAAAGCCCAATAATCCATAAATGGACCTGTCTTACTGGGTACAGGTTCCAACCCATAAGAAACCCACTCAGACTGGATAGGGGAGGATTCAGATTCATGATTATCCTCGAACAGTGGTTTTAACCACTTCTATCCATCTATATCGGGAAGTAGGGATTTGATCTTATCCCGAAACTAACTCCTAAGGCGGCTATAAATACCCCTCTCCCCCCACCATAAGAAGGTAATCAATCTTTTGCCAATTCAAGCTCTTTCTTAATATTCAGGTTACTGACAAGAGCGTCGGAGGGTGCGTCGCCGGAATCAATCCCGGTGTCTCGCACTTTTTGCAGGTTAATGGCGAAAGGATCTCGGTCAGACTTCGTTGAAGTCGTTCAGGTTTGACTATTCATCTTCCCTCGAATCCACAAATCTATTTGCTTGCCCCCACACCGATTTCAGCAACAACAATTATCTATGTTGGAAAATTATGAAACTTTATATTCTTATACTAAACATACTAGGGAATACCCCAGTTTTTTCTTGGATTTAATCAGTAAGCTTTTTATGCTATTTTCCTATTTATGAATGCAAACTTCTGATTTCTGGCTGAACATGTTTTCGTGATACAAATCTGTTTTGAGTCTTATTTTTGTGAAATACCATATGACTTATATATATTTGCTGGATTCGGACGAGAGTCTATTTTCTAGATTTTCTGACGGATCCAGATTTGCACCTTTGTAGCAACAGAAATTTCAGATTTAGTGCAGTACTGTCTTGCTGTCCTGAACTAGAATTTTCGTTGTTTTATCCTTTTATGTGTTTTCTATCACCTGTACATGTTTATATTTCAACCTGAACCTGTTACTTTTTCATGCCATGATTATTCTTATCCTTTTTTGCGATGTATATATTCCTGCTTGATAATAATAACAAATAACCAAGTCGGAGTTAAGGGAATGATCTAGTACTGGAAAATATAGAAATGTGTACTTGGAAGGGGGCCCGTGTTTCCCACCTATTACGTGTTTCTTGATTACATGATACACGATCTGTTCACCTGATTACCTGATTGCACACTTTCTTATAGGAAGGTGTACTCGGAAGAGGACCAATAGTTCTACCTATACCTGTTTACCTGATTACCTGACTACACACTTTCCTATAGAAAGGTTTACTCAGAAGAGGACTAGTAGGTTCTACCTGTACCTGTTCTTGTTCCTGTTTACCTGATCCCTAAGTACACGACCCTATAGCCTCAACTACGAAATCTAAACGTAACTTGTTTGAATGTAGCAACCATGTGGTAAAAGTTTAGAATGCATGAAGTGCTACCTAGTTAGAATTAAATACAAGACTTGACATAACATGACACATGTTACATGCTTACCTGAAGTTGCTACCTGTATACCTGATTACATGTTCACCTGCTTGTATGACACTTGATACATGTTACCTGTACCCTATTAGTATATCATGTTACTTGATTTTGTTTCCTGATTCATGTTAATTATCCTACTTTGTTGACATGCCTATTCCATGCTATGTTTGTTTCTGTAATATCCCGCCCTGTGAAATAATAAATATTTTTATTTTATTTTTATTTTATTATTATTTTATTATTATTTTATTATTATTTTATTATTATTTTATTTTATTTTCCGGAATTGAAATATTTTTGGGTATTACTTAGCTTAAATTATTAATCATCATTTGTATATATATACCAGCCCATATGCATGTACGATATACTGTTTTGGTACTAGAAACTCCTGACCCGATAATAAAAATTATTTTTGCAGAATCAATTTATTTTTATACAGTTTGTGCAGGTTTACAAACAAAAATTATTGGTGCGCTTAATAATCTACACGTGCGCTTATTGTATCGATTTCTTACATTCGTATGAATTATGTAGTATGTGTTTTGGACACAAAGAAAATATCTTTTGTCATGATGGCTAGGTTTTAATTAAGGGTTTAAGCATAGAAATGGGATTAATTAGGACTACATAAGGGATTAAAGGAGACTTCTACTAGAAGGCTCCACCTCCACCTCACCATGCCACCTCAACCCCCCCCCCCCCATGGTTGGCCGGCCACACTATTCCCCAAGGGGGATTTTGAAAAATGCCAATGTGCATTTTTCACTCTCCACCCTCTCCTCCCTCCTATAAATAACCCCCCCCTCACCCCTTGCCTCATTTACCATTCTTGAGAGAAAAAGAAAGAGAGAAAAACCCTAGAGTTCTCTTGTAGTTTTGGAGCTTTCAAAGAAAAACAAAGGGGAAGGAGAAGGTTGCTAGGCTAGTTCTTCCTATTGAAAAGAAAAGGTGGGGGTTTCTCTACCTTTTGTATGTTAATTTTTGTTCTATTTGCTCTCTACTTATGCCTAAATATGTGTATGTATGCTTTATGTTGTCTAAAACAACTTGGACTAAACTATGTGCATGTAAGTAGCAAGATGGATCAAAAGGATCCTATGAAAAGTATGAATGGTAGAACTTGAGAAAATAACATAAAGATGAGATCTTTAGCTTATTTATGGTTATGTTGTCTCCATGGTTAAATTTCACTAGTTGGACTTAATTTTATGCATAAGGAAAAGTTGGAAGGATGGAACTCACAAAAAGGTTCATAAAAATGGGACCTTGAACTTGTCATGTGGTAGTTGTTATTTTTGGCTACCTTGTTAAACATAAAGTTAACATCTTGGACTAAGTATTATGTGCATATGAGGCTAAGTGAGTAAGAATGGTCACATACCCATTTTGGTGGTTGTAGAACTTAACTTGCTAATCAAAGAATTGATTATTGTTGTATGTAGTTTCCTACTTTTTAAAGATCATGTCTTACTAACTTTTGTTCATCAAAAAGAGTAAGTTTTCTTGATGTAGAAATTGTAGGATTCAAGTTAAATAAGTTTAATTATAACTCATTAAGAATTGATTATTGTTGTATGTAGTTTCCTACTTTATAAAGATCATGTCTTACTAACTTTTGTTCATCAAAAGAAATAAGTTTTCTTGATGTAGGAATTGTAGGATTCAAGTTAAATAAGTTTATTCTTAACTCAATAAGAGTTGATTATTTTTGGAACATGTAATTTGGTAAATTAGTCATTGTAATAAATGGGACATGTAATCCCTAAAGGAAATAGTTTTGTAATAAGTAGTGGCTTATCATGCTTGAGTTAGTAAGTAGGATTACCATGCTTGAGATGTGTTGGATCATGCTTGAGTTGGTAACTATGTCAAAAAGGAACCCATTCATGCTATGTGACATTCTAGTAGCTTATCATGCTTGAGTTAGTAAGTAGGATTACCATGCTTGAGATGTGTTGGATCATGCTTGAGTTGGTAACTATGTCAAAAAGGAACCCATTCATGCTATGTGACATTCTAGTAGCTTATCATTCTTGAGTTAGTAAGTAGGATTACCATGCTTGAGATGTGTTGGATCATGCTTGAGTTGGTAACTATGTCAAAAAGGAACCCATTCATGCTATGTGACATTCTAGTAGCTTATCATGCTTGAGTTAGTAAGTAGGATCACCATGCTTGAGATGTGTTGGATCATGCTTGAGTTG
Source organism: Hemerocallis citrina (assembly GCA_017893485.1). NCBI lineage: Eukaryota > Viridiplantae > Streptophyta > Magnoliopsida > Asparagales > Asphodelaceae > Hemerocallis > Hemerocallis citrina. Next base: position 112,505,340 of record CM030361.1, on the reverse strand, counting down.
GTAACTATGTCAAAAAGGAACCCATTCATGCTATGTGACATTCTAGTAGCTTACCATGCTTGAGTTAGTAAGTAGGATTACCATGCTTGAGATGTGTTGGATCATGCTTGAGTTGGTAACTATGTCAAAAAGGAACCCATTCATGCTATGTGACATTCTAGTAGCTTATCATGCTTGAGTTAGTAAGTAGGATTACCATGCTTGAGATGTGTTGGATCATGCTTGAGTTGGTAACTATGTCAAAAAGAAACCCATTCATGCTATGTGACATTCTAGTAGCTTATCATGCTTGAGTTAGTAAGTAGGATTACCATGCTTGAGATGTGTTGGATCATGCTTGAGTTGGTAACTATGTCAGAAGGAACCCATTCATGCTATGTGACATTCTAGTAGCTTACCATGCTTGAGTAGTAAGTAGGATTGCCATGCTTGAGATGTGTGAGATCATGCTTGAGTTGGTGACTATGTCAAAAAGGAACCCATTCATGCTATGTGACAATCTAGTAGCTTACCATGCTTGAGTTAGTAAGTAGGATTACCATGCTTGAAATCATGCTTGAGTTGGTGACTATGTCAAAAAAAGAAAAGAGAAAACTACCATGCTAAAGATTTGTTGTAGTTAATGATTCTAAGAGAAGAACCCATGAATATAGTTCGCATGCTAACCTAATTAAACTATTGAAATGAACTCATGCTCCATGGTTGTTCTAGCCAACTCTTAAAAGAGAAACCCATGAAACTAGCTCCATGATGGTTCTAGCTAATTTAATAAGAACCCATTCACATAGGTTCTATGTGATTCTAGCTCAATTTGAGAAAGAACTCATGAATCTAGTGTATGTAGTTCTAGTTCAATTAGGGCAAAAAGAACCCATGAGTTCTAGTAGTGTGAGGTTCTAATTAAAGTTGGAGCCTATCATGAGAACATTCTTCATCTTCCTTGTATGAGAAATTAATGGATTGAGAAGGTTACTAGTGTGGATAGCTTGGTAAAAGCTCGTCTAGGGTCTTGTAGCTACCCTAGGGGTCATTGAGCACCAAGACTCACATCTTACCGCCTTGGGAACTAGGATAAAATCTCACCTTGGGCACCGACGGATCTAACTGGTGTGGGTTGATCGCGGGCCAAGGGTGTTGACGAGATCCAAGTAAGGGGTAGTGATGAATAAGGGAGACCCCGTCGCTAATGTCTTGGATCAATGGGCCATAGGGTGGGACCATGATGAAGTCAAGAATTTCTTGGTTAAAGTCTCGTAGTTCGTTAGGGTTAGTGACATTGTTAGGTTAGCAACGCATAAAGATCATTACTTAACCATTTAGCCAGAAGGAGAGGAGTTTGGCAGTAGGGGGCACCTTACGACCAACTCGTCCTTTGGGCCGACCTTAGGTGGTGTTACTGGGTTGTACCTTCCTGTCAAAGGGATACGTACGGTGCCTTCTCACGAGTTGGGAGCACGGGATGCGTATCGCACACTGTTAATTCCTGAAGTGCCATGATAAGGCGGGCAGAGCTAGGGGGATGGACCCCGGAACTTTGTCGGGTCCTTGGCCAGAGGGAAGCGAACAGGCCATAGATAGCGGTCTATGAGTTATGGGCTCGGAAGACCCTGTGTTCGTCTGGTTTTGAGTGAGGTCCGGTGTACCGGGTAGTAGTGGCAAACATAGACACCATGAGCCTACTGCAATGGTGGGACTTGACCACATGTGCAACCTCATCAGTCATGTAGTATCTGTCAGGAACAGGTTGTGTACAATTAGAAATTCATAACGCGGGTTCAAATTCCTATATTTGGAGAAACGGCTTGAGATGGGCGTATGTAGTATGGGATGCATACTGTTCCGGAGACTTGCTTGCATTAGAATAGGAGCATCCTAGATAAGTTGACATTGCATTAGATTCTATTCATCGCACTCACGAACACTTAAACTACACCGACATATTTTACCATGTTTTATATGTTTGTTTTTGGAGATTCGCTGCTATATGATCAGCCCTTAAGCGTCAGTGAATACTGACGTCCCCACTTCAATAGGTACCGCAGTATAGAAGTACAGGTATTGGATCGTAGTCGTGGATTCAGGATCACCAACCGGGAGGACTCCAGTAAAGGCATGGCTTACAATGAAGTGCCTGATATTGTCATCTTTCATTCTTATATACTCTGATGTAATGTGGAATCAATGGAACCACTCGGTCTGTAATATTGTAGTAGTAAAAAGTTTTAAAATTCTCCACAAATCTGTGTATTGTGACTAATTGAATGTAAAGGTCCTGGCTCATGTCTCGAATCCTCCATATAGGAAGTTCGGGGCGTTACAAGTGGTATCAGAGCCGACTTCAATTTATAGTCCAAACATAGATGGAGAATAGACTTAGATACCTTATAGGGGTTAGGGTTCTTTTTAGCTTGTTGTAGATAATTGTAATTCATATTGTTGTACCTTCAACTTATGCTTTATGATATCTCTATACCTATGCTAATTCCCGTGTCCACTCCTTGCAGGATGGCGAACGGAGCATTTCCCCAAGGAAATGGATGGGCACACGGGATCGCGATCGAGGTGGACTCAGGCTTAGAGCCCATCTCAGAGGGGGAAGGATCGACAGTTGGGGCCGGAGTGGCCAACGGGGCCCCCGCAGCGGCCGCAGCAGGGGATGTCCCTATGGGGATCCCAATCCCAGTGCGCGTACCCCCTCGACCACCCCATCCTACCCCAATAGAGCAGGTCCTTGAGCAAGTCCTTCGGGATGTTCAGACATGGGGTTGGTGTCACGTCTGTCTGGAAAAGAGGATGGATGCCTGCGAGTTTGTGACCCTCCACAATGAGAGGGAAGTGGGGGTGTTAAGGAGGGCCAGGGAGAGGGCCGATCGCAGGGTGGTGATCCAGAGGCACGCCTACCGTGTGCACTGCGCACGCATGGAGCGCAGGCTCGCAGAGCTGCAGGCACAGATCTCCCAGCTACAGGCACTACTAGCACCACCACCTGCTAGAGGGAACCCAGCAGAAGACACCAGTAGTACTGAGTAGGCCATTAGGTGCCATAAGTTGTTTTGTTATTTTGATATTTTGCTTCTTACATATATGATATGAATGTAAGGAAGATAGGTGCCATAGGTTGTTTTGTTATTTTGATATTTTGCTTCCTACATATATGATATGAATGTAAGGAAGATAATGCTTGTGTAAGATAAGTTATTATGATGAAATGAAATCTAGCTTTATGTTTTCTACTAGTCTTGTGTGCATGTTGAGATTGGATAAATATAAATATTGCAATGTCACAATATAATGCTATGTATATTTCATTATCCTTTTCTACCAGATGTCTCGCATAACAAGAAGCGGTCGGGGCAACCCAACCGAAGGAGAAGGTAGTGGTGGAAATGGCACCGGGCTAGATATGGGGGCAGAATTTGCCCGTATGTACCAAGCACTGGGAGACCTAGCCGAGGCCAGCAGAAATAATATACAGCACCAAGGGCCACCTGGAGGTAACCGGGGAGCAGCAACCACCGACCCCATTAAGATGGTCGAATCATTCCGAAGGATGAGGCCACCTACTTTTGAAGGACAGGCAGACCCGACAGCGGCTGATGATTGGATTCGGCAAGTGGAGACCGTGTTCGAGGTGATGCTGACACCCGCGGACAGCAAGGTCAGGTTGGCAAGCATTCTGCTTGAAAAAGACGCCGGGGTCTGGTGGCAGTCGGTGAAGAGAGGCATAGGCGAAGGGCCCATTACTTGGGAAGAGTTCCTAGCAGAGTTCAGGCAACACTACTTCCCACTGGATGTGCAAGAAGAGAAGGCTATGGAGTTCTTCAATCTAAAGCAGGGAAGCCTGACAGTTCGAGAATATGAGACCAAATTCACCCAGCTTTCCCGTTATGCTCCTGAAATGGTGCAAGATGAGGTCAAGAAGACCAAGAGGTTTGAGCAGGGGCTTAGGCCTATACTGAGAACCAAAATGATACCTTTTTGCATCCGGAGGTTTGAGAAGTTGGTCCGCCGTGCAGCTACGACGGAGCTAGATATGAACCGGGGGCCTGAACCGCAAGCGACCTCCGGAGGATGGAACAAAGGGAAGAGGCCTGTACCTGCATCAGGATTCAAGAACCAGGGGCGAGATCAGAGGTTTCCAAGGGCTGTTGGCCCAGCTGGAGGCACCAAGCCAGGAAGCTGTTTCTTGTGTGGCGAGCCAGGGCATTTTCAGAGTCAATGCCCCAAGAAGAATCCTCAGATCGACAACCGCATCTGTTTCAACTGCGGAAGGGTTGGCCATTTTCGGACAAACTGTCCCCAGCTTTGGGGGGGCAACAGCGGGCCAGCTCCAAGAGCAAACAGCAAGGGGAAAGGAGTGGGCCGCCAAGGGCGAGTGTTTGCACTTACCGAAAGGGACGCTGATGAAGACGAGGGAGTGATCACCGGTAGGTGAAGAATTATGGCCAAGCTATTATAGTATTTTGAATATTTAGGTATAAGATGTGTTTTTATGTAACCACTTTTGTAAACAGGTTGGGTTAATATAAATGAAATCCAGGCAACTGTTTTATTTGATAGTGGGTCATCGCATTCTTTTGTGTCCGAAGCATTCTCTAAAAAGCTGAAATGCACCCAGAAGGCAACTCCGGAATCAGTTTTATTGGTTGCTACCCCGTCAGGAGCAACTCTCCCTACGAATTTGTGCTATAAGGGATGCAAACTCCACTTTGATGGGGAGACCCTGAGTATAGATCTGCGAGTTAGGCTTTGCAGGGACGGACGTGATCATTGGAATGGATTGGATGACAAGGCATAAGGCTAGCATCGACTGCAAGGAGAAGAAGGTAGTCATCGCCCCATTTGGAGGACCAGAGCTTGTGTTCCAGGGGAAGAAGAAGCAGAAGGAAGAAATTCTGGCCGCTACGACTGGAATACGTGTGCCCAGTGAAGTCAAGGTGATACCAATTGCACGAAATTTTCCCCGCCTATTTTTGGAAGAATTACCTGGACTCCCACCCCACAGAGATGTCGAGTTCAGCATTACTATCCAGCCAGGTAGCGCGCCAGTGTCAAAGACACCATATCGGATGGCACCAGTAGAGCAAAAGGAGGTAAAGGAGCAAATTGAAGAACTACTACAGAAAGGATTCATCAGGCCAAGTGCTTCACCCTGGGGGGCACCCGTGCTACTTGTAAAGAAGAAGGATGGGACCTCAAGATTGTGCATCGATTACCGGGAGTTGAACAAGGTTACGGTTCGGAACCGGTACCCCATTCCCAGGATCGATGACTTGTTTGATCAGCTCCAGGGAGCGGCTGTATTCTCAAAGATTGATTTGCGTTCAGGCTATCATCAAGTACGGGTCAGAGAAGAAGATATACCTAAGACTGCATTCCGAACTCGGCACGGTCATTACGAGTTCTTAGTGATGCCTTTCGGGGTGACCAATGCTCCCGCAATCTTTATGGATATGATGAACCGTATCTTGCGGCCATTCATCGATTCATTCGTGGTTGTCTTCATTGATGACATCTTGGTATACTCAAAAACAGAAGAGGAGCATGAAGATCATCTTACTGCAGTATTAACCAAGCTACGGGAGCATCAACTTTATGCCAAGCTGTCAAAGTGTGAATTCTGGAAGTCAGAAGTAGCATTCTTGGGCCATATCCTTTCTAAGGAGGGAGTGGCTACAGATCCGGAGAAAATTGAGGCAGTAAGGAGTTGGCCTCAGCCGAGAACTGTAAAAGAGATCAGGAGTTTCTTGGGCATGACAGGGTACTACAGGAAGTTCATCCAAAACTATGCCAGAATTGCTGTACCACTTACAGCACTGACCAAGAAAAACATGAATTTTGATTGGACTGAGAGGTGCGAAAGGAGCTTTCAGGAGCTGAAGAACAAATTGATTTCTGCACCCATTTTGGTGCTGCCTCAGCCAGATAAAGATTATGTAATCTACAGTGATGCCTCATTCTTAGGATTCGGATGTGTTCTGATGCAAGAGGGGAAGGTCATAGCATACGGATCAAGGCAACTTCGACCACATGAGAAGAATTATCCAACGCATGACTTGGAACTGGCAGCGATAATCTTCGCTCTGAAGTTGTGGCGGCACTATGTCTATGGGAACAAGGTGGAGATGTTCACCGACCATAAGAGCCTGAAGTATATCTACCAGCAAAAGGATTTGAATCTCAGGCAAAGGCGATGGTTGGAGGTTTTGGAAGACATCAGGCCAGAGATATTATATCATCCAGGGAAAGCCAATGTCGTAGCAGATGCGCTCAGTAGGAAACGGAGCATAGCCACGCTCATTGCAACAAGGAGAGAGTTAAATAACGAGATCAGACAAGCCGGTATTGAATTGATTGTTCAAGGTTTGAGCACGGTTTTGGCACGTCTGGAATTGCAACCAAGTCTGAATGACCAAGTTAAGAAGGCTCAGATAGGAGATGCAGAGATCGAAGCACTAAAGCAGCAAGTCAGCAAAGGGAAAGCCTCAGATTTCAGCATGAAGGACGGATCGCTTTGGTTTGGGAGCAGGTTGTGTGTGCCTAAGGTTGATGAGTTACGAGAAGATATCATGAAGGAAGCACACTCCACCTTACTCACAGTTCACCCAGGAAGCACAAAAATGTATAAGGACGTAAAACAACATTTTTGGTGGGCAGGGATGAAACGGGATGTGGCAGGATTCGTAGCCAAATGCCTTACATGTCAGAAAGTTAAGGCTGAGAATCAGAAACCAGGGGGTCTACTGCAACCATTGCCCATTCCAGAGTGGAAATGGGAGAACATCAGCATGGATTTCATCACTGGCCTGCCCAGAAGTTCGAAAGGGAACGACTCAATTTGGGTTATAGTAGATCGTTTGACAAAATCTGCACACTTTCTTCCAGTGAAAACGACGTGGTCCGTGGAGAAGCTGGCAGAAGTCTACATCGAAGGCATTGTAAAGTTACATGGAGTACCAGTATCGATCGTTTCTGACCGAGATGCAAGGTTTACATCCCGATTTTGGCAAAGTCTGCAAAAAGCTTTAGGGACAAAATCAGAGTTCAGCACAGCATTCCACCCACAGACTGATGGGCAGACAGAAAGAGTCAACAGGATTCTCGAAGATATGCTTAGAGCATGCATAATGGACTTCGGAGGAAGCTGGGAACGACACTTGTCATTAGTAGAATTCGCATACAATAACGGCTACCAAGCAAGTATAGAGATGGCTCCATATGAAGCATTGTATGGGAGGAAATGTAGGACACCCGTGTGCTGGTACGAGGTTGGAGAGAGGCAGATGTTTGGGCCTGAAATAGTGCAGCAAACATCCGAGAAAATCGAGTTGATCAGAAAAAGGATGAAAGTAGCACAAAGCAGGCAAAAGAGCTACGCCGATAATCGTAGACGAGATTTAGAATTCAGAGAAGGCGACTCAGTATTCCTGAAAGTCTCGCCTACAAAGGGAGTGATCAGGTTCGGAAGGGGTGGCAAGTTGGCACCGAGATATATTGGACCATACCCAATTTTGGAGAGAATCGGAGAGACGGCTTACAGGCTAGAGCTACCAGCCGAATTGTCCCAAGTACACAATGTATTTCATGTTTCAATGCTAAGGAAGTACGTACCGGATCCAAATCACCAACTGCCAGACATCCCTAAGGACCTACGGGTGGACCTTACCTATAAGGAACAACCGGTAAAAATTATTGATCGTCAGGATAAGGTGCTGAGGAACAAAACTATTCCGATGATCAAGGTTCTTTGGAAAAACCAATTCGTGGAGGAAGCCACATGGGAACCGGAAGATCGGATGAAGCTTTCTTTTCCCGAGTTATTTTGAGTATTGCCCTTATTTTCTGTCCCTCCCACTTGGTAACAGTTCTGAGGACAGAACTAGTCTAAGGAGGGAGTATTGTAATATCCCGCCCTGTGAAATAATAAATATTTTTATTTTATTTTTATTTTATTATTATTTTATTATTATTTTATTATTATTTTATTATTATTTTATTTTATTTTCCGGAATTGAAATATTTTTGGGTATTACTTAGCTTAAATTATTAATCATCATTTGTATATATATACCAGCCCATATGCATGTACGATATACTGTTTTGGTACTAGAAACTCCTGACCCGATAATAAAAATTATTTTTGCAGAATCAATTTATTTTTATACAGTTTGTGCAGGTTTACAAACAAAAATTATTGGTGCGCTTAATAATCTACACGTGCGCTTATTGTATCGATTTCTTACATTCGTATGAATTATGTAGTATGTGTTTTGGACACAAAGAAAATATCTTTTGTCATGATGGCTAGGTTTTAATTAAGGGTTTAAGCATAGAAATGGGATTAATTAGGACTACATAAGGGATTAAAGGAGACTTCTACTAGAAGGCTCCACCTCCACCTCACCATGCCACCTCACCCCCCCCCCCCCCCCCCCCCCCCCCCCCCATGGTTGGCCGGCCACACTATTCCCCAAGGGGGATTTTGAAAAATGCCAATGTGCATTTTTCACTCTCCACCCTCTCCTCCCTCCTATAAATAACCCCCCCCTCACCCCTTGCCTCATTTACCATTCTTGAGAGAAAAAGAAAGAGAGAAAAACCCTAGAGTTCTCTTGTAGTTTTGGAGCTTTCAAAGAAAAACAAAGGGGAAGGAGAAGGTTGCTAGGCTAGTTCTTCCTATTGAAAAGAAAAGGTGGGGGTTTCTCTACCTTTTGTATGTTAATTTTTGTTCTATTTGCTCTCTACTTATGCCTAAATATGTGTATGTATGCTTTATGTTGTCTAAAACAACTTGGACTAAACTATGTGCATGTAAGTAGCAAGATGGATCAAAAGGATCCTATGAAAAGTATGAATGGTAGAACTTGAGAAAATAACATAAAGATGAGATCTTTAGCTTATTTATGGTTATGTTGTCTCCATGGTTAAATTTCACTAGTTGGACTTAATTTTATGCATAAGGAAAAGTTGGAAGGATGGAACTCACAAAAAGTTTCATAAAAATGGGACCTTGAACTTGTCATGTGGTAGTTGTTATTTTTGGCTACCTTGTTAAACATAAAGTTAACATCTTGGACTAAGTATTATGTGCATATGAGGCTAAGTGAGTAAGAATGGTCACATACCCATTTTGGTGGTTGTAGAACTTAACTTGCTAATCAAAGAATTGATTATTGTTGTATGTAGTTTCCTACTTTTTAAAGATCATGTCTTACTAACTTTTGTTCATCAAAAAGAGTAAGTTTTCTTGATGTAGAAATTGTAGGATTCAAGTTAAATAAGTTTAATTATAACTCATTAAGAATTGATTATTGTTGTATGTAGTTTCCTACTTTATAAAGATCATGTCTTACTAACTTTTGTTCATCAAAAGAAATAAGTTTTCTTGATGTAGGAATTGTAGGATTCAAGTTAAATAAGTTTATTCTTAACTCAATAAGAGTTGATTATTTTTGGAACATGTAATTTGGTAAATTAGTCATTGTAATAAATGGGACATGTAATCCCTAAAGGAAATAGTTTTGTAATAAGTAGTGGCTTATCATGCTTGAGTTAGTAAGTAGGATTACCATGCTTGAGATGTGTTGGATCATGCTTGAGTTGGTAACTATGTCAAAAAGGAACCCATTCATGCTATGTGACATTCTAGTAGCTTATCATGCTTGAGTTAGTAAGTAGGATTACCATGCTTGAGATGTGTTGGATCATGCTTGAGTTGGTAACTATGTCAAAAAGGAACCCATTCATGCTATGTGACATTCTAGTAGCTTATCATGCTTGAGTTAGTAAGTAGGATTACCATGCTTGAGATGTGTTGGATCATGCTTGAGTTGGTAACTATGTCAAAAAGGAACCCATTCATGCTATGTGACATTCTAGTAGCTTATCATGCTTGAGTTAGTAAGTAGGATCACCATGCTTGAGATGTGTTGGATCATGCTTGAGTTGGTAACTATGTCAAAAAGGAACCCATTCATGCTATGTGACATTCTAGTAGCTTACCATGCTTGAGTTAGTAAGTAGGATTACCATGCTTGAGATGTGTTGGATCATGCTTGAGTTGGTAACTATGTCAAAAAGGAACCCATTCATGCTATGTGACATTCTAGTAGCTTATCATGCTTGAGTTAGTAAGTAGGATTACCATGCTTGAGATGTGTTGGATCATGCTTGAGTTGGTAACTATGTCAAAAAGGAACCCATTCATGCTATGTGACATTCTAGTAGCTTATCATGCTTGAGTTAGTAAGTAGGATTACCATGCTTGAGATGTGTTGGATCATGCTTGAGTTGGTAACTATGTCAGAAGGAACCCATTCATGCTATGTGACATTCTAGTAGCTTACCATGCTTGAGTAGTAAGTAGGATTGCCATGCTTGAGATGTGTGAGATCATGCTTGAGTTGGTGACTATGTCAAAAAGGAACCCATTCATGCTATGTGACAATCTAGTAGCTTACCATGCTTGAGTTAGTAAGTAGGATTACCATGCTTGAAATCATGCTTGAGTTGGTGACTATGTCAAAAAAAGAAAAGAGAAAACTACCATGCTAAAGATTTGTTGTAGTTAATGATTCTAAGAGAAGAACCCATGAATATAGTTCGCATGCTAACCTAATTAAACTATTGAAATGAACTCATGCTCCATGGTTGTTCTAGCCAACTCTTAAAAGAGAAACCCATGAAACTAGCTCCATGATGGTTCTAGCTAATTTAATAAGAACCCATTCACATAGGTTCTATGTGATTCTAGCTCAATTTGAGAAAGAACTCATGAATCTAGTGTATGTAGTTCTAGTTCAATTAGGGCAAAAAGAACCCATGAGTTCTAGTAGTGTGAGGTTCTAATTAAAGTTGGAGCCTATCATGAGAACATTCTTCATCTTCCTTGTATGAGAAATTAATGGATTGAGAAGGTTACTAGTGTGGATAGCTTGGTAAAAGCTCGTCTAGGGTCTTGTAGCTACCCTAGGGGTCATTGAGCACCAAGACTCACATCTTACCGCCTTGGGAACTAGGATAAAATCTCACCTTGGGCACCGACGGATCTAACTGGTGTGGGTTGATCGCGGGCCAAGGGTGTTGACGAGATCCAAGTAAGGGGTAGTGATGAATAAGGGAGATCCCGTCGCTAATGTCTTGGATCAATGGGCCATAGGGTGGGACCATGATGAAGTCAAGAATTTCTTGGTTAAAGTCTCGTAGTTCGTTAGGGTTAGTGACATTGTTAGGTTAGCAACGCATAAAGATCATTACTTAACCATTTAGCCAGAAGGAGAGGAGTTTGGCAGTAGGGGGCACCTTACGACCAACTCGTCCTTTGGGCCGACCTTAGGTGGTGTTACTGGGTTGTACCTTCCTGTCAAAGGGATACGTACGGTGCCTTCTCACGAGTTGGGAGCACGGGATGCGTATCGCACACTGTTAATTCCTGAAGTGCCATGATAAGGCGGGCAGAGCTAGGGGGATGGACCCCGGAACTTTGTCGGGTCCTTGGCCAGAGGGAAGCGAACAGGCCATAGATAGCGGTCTATGAGTTATGGGCTCGGAAGACCCTGTGTTCGTCTGGTTTTGAGTGAGGTCCGGTGTACCGGGTAGTAGTGGCAAACATAGACACCATGAGCCTACTGCAATGGTGGGACTTGACCACATGTGCAACCTCATCAGTCATGTAGTATCTGTCAGGAACAGGTTGTGTACAATTAGAAATTCATAACGCGGGTTTAAATCCCTATATTTGGAGAAACGGCTTGAGATGGGCGTATGTAGTATGGGATGCATACTGTTCCGGAGACTTGCTTGCATTAGAATAGGAGCATCCTAGATAAGTTGACATTGCATTAGATTCTATTCATCGCACTCACGAACACTTAAACTACACCGACATATTTTACCATGTTTTATATGTTTGTTTTTGGAGATTCGCTGCTATATGATCAGCCCTTAAGCGTCAGTGAATACTGACGTCCCCACTTCAATAGGTACCGCAGTATAGAAGTACAGGTATTGGATCGTAGTCGTGGATTCAGGATCACCAACCGGGAGGACTCCAGTAAAGGCATGGCTTACAATGAAGTGCCTGATATTGTCATCTTTCATTCTTATATACTCTGATGTAATGTGGAATCAATGGAACCACTCGGTCTGTAATATTGTAGTAGTAAAAAGTTTTAAAATTCTCCACAAATCTGTGTATTGTGACTAATTGAATGTAAAGGTCCTGGCTCATGTCTCGAATCCTCCATATAGGAAGTTCGGGGCGTTACAGTTTCCGCTGTTACTCTATATCTGTTTATTTTATTCCTGTACTTGTGCCTGCACTACAAGCAGCCCGTAACTTGCATTGACGGGCATTTTGTTTTCTTCTTTTTCTCTTCCTGCAATTTATTAAATTGCAGATTGTGGTGACCATTTGCCTGATAGAGCAGGTGATCTGAGATTCTAGTTGCTAAAGTTCTGGATATTATTGTATTATTATTATTATTATTTCCTGTTGCTTATTTTAAATAAATGTATATGCTACTTGGATTATTTGTATTCGGCAGTATGACCCAGAATTATTGACTTGTTTCCAGAACTAATTTATTTGAGATTATTACATTTTGTTTCAATTAAATTCTTGTTGGTATATTGATTCATTAATGTATGTGTGGTTGACTTTTCCTTATTTATTACTTTGATGTTCCTGTGAAATGTTGTAAAGATCCTGACAGCTTATGGATAATGAAAATCATTCGCTGGACTTAGTCACTTATCTGTATTCCGTATTTCCTTTTTAGAAAGCGGGGTGTGACAAACAGACCCAAAGCGCACCCAAAGATCAAAAAGCCCAACAGCGGTTGGCGATATAAGGGGAACTCAAAAGTCCCTTATACTGATCCTCAGCGACTCAAGTAAAAATTGAATTTTAATAAAAACAGAGCCTTCCAAGACTTGAACCTGGGACTTCTAGCATTGTTCACAGAGCTATAAACCCACACCGTAAACCAGTATGCCAAATTCCATGTTCTGTTATAACCCAGAGTTAAATTGCTTTATTCTACTAATCTGTATCTAACTTCTTTAATAAACTCGATTTCTCAATTAATTTGTACTTACTCAAAATCTAAATCTTTTCCAGAATATGTTCTTTCAAAGTACAGTATAGTATATTTATTTAGAATTAAATTTTTTTTAAAATTTTCAACAACATAAAAGAAAACTATTCCTTTTATTTTCTTTGAGGAATGAAAATTAATGTATTTATCGACATTGGAGTTTCTTTTCTTGATAAATCTTTTAGTTTCTTGTTCCCCATAGTTTTTGTATAATTGTCATCTCTTAGGTCAATTTTTATCCTTTACAAGACTAATTCTTTTTATTATAATTCCAAAAGAACATATTTTGACAATCAAGTGGACATAGAACTATTCATACAATGTAAATAAAATTCAACATTTATTGCAACTTTCTATACTAATCAATTGATTTCACAATCCATGGATGTCATATTACATTCTACACACTACTTTACACAAGCCATTCACAAGCACAATTTTCATACTAGCATGGTTCATCAAATTAAATATTCTAGCATGAAATATATTAATAAGGCATCATGATAAATTTTAATTCACTAATCTCAATCCATTTTACTAATTTTTTTCATATTGACAATCAAGAGTTTTCTCTTTTTCTTACTAGCCTTTTAAGCAATCACATGGCAAATTTTGCTATTCATTCTAGCATATTCATAAAATTAATCTATTAATATGATATCTACATTAGAAGTAGAGAAATTGCCCACCTCTTTGAAGAACAATTAAAATTTCTAAAGAAACTCCTTGAAAGCACGATTGCCTTCCCTTCTCCTCGTAGCTTGTGCAAAATCCGAGCCTCTCCTCCTAGCTTGGTCGAGATTCCCCTCTTCTTTGGCCGACCTCCAATGAAAAAGATCACACACTCTCTTTCTTTTCCTCACACAACTTCTTCACACTCAATCTTTTTCTCACATTAATGTATTTTCTTTCTCTTTCTCCTTAAAAATTTCTAAGTGCAAGTGATAAAGAATGACAAGGGGGGGTATTTATACACAACTCATGAAAAAATGAAGGGTTGAGATGTGATTGGATGAAGGGCTAAGATGCACTTGGGAGTTAGAAGAACTACCTACTAGTGAGCAACTAACTCTCCACTCACTCCAACTCCCCATGATTGGCCGGGCTAGTCTTCTTCTCATTGCACGTGCCTCCACATGCACACCTAGTTAAGTTTGTTCATTTATTTATTACACTAGTTGGTGACAAAACAAGTATACCATACAAGTTGTTTTAATTAATAATAGAATTAACTAATAGGCTAATTAGGTGGGCTAAAATCCATGGGCTCTTAATTAATTAATTAATTTTATTTTGGGTGGGCTAGAATTAAGTTATTAGGCATATGAATTAATAAGAAATATTTGTTCATGACATAAAAATAATAATTTTAGAGCCAAATGCACACATTAATTTAATCAATGAAAAAAATTATATTTAATTATATGAAAATTCAGGATGTTACATTGTTCGCATTCAAGAATTTTCTTTGATTCCCGCAAGTAGCTCATATTTCCATATCCATATTTGTATTTGTTTTTGTTCAAGAGTTTATCACGGATTCATCGACGAAACCAAGTGATAAATCTCTTTCATGTCATTATCTTTGACTCGAACCCTAGTCCCTATTGCACATTGCATATGCACGTAATACATGAAAACAATTAGATCCATGCTATATAATTGATTATTAATTGGAATGTTCCTGATTAAATATAATTTCATGAATTAATTGCCATGATTGTAAAAGTGACTCGTTAATGTTGAAATTGCATGCTAATAACTAAATAGAACCTTTGTTGATTAATTACCATGAGATTACTTGCTTGTGTATTGAAATCATTGTCAATTCACGTTAATTTATTTTCTGACCTGCTGTTTGCCTCTTTTTGCATCAAACTTTCGAACTTGTTTCTGTAGTAATTTGAATGAACTTTGTATACATGAATTGTAGCTCTATGAGTCTACTTTTTAGAACATTCGATGTAATTGAATTTTGATATATAATCTGCTAGATATCTAACTTTTAGTACTGCTGGGTCTGGATTTTCAGATTCACAATTATATGTGTATCACCCTGATTGTTAATAAAACAAACATGTTAATAGTAAAATTAAAATGTGAAATTAATTTGGCTGAGACTAGCCATGCGTAGGAATCATCCTGAATTTTTGTGGAATTAATTGATAAGTTTCAGACCCGATACATATATGTGAACATAATCTATAACCTGCTGCCTAAACATAAAATCTGTGAAGAATAAGAATTTGAACCTAGGTTCTGTGATTTTTATATGTCGTATGTATATGTGCTAGAACCAGCAAAGAGTCTAGTTTCTAAAACTTCTGACGAATCCAGATTTGTCTTCCTATAGCAGCAGGAATAGCCATTTTTGTACAGTAACATCCTGTTGTCCAGATTGTGTGATTTGCATTGATTTAGTATAAATGCTTTTTTCCTTGTATGTAATGAGTAGAATTAGTCACACCTTTTATTACACAACCTTGACATCTTCTTGCATGCTCACATAGGATGAAATAAAATATTAACAAGCTGGGGTATTATGGGTTGACTTGGTAGTAAACAATCGGGTACTGTACTCGGTGGGGCCCTTCGTGTTTACATGTTTATCGTCGTGGAAGGTGGAGAATCGCATGTTAACCATGTTAAAATGAAACCTTTTTATCATGTTATAGTGTTATCCGAGTACACAACCTGTTGAGTTCATCATCACAGTTTAAAACGTTCACTTGTTTGCATGCACCGAATCTGTGGTAAAATGAATAATAACCCTAGATTAACATTGCATGTTTGATCACGTTTATTGTCATCATCATTGATCATGAATTGTAACTAGTGATTATCGCATAATTGAATAAAGACCCTTGACATTATTGCCAACCCTTGTTTTTTTTTCTTGACTTTGATCCAGTCCTTTATTCTTATTATACTATGCTTTCTTGTTCTCTGTTTCCCGCTACTTGATGTCCTTGACTTGTTCTAACGGACATTATTTCTTTATTTTTAGATCATGAGTTTACAGGTACCGAAAGAGTGATACCAAAAGGACTTGGTGAGTAACAATTTTAGAGAATGGAGCCCAAGAATAAACTGCTTGAATTATCTTTTATGCTATTTTTTTTCCTTGAACATTGTTATAGATATTGTACTTTGTTTTTGTAAACCCTATTACTCATTTTTGTATTTTCATTTGTATTTAATTAAATCTCTGGTCATTTTATTGATTGTATCTCTTTTCGTCCCTTTTGATTGTGTGTTGTTGTTCTCCTTATAATTCATTTTTTCTTGATTCAGCCTTATATTCTCATTTGACTGATCTACAAATTTGTTCTTGTCTTTGTTTATTGTCTAAACCTAATTCATGGCCCATTTGTCTCTTATTGGACTCTTTTCTTCCTATTGGATACTACCCAGTTCACCCAAACCCGTCTTGACTCTATATAAACCTCCTAAACACCCTAACCCTAATTACCAAACCATAATATACTCTCTCTCCCTAGCCGTCCCCTACCTCGACCCCTACTCTCGATCTCCCTCTCTCTCTTCTGCTGCACCCAACACCCCTGTTTCCCCCAGTCGCCCACCTCCTCGCCGGCAGCCCTCCTCGTCTTCATCCCTGCGTCATTGTACCCCTCACAGCGACCAGGCATCACCTTCCGATCCCCTATCCGTCGCTGTGTCGTCGTGATCCCCATGTACCCCTCTCCTTTCCCCTAGCCGTTGTGCCTTGCCCCTGTCCTCGCTCGAGCCGCGCCGCCCTAGCACCGCTCACCGTTGTCGACGTCATCTCCTCGCCCTAGTGTTGACTCCCCATTCCCTTGGCTGTTGTTGTCGCCGCCTGTGTGCTATCTTTGCCCTAGCATTGAGCTCCCCTCACTGTGCTAGCCACTGTCGCCGCCTTGCTGTGGTTACCGTTGTTGCTACTGTCGTGTGCGTGTGTGTGAGAACATTTACACCGCCGTATTATCATTGGTTGGATCTTGCTCTTGTTCGTGCCATCTCTCGTTCGTGCATTATGCTAGTTGTTAGGGATCCATTCCCATTATTCTATTCTTCATCTTCGTCATCGTTTTCAGGCAAGTAGGTTGTATGTATTTTTTCGTCATACAAGTTAAATACCGTAAGTAGTCTCACATGAAATTGTTTAGTACCCTCATGATGAGCATATTTTGTTAGTTGATCCGTTCCTTCATCTCTTGATCATGAGTAGTTCACAGTAGTTGACACCCGTTGCATGAAAACAATTAGATTAGATGGACATCTTGTTGTATGTGCTTATTGTGACATATCGTATGTTGTAGATAATTACTACGTGGATGTTTGTATGGTGTATTATCTTATTATAGACTATTTGTTAACATGCCATGCTAATTTGAGTGACCCATATGCCATGCTTTGTATGTCATCTTAGATTGGATCGTTTGTAATTAAACTATTTGATAAAATGCATAAAAGAACTTTTGTTTCACTGCTGCCCTCTTTTTGTACAGTAATTTCGACCTTGTTAACATTAGTAAAATAAATAAATATGTGAATATGATTTGTAGGCTTTGTTTTTAGTTTTCAGAACTTTTGACGGATCTGAATTTTGATTTTCGATGCATGAGTTATTGCTGTTTTACTGAAGTCATATCGTATATTCCAGATCCTAAACTATAGGAATTCTGTATGAAATATTAATTTTAAAACTGATATTAAAAGTAGAATTTGAACTTTATATTTTGCTGGGTATGTTTACCCATGACTGGGATCAATCTCTAATTTTTGTGAAATTAATTAATGACTTTTGTATCTCATGCTTATGAAACCAATCAACATATTTCCAAACTGCATACTGTTGAGTAAAGAATTACGTTTTCAACCAGATTCTATTCATTTTTTATGAAAAATTTGTGAATATGAACTGTAGCCTGATTTTTCTACTTTATCACCTTTTTGACGTATCTGGATTTCGAATAGTATTTTGCGAATTATCTTTGTTTTGGTACTGCTGTGTCTGAACTTTCAGAACTAAAATTTCGTGGCATTACTCCGTTTTCCCAATTTTATTGACTATACTATCTGTAATATAATTTCATGATATTCTATATGTTGAGACTAGATATGTTAGGGAATCTCCCAGATTTTTCTCTGATTTAATTATAATGTTTTTAGACTCTTTTTATGCTTGTAAACAAGATTTTGCATTTTCTGGCTGAACATAAGTTCTGTATTAAATTCTGTTTTCAACCCTGTTTCTGTGGCTGATGTATGACTTGTATATATGCGTTGGATTCGTAAGAGATTCTAGTTTCCTAATTTTCTGACGGATCTAGATTTGTAGTTCTGTAGCAACAGAAATCTCAGATTTGGTATAGTAAGTTTCGTTGTTTTGACTGTATGAGTTGTTTTTGTTGTCGTTTGTGTTTCCCTATTCATCTTAGACTTATCCTTTGTTCTTACCATGTCTTTAGCCCTGTTTGTATTCGTTCACATCTGCTTAATAATAATGAAAACTAATCAAGCCGGGGGTTTTAAGGGAAAGATCTAGTAGTGGACAATATAGAAATGTGTATTCAGAAGGGAACTCGTTCCCCACTATTTACTGTGGTACCCACCGTTTATCTCTGGATGCATGAGGGCATGATCCATGACACTATTTGTTATTACTATTACTGTTATTGTTTGTCTGAATATACTACCTTATAGGTTTTACTACGTAATCTTAAAACGAAACTGTTTGTTGTAGCAACCATGTGGTATAATCTGGGATGCATGAAGTGCTACCTAGATAGTAATGAACATTAGACATAAGAATAACTATTTCACTATCACATCCTGTTACTATTACTGTTGATTTCACTGTTACTGTTGACTTCACTGTTACTGTTATTACTACACTCTTTACTGTTATCCTGCTATCTCTGTTATTTGTAGACTGTCACCTTTGTTGCTTTTCCTCCATGTTAGTACTTCTGTGTTGTTTTAGCTTTTCTATTTTCTTTCTTGCTTGTACTACTTGTGGCCCGGAACTTGCATGGCATTGTATTTTCATGTCTTCCTATTTTTCTTGTGATTACTATATGAGCAGGTTTTGGTGATCGCTTGCTTACTGGAGTTGGTGAGCAAAAGTTTTGAGTTGCGCTTTGGAAAAAATTGCTTAATGTTCTGTTTGAACTGTTTTATTCATGTACTGTATTGAGACTTGTATTTGGGCTTCTAGTCCCAGAATATTATTTTGTTTCAGATCTCTTATTTGTTTGGAATAATCATTATTGTTGCGAATGAATACTGTTGAGTTATAATTGTTTATGCATGCCTGGTTGAGTATAATGTTATATTTACTGTGGTGATGAGTCAAGTAGATCCATACAGCTTATGGATGGTGAAAACTATCCGCTGGTCTTAGTCACGTACCGTATTCCATATTCCTTTTGGGAAGCAGGGCGTGACAAGGTTATGACTCGGAGTTTATTTTCCCAGAGGTTGGATATTATGTTTTGAATTATTTCATTTATTATTGAAGTTGTTTTTCGTTTATGTGATTATATTCTCTTGCGTGGCTGTGATTATTATTCATATTGCTGAATTAGACTGGTACATCTTATGGATGGTGTTTACATCATTCACTGGTCCTTCGTTACGTGCTCATATTCTCGTATTTTGGAAAGCAGAGCGTGACAGATATCCTTGGGGACTCTTGATGCTCGTGGCTGCAGGTACACAACTCGATGTGGAGTTTTGACAGTTTGGGATAGTCGTCGTAAGGTAATAAAGGGTAAGAGGAGAATTGGGCAGGGTCAACACAACCTCTACCAGCTTTGGGGGAGCAAGAAAACTCGGCCGAGTGTATGGAAGCCCATTGTTCCTAAATCATCATCTATTAAGCCGTCACTAAAATTACCGAATCGAGACTGCAATGTTCGAATACCTTTGGAAGGTGGAGAGATCCTTGATGTATGTGGAGTTCGTGTGGAGGGTGGCACCTCCATAATTACATCTACAGGGGTGTGCCCTTGAGGAGGGCATACAGCTGCAGGAAAATAGGTGGAGGTTTGTTCAACTAGTAGAAGAAGTCATAGAAACGTGTTGTTTACAAAGTGGAGAAGAAAGGTCTAGAAGAGTTTTAAATCACACAGGTATGGATTCATGAGTATGCAATCCAGGGTGGAGATTGTTGGGGGTTTTATGTCTTGCATACTTATTCGGTGTGAAGAGAAGATGGTGATACAAGTAGAGGGTTCGAAGCGAAGGATCGAAGAGAATGACAAACAATGAGCAGCAGTAGTAGCCAACAAAGAAAGGGACAGTCGAATGTGTGGTCGACTGTCACCTTCTCGGGTTGATGGTCTGGGAGTTGCGGTCGACCGCAACTATGTGCGGTCGGCCGTCCGCGGCGTTGATGATTTTTTTGGGTGCGGGTTTGTTGATTCAATTGAAGCTCACTTCGTCTTCTGATTAGATCGTACGGCTCTAATTATATTTTTATCTCTTCAGTATACATCGGATGGCTATTGTATCAAGATATCTATAATAGGATTTCTCTAGATCTATAGATACAATGTAAACGACTCCTAGAACGATATGATTCTATTGAGTGCCGAATTGCAGAAGAGAGTATTTCATCTGAGAGGATGAGAGAGTTTCTCCATTGTAAGTAGCAACCAAGTTCCAGTTAGACTTGAGAGAGGGTCGTGGTGAGAATTGTAATATTCTTGTATCTTCTCTAGTTGAAATAACATCTCGGTTCTTCCTTCCCCGGATTAAGGCGAAAGCCCCAACCGGAACAATTCTTGTGTGCTTTTTGAGATTGGTGAGATAGAGTTTTGCTTGGTGATTTGCATTGATTGTGTTAAAGACTCAACAAAATTCTCAGTTTGCCTAACAGTTTCTACACTTAATTAGGCCATGTTTGAATGCAAAGGTTAGAAGACAGTTTCTACACTTAATTAGGCTATGTTTGAATGCAAAGGTCAGTAGACTTTAAGTGGAGATGATTTATATAATTGCTGGCTAAAGTTTGATATATTTTATTTGTATTCTAAAATATATTTCTATTTTTTAACCTGAAAATTAAGATAATTGTAAGTATATAAACTCTAATTTACCTAAATTAATATTTTAAGTAAAAAATGAAGATACAAATATGCAATCTATGGTATTTAAACGTTTTATTTAGTGAGCATATTTTATCTGAAAGTGTCAATCATGATTTCTCATTTTGACCTTGTTCTTCCCTGAACTTAAATGATTCATTTACTCTATTGACTTGGAGATGATTGAAGAATAGTGGCATGGAGCCACTCCTTGAGACTCTGTATTGATGCATGGTTTCTAAAGTACTAAATTCTGATTTCAAATTTGAACATTAGGCTTTTATACAAAATTGTATGAAGGAAGATATATGATTAATATGGTGACACTCCCAAAAGTCTCAGTAATTAAAAGGGAGAAATATGGAAATAGAAATGATGTGGTGCAAACTTTATTTTATGTACACAACTTTCACCAGCTTCTGGTTTATTTTTAGAGATCGATGATAAAATTTGTGGACACAAACTCTGAAAAGTTTATAAATAAATTGTTTAGAAGGTATTTGTTGAATCTTTTCAAGCTAGATTTCCCACAACTAAGATTTGGCTTGGAGGATTCTGAATTATCGAATAATAGGTGTTTTATATAAATCCTACTGATGCGGTTTGTTTTTGGGAGGCATGTGGATGTACCAGGTGTGAGTTCTTACTCGATTTGTATTGGTGGAGGAAGCTCCGGTGCGGACGACCCTCAGCCAGGTGAACGGTAAGGATGTAGGCGGGAGTGAGGTGGAGGCTGGATGCTCGGTTCGGATCAAGAGGCTCGGATCCGAGGTCTTGTGTACCTGCACACGGTATAGGAACACCGAGTTTGGTCCCGCTGGCAGAACCTCGGACGATCTAGTTAGCTACTGAGAGAGAGTAACAGTAACTAGGGTTTTGAGTGGGAAAGATTCATTACCTGTATAAAGGGTAGGGGGTCTGGTATTTATAGGAGAAGCCAACCGGGTTTGGACCCGGTTGCCCGTGGGCCTGACGTGGTAGAAGCCCAAGCGGTATAGGGCTGACGTGGCGTAGACCTGGGCGGTTTCCAGGCTGACATGGCAGATTCGGATGATCCGGCGGTGCACGCTTCATGAGGGGATCCTGTGGCCCAGGAGGGGCCACGTCATCTGACCCATATCAGAAGCCCCCCACTCCTGTAGGGCTGGGTGATCCAGCCGTGTAGGAGTGGTTTTTTGCCTCTGGAGGAAGAGCGGGATGGTGTGTGCGGCGAGGAATAGGATCTGTTTTGTCCAGAAAAGGTAGGGGGGTAGGATGAAAGGATCCCCTATTAGAGTCATGCGGGGTGCTGGGCGTAGGATTAGTCGGAGCAATGCTTGCCGAGCCCCTAGGGTCGGCCGACGAGCGTTGAGGGTCGGGAGTCGAGCTTCGAGGGTCGGCAGACGATCCCCTTGCTAGCCGGAAGAGCAAGGGAGGGGCCAAGGTCTGTTGAGTTGGAGCTCGGCTCGCCGAGCATCGAGGATCGGTAGGCGATTGTTGAGGGTTGGTGGACGAGCTTAGAGGGTCGGCAGACAATCCCCTCGCTAGTTGAAAGAGCAAGGGGATGCCAAATTCTGTTCTGCTGGAGCTCGGCTCACCGAGCATCGAGGGTCGGCAGACGATCCCCTCGCTAGTTGGAAGAGCAAGGGGATGCCAAGGTCCGTTGAGTTGGAGCTCGACTCGCCTGAGCATCGAGGGTCGGTAGGCGAGTGTTGAGGGTCGGTGGACGAGCGTAGAGGGTCGGTAGACGATCCCCTCGCTAGTTGGAAGAGCAAGGGGATGCCAAAGTCTGTTTTGCTGGAGCTCGGCTCACCGAGCGTCGATGGTCGGCAGACGATCCCCTCGCTAGTTGGAAGAGCAAGGGGAGGCCGAAGTTTGTCTAGCAGGGGTCTTCTTGCCGAGCATGGGGGTCGGCAGACGAACCCCTCGTTTGTTGGATAGAGGGGATCTTGGGGCTCGCGGTGCCATCCGAGGTCCGAGCCTCCGGGACTCGCGGTGCCATCCGAGCTCCGAGCCACCCCTGAGATAGGGGAAGATTTTGGGGCTCGCGGTGCCATCTGAGCTCTGAGCGTCTTATGAAAATAGGGGAAGATATTGGGGCTCGTGGTGCCATCCGTGCTCCGAGAGTCCTATGAAAATAGGAGAAGATATTGGGGCTCGCGGTACCATCCGAGCTCCGAGCCTCCCTTGAGATAGGGAAAGATTTTGGGGCTCGCGGTGCCATCCGAGCTCCGAGCATCCTATGAAAATAGGGGAAGACTTTGGGGCTCGCGTTGCCATCCGAGCTCCGAGCTTCCTATGAAAATAGGGGAAAACTTTTGGGGTTCGCGGCGCCATCCAAGCTCCGAGCATCCTATGAAATCAGGGAAAGATATTGGGGCTCGCGGTGCCATCTGAGCTCCGATCGTCCTATGAAAATAGGAGAAGATATTGGGGGCTCGCGGTGCCATCCGAGCTCCGAGCGTCCTATGAAAATTGGAGAAGACTTTGGGGCTCGCGGTGCTATCCGAGCCCCGAGCGTCCTATGAAAATAGGAGAAGATGTTGGGGCTCGCGGTGCCATCCGTGCTCCGAGCGTCCTATGAAAATAGGAGAAGATATTGGGGCTCGCGGTGCCATCTGAGCTCCGAGCCTCCCTTGAGATAGGGGAAGATTTTGGGGCTCGCGGTGCCATCCGTGCTCCGAGCGTCCTATGAAAATAGGAGAAGATATTGGGGCTCGCGGTGTCATCCGAGCTCCGAGCCTCCTATGAAAATAGGGAAAAACTTTTGGGGCTCGCGGTGCCATCCAAGCTCCGAGCGTCCTATGAAATCAGGGGAAGATATTGGGGCTCGCGGTGCCATCCGAGCTCCGATTGTTCTATGAAAATAGGAGAAGATATTGGGGGCTCGCGGTGCCATCCGAGCTCCGAGCGTCCTATAAAAATAGGGGAATACTTTGGGGCTCGCGGTGCTATCCGAGCTCTGAGCGTCCTATGAAAATAGGAGAAGATGTTGGGGCTCGCGGTGCCATCCGAGCTCCGAGCGTCCTATGAAAATAGGAGAAGATATTGGGGCTTGCGGTGCCATCCGAGCGTCAACCCTTCCGCTAAATAGGAAAGGAATTTGGGGCTCGTGATACCACCCGAGCGTCGAGCTTTCTGAATTGTCAAGATAAAGTTTGTTGGAATAAGGCCTGGGGGCATTAGGGTAGTTTAGTGCCAAGTGCTGACGTCATGTATGCAAGAATCGAAGCGACTGTAGATCTTAGTGGCCATTAGATCTTGATAATTAAGATCCAATGGCCAGATCTGATTGCGAAAATCGAGGAGTCGCTTTCTCCGCTATAAATCTCCCCCTCCCTACTTTTCTTTTCTTCATTTTTTTACTCTCGCTTTCCAATTTTATAAGAACAGGGTCTTACTTGCCGTCGGCGACTTTTTCCAGTGATCGCACGGTACACATTTCAGGTTAGTATTTTTGTTTAGTAATGCGCTCTCAGTCCAGTTCCGAGGCCAGCTCATCAGGCCGCTCTGTGAAGGAAGCCGAATCAGATACATCCTCATCCTTGAGAAAATATAAGATTAAGGAGGAGGTTCTGACCGACCCTGGCGACGGTGATGTGGTTTTTGTCGTGTCACCACTGAGATCCCGAAGGCCGGGGAAGGAGCCCACGGATGAGGGCGAAGAGGAGGAAGAGGAAGGTCGGGATGTCGAAGATGATGTGGAGGATGAGGATCAAGAGGATCAGGATGCCGAGGATGATGAGGAGGATGAGGATCAGGGTGCCGAGGATGATGAGGAGGATGCCGAGGATGAGGAGGAGGATGTCGAGGGACAGGGTGCTGTTGAGGATGATGAGGGTGAAGATGAAGGGGAGCCCGCTCAGGAAGGTGCTGGCGAAGGCACAGTAGGAGGGGCAGTCGGTGTGGAGGACGACCTTCCGCCTCTGCCACCTTTGTCGATGCCGTCTCCCGAGAGGAAGGCTCGCCCTCGTCGAAAGAAGAGGAAGTTAAGCCTTCCGGATAGTCCCCCTCCTCTGGACAAGTATGCCCCCAGACCGGGGTTCGAATTTCCCCCAGTCTCCTTGTAAGAATCCAGGGTCAATCAGGATGTACCCCGACGATGTCAAAGATACCGACCCTCTTCCTCCCGTACCAGGCAAGGAGAGTAGGGTGAAGATTCGGATGGACAACATCCAGTGTGTTTTGAAGGCGGACTACCTTCACATTTTGAGGGCGTCCTACTTCATTCCTCGAGAGTTCGAAGTCTTTATTCCGAGCCCCGGCATTTGACCCACTACAACCCTTGCACCGGGCTATTGCATCTTTCCCGAGGATGCCTTCATCTCAGGACTGAGGCTGCCGCTGCACCCCTTCGTCAAGAGGGTTTTAAATTGGGCGAAGCTCAGCCCGATGCAGTATGGCCCAAACTCTTGGAAGCACTTGATTTGTTTCATCTTGAAGTGCCAGGAGAAGGGCGTGAAACCAAGGTTGACCTACTTCTGGGCCATCTTAGGGATCAGCTCGCTCAGTGATGCGGAGGGGATTTTTTACTTCTCGCCTAGGCCCCATAAAAAGGTGATGCACGGCCATCCGAATTCCATCAAAGGGTGAAAAGAGAAATACTTCGTGGTCCGGAGCGAGACGTCTTGGCGGATTCCGACCTCTTGGAACTTCTTCAAGCCGAACCACAGACCTCCGAAGCGGAGTGACTTATCAGAGAAGAAGTGGAAGATGGTTGAGAAGATTGTTGGGGGGCATAGCATAGCATGGCCTCGAGGGACGAAGATGCACCTGGCCCGGGCCGGACTGAGCCCAGCTAACCCTAGTATGTTTTCGTTCTGAATTTTTGTATCTTTTTGCCTTCGTGTTAATGTTAGCCTTTCTTCTTTTATTTTTGCAGAGATGACGTCCCAGTAGGTTGATGACAAGCGTGCCTTGATTGCGGCCGCCGGGAAGAGGAGGACGGAGAAGGTGAAGGAGGCGGAGTAGGAAAAGCCTGCCGCCCAGGGTGCAGGGTCCGGGAAGGGACCAACCCCGGTGGCCAAGGGGTCTTCGCCCGCGAAGAAGGCCAAGAAGCACCACCCCCATACGCCGAGGGCACCTCGGGATGCGGGGGCAAGTTCTGGCAGCAAGAGGACCGTTGAGGCCCCAGGGCAGAGGCTTCCCCCACCTCGGCCCTCCACCGAGGAGATGGTGGGGCAATAGGGGCTGCGGCCCTTCACTCCTGATTGGTCAATTGTATAGGGAGACTCCTTGCTCGAGGGTCCCGTGGCCGTCGAGTTTGTCAGGAAGGTCGCCACCGAGCGGGATCGGATGGCGCTGGCGATGTAGACGTCTGAACAGGCCTTCATGAGCTGGTCTCAGGCGTCGATCTCGGTAAGTGTTTGAGACTTAGTATTTGGTTCGGGTACTAGAATTTTTCTGATTTTTTCTTTCTCGGACAGGCGATGCTTCACGGGCAGCACTTTCAGAATTGCTTGGAAAAGGAGATCCTCATTGAGAAGAGGAACACGGAGAAGTATCTCCGCGAGCTGAATAAGGCGACAGACGACCTGAATGAGGTGAAGAGCATGGCAGCCGTCCACGAGGCCCAGATGGCCTCGCTCATGGACCACCACAAGAAGGATGAGGAGCGCCTTGAGCGGAAGATCGAGGATGAGGCGAAGAAGAGGAGGAAGGCCCTGGAGCGGATGGAGATCGCCTCGGCGGATGCTCTCATCATGGAGCAGGATGAGGCCTACGATCTTGCCAAGGAGCATTTTTGGAGGATCTACCGGACCAGAACATCGACCACCTCCACTACAACTGGCAGCCGGACCTTCCGCCGACACCGGGTGGCGAGGAGATGGGTAACGAAGAGGTGCCACCTCCCCCCAAGAATAGATTAGGTTTTTCTTCTTTTTTTGTACATGCCTCGCGCGGACTGGCCACCGCAGTTTTGTAGCAAAATTTTGAAAGTAATGAAATATAGTTTTTTGGCCAAGGCTTCATAACTTGCACAATTTTTAGTCTCCTTTGTGATTGGTTATCTTCTCTCGTCTTTTTGGTAGACACACGGAGTCTTGGGTGCCGATCCTGTTTCCGCCGAGAAATCCCCGGTCCAAGCAGGGAAGGAGGCCATGGAGGCATCTCTGGCTCATCAGCGAAAACAGGCTCGGGATCGAGCGACCGCCGTGAACTATTTCATGAACAAGTCTAGAGAGCTCGGTCTGGAGGTGGCTCGTCTGAAGAAAGCCATAGCCGACCAGGACTGGTGGGTAATCGAGACGGATTGGTCGATCTTGGATGCCTCGAGTGGGCGGTCGACTTCGGAGTCTGCTCTTCGCGAGGCTGTTGTCGATAAGGAGTTAGAGATACGCAGGCTGAAGCTGGTGCTGGGCACGGGCTTGATTGAGGAGGCGAGCAACTCGGTACCGGGGCGGTCTCCGACCTTTTTATTGGAAGGGCCCCAGCCTGACGATGCGGGAAGCTCGGTGGCTGGTGTGACTTCCGTGGTCTGTCCGGCCGAGCGTGAGAGGAAACCCGAAGGGAGCGCCGAATTCGAGTTTTAAGCCGAGCGCGAGTGAGTTGTAAGCTGTTCATTGTATTTGTACCACCGTTACTGGTGAGCGATGAGTAATAATAAGAACATTCGATTTTCTGAACTTTGATAGTCTCATTCGGCGAGAATTGTTCACCGAACTCGGCATGGAGGAGGTTGCCGTCGAGGTGACCTGGTGCAGTGGGCGCATACGCAGTGGCGTTTTGCCTTTCGATAGTCATAAATGGCGATGTTTTGCCTCCCAACGAGCATTAATGGCGACGTTTCACCTTCCACTGTTTGGGATTCCTAGACGCAATAACTGCGCGTCGCAGGGGGCTATATAACCCCCACTCCCCCTTGCTGGTTGTCAAGAAGTGAGTGTCTGATCTCACTTGACTTGGGTGCCTGCCGAAGGTGGGCGCCCCAAGATTGAAATTTTTCCGAGGGCTCTGGGTTGGAGGTTCACCAATCACCCTCGAACAATTCAGGGTTTTGGCCTTGAGGGCCGTAAGACCCCGGGTTGTCTGTTGGTGAGTGGTGGGCCGACCAATTGGTTCGGAGGGTAGGAGAGAGCCAAGGGT
This sequence comes from Hemerocallis citrina, assembly GCA_017893485.1. Classification (NCBI taxonomy): domain Eukaryota; kingdom Viridiplantae; phylum Streptophyta; class Magnoliopsida; order Asparagales; family Asphodelaceae; genus Hemerocallis; species Hemerocallis citrina. The sequence goes on along the minus strand of CM030361.1, from coordinate 112,477,103 downwards.
CGGTGGCTCCCCTGCCGTGCTCGAACAGTTCGGGGTTTTGGCTCGCGAAAGCTGCAAACCCCGAGTTGTTCGCGGGCGAGAGGGGGGTCAACCAATCGACCTGAGGCTCAGGGCGTCTGCCGAAGGCGGACGCTCTAAACCTTAATGAAAATTTTGCTGAAGTAGTCCTGGCTGAAGGTCGTCGCCGAGCGTAATGGTCAAGGTACTTTGAAGAAAGCCTCGACCTTGCTAGGGGATGACGACGAGCCCCGACACTTGTTCTCAGGAAGACGGTACGGGCATGGCTGACGGTTGCCGCCGTGCGCATGGGTTGATCGGCTTAAAGAAGCCTCAACCTATGCCAGGGGCAGATGCCGAGCCCCCCACACTGGGCAGAAAGCCGGTAATGGGCATGGCTGAAGGTCGTCGCCAAGCATAATGGTCAGGGTGCTTTGAAGAAAGTCTCGACCTTGCTCGGGGTCGATGACGAGCTCCTACACCTGTTCTCAGGAAGACGGTACGGGCATGGCTGGCGGTTGCCGCCGTGCGCATGGGTTGATCAGCTTGAAGAAGCTTCAACCTATGCCAGGGGCAGATGCCAAGCCCCCATACCGGGGAGAAAGCTGGTAATGGACGTGGCTGGAGGTCGTCACCGAGCATAATGGTCGAGGTGCTTTGAAGAAAGCCTCGGCCTTGGTCGGGGTCGATGACGAGCGCCCACACTTGTTCTCAGGAAGACGGTATGGGCGTGGCTGGCGGTTGCCGCCGTGCGCATGGGTTGATCGGCTTGAAGAAGCCTCAGCCTATGCTAGGGGCAGATGCCGAGCCCCTACACCGGGGAGAAAGCCGGTAATGGGCGTGGCTGAAGGTTGTCGCCGAGCGTAATGGTAGGGATGCTTTGAAGAAAGCCTCGGCCTTGCTCGGGGTCGACGACGAGCCCCCACACTTGTTCTCAGGAAGATGGTACGGGCATGGCTGGCGGTTGCCGCCGTGCGCATGGGTTGATCGGCTTGAAGAAGCCTCAACCTATGCCAGGGGCAGATGCCGAGCCCCCACACCGGGCAGAAAGCCGGTAATGGGCGTGGCTGAAGGTCGTCGCCAAGCGTAATGGTTAGGGTGCTTTGAATAAAGTCTCGACCTTGCTCGGGGTCGATGACGAGCCCCCACACCTGTTCTCAGGAAGACGGTACGGGCATGGCTGGCGGTTGCCGCCGTGCGCATGGGTTGATCAGCTTGAAGAAGCTTCAACCTATGCCAGGGGCAGATGCTGAGCCCACATACCGGGGAGAAAGCCGGTAATGGATGTGGCTGGAGGTCGTCACCGAGCGTAATGGTCGAGGTGATTTGAAGAAAGCCTCGGCCTTGCTCGGGATCGATGACGAGCCCCCACACTTAATCTCAGGAAGACGGTATGGGCGTGGCTGGCAGTTGCCACCGTGCGCATGGGTTGATCGGCTTGAAGAAGCCTCAGCCTATGCTAGGGGCAGATGCTGAGCCCCCACACCGGAGAGAAAGCTGGTAATGGGCGTGGCTGAAGGTCGTCGCCGAGCATAATGGTAGGGGTGCTTTGAAGAAAGCCTCGGCCTTGCTCGGGGTCGATGACGAGCCCCCACACTTGTTCTCAGGAAGACAGTACAGGCGTGGCTGGCGGTTGCCGCCGTGCGCATGGTTTGATGGGCTTGAAGAAGCCCAAACCGTACTAGGGGCAGATGCCGAGCCCCCACACCGGGGAGAAAGCCGGTAACGGCCGTCGCTGAAGGTCGTCGCCGAGCGTGTTGCTCAAGGGCGACGACGAGCCCCCTTACTTGTTCTCAAGAAGTCGGTACAGGTGTGGCCGAGCGTCGAGCCGTAAGCTTGTTAGGGAAGCTTTTCTGTCTCGCGATGCTATCCGAGCACCGAGCCGCAAGCTTGTTAGGGAAGCTTTTCTGGCTCGCGATGCTGTCTGAGCACCGAGCCGTAAGCTTGTTAGGGAAGCTTTTCTGGCTTGCGATGCTATCCGAGCGCCGAGCCGTAAGCTTGTTAGGGAAGCTTTTCTGGCTCGCAATACTATCCGAGCACCGAGCCGTAAGTTTGTTTTTTAATGAGAACTAATACGAAGCCACAAACTTGTTTTAAGAAAGCTGGCATATTTACAACATATTTGAACTTTACACAAAATGAGGCACGACGTGCCGATTACATTCTTCACAATTTACATGGGACGGAGGCTAGTTCTCTCCTCCTAGGAACTTGATGAGGTGCTCCGCATTCCAGGGCCTCTTGACGGCCTTGCCTTCTGTGTTGGTTAGGTGGTACGTTCCCGGATGCACAACCTCAGATACTTTGTAAGGGCCCTCCCAGTTTGGGGCCAATTTTCTTTTCTGGCTGAGATTGGATACAGCCAACTTTCGGAGGATGAGATCTCCGAGTTTAATGTCGGTGGGACACACCTTCTTATTGTAGAGCCTTTCGATCCTTTGTTGGTAGATGCTCCTTCGGATGGTGGACTTCTCCCTGACCTCGTCTATGAGGTCCAGGTCAGCTCGCAGCTGTGCAGAGTTGCTTGCTTCGTCGAAAGCCATGATCCAGGGCGAAGGGACCCCGATTTCCCGTGGAATGACGGCCTCCGCACCGTATGTCAAATTGAATGGCGACTCCCCCGTAGGGATTCTCTTTGTCATCCGGTGGGCCCAGAAAATGCTTGGCAGCTCATCGACCCATAACCCCTTGGCCGAGTTATCGAGTCGTTTCTTGAGGCCGTCGAGAATTTGGCGGTTCGCGTTCTCGACCTGACTGTTTGACTGGGGATGGCATACCGAGGAGAAGCGCTACTGGATTCCGAGATCTTTGCAGAACTTTCGGAAATGCTTACCCGCAAACTGAGTTCCATTGTCTGTGATGAGCACCTGTGGGATCCCGAACCGACAGAAGATGTGTTTTCAGAAAAACTGTGGGGTCTGTTGCTCGGTGATCGTTGCTAATGGCTCTGCCTCGATCCACTTCGTGAAGTAGTTGATTGCCACTATGAGAAACTTTCGTTGGCCCGTTGCCTTTGGAAATGGGCCTACCAGATCCATCCCCCACATTGCAAAAGGGGTCGGACTGGCCATGAAACGGAGGTTTGCTTGCGGAGCCCTCTTCACTGGGGAGAACCGTTGACAAGGACCGCACCTCTTTACTAGGGCAAGGGTGTCTTGCAACATAGTGGGCCAATAGTACCCATGATTCAAAGCCTTCCGCACGAGCGAGCGGCTTCCCATATGGCATCTGCCGATCCCTTCGTGTAGCTCCTTGAGGGTGTACTTTGCTTCATCAGGGGTCAGGCCGCGGAGGTAGGGTCTGCCATCTGTCGTTGTGTAGGACCTTTTAAAGAGTGTTGCATCGATTACGGCGAACCATTCTGAACGGACCCTGACCCACCTTGCTTCGGCCCAGTCTTCGGGGAGTTCTTCCTTGATTAGAAATTTCTTGATAAGAGTGGTACAGTCGTCGGGAGGAGCTCCGTTTTCAACGCAGAGAGCCTCGGGGAAGTCGGTACTTGGCTTCAATAGGACTTCAATCAGGACGGTTCGGTCGAGGCCCGCAAAGGATGAGGAAGCTAACTTTGACAGGGCATCGGCCTGGGCGTTCTGCTCCCTGGGGATCCTTAGGACTGCCGACACGTCGAAGGACGCCAATAGCCGTTGGACCACGGCCAGGTACCTGATCATCCGATCGTCACAGGCCTCGTACTCTCCCGTGATCTGGTTGACCACAAGATGAGAGTCACTAAAGGCCTTGATCTGTCTGGCGCCAGCCTAATGAGCCAGGGTGAGCCTGGCGATCATGGCCTCGTACTCAGCCTTTTTGTTAGAGGCCAAAAAGTTGAGGCGGAGGTAGTATTGGAGGAAGCCATCTGGACCCTGCAGAATGATGCCCGCACCACTCTCCGCTTCGCAAGAGGAATCATCGATGTAAACTTCCCACGTCTGGTTAGCTTCCTCGCTTGTCGGTTGCTCAGAGATGGTGCATTCTGTAATAAACTCCGCGAGGGCCTGTCCTTTTATAGCTATCCTCGATTGATAGCCAATGTCGTACTGACTGAGCTCGATCGACCATTTGACTAGTCGTCCCGAGCTCTCGGGCTTATAGAGCACGGCCTTCAGAGGTTGGTCCATAAGCACCTGGACGGAATGTGCCTGAAAATATGGGCGGAGCTTCCGTGCGGCCATGACCAGGGCATATGCTATTTTCTCCATCCTGGAATATCTGGTCTCGGCGTCGAGCAGGACCTTGCTCACATAGTACAGAGGCTTTTGGACTCCTTCTTCTTCTCGAACGAGGATGGCGCTGAGCACGGTCTCCGAAGCCGAAAGATAGAGCTAGAGTGGCTCACCTGGTTCTGGCTTGCTGAGGAGAGGAGGGTTGGCGAGGTACTCCTTTAATTGGACGAATGCCTCTTACTGCTGAGTACCCCATTCGAACCCTCCGGTTCCATGCAGTGCCTTAAAGAATGGAAGGGACTTCTCTCCGGATTTGGAGAGGAAACGGCCGATGGCCGCCAGACTTCCCGTCAGCCTCTGGACTTCTTTGATGTTCCTGGGAGGGGCCATGTCTATTATGGCCTGGATTTTTTCGGGGTTCGCCTCGATGCCGCACTGGCTGATGATGAACCTGAGGAACTTTCCTGAGGAGACACCGAATGCACACTTCGCCGGGTTGAGCCTCATGTTGTGGGTCCGAAGGACCCCAAAGGCCTCTTCCAGGTCGGCGACGTGATCCTGTCCCTACTGGCTTTTGACGAGCATGTCGTCAACGTACACCTCCATGTTGCGCCCAATTTGGTTCTTAAAGACTCGGTTAACGAGCCTCTGATAAGTTGCAGCGGCATTCTTCAGCCCGAAGGGCATAACCCGGTAGCAGTAGAGCCCTTGGTCCGTGACGAGGACGTCTTGGCTATGTCGGGAGGGTACATTCGGATCTGGTTGTAGCCAGAGAAAGCATCGATGAAGGACAGGAGCTCGTAACCCGATGTGGCGTCGATCAAAGCGTCGATGCTGGAGAGAGGGAACAGATCTTTAGGGCACACCTTGTTGAGGTCAGTGAAATCTATGCAGATCCTCCAGCTTCCGCTTGCCTTTTTGACCATGACGATGTTTGCCAGCCACTCTGGGTAACTGACCTCTTGTATGAAACGAGCAGACAAGAGTTTGTCTACTTCTGCATTTACCGCCTGTTGTTGCTCCGGGGCGAACTTACATCGCTTCTGGACGACCAGCTTCAAACCGGGGATCACGCTGAGTTTGTGCATGATGAGATCCTCGGAGATACCGGGCATGTAAGAGGGCTTCCAGGCGAAGAGGTCGACATTGCGGCGAATGCAGCTGATCAGGGCGGCTTTGAGGTTGGGAGCGAGGGAGCAGCTCACTCGGAAACACCTTGACGCGTCGCCTATCTCGAACAAGACATCTTCCAGCTCGTCTGCCGGTTCTGGTTCCGGTTGGGTTCTCTTGGGTTGCAGCTCGACGACATCGAGGGGGAATATCCCACCCCCGATCACCGTCATGTAGCACTATCGTGCAGCTTCTTGGTTTCCTTGGACAATTCCGACACCAGTGTTGGTAGGGAATTTCATCTTCTGGTGATAAGCCGAGGGAACAGCCTAGAGGGAGCAGAGCCCCGGACGGTCGAGTATGGCATTGTAAGCTGCCTTGACGTTGACAACCATGAAGTCTATTGACTTGGTCCTTCGGTGTGGGGTCATACCAGCTGTGACGTCTAAAGTGACGATCCCCTCTATTAGCACCGGGACGCCGGAGAATCCATGTAATGTGTATCCGGCTAGTTTTAGCTTATCTCGGGAGAGCTTCAAGTTCTCAAAGACTTCTAGGAAGAGGATGTTTACCGAGCTTCCGTTGTCAACGAGGATGCACCGGACCTCGAAGTTTGCCATGCTGAGGCTGACAACGAGCACATCACAGTGCGGAAGCCAAACTCCTTCCAGGTCCTCCCCCGAGAAGGAGACAGGGAGTTGCTGGACCTGGGGGGAGAAGGGGCCCTGGACGGCGTTGACGTCCCGGATGAACGCCTTGCAGGAAGTGTTGGACTCCCCCCCATTGGCCCTCCGTGGACGCAGTGTAAGATGGCCTGACCCTCGAGTTCTTCAGGATCCTGGTCCCGCTCGGGGCGCTGTCTGGGCGCTCGAGGAGGAGGGGAAGCCCTCCTGTTCCTTGTGTCCCTCTGGTCCCGAGCGTCTTCCCGTTTGAACTTCCGGAGGTACCCTCGCTGGATGAGGGCCTCGATCTCGTCTTTCAGGGCACAGCAATGATCTGTGTCGTGCCCGTTGTCCCAGTGGAAGCGGCAGTAGAACCGCTGATCCCTCTTCTTACTGTTGTTGTTGTTTGGTCGGGGGGGGAATTACACGAGGTCCCTATCTTCGATCGCTAAGAGAATGGTTGACACATTATGCGTCAGCGGAGTGTATCTCTCGAAGCGAGGGACCGGAGGAACCCTTTTCGTGGTGTCCCCGTCTCTTGGAACTTTTCTTGCTGGCTCGACCTCGTCGGCCTTGCGCTTTCCCTTCCTGGGGATTTCTTTCGAGTCCTCTGGATTCAGGGCCTCCTCGGCTCTGATGTACTTTTCGACCCGATTGAGAAGATCGGGGAAATCTATCGGGGGCCTCTTTGCCAGGGAGGCCTTCAGCTGTCTATGACGGACGTTGTTCCGGAATACTACCAAGGCGACCCCTGGGTCGAGGGAGGAGACCGACTGCGTCTCAGTGGTGAACCTTCGGACGAACACCTGGAGCGACTCCTCTTCCTTCTGCCGGAGGCCAAGTAGGGTTGCACTTGTCCTCTCGGCCTTTTGTCTGGTCACAAAGTGGGCGAGGAAGTTGCCCTCCATTTGGTCGAAAGAATAGATGGAGCCGGGGGCGAGCTTGGAGAACCATTCCCGAGCCAGACCCCGGAGGGTGGCAGGGAAGGCGCGGCACAGGAGGGGATTTGATGCGCTGTGAATCATCATGAGGGTTTTGAAGCCCTCCATGTGATCAGCAGGATCACCCTCCCCATCATAAGTCTCGAATTGAGGTGGGCGGAAGTTCCGGGGTATTTCCGACTGCAAGATGGCGGTGGAGAACGGAGGTCGGATGGGCCTGTATCCGTGGTCTGGCCTCGGGCCGCCTTCGCCGAAGTGGTCGAGGCGGTCTTCCATTTCTTGGAGGTGCTTCAGGATGTCATCGTCATACTCCGGCAAGACTGTCGGGATGCGAGACACGCTGGCCTCGGCATCCAAACGGGAGCGAGAGCGGCGGATGCTCTCATCGACAGGGGTTCCCCGGATGGCCTCCATGATTTCTTTTCGGAAGTCTTGGAAATCCTGATGGGTGACCGGGGCTCGCTCGGTCCAATTTTGTTGAGGCGGTGGGCGCCGGCCGACGCGGCTGAGTGCCAGTCCCCGCCCTTGGGATGGAGGTTTGGGATGGTTCGGGGCCGAGTTGGAAGCGGCCCCTCCCCTACTCCGGCTTGCCTGCCGATTCTGGATTACCCCCCGTAGGTCGGGTTGGATCGGACGGGAGGCACCCGGTTGGAGTCCGTGACTGACCCCCGGGTTGTTGGATGCATGAGCGTCGGCGTCGATGCCCTGTGGAGGCACGTCCTGCCGACGCGCTGAGGTAACAGCTCTTGTAGCTTTGGGCGTCATGTGAGCTCCGGTTGACGGGGTACCGTTGATGGCTGAGCTCGGGCTGGCGTCTGCACTGGGAGATTCCCACAGACGGCGCCAACCTGATGCGGTTTGTTTTTGGGAGGCGTGTGGATGCACCAGGTGTGAGTTCTTACTCAATTTGTATTGGTGGAGGAAGCTCCGGTGCGGACGACCCTCAGCCGGGCGAACGGTAAGGATGTAGGCGGGAGTGAGGTGGAGGCTGGATGCTCGGTTCGGATCAGGAGGCTCGGATCTGAGGTCTTGTGTACCTGCAGACGGTCTAGAAATACCGGGTTTGGTCCCGGTGGCAGACCCTCCGACGATCTAGTCAGCTACTAAGAGAGAGTAACAGTAACTAGGGTTTTGAGTGGGAAAGATTCATTACCTAGATAAAGGGTAGGGGGTCTGGTATTTATATGAGAAACCAACCGGGTCTAGATCCGTTTGGGGCCGGGTCTGGACCCGGTTACCCGTGGACCTGACGTGGCAGAAGCCCAAGCGGTATAGGGTTGACGTGACATAGGCCTGGGCGATTTTCAGGCTAACGTGGCAGATTCGGATGATCTGGCGGTGCACGCTTCATGAAGGAATCCTGTGGCCCAGGAGGGGTCAGGTCATCTGACCCATATCGGCTACTTTCATCAAATGATTATAACAACAATAAATGCTAAAAACTGAAATGTATCCACAATGAATGTTCATTATTTGCTCATCTTGCTAAGAAATAAAACATTTCTCGACAAACATCTTGTAGACACCCCCCCCCCCCCCCCCCCCCCCCCCCCTCTCCCTTTTTTTAAGGAAAAAGTGGAGTATAGTCACCATGTTTCATTAATAAGAAATTAATAATACAAACCTAGAGAAATTGGCCAGATTACAACCTACAGACATGAAATAAAACATACATGAAGCAACATGACCCGTACAAACAACAAATCCCTCCAACAACCCTGGAGGGTGGGCCGACAAACAAGCTTGGTCCAGCAAAATTGTATGTACGTTAGTTTAGCTTCGTACACTGCCTCAATGGCACATGTACACCCACCTGAAACTAGTCTGGCAGGATTTTAACACCCATCGATCCCTACCTTCTCCTCGCTGGGGGGATCCCATCTTTGAGCTCAAGCCTCGCAGGCCGAAATACAACGTGCTACACAGTTCCCCACTTTCCACAGCAAACAACCACCTGGCCTGGTCTCACAGGCTCCATACCGAACCATCGACCTCACACACTTGAGCCACAGATCTAAGGCGTTATCTTGTAGAACATTGCCGAGCAGCAGTAGTACAATTGATAAAACATCTCACTTTTAAATGAGATATTATACATTCGGTTTCGGTTTTAGGCAGAATTAATTAAGAACGTGGAAAATCCTCATTTCTCCAGTATGGACGGCTTCCAAATATTTTTTTTATAAAAAAAATCTTATAAACATTTGAATTTTTCAATAAAGTGAACTATATTTAATAATACTAAAGCACTTTTTGGTCAAATTATATCATTGTTTACTTAACACACAGATCTTCATCAAAGAGTGATTATCAAAATTAAATCATGTTTAAAAAAATATTGAAGGATTGAATCATGCAATTTTTGAGTGGAGGTAAAATTCTACTTTAGTTTCATTTGCTAAGAAATATTTCACTTTAGTAACTAAGTGAATTTTTGGAAATATTCTGAATAATGAGAGGCCAGAGGGGGTCTCAAGCAAAACTTTTTGTTTCCATTACAAAATTTAGATTGGAGCAAGCAATTTAATAATTGGAGGGGAGTAAAAGCACAGCAACAATCTATTTTCCTTTATCAGAGCATCCACTATCGTTGTTGTCAAAAAATACATATTTGGCATTTCGTAAATAGCAATGAAGGGATAGCATTGCTATCGTTCGTGTCAAATTTTTGCCAAAATTAAAAAAAATAAGAAGATGACATTTTCGTAAATAAGATGATGGCATTTTCGTAAATATTGAAAGAACACCAAAATGAAAAAGCTTTTTTTTAAATGGCAAATTCGTAAATATGAATGACATTTTCATGAATTTTTTAAAAAATTCTGAAAAAGTAGATGGACACGGAAGATGAAATAAGATGATGGCATTTTCGTAAATATTGAAAGAACATCAAAATGAAAAAGCTTTTTTTAAATGGCAAATTTGTAAATCTGAATGATATTTTCATGAATTTTTTAAAAATTCTGAAAAATTAGATGGACACGGAAGATGATCTTCCGTCTGTCCATATTAAAATAAAAAAAATTTATTGACGGAAGAAGATCATCCATCCGTCCATATTAAAATAAGAAAATTTAATAAGACGGAAGAAGATTCTCCGTCTTCTATATTTAGCAATTGCCAAATCGGTTTCGCTATATTTGACAATCTACTGTTCACTTCCATTACCAAATATACATATATAGCGAACGATAATTAAGTGTCATTTACTAAAAAAATACATATTTTGTATATTTAGCAACTAATAGTAGATGCTCTGATTCCTCCCTTCGCCTTTTTTCCCTTTTTTTATGAGGATTCACAAGAATTGCATGTTGCTTTTATTTATTAGTCACATTCATCACATTGTTGAAAAAAAAAAAATCGCTATCAAAAAAAAAAAAAAAATCGCTAGCATCACATTAAAAGTAAGAAAAATTACAGATTGATAGTGATTGGAATGATGTTACATTAAAATATCAGGGGACAAAATGCCAAGGAAATGCAATCATTGCTTTTCTTAATTTACTTATAATTTCTAATAACTACTTTATTGAAATTATCATAAATTGCTGAGGTTACATTGAAAATAGCAAATATCTCATCAACAGTTAAATTTTATCATTTTTCACGCTCAAAGTTCTAAAAAGTTGGACTTTACACTCCCGTTTATAATTATTTTTCAACATATACTAATGGAAACATGACTTTTATTTACAACTAATTATTGTTTTACTATTCAAACTTGAGCTACATATTTGTTATTTTACTGTTTACAAGACTTTCATATAATGTATTGTTTTGAAGACGTGTCGTAGGCACGCCCACGGGCAATTCTAGTTTACTTATAATTTTTAATAATCACTTTGTTGAAATTACCATAAATTGCTGATCATACGACAGCAGCAACACCGACAACAACAAAGTTTTTTTTCCCGAACTAGCTGAAATCGGATGCATGAATTATGGCTTTATATTCTGCTTGATTTAGCACAATATTTTTTATAAGACCACAAGTTATTATATTTTTTTAAAATTGTTTTCACCCAAGTAAATTTAGATAATTTTCTATCCCTAACTCTACTATTAATATTTATTAAATCACTCTTTTTAACAGGGGCACCCTTCGTTCGCAGCCGATTGGGATAAATTCCAAAAGGGAGTCCAAGGGTCTTCATCTCAGGGTACTATTACCCAACGGGCTCCATTGAAAGTGTCGGGGATTCTATCTCCTAAGACTGATGTCTGGATGGAACATGATGATCTGCTTTCCGAAGAGGCTGCCGACCTTTCTAAGTCGGCCACTCATCTCCAGGTACTCTTACGACTTACCCCCTTTTCATTAACAGTTTTTTTGCTTTCCTTTTCTTTGTCGGTTCGATTTCTTACTATTAGTTTTAGTCCCCGGGTATCGTTACCCACCAACTTTGGGTTTTTTGACTGGTTATTAGTTTTTATAGCTCCCTTTTCGGAGGGTAGCTCTTCTACTGCTGCAGTTAATTCTTCTACTAATTTATTATCGGTTTTTAAAGCTCCCCTTTCGGAGGGTAGCTCTTCTACTGTTGCAGTTAATTCTTCAACTATTTTATTATCTCGCTTCCCTTATTTTATGGACCTTAAGCACCTGTGTCCTTCTTCATTCTGTAATTTAGAATCTCTTTCTCCCCCTCCACAATCTCATGTTCTGGGCCATGCCCCTTCTCCTTCTCCTCCAAAGGAGGGAGCATCTGTTTTGGAGGAGCTCCCGCAGTGTGAACTTTCTAAAGTTTATTCTAAGAGGTCCAAAGTTAAAGTTTGTTCTCCGGGGCACAAATCCCCGTTCTCCTTCATTCGCTCCAGCGCTCGTAGAGACTTCTGCTGATATCAAGCCGGAAGAGCAAGGCTAAGAGCAGTTCCCAATTCTCCTCTAAGTCGAATGCCTCTCTTGCGGCTCAGGTTAGACACTTGGATATTCCTCCTCCGATCCCAGATTCTCACCACCCACCTACATGGGGCTCCATATACCAAGTGCACTTTGACTCTTTATCTTACCCGGACATGATTTCCCTTGCGAATCATATGGGGTTTCAGGTTGATTCAAGTAATTTCTTGGAGTTTGACTCCATTCGTCTTCGTGAACATTCCAGAGCTTCTGAGAGTGTTAGTTCTCATGATTAGTATTTCTTTGAACATTCGTGGACTTCAGAGCAAAGTTAAGCAACAAGCTCTGTTCAATCTCATTTCTTCTCATCATTGTAACCTGGTCTCTATTCAGGAGACTAAGCTGGCATCCATTCCCCCCACCATCCTACGCTCCATTGGTGGCTCTAGGATTTCTAGATGGATCTCTCTAGATGCTATCGGTTCTAGGGGCGGTATTTTATTTGGCTTCAAAGATTCCTGTTTCACCCTGATTTCTGTCCTTCGCATGACTTTCTTCCTTGTTGTTCGCCTTCAATGACACGAATTTAATTGTTCCCTTACGTTTGTTTCGATCTACGGCCCTTCCACCGCAGATCGCCGTTTCTTATTCTGGCAAGAGTTTGATTCTTTCATTAACCACATTAGTGGTTTTTAGGTGTTCTGTGGCAACTTTAACGTTACCATATTTACTCATGAGAGATCTAGGAATGCTTCCATTAGCTCTAATTCCTCCCGTTTCAACGATTGTATTCAATCCCTTAATTTAACGGACCTCCCGCTTAATGGCAGATCCTTCACATGGTCTAATATGCGGCTAGCTCCGTCCATGACCAAATTAGACCGTTTTCTTATCTCACCTGATTGGATCTCCTTTTTCCATAATTCGTTCGCGTCTGCTCTTCCGAATCCTGCTTCAGATCATGTGCCTATCGCTCTGCATTCTAACTACAACATTCATAAGCCGTTCAAGTTCAGGTTTGAAAAATTTTGGTTGCAAGACCAAGTCTTTGTTAACCTTGTTATCGAATGTCTCTCTTCGATCACGGGTTCTCATGGGATTGGCAGGATCCTGCTGAAGCTCCATGCTATCAAACATGGTTGCAAGATCTGGAGCAAAGAGCGTTTTGCCCATGCCAACGCTCTTAAGCATTTTTTTCTTTCCTCCATTGATTCCATCGACAAGCTTGAAGAGCTAGGCCCCATTCCTGATTCCCTCCGGTCGAATCGGTATTCTTTCAAACGGGAATTAGCGTCCATTCTCCACCATGATCACATTAAATGGGCTAAGAGGGCCAAGTTACGGTGGCTTAAGGAGGGAGATGCCAATACCGCCTTCTTCCATAATTTTGCCTTTCATCGGCAACGATGTAATCGTATCTCGTCCATTGTAGACAATGGCGATGAGCTTACCTCTTATTCTAATTTTCATGCTACCTTCTTGCGTTTTTATAAACTTCTTTTGGGTACCTCTAAGCACCGTTCTATCCAACTGGACTGGGACCAACTCTATGGTCCGAATACTCATGACCTTTCTTGTTTGGAAGCCCCTTTCACCCTCGAAGAAATCAGATCAGCTGTCTTCTCCTTGAGAAGTGACTCAGCCCCCGGGCCTGACGGATTTCCCTCCTTCTTCTTCCAAAACTTTTGGGAGTATCTTAAAGGTGATCTCCTAGAGATGTTCGGAGACCTTCATCAGGGATCCTTCTCTTTTGATCGCATTAACTATGCGCATATTATTCTTATTCCTAAGATTGTGGGGGCTAATTCTGTCAATAATTTTAGACCTATTAGCCTTCTCAATTCGACTTTCAAGATTATTATGAAAGTCCTCTCTACTCACCTCAATACTGTCATTTTCCCTCTAATTGATCATGCTCAATTGAATTTTATCATGGATCGTTTTATCCTTGACAGTGTTGCCTTCGCTCAAGAAATTATTTTTGAATGCCACAGATCCAATTCTGAGGGCATCATGCTCAAACTAGACTTTGAGAAAGCATATGATAAAGTTAGTTGGGACTTCCTTCTAGACATCCTTTTACATCGTGGTTTTGGCCCTAAGTGAATTGCGTAGATTAAGTCCAGTCTCTTTGCTGGCACGTCGTCGAACATTATTAATGGATTGGAAGGCAACAAGTTTAAATGTAAATGTGGTCTCCGTCAAGGAGACCCTATTTCTTCCCTTCTGTTCACGCTTGTAGCGGATATTTTTAGTAGATTGCTCTGGAATGCTTGGAACGCTAACGCCATTGAAGGGCTTGGCGGCCATCATAGCTTCCGGGGGGTTCTTAACTTGCAGTATGCCGACGACACTATTATCTTTGCCAAACCCAATGGTTGCACCCTTCACAATCTTAAACTGCTTCTTTATCTATTTGAAAATGCTTCTGGGTTAGCTATTAACTTCCAAAAAACTCCTGTCCTCTGTCTTGGAGGCTCTATCAATCGTCAATTCGAGATTGCGCAGTTCTTTAATTGTGCCAATGCTTCTTTCCCTGTCAAATATTTGGGTATTCCCCTACGATAGGGCAAGTTACATAAAGAGGACTGGTCACCTATCATAGACAAAGTTGAGTCTAGACTCAACGTCTGGTCGAATAAACACCTATCTCGGGGAGGGCATTTGATTTTGGTGAACTCGGTCCTCTCTTCTATCCCGCTATATATGATGTCTTTCTTCTACGTTCCTTCTTGGGTTATCAATAGGATCGATCAAATCCAACGGAATTTCTTTTGGCCGGGCTCCGATCTCTATAGACCAGGTATGTATCTTTGTAATTGGAAGCTAGCATGCTCCTCCAAAGTAGCTGGTGGTCTGGGTATCCCGGGTCTCAGGCACCAAAATTTGGCCCTTTTGGGCAAGTGGTTATGGAGAGTGATCAACGAGGATCACTTACCTTTGGCCCAGATCATCTCCCTTAATTGCTACCGCCAACAACGGATTTTGGATTTCAATCCTTCATTATCCTCCAGAGCGTCCCCATTCTGGAAAGGGGTCAGGAAAGTATCTGCTCCTTTCCTTTGCAGCATTTTCCACGCTTGTGCAGCTGGATCCCAAACCAAATTCTGGTTGGATTTATGGTTCGGTAATATCAAGCTTGTGTCTGCTTATCCTGGCCTATTTCAGCTCGCTTCTAACCCTTCTGCCACTGTGGCCGATTATTGCTCGGTCCATAACAACTCCAGAGAGTGGCAGATCTCCTTTTCCAGCACTCTCCCTCCCCCTTGAGTCAGAGCTTTCCAAGCTTTTTGAGAGCTTGATCAACTACTCTTGGCACCCCTCTGATGTTTTCAGGTGGCGATGGACCAGCTCTGGAACCTTCTCGGTCAAATTGTTCTATAATTTTCTCAATTTTGGTGGTGTTAGATCGGCCATCGCTCACCATATTTGGGGTTGCTGTGCTCCTCTCAAGGCTAAAATACTTACTTGGCTCGCTCTTAACAACAAGTTGCTCACGGTGGAGGTTCTCAATAAAAGAAACCTAGTCTTTGGCCAACTTTGTCTTTTGTGTTCTAATTGCTCCGAGGATGTAGATCATCTTTTTGTACACTGTAACTTCTCTTCCAAACTATGGGCTATCTCTGCGATCGCTTGGCAAGTTACTTCTCCCCCCCCTCCCTCCACCTTAATCACCTGCTAGAATCAACACTTGATTAGGATAAAGTTTCGCAAAGCTTGGTTTCTATCCATTATGATTATAATTTTGGTTATTTGGAAAGAGAGAAATTCTCGTATTTTTCCGCTTAAGTCCAAGCCCATTGACTCCATTATTGATGACTTTATTTTCTTTTCTACTCATTGGACCTCAGTTCTACCTCATTATAAAGTTAAGGCGATGAGTATGCACCGCCTTACTGAGGCGGCCCAATTTTTACGTTCTTAGTGTTTTCACTATTCATTTTGCTTATCTCTATTTATGTTATTCTCCAATTTTTTTTTTGCTGTTAATTGTTGTTTCTTTTTTGTCTTTTTTCAAGCTTGAGACGATTTCAGTTCTGTCTCTATTATTTTTGTCGCTCTGAGGTTTTTTGTGGGGGTTAGGGATCGGTCTCAGTTACTCTTGATCCTGGTGGGGTTCCTTGGAGCTGGAATTTTTGGCCCTTACTTTTCGGTGCAGCCTGTAATTCTGGCTGATTTGTTAACTCTCTCCCTCTACTGCAACTTTGGGTTTTCTGCTACCCTTGTGTAGTTTCTGTTGTTACTATGTTGTCTCTCCTTACACTCATTGTGCCTAATCTGTGTTCTCCGTTAATGCATGTTGTTAGTGTTTACTTTTCTCCACGCATTATTTTTCTTGTTTGGATTGGTTTGGAATTGCGGGAATTTTATGTGTTTGGCTGCCTGTTGTTGCCGTGGAAGCGGGCTTCTTTTCTCTGAGGGCATTGAGGTCTATGGTTTCGCGGCCCATGGCTGTTGTTCATGGTGCAGGAAGATCTTTTAGCCGCTGGTCTTGCCTGTGTTGAGATGTTCTTTTAATGTACTGCCTCTCTAGCAGTCGCCCTATTGTGGCTTTGTTGGTTCGTTTCCACTGGGTTTGTTTTATTGTTCTGCTCTGTTTCTTATTGTTTTGCTTTATTTAGCTGAGATTGTAACGCCCCGAATTCCAAATAAGACCGAATTCGAGATTCCACGGGATCTTTACTTCACTTCGTACAATTTTATAAAGAAATTAAAACTTTTCAATAATACATCAGAGTTCATTACATCTTTGTTTATACAACGGAAGAATACAATAATGAAATAAAATACAACTTGTACAACTATAACAATGTAAATCATCAACTACATCATTACATCTTTACTACTTCGTAAAAGTCCATTACCTACATATTAAGGTGTGGGCACGTCAGTCACTTATAACTGACGAAAATATTATACTCGGCTATCCTCTCTATGCCGTACATATAACGATCTCATTACTTTAACAAACCACAAAAATTGAATGAACAATAAAGTGTTAATTTCTGACTACGCTAAACATGTAAGTGTATGTTATACCTTAATGCCTAATGCACATATTTTATACTACGATGACATTAATACACACTTGTTCGGATTCTATGCATCCCATACTACATAGGTCCGAGGACAAGCGCCTATGTACTCCACAATAAAGGGTTCAATCCCTCACCATTAAACTACCTAGTAATAAAGCAAGGTTTAGATCATTCCATGAATATGGATCCCAGCCTCGCTGGCTATTTTAACAAATCCCTCATCGTGCGAATCATCCCGCAAGTGCCCCCTAGCCCCGGTATACGTATATACATTGGAGTATGGTAAATATCCGCCTGACTACGCTAAGTCCCAGATTTAAAAATAAAAGTCCATCTCCCACAAGCAACCACAGTCCACCAACTGAGTCTATAGCTACGGAGATCCACCACCGACTATATAGAAGCAACCCACTTACGTTTGCCCAGGTTTATTACATCTTCACTTATGTGCCTAATTATTTAGTTCAAGACATGAATAAATTTTCAAGTCTAGAATTAGTTTTACCTCCTACCAGACTTAATCAAACAAATACGAGATAGCTCCATGACCATATCTCAAAATCACATCTCAAAATCTTTTATTTCAATAGTGCCGGTACCCGAGGTCTTACTAATTCTAAATCACAATTTCTCATGTACAAGAATCATGGGTACACATACTCTTTCAATAAACATGTCTTAAACCTAGATATATTCATCTTCAACTCATTCACAAATGGTCAATAACTTGTCTTGACACTAATCATGATCTAGTTATTCATTTACAATCTCTATAAGCAATTAATTTCTTTCAAGAATACATCTTTATCACATGAAAATCTTATTCACTAATTTAAGCTCATATAATGTATCTCAACCACATCAACAATTCTTAAATCAAGTGTAATCTTTTCAGAAATAATTCACTTCACACAAACATATTCTTCTCTTCTAAAAAAAATATAAATTTCATACTCTTTACTAATTAAAATCTTAAATTAGAATTCACTTTTCTATTTCAATTCTCTCTTTTTTACTTCTCAAATATACTTCAAAATCTCTACAACTATTTTTAATAAATTTCATTTTAATTTATAGGAATTCTAAAATTTTCCTCCAAAATTTCTCTTTACATTAAGAACTCATTTAAATCATTAAAACCCATAAATAAAACTTGCGGTTACTGGGTCTTGAACCCGTGACCCCCTAACCAGCGCCCAAAGCCACCGCTGCTAGCCAAATAGTCCGTATAGACTTGGTGTTCAGTTACTACTTCGAAATCCCTTTAAACATAGTTTTCGGGTTTGGATAAAATTAAAATAAAACACACACAAAATGTTGTAGGCCACAGGATTCGAACCAGGCCGAACAAGGAGACAACGCAATGCCAGACCACCAGGCCAGACGCGCCCAACGATATCAAGTCCTTTCTTCGACTTTTGTTCAAACCCTCTGTCATTCTTTTATTTTCAAATAAAAAACTTGATTCTTCATTTAATCTAATCTTTTGTTAGACTAAAATTTGTTCATATATATACTGAATTTATTTTCTAACAGTATCTCATAGATTAAAATCATATTTAGGAAAATAAACTAGCTTTCAAATTACTTTCTCTTATTAATAAACATGAATTTGTATTTACTCAATTTAATCAAAATAGCACATTAGATCTTTTATGAACAATCAAATGACTTCCATAGTATCAAATTTACTTTACAAAAATTCATTTGCTTATCAAAAGAAAATTTCCAACAATGGTTCATACAATCAATTATTTCTTCATTTATGTATACTAGTGCATGGCAAAAAAATAATTCTTTTCTCATTAACAACTACATGATGAAATTTAATCTACTAATCATAACATGATTCACTACTATTCTTACCATGTCCTATAGAATAGATTATTCTACTTTATCAAACCAAAATATAATACTTATTTATTTTTACTAGCATGCATAGTTCTAAAATTAGAAAGCATGAGAACACCCACCTCTAGTGAAGATTGAAATCAATAAAAAAATTGGAACAACTCCTAGCGTCTAGCAATTCCTTCTCCTCTTAGCAAGACCTTCTCCAAGCAAGAACTCCTCCAAACAAGAACACTATACTCTCTTTCTTTTTCTTTCTTTTATTTTGATTTTGTTTTGGTGCAAAAGAGAAGGAGAAATGTGGTGCTATTTATAGAGTAATGTTGGGGTTCAATGTGCAAAATTACACACCTAATAAATTACTCAAATTTAATTTTTCAACCTTTCATTTTCTCAACTCTAAAAACCCTCAACCTTTCACTACTCCACCTCTTCAAAAACTCAACTCCCACCTCTTCAATAACCAAACTCCCAACCTCCTGACTCTTTCTCTCCCCACTACACAAAACCGAAGCCAGTACACTAGTGTGCTGTACAGGAAACCGGTGGGCCCCCCATGTGGAAGGACGTCAACTTCAAATGCAAAACAGCCCACTTGCTGTTTTCATTTCAATGATGTGGGCCCCCACCAAACATTCACACCATATATTCATTTAGATTACAATGAAATATATTCACCAACAGCCACAACATTACCATTCTATATATATATATATATATATATACACACACACACACACTGTATGATAGTTTACTTAAAATCTAGCATTCTAGATTTTAAGTAAACTATCATACAGTATATATATATATATCTATATCTATATGAGTCTTCTTCCGTTGCAAACGGGTCGCTAGCGGGTCTGTTCATACAGACCCGTGCGAACTTTGATCTGAACCGTTGGAACTTTGATCCAATGGTCCAGATATTTTTTTGTAAAAATTTGCCTTAACCCGTCATTAGGAATGACGGGTTAAGGCTAAATTTTATTTTAAAAAATTGCCTTAACCCGTTCTTGGGAAGAACGGGTTAAGGCAATCTAAAATCATTTAGCGGTGCATTCAGATCGTCTTCTTCGAATCGCCTCACTCTCGCTCCTTCTTCTTTCTTCGGCGAACCCAACACCCAAAAAAATCCTAGCTCCCCCTAATCCGTGATCTACAGCTCCGTCCGCTCCCCCTCCTCTCTCCAAACTCCAAAGTTCGAAACCTTACTCTTTCATCCCCTCTTCGATACGAAATCGAAACCCTAGTTCTCCTCCAAATCGATTCTTTAGCTTCATTTGGACCTAATTTGTAAGGTATATAGACTATTTCTTTACCTCAGTAATCTATATTTGTATTTATTTTTAAATTTGTGTATACTAAAATATTTAGATAGTGGGGAAAAATTTAATTTGCCTTAATAGATTTCAGATGTAGAATTGGGTTGACTTTAACTATATTCAATTGTCGAATTTATTTTCTTGCGTTAGTAATTTGTAGAACTAGAATAGTATATACAAAATTAGTTAGAAAATTTTCAGTGCGGTTATGGTTGAAAACCCTGCAAACGACCGTAAAAAAATACGAAACTTTGCGAGTAGATTCGTCTCACGTAGTACAAGCCACTCCAAGTTGTAGAAGTGAGTTTTGACTCATGATTCGAGAGATCCGGCCGCGTATCGCTTTCGGTTGAAAAAAACCAAGTAAAGCGGTACACGGCTGTATCTCCCGAACCGTGACTCGAAACTCACTTCTACAAGTTCGGGTGGATAGCCCTACGTGAATTCGACCATGTCGGAAAGTTTTGTAATTTTTGGATGCCGTTTGTGCGGTTTTCTTAAATTCCTCGCATGAGAAGCTTTTGACTTAGAATTTTGTAAGTGCGGTTAGATTAGAAAACCCTTCAAACGATATCCAAAAAATTTAAAACTTTGCCAGTTGGTTGGTGTATCCTATGAGAAGTCAACCCAACTTTTAGAAGTCAGTTTCGACTCATGGTTCGAGAGATACGGCTACGTATCGCTTTCGGTTGAAAAAACTAAGTATAGCGGTGCACGGCCGTATCTCGCAAACCGTGACTCGAAACTCGCTTCTACAAGTTCGGATGGCTTGCCCTACGTGAATTCCATCAAGTCAGAAATTTTTATAATTTTCAGTTGCCGTTTGTGCGATTTTCTTAAATTCCTCGCATGAGAAGCTTTTGACTTAGAATTTTGTGAGTGCAGTTAGATTAGACTACCCTTCGAACGATATCCAAAAAATTTGAAACTTTGCGAGTTGGTTGGTGTCTCCTATGAGAAGTCAAACCAACTTGTAGAAGTGAGTTTCGACTCACGGTTCGAGAGATATGGCCGCGTATCGCTTTCGGTTGAAAAAAATCAAGTATAGCGGTGTACGGCCGTATCTCCCGAACCGTGACTCAAAATTCGCTTCTACAAGTTCGGGTGGCTTTTCCTACATGAATTCAACCAAGTCAGAAAGTTTTGTAATTTTTAGATGCCGTTTGTGCGGTTTTCTTAAATTCCTCGCATGAGAAGCTTTTGACTTAGAATTTTGTAAGTGCGGTTAGATTACAATACTCTTCAAATGATATCCAAAAAAATTGAAACTTTGCAAGTTGATTGGTGTCTCCTATGAAAAGTCAACCCAACATGTAGAAGTCAGTTTCGACTCACGGTTCGAGAGATATGGCCGCATATCGCTTTCGGTTGAAAAAAACCAAGTATAGCGGTGCACGGCCGTATCTCGCAAACCGTGACTCGAAACTCGCTTCTACAAGTTCGGGTGGCTTTACCTACGTGAATTCAAACAAGTCGGAAAGTTTTATAATTTTTGGATGCCGTTTGTGTGATTTTTTCAACTTCCTCGCATGAGAAGTTTTTGACTTTGAATTTTTTAAGTGCGGTTAGAGTTGAAAACCCTTCAAACGATATCCAAAAAATTTGAAATTTTGCGAGTTGTTGGTGTCCCCTCTGAGAAGTCAACCCAACTTGTAGAAGTCAGTTTCGACTCATGGTTCAAGAGATACGTCCGCGTATCGCTTTCGGTTGAAAAAAACCAAGTATAGCGGTACACGGCCGTAGCTCGCAAACCGTGACTCGAAACTCGCTTCTACAAGTTCGGGTGGCTTGCCTTACGTGAATTCGACCAATTCAGAAAGTTTTATAATTTTCGGATGTCGTTTGTGTGGTTTTCTCAACTTCATCGCATGAGAAGTTTTTGACTTAGAATTTTCTAAGTGCGGTTAGAGTTGAAAACACTTCAAACCACCTCCAAAAAATACGAAACTTTGCGAGTAAGCTGATCTCACTCAACACAACCCACCCCAACATGTAGAAGTGGGTTTCGTGTTACGGTTCAAGATATACGGCCGTGTATCGGTTTATTTGGGTTTTTTTACAACATAAACCATCTTACACGCCCGTACCTCTTCAACCGAGATTTGAAACTCACTTCCACAAGTTGGGGTGACTTATGCTACGTGCATTCAACCAATTTGACCTTTAGTCTTTTTTTTGTTTTCATTTGTGCGTTTTTTCCCACAATCTCGGTATGTTTTTTTTGTTGTCATTTGTACCAACCACATTTTAAATTTTTTATTACATAGATAAATGGCTAGAATAAGGTAACCGAGAAGCCCATCTGCTACCACTAGTGGCGCACCAACTACTGAGGTAAGATTGATTATTATTATTGGTTTTAAATACGAATATGTAACATTATCTCATTAAGAACATTTGTTATCTTTATTCATGTAGGTTGGTAGCCATTAATCCACATCTGCTGAGGCAGGTCTGTCGTTCTCGGTTCCCGTTACATCACTCGGACCCGTGGACACAAGCATGCTCACCTTGCAACCCAAACACCGATCCGAAGCCGTGTGGAATGGGTCCGATAAAAAATGTAACTTCCGGAAGCACGCAGTTCTTCCTTTCGACCCCCATATCACGCTGTACTTGGTGGAGGCCGGTTTCTACGGAGCAAAATTGATGGGTTCAGTGAAGCTAGATCGGCCGCTACTTACAGCTCTAGTCGAGCGATGGAGGCCGGAGACCCACACATTCCACCTACCAGTGGGTGAGATTACCGTGACCCTACAAGATGTGGCAATGATAACTGGACTACCAATAGATGGATTTGCCGTGACGGGGAACATGGACTTCGATCGAGTCGAAGTTGTTCGTGACTTACTCAGTATCGACCTACAGTTGATAGTACTCCAAAGAAGAGAGGCCGTTGAAAAAGAAACCCTCGATAATGTGCCCGCAAATGTTGATGAAAATTTATTGTATGAACAAATAGAAGCTGCGAAAGATAAAGCGGAGGCTGAAGTGATGGATGAAACTTTCGATGGTAAATCACTGTACATCAGTTGGTTAAAATTTCAGTTCGAGGAGGAATATTTGGCCCCCAATTCGGATGAGCAAACCCTAAGGTACTATGCACGTGCATGCATTTTTAGTCTGATAGGGGGAGTGATCTTCCTGAACTCATCCGGATCAACCGTGCCCGCTAATGTACCTACGGTTGTTGGAGAATTTCCAGTATGCAGGTCGTTTCAGTTGGGGGAGTGCGGCATTGGCGCTACTAAATAAGAATTTGTGCACATGTTCTTTAGGTGGCGTACAGATGAGTGGCCCAATAGGTGCTACTGCAGATCTGGAGTTGGGAACGCATCCACATTGGACGTCCCCGTATTATTCAGGTTATACCGGATTGGTTGGCCGACCCGGAGGCAGCGGAGTTGTTACCTCCTCTAGGAGCATATTGGGCGGGGCGGCACACGTGGGTCGATAACCCACGCCAATCGTTGACCTACTACAGAGATGAGTTAGACAACCTGCGGGATGAATTCGTCAATTGGGAATCGTACTCGACCGCCAGGTTGCAACGAGTTCCTCCAGTCTGCGTAGACAGTGCCCTTTGGTTGACGGCTGCACCTCTTGTGAATTTTGGAGTTGTCGAGTTCCAGTATCCTGATAGAGTCTTGCGGCAATTTGGATATCAACAAAAGATTCCCGAGGTCAGGTCATATGATAAAAAGTTACACGAGGTGAGGGGAACGGGACGAGTGCCCAACTTCGATTGGGCTGATTACCATCGTTACGATGTTGCCAACTGGAACACCATGCGACGGGTAATGACATCGAATATAATGTTCGTCGTGATACCATATGATGGCTCCCTCCAGCAGGCATACATGATATGGTACAAGCGAATAACACGGTTGTATGTTTCTCCAAAGGCCGCTGTACCAGCTGGTGTGCAAATTCCGATTCCCCCTACCCAGGCAGAACCAGCTCCAGCATATTCCTCCTCCCAGCCGATGTACCAACCAAAGGCTGAGACATATCGAAAAATGGTTAGTCAAATTTAATATAGTTCGTCTGCATGTGCTGTAATTAAGTGATGCCGTTAAGTATGAATGATTTTTAAATTCGAATTTTTCACCAAATGTAGATTGAAAACACATGGGAGAACGTTCGAATAGCTGCTCGCATCTTGAAGACTAGGGTACCCGAGAGCTTCAAGGAGGTAATGCAGAAGATGCTAGCGTCGTGCCGTCGTACTCTTGAGGACGCGGGTGAAGGTCCACAACTTGAGGCGTATTTGAGAGCCAACTTGCCAGCAACGGGTTCTAGGCGAAAGAACGTGACAAGACCAGGAATTCACATCGCCGAGCCACAACAACTACACGAACAGCCAAATCCCGAAGATGTTGATGAGGAACAGTGGTCGGATGATCCTGATTCCCCCCAGACACAAGGCAGACGGCGAAATCCTCAAAGGAAGCGGAACCCTCCCGATCAATTCACACCAAGCGGTCACAAGCCGCATGGTCGTAGACGGTAGTATCTAATACTCTGTAATAGCGTAGCTTTTGGTTGTTGATTTTGTTATTACAGTAACTAATGCATAGTTTGTTTCTATGTTGATAAATTGTTGTAGGTGAATACCGGGCATGGTGTGCAAACCAACAGTGGAGAACGCCTTCATTTGTAATTTTTTTATTTTGGACATGTGCAACTTGATATGTATAAATTTTGTGTAAATTTTTGAAAATTGTATTGATTTCAATTAATTATGTGGTTTGATTGACATTGTACATTTGTATGCTTCAAGTTTCTTATCAAGATATTTGTTGTATTATATACTTTGATGTGATGTGAAGTGAATTTGTGAACAACATTTGATGAAGTCGTTTCTGTATCAGCAAAAAAGTACACAGACAAACACAAACAAAAAGTGCTGCACAAATATCTATACTTAACCCGTTATTGAGGATAACGGGTTAATTGAGCTTAGCTCGTTATCACCAATGACGGGTTAAATAGAGAGATATTGACAGTCCTTTGGAAGCCTACAGACAATGTCTTAATAAAGTTTTGCTAATATGGCTCTTCTTAACCCATTATTGTGAACACGGGTTAGGTGAACTTAACCCGTTAATCACGATAACGGGTTAGGTAGAGCAATATTGGCAGTCCTTTAACTCCTACAGACCAAAAGGACTGCCAATATCGCTCTCTTTAACCAGTTCTTGTGAAGAACGGGTTAAGTTCACTTAACCCGTTGTTCACAAGAACGGGTTAGGTAGAGAGTTATTGGGCAGGACCTTACCCAACTTTTCAAAATATACTGCCTAAATCTATCTACTTAACCTGTTCTTAAGGATAACGGGTTAAGGTCACTTAACCAGTTATTCATAAGAACGGGTCATAAGAACGGGTTAGGGAGAAAAAAAATTTGGGTTTTCTAGAAATTTCTCTTCACTCTTTGCGAACATTGTCTCCTGAACTCTGCAAAGTGACATTAATATGCCCATAATTGTTTATATTTTTTATTAATTTCCATTTATTGCTACGTAACTAACCAATATAAAATCGTTTACATTAAAGGTGTAAAAGTTCAAAAAATAAATTATGATATTTTAAACCAAGGGTTAAGGTTAGGGTTAGGTTAAGATAGGGTTGTGTAGGGTTAGGGTTAGGGTTAGTAGTGAGTATTTGTTTTTTGTTTTGATTAATTAGGTTAATATTTGTAGATCCCCACTATTAGATTTCACTTTGCAACATGTGGAACCACATGTACAACATGGCAATAAGGCTAACTTGTAGTACAAGTCGTTAACTTGTAGTACATTAACAGGCCGTTCTAAATTCCCAGATTAATCCATCCAACCATCAGTCAATCAATTTGATGCTCCCGCATGTGGGAATGTACATATGGTTTAAACACATATATAGGCTACATGTGGGGATGTACATGTGGTTTTTCTCATATATAGGCTACATGTAGGGATCTACATGTGGTTTTTCTCATAAAAAATTTCCACAATCTAGAGTGTAGGACGTTGTCTCCACCAAAGAAGTGTTGTTGTCCTCTAAGCCAAGTGACCACCACAAGCCAGAAGACTTTGAACATACACCTAAGTGGGAAAAAGCACCAAGCTAAACAAGCAGAACTCAATCTCAAAGCAGAACTCAACACCCGCCTACTATTATTGCAGACATCCCCACATGTAGCCTATATATGGGAAAAACCATATGTACATCCCCACATGTCAAGCCATATAACAAAAAAGTCCTAACCCTAACCTTAACCTTAACCTTAACCTTATACTTGTATACCTACCCCTTTATATTTTTTGGAATATTTTTAAAGCATATTACCTTTATAATTTTATATTGGTTAGATAGACCAAAAAAATTGTAACGTAAAAAAAAATTATAAACAATATATACGCGTATATCATCTTTCTTTCGTGTAGAGTTCCAGGAAGACTGTTCGTAAAGACAGATAAATTTTATTCTTTTTTTTTAAAATTTTTTTTCCTTAAGCCAGCCTATACATGTGGGGATATACATGTGGTTTTCCCCATATATAGGCTTCATCTCTATCTTCATCTTCCGTCTGTCTCTATTAACAGAGAATCTACATGTGGTTTTTCTCTTACATGTGGGGGTTTACACTTGATTTTTTCATAGTGGATAGGCTACATGTGGGGATCTACATTTGGCTATGTACTTTAGGTTTTTTCCATATTGAACTTGTTCTACTACGAAGATAAAAAGAGTGGAGACCCTAACCCTACATTAACCCTAACCCTGACCACTAACCCTAACTTACTAACCCTAGAATAACCCTAACCCTAACCTACAAAATTTTTTTAATTATTTTTTATGAAACAAAATACAAATTAATTTGTGTTAATTTTTATATTCATTTGATGATATCGATTTTATATTGGTTAGTTACATGGCTAGGAATGGAAATAAATAAAAAATATAAACAAAAAAATATACATATGAATGTCTATTTTGTAGAGTAAGAAGACAATGTACGTAAAGAGTGGAGAGACACATGTGATTAATGATAGAACTTAAATATCTATAAACTCTTTACTGGAAACATATTACCTATCACCTCCTAACTACCATGGATAAACCAAAACAAGATCTTACCGCAAATGTCTTCCTTGCAATAACCTTAACCCTAACTCTAACCAAACCCTTAACCCCCGCTAATCCTAACCCTGCCCTTAACCTACTGTAACCCTACTGTAACCCTACAAAGTACTCTAACCCAACCAAAAATTATATGTGGGGGTTAAGTAGACATATATTGGCAGAAAATTTTTAATCTGATGTCTGTAGATGACAAAGCAGACATCTATTTGCATACATTTTCACAATTTTCCACAACATGGATATATCATCTAGAAATACACAATCTGCAACACAAATAATAAATCTGTACACATCGGCATCCAAATTGCACACATCTTCAAAATTCACATATTTCAACAAAAATAAACAATCGCTACCCAATTACAACATCAAAACCCACAACAACATTCGTAGTTCACAAATACACAAAATGCACACATACAGAGATTAAACTACGATTAAATACATCAGTTATTTAATTGTACCAAATAGATACGTTCAATTAACCACATATATACAATCAAAAGTAAGAAATTTTTCAACGCATTCATTCTTTCCATGGCTGCAATTTTGTTTCATTTCGGACCTACACCAAAATAAAAATATAAATTGGAGTTAATAATCGAGTCGAAATTAGTAATTATCTTCATGACAAAATAAAAAAGTAAGCAGTTATTCGGTGTTTATCTTGAAAGTTAGATATGACATACATAACATGAAAAACTCCTTAGCACGAACCTTCACATTCATCATCATCACTCTCCCCAGCGTTTGGAGCTTCTTCAAACCCTACCGATCCACTAAATAAGGAAGAAGAATGGGTTAGTATCGACTACAACAAGTTTAGATTCATTGAGTACAATTAACAAATACTTAGTCTCTGATATATTACCTTGCTATATTTTTTGGGCAATTCCGTGAATCGTGACCTACGACACGAAGGCATGTCCTGCAGAGTCTTGGTCTCTTCGTTTTTGGCCTTCTCTGATAGACTTCAACTTTTTTCCTTTAGGCCTCCCCTTTGTGGTGCACTGCACGGGGTCACCTACATGTGCATGTGCATGTGCATTTTCACCACTCTCAGGTTGTGCGCTACCTTCGTGTGGTGTGCTGTTCACTGATTCAATATTAGCAAAGCCTTCGATTCCCTTGAGCATGTGGTCGAGCATGTACTTGTACCCTCGCTCTGAAGAACAACCAAGATCGAGCAAATGTCTTGAGTGCATAGTCAGTTCACAATAACGAGAGGCAAAATTGTCGCCCATACTATTGGGAACCAGTATATTGCTTCTTCTCAGTTGATCCCTGGTCCATCGCCTACAAATATATTGCTCGGGTAGTGCGGTGTGATCTGTGAACCGAATAACTACCAATAGATGTTTGCAGGGAATACCTACGAAGCTGTACATGGCACAAGGGCATTTAGCAATTTTAGTGATTTTACAATAAGAAATCACCCTCCCCGATTATGCATTTTCACAAACTGTTACAGAATAAGCTGCACTATCCGGTGTATCCATACTAGCAATTAAACTCACATTAAGTAATAAGCTTTTTACAACTTCTTGTTGGAATTTGTAGAAAATCGTCAGTGTGTATGTTCCCGCCATTTGTGACTCCAACGCTCATTCGGTCTTCAATTTTGGTCTCTCCTCACGATTACGATGTGTTTCTTTAAGTTCATCGTGTCTTTGTTTTACTAAGAGTCGGTCAAAGATGACAGCAAATTCATGTAATGAGTACTTCTTATGAGTATGGTGCTTCAAGGATGAATGTAGCGATTCGCTACGTTGGGTACTCAACATGCCGCCCCAAAATGAGTCTCTTGCGTATACGGGAGCCCATTTTCAGATCTCAAATTTTTTCTTCAATCATTTGTTATTCTCAAGTTTGTACTGGGAGATCAAATTTTCCACTTCTGTTCAAATTCTGTTTTAAATTTCGCCGTATAAATGATAGTCTTCAAAGCATCCCTAAACTCGTCAACGTTATTCTGCATACACACTTCATGTGGTAACTTATCCAAAATATGCCAAATGCAATATCTATGTGACGTGGTTGGAAAAACTTTAGAAACTGCAGAAGTTATTCCACGATCCTAATCTGTCACGATGTTCATCGAATTGAATGCCATTTCTTCTCGCCACTTTTCAAAGAACCACTCAAATGAGGATGCCTTCTCATTGGGGATGAACCCACAATCTAGGAATATTGATTGCCAGTGATGGTTGAATCCAACAATTGGTACGAACAAGATCCCGTATCGGTTTGTGTTGTAGGTAGCATCAAAGCAGAGAACATCCCCAAATACTTCATAATTCTTTCTACCGATACCATCTACCCAGACACAATGGGACAATCGCCCTTCGGGATTACATTGGTAATCAAAATAGAATAAATGATCGGTCTCCTTTTTGGATTCAAAGAACTCAAGTAGTATTTGCCCGTCGTGTCCTTTTAAACCCTCCATCTCGTCTCTCCTGAGATTTCTGACATCGATTTCAGTGAAACCAATTTTCTTGTTACCTCCACTTGCACCTTCGAAGAATAGCATTTGTTTGCATACAAGGACATTAGATTCGGTAAGTTGACCAATTATTTTTTTATCTGTCTTAGTCAATTCACGGTTTCGAGGTAGCAAGTGACGTCTACCGGGTGAAGTAAATTCGTGATTGTGTGCTTCATTTAACGAATAAAGAATCCACAGTTATTTTGTGAATTACTTTGTGGGTTTAGTTTGACACGAACGAAAAGCTTTGCAACCTGTCTAGAAGTTGTTCCTCGTCTAGCTTCATTATGATTATTCGGTGACTCCCCGGCTTTATTACAAACATATGATTTATCCACTACATCGTTTTCCTTGTATTTATTTCCACCCTTACGCATAGAGAATCCCGCACATTTGTAATAAGATGAATAAAATTTTTCTGCTTCCTCTAGAGTGGGAAATTTCATACCAATCTTCGGTTTTAGGTGCTCGTCAACATGAGGAAGAAACTCGCCAATTTGTTGTGTACGAACAAATTTCTCTCCGACAACAGAACTTCCTTCAAAACTGTCCATACCTAGAAAACCGTGAAAAGGAGAATAGTTAGGGGTACTAAACCGTTGTATTTGGTATTTTTATAACCAAAAGTGACACATGATTGTATTCACGTAGCGCAAGCCACTACAACTTGTACAAGTCTATTTCGATGAACGGTTCGAAAAATACGGCCGTGTATTACTTTATTTGGGTTTTTTTCAACCGAAAGCGATACACGGCCATATCTCTCTAACCGTGAGTCCAAATTGACTACTATAAGTGCGGGTTGCTTGTGCTACATGACATCATCGTACTTGCAAAGTTTCATATTTTTCGGAGGTCGTTTGAAGGGTTTTCTAATCTAACCGCAATTAAAAATTTCTAAGTCACTATCTTCTAATGTTAGGAACGTCACAAAACCGCACAGATGGCATCCAAAATTATTACATCAGTGCACTATGCTTGAATTCACATAGCGCAAGCCACCCCAACTTTTACAAGTGAGTTTCGACTCACTGTTAGAGATATACGGCCGTATATCACTTTATTTGGCTTCTTATCAGCCGAAAGCGATACATGGCCGTATCTCTCTAACCGTGAGTTGAAATTGTCTTATACAAATTCTGGTTGCTTGTGCTAGGGGACACCAACGAACTAGCAAAGTTTTGAATTTTTTGGATATCGTTTGAAGGATTTTCAACTCTAACCGCACTTACAAAATTCTAAATGGAAAACTTCTCATGCGAGGATCTTGAGAAAACCACACAAACGGCATCCGAAAATTATAAAACTTTCCGACTTGGTCGAATTCACGTAGCGCAAGCCACCCGAACTTGTAGAAGCGAGTTTCGAGTCGCGGTTTGCGAGATACGGTCGTGTACCGCTTTACTTGGTTTTTTCCAACCGAAAGTGATACGCAACCGTATCTCTCGAACCGTGAGTCGAAACTCACTTCTACAGCTTGGGTTAGCTTCTCATAGGGGATACCAACCAACTCACAGAGTTTCAAATTTTTTGGATATCGTTTAAAGGGTTTTCAACTCAAACCGCACTTACAAAATTCTAAGTGAAAAACTTCTCATGCGAGGAACTTGAGAAAACCGCACAAATGATATCCAAAAATTATAAAACTTTTCGACTTGGTCGAATTCACATAGCGCAAGCCACCCGAACTTGTAGAAGCGAGTTTCGAGTCACGGTTTGCGAGATACGGCCGTGTACCGCTTTACTTGGTTTTTTTCAACCGAAAGCGATACGCGGCCGTATCTCTCGAACCGTGAGTCGAAATTCACTTCTACAAGTTGGGTTGGCTTCTCATAGGGGACACCAACCAACTAACAAAGTTTCAAATTTTTTTGATATCGTTTGAAGGGTTTTCTAATCTAATCTAACCGCACTTACAAAATTCTAAGTGAAAAACTTCTCATGCGAGGAACTTGAGAAAACTACACAAACGATATCCGAAAATTATAAAACTTTCTGACTTGGTCGAATTCACGTAGCGCAAGCCACCCGAACTTGTAGAAGCGAGTTTCGAGTCACGGTTTGCGAGATACGGCCGTGTACCGCTTTACTTGTTTTTTTTCAACCGAAAGCGATACGCGGCCGTATCTCTCGAACTGTAAGTCGAAACTCACTTCTACAAGTTGGGTTGGCTTCTCATAGGGGACACCAACCAACTAGCAAAGTTTCAATTTTTTTGGATATCGTTTGAAGAGTTTTCAACTCTAATCGCGCTTACAAAATTCTAAGTGGAAAAATTCTCATGCGAGGAAGTTGAGAAAACCGCACAAACGGCATCCCAAATTATAAGACTTTTCGACTTGATCGAATTCACGTAGGGCAAGCCACCCGAACTTGTAAAAGCGAGTTTCGAGTCACGATTTGCGAGATACGGCTGTATACCGCTTTAGTTGGTTTTTTTCAACTGAAAGCGATACGCAGCCGTATCTCTCGAACAATGAGTCAAAACTCACTTCTACAACTTAGGGTGGCTTGTACTACGTGAGACGAACCTACTCGCAAAGTTTCGTATTTTTTTACGGTCGTTTGCAGGGTTTTCAACCATAACCGCACTGAAAATTTTCTAACTAATTTTGTATATACAATTCTAGTTCTACAAATTACTAACGCAAGCAAATAAATTCGGCAATTGAATATAGTTAAAGACAACCCAATTCTATATCTAAAATCTACTAAGGCAAAATAAATTTTCCCCACTATCTAAATATTTTAGTATACATAAATTTAAAAATAAACACAAATGTAGATTACTGAGGTAAAGAAATAGTCTATACCTTACAAATTAGGTCCAAATGAAGCCAAAGAATCGATTTGGAGGAGAACTAGGGTTTCGATTTTGTTTCGAAGAGGGGATGAGAGAGTAGGGTTTCAAACTTTGGAGTAGAGAGGAGGGAGAGCGGACGGAGGAGGGTAACTTTGGGAGTAGACGAAGGATTAGGGTTTTTTTCGAAATGGGTTCGTTGAAGAAAGAAGAAAGAGTGAGAGAGAAGTCGAAGAAGACGATCTGAATGCAAATACAAATGAATATAGATTGCCTTAACCCGTTCTTGGGAAGGACGGGTTAAGGCAATTTTTTTAAATAAAATTTAGCCTTAACCCGTCATTCCCAACGATGGGTTAAGGCAAATTTTTACAAAAAAAATATCTGGACCGTCGGATCAAAGATCCAACGGTCCATATCAAAGTTCGCACGGGTCTGTGCGAACAGACACGGTTGCGACCCGTTTGCAATGGAAGAAGACTATATATATATATATATATATATATATATATATATATATATATATACTTATACTGTATGATAGTTTACTTAAAATATAGAATGTATCATGCACAAAATAAAATAAATACACACACTCAAAATTTTATTTTTGGAAACGGATACGCTCAAATACGCGCACTGAAACACGTGCGTCGCACGTAAAACGTCGAAATACAAAAATCAATTTTGTCAATGGAAAAATGTTAAAGATAATAAAATACAATGTAAGAAAATTATTTCTTAATTTTTATATATGCTATGACGTAATTACTACGTACGTAAGAAACACGGGCATTTCACGTACAAAATTATTTTAATCAAAAATGGAAAAAATGAATTTCCGTTTATAAAATGGATTTGAATACATAAAATAAATACTTTCAGCACATAGAAAATATTGTACGTAGCGGTGAAAATGCATAATCGATACGTGCATTAAAAACACGTAAAGAGCACCTAAAATACAGAAATTGAAATTTAATGTTTTTGTTGACTCAAAATAGTGAAAAAATCAATACGGAAAAATGCATAAATAGTCGGTAATCAAAATACGTGGTGAAAATACGTTACAAAATACACGTGCGTAACACACAAGGGCAAAATTGTCATTTTCAATTTTACGGGGTGTTACAGAAATGTTGTTTGCCGCCGGCATTTTTGTGGTCTGTAGCTGGCTTGGTTTGTGGGGGTGTTGCTGCAGATATTTTCGCAGCTGTACTAGATTTCTTCTGCGTTCATATCCCTTTAGCTCCCTGTTCTTTTGCTTTCATTCTTGTGCCCTCGCTGTTATGGTTTTAGAGAGCTATCGGGTCTCTTACTGGGGTTGCGGCTCTTACTCGCGAGTGGCCTTTTGTTGCATTCCTTGCTCCGGATGCCGTCGGAGCTCTATCTATTTTCGCTCTGTTTATCAAGTTTGCTCTAGTTTATGTGGCGTCCATTGCTGGGCTTTGGGCTTCAAGGCTACATGATTTGTTTCTCTTGCGTCCGTTTGCGGGGTGGATCGGCTAAGGCTTCCTCTCATCGGCCCCTCTCCACTTTTTTGGTCGTCTGCGCCTCCGAGGCTGCCGCTCTTAATGGCGTTCAGTCGTCCAGTTTTTTTCGTCTATTTGTAGGAGTTGTTCGTTCTTTTTTCCTTGTCTGTATGTCGCTGTTGTATATAATTTCTGTATTTTGGCTCTGTTGTTTTCGCTGTCTTACCTCTGGTAAAATTGCCCCCTGTTGTACCTTTTTCGATTAATATATTAGGCTAGAGTCTTAGAACTCTATCCGTGTTATCAAAAAAAAAAAACAGGGGCATCATAAATGGCTGATCATGCCAAACAAATAAAAAGTCAAGAAAAGAAAGAAAATGGAGTATCAAATGAGAGCATACTCTAGTTAGAGTAATGTTACACCTACTACCAAATCTACTACCTTAGGCGGCACACTATTAGTGGAGGTTCTTGTAGAGTATGTGCTATAAACATTCAATAGTAGTGTGTCACATAAGATAGAAAAAAAAAGGTAGTAGGTGTAACATTACTCCTCTATTATTATCTTATTTTTATTTTGAGTTTTTCAAATATTAGTCCATTTTGAAATATATATTTTGACAATTAGTCCTAATTTTCAAGTTAGTTGCTATTATGTTCCTTAATTCAGCAAATAATTATGAAATTAGTCATTGTTATATATTAATCATGGATTTCTCCTCAAATCAGTGTCATACTTAACATTTTTTTTTTTTTTTCATTTTCTTAACACCTCGTTTTATTTCCATTGTATAATTGGCAATATCTTGTTTGGACTAAAACATCTATTATATAAATGAGTTTCT
Organism: Hemerocallis citrina; assembly: GCA_017893485.1. Classification (NCBI taxonomy): domain Eukaryota; kingdom Viridiplantae; phylum Streptophyta; class Magnoliopsida; order Asparagales; family Asphodelaceae; genus Hemerocallis; species Hemerocallis citrina. Next base: position 112,442,442 of record CM030361.1, on the reverse strand, counting down.
CTCTAAATTTTTTGCTTACTCCACTACTCTTATTTTCCCAAAATACTATAAACTCTCATCATTTAGTCCCACAAATGCAAAATGTGAGAATATTTGGGTCATTTGTCAGACCTACTTAGCCTATAATTACGATTAAGATAGATTTGAATTGAAATAATAAATGAGAGACTTAGTTAGTTTGATGAGACTCTATTTAGGGAGTTAATAGCAAATAACGTGAAAGTTTGAACTAATATAGAAATATATATTTTAAAATAGACTAATATCTTAAAACCCCTTTCAAATTTTTTTTAAAAAAAAGAGTTTCTTTCTTGACTAACTTTGAAAATTTGCTTAATATTCTACTATTGTAAGGAAGATTGAATTAACCGTATGTAGAAAATATTATTTTCACAAGAAGTTAGATACGGAAAATTTTATAAGATTTTGTTATTCCATGTTCTAATTGATTAAGATTTCGTTTAGTTGTTTTTTTTTTTGGGTAAATTTCAGTTAACCCTACTCAGTTTTACATATTTGGCAGATAACCTCCGGCCAACCACCACCACCATCTCCTACCTCTCTTCTTCAAAATTTTCAAACCCAAAAAACTTCCACCTCCTTATCCTCCCTCGAATCTCTCACCCAAACAACTTCCACCACCTTATCCTCCCTCGAATCTCTCATCTCTTACTCAAATTCGACAAACCTCCACCCCCCCCCCCCCCCTCCCCTCCCTTCTTCCTTCTCCTGCCTCAAATCATTCACCTTCCACCACCTCCTACAAACCACCACCACCATCACCTTCCTACTTCCACCACCACCACATCACCATCTCTGAATCTGGACATCACCAACACCACCACCTTCCCCCTTAATTTGGACCCCCCCCCCCCCCCACACCGCCACCCTCTCTTTCTCCTCCATCAAATCCTTTATTTTCATCAATTTAGGGTATTTATTTTCTAATTATATACAAAAAAAAAGAACAATAATAAATAATTATAAGTGTAATTTGGTCATTGAAAAGTGAAAAAAGTAGCACATGCTCGCACGTAATCGTAAAAACACCCCAAAATAGACGGAGTAGGCCATAATGCATAACGGAGAAAACTTAAGTAGGATTTTATGCCAAAAATAAATTCAATACAATTATCTGCCAAACATGTAAAACTGAGCAGGGTTAAGTAAAATTTACCCTTTTTTTTTCTTTTTAACTGAAGAATCCAATATAATGTTTTGACTGTTCATCATTGCTTTGGGTTTCATATCATATTTGACAAATTAAGTACATATAAATGATTAGATAATGTATTATATACAGTCATTCTTGTAGTCCCAAACAAATCCCAACAATTCTCTCTACCTAGGGTTGGCATCCAGATCGGGTCGACCCACGACCCGCCCACTTTCACTCGAACCGACCTGGTCCGGGTTTAGGGGTGGCATTCGGGCCTACCGGGCCGGGTCGAGCCGAGTCGAAACCTGGTGGGTTTGACCCGGGCCCGGGCTTAGGTGGGCCTGGCTGGATGTAATCGCAAGCTGGGCCGAACTAGGGGAGAAAATGTGGGGCCCGGACCTGGCCCGTGGCCCCAGCTCGGGGGCTGGGCCGGGCTAGAATTTAATTTAATTTTTAATAAAGATAAAGGAAAAAAAGAAATTGTTCACAATTGTCAACAACATATAGATTAAAGAGATATTCATAAATTTATCTGTTTTTATTAATTACAAAGTTGAATATATAATTGTAGTAGGGTAAAAAATGGCTTGGGGGGCCCAACCAGGGCCCAATACAACTCTCACTCAAGAAAGGTAAATATAGCAATTTAGTTCGGCTTCGAACCATTGCAGGGTCGGCGCCGAACCTCAAGTTCACCCCCACAGAACTGGCCTCCTCGTATCCGACGAGCCTCAGTGGTCCTCGGCATCCGATCCGTGACAACCCCACGGGCCGTCCCCCCTTTCTGGCGAAGCATGGGGATGACCTGACACAGCCTAGGCCCTCCGATTCTCCCAGAAGCACAGGAGACCTACGATCAGCCATGTCAGCTCCAAATACCACCAAGGGTTTTGCCACGTCAGCCCTATACCGCTCCTGGTATTGCCACGTCTGCCCTAAACCCCCTGGGCCTTCTGCCACGTCAGGCCCATGGGCTTTCGGATCCAGACGCGGCCCCCAAGCGGAACCAAACCCGGTTGGGATTCTCTATAAATATTAGACCCTCACCCACCTTTTGAGGTAATCAATCTTTTGCCACTTAAATTCACCTAGTTATTGCTACTCTCTCACAGAGACTGACTAGATCGTCGGAGGGTCCGCCACCGGGACAAATCCCGGTGTTTCAGGACCGTCTGCAGGTACACAAGACCTCGGATCCGAACCCTCTGATCTGAGCCCAGATCTCCTGCCTCATTCCGAGGTCGCCGCAGGTTCCGTCCGGTCAGCCGAGGGTCGTCAGACGAGCAGCTTTCTCCTTCAAATACAAATTGAGTCCGAACTCACACCTGGTGCATCCACACGTCTCCCAGAAATAAACCACATCAGGTTGGCGCCGTCTGTGGGAATACTGCTTCAGAAGTCGACCCGAGCCCGACCATCAAGGCCCCTCGACAGCCGAACTCCCATGGCCTCCAGAGGCAAGGGGGCTGCATCCTCCGTCAACCGACGGGACACACCCCCACCAAATACCAATGCCGGGCCACGCGCATCAAGGCACGGAGATTCCCATCAGGGATCCCGGCGAAGCGCCACCCGTACAGTCCAACCCGACCTACGAGGAATAATCGTCAACCGTCAGATCACCCGCAGCAGGGGAAGGGCCGCTTCCAACCCGGCCCCGAACCATCCAAGACCACCGCCCGAGAGACGGAGGCCAGCACTCAGCCACGTCGGAAGGCAATCTTCAGACCGACCGAACAGGGTCGAGGGAGCCCCCGTCACTCACAAGGAGTTCCAGGACTTCCGAAGAGAAATTCTTGGGGCTCTCCGACGGGCCCCCAGGGGAGAAACCCTCCATTCCCAAACCAGGTCGGACACCGAGGCCAGCGTGTCCCGACCATCAACAATCCAGCCAGAGGACGATGACATACTCCTAAGGTGCCTCCAAGAAATGGAAGATCGCCTCGATCACATAGGGGACGGCGGCCAAAGAGCGGCTCAGGGGTACAGACCTGTCCGTCCTCCCTTCTCCGCCCCCATCCTCCAGGCAGAAATACCTAGGAACTTCCGACCCCCTCAATTCGAGACCTACGACGGTGAGGGAGATCCTGCTGATCACATGGAGGGTTTCAAAACCCTCATGATGATTCACAGCGCCTCAGATCCCCTGCTGTGCCGAGCCTTCCCGGCCACCCTTCGGGGTCCGGCTCGTGAATGGTTCTCGAAGCTCGCCCCCGGCTCCATTTACTCCTTCGACCAACTAGAGGGCAATTTTCTTGCCCACTTTGTCACCAGCCGAAAGGCCGAAAGGACCAGCGCCTCATTACTTGGGCTCAGACAGATAGAGGGGGAGTCACTCAGAGTGTTCGTCCGGAGGTTTACCGCAGAGGCAAGATCGGTCTCCTCCCTCGATCCGGGCATCGCCTCTGCGGCATTTCGGCACAACGTCCGTCATGGACAGCTGAAGGCTTCTCTGGCGAAGAAACCCCCCGTCGACTTTCCCGACCTCCTCAACAGGGTCGAGAAATACATTAGGGCGGAAGAGGCCCTTAACCTCGAAGATACCAAGGAGGCCATCGGGAAGGGAAAGCGGAAGGTCAAAGAGGTCGAACCATCAAAGAAAGCTCCGAGGGACGCGGGGGCCTTGAAGAAGGTCCCGCTGGCCCCCCGCTTCGAGAGGTACACTCCCTTGACGCATAACGTATCCGCCATCCTCTTAGAAATCGAAGACAAAGGCATTGTTCGACTACCCCCCCCGGCCTAACAACGGCAAGAACCGAGACCAGCGCTTCTACTGCCGCTTCCACAGAGATCACGGGCACGAAACCGACCAGTGCCGAGCCCTGAAAGACGAAATTGAGGAACTCATCTCCAGGGCGTACCTCCGAGAATTCACCCGAGAAGTCCCACGGGATCGACGAGATACTAGGAACCGGAAGACCTCGCCTCCGAACCCTACTCCGAACCGCATCCAGGGTCGGGATCCCGACTCCGAGGGAGCCGCGGATACGCCCTTCATCTTGCATTGTGTCCACGGAGGGCCAATGGGAGGAAATTCAAATACTTCCCGAAAAGCCTTCATCCGGGAAGTGAATGCTGTCCACGACAATCCCTCACCCAAGCTACAACCGATGCCGGTCTCCTTCTCAGGAGAGGACCTCGAGGGCGTTCGCCTACCCCACTGCGATGCCTTCGTCATTAGTCTCCACATGGCTAATTGTGAAGTTCGCCGAGTCCTCGTCGACAACGGCAGCTCGGTTAATATTCTTTTCCTCGAAGCCTTCGAGAATCTCAAGCTACCTAGAGGCAAGCTCAAGCCGGCCGGATACACCTTGCATGGGTTCTCCGGCGTCCCTGTCGTGATAGAAGGGATTGTCACCCTCGACGTTACCGTGGGATCGGCTCCTGTAAAGAGGACCGAGTCCATGGACTTCATGGTGGTCAACGTCGAGGCGGCTTACAACGCCATACTCGGCCGACCCGGACTATGCTCCCTCCAAGCGGTGCCTTCGGCTTACCATCTGAAACTCTAATTTCCCACCCCGCAAGGAGTCGGCACTGTCCGAGGTAGCCAAGAAGCAGCGCGATCGTGCTACATGACCACCGTCGGGGGAGGTGTGTTCTCCCTCGACGCCGTCAAGTTCAAACCTGAGAGGGACGGCCCTGCTTCCAAACCTATCACCAAGCAGGAGGAGACCCCAGTCGAAGCCGAGTACCTAATGAAACTCCTCGAAGGACAAACATAGGCTCTAGCCTGGCTAAATGTAAACAGGTTTTTGTGTAAACACTCATGTGTACAGGGCCGTCTTAGCGGCCTTCCTTATCTTATACGAAAGAGATCTCTTTGTGTTAGAACCCTAACGCCAGATAATGAGATCGGCGCCTGAGTCCTCACTCCGGTATCGTCCCCAACGCCTCGGTAGGCTCCAACCGAATCCAAGCTGGGGACTCTCCCTAAGGCCCCACTTCGATCCCTCGCGGATCGGTGGACTCTCCTTAAAACCACCATCGTTCACTACACCACTAGCCGAAGCAAAGAAGGAACAGGATTCTTTATTCGTACCCTTTTATTTTTCGTCCCAAGAAAACAAACAAAGACCATTACAGGACCACTCCACTCGTCTCAAACTGGAGGAAGTCGCCATCTTAGAGTCCCTCGGATCCGCTAAAGGGCGGGATTACTCCGAACGAGCGACTAAAATCCCTCTCCTCGTTATGATGGTCCTTAAACTCAGCCACGGTCGACTCCCCAGCTACGGAGCTCTGGGTGTCATCTGGTCGCATACGCTGCAACAGCAGCAGCGCAGAGGGAACCCCCTCCGCTTGCCGACCCACCGAGGAAGATGCCGAGGCACCCAGCATGATATTGTAACGGTGTATCTCCATTTCTTTCTCCGCAAAGACATCACGAAGTAACCTCTCAGAAGTGGACCGAGGCACCCAACACGGCCTATCCAAGGCTCGCACCGCCGAGTTCCCGATCCAGCATCGCCCTTCTCAGCCGGCTCACCTCCTCGCTTAAGGCTTCGGACTTATTCCGATAAAAGTTCAAAGCCGCATCAGTGTCACGAGCCCCCCTTCGGTGGCAGACCAACGCGGCCTCCAGGGCCTCAACCTTGCTCCGGAGCCACGCCACGTCGGAACGACGGGGGTCCAAAACACTCTTCTCATCCCAAACGGTAGGAGGCCACCTTCTCAAGGCCCCTCTGGTCCGACAAACGGCGGGATCACCCCAATCGAACAACTTGGGACTCTCTCCTTGTCATAATGGTCCTTCGGTTCGGCCACGGTCGACACACCGGCCACGGAACTCTGAGCATCGGCGGGCCGCATACGCTCCAATAGCGGCAACACGGAGGATACTCCCTCCACTCGCTGACCACCCGAGGAAAGTCTCGAGACTCCCAGCATCGTCCGGTAGCGGTGTATCTCCCCCTCCTTCTCGACTATCACATCACGAAGTAGCTTCTCAGAGGAGGGCCTCTGCACCGAGGAACTCGACATAGTGTGTCCAAGTCCGACGCCCACGAGTTCCCGATCCACCATCGCCCTCCTCAGACGGCTTGCCTCCTCACCAAGGGCTTCAGACATGTTCCTGGAATAATTGAAGGCCGCATCAGCATTACGGGCCCTCTCACGGTACCAAGCCAAAGTGGCCTCCAATGCCTCAACCTTGCTCCGGAGCCACGCTGCATCGGAACGACGGGGGTCCGTCTCGGGAAGGGAAGCCACAACTTGCAAGAGGACCGACTCAACGCACATAAGCAAGGAGGTTCGGAAATATCCGAGGTCAAAACACTTGGCCAGTCAAAGATACTTTTTATAAATTGTACTTCTTCTTACAAAAAAGGCGGTGGCCAGTCCGCGGAAAGCAAATACAATCGAAGGGGGGAAAAAAGAAAGATAAAACTACACAACTTGATTTCCCACCTCGGCATCGATCGGGTTCGCAGGAGAGTCGACGGCCGGGTTGCCAACGGGCCCTTCCTCGACAGGAGTCTTCGGTGTCCCATCGATCTCCATGTCATACTCAAAGTCGGACAGGTCGACGGACGGGTAGAAGTGCCTCACATGGCTGAGGGCCTTCGCGTAGCACTTATCCTGGGCCTTGATCACCATCCGCTGACCCGCATCCGTCAGCTCTTCCCTCTCCTTGGCGATCGCAGCCGTCAACTCCTCCTTCTCCTTGGCGAACTTCTTCTTCAAGGAGACCACCCTCTTCCCCCACTCGGCGTCCTGAGCCTCGAGCTCGAGCTTCATCTGCTGCTCCCTCTTATGCGAACCCTCGAGCTCGATCCGCATCTCCTTCATCTCCCGCTCGCTCTTGTCCGCCCGAACCCGCTCTTGCGACAGGGACGCTTCGTAGAGATTCTTTACATTAGCTCCCTGCATACAAGCCTGTGACCAACAAAACACTAATAAGAAGAGAACTCCCGAAGCAAGATTAACAAGAAAGATGAGATCGACGAGCTTACCAGCACGGTGGCCTGTGCCAGGCGCGTAAAGGCCACCTCTACGGGCTCACTCTCCATCGCTTGGCGATCGCGAGGGGTTGCCAACTTCTCCACCACCTCAACGGCCTGGGCTTCCTCAGTCACACAGTCGCCCATCCGAACCGACCAGTCCGGTGCCCACCGTTGCCGCAACATCTCCACCACCGGGTCCTCCTCCTCAACCTCTACCAAGGGACCTTTCCCCTTGTCGAGATCGGACGCCCTCGCTGGGCCCTTACCCCTCGAAGGGGCCGCCCCCTTGCTCGTCTCCGAGCGAGTCCTCTTAGTCTTCGGCTCGAGCGGGACCTCCGAGATAACCAGGGACGGTTCCCTCGGCCTCTTCGCTGCCTCCCCCTTCTTCTTCTCAGCGTTCTCCTTCTTCATGGCGAGCCTCCTTGCTTTGATCGATGCCTCATCCATATCTGCAGAAAAAACCATTAAGAGCAATGAGCAAGAAAGCACGAAAAGACCGAGAGAAAAGAAACAACTACATACGCAGAACGGCTGGGCTCAGTCCGACGCTCGCCAGGTGGGCCTCCGTCACCTTCGTCCAATCGATACTAGGAGACAAACGGAGGCGCTCGACAAACCCCCACTCCTCGGCCATCAGATCCCCCGGCCTCGGTGCAGGATAGCTCGGCTTGGAATAGTTCCATCTAGTCGGAATGTCCCAGGGCTCTTCACTCCGGATCACCAGATATTTCTTCTTCCAATCCTTGATGGAGTCCGGGTGGCTGTGAACAACCTTCCTCTTACTCCGGGGGGAGATATAGTAAACGCCCTCAGCCGCCGAACTGATCATCAACATCGCTCGGAACACGTTCAACCGCAGGGGTACTTTTTGTTCCTCGCACATCAGTACAAAACAGATTATCTGCTTCCAAGAGTTCGGCCCATACTGCATCGGATCCAAGGAGGCCCAGTTCAGCACTTCCTGAACAAACGGGTGGACTGGCAGCCTCAGTCCAGAAATGAAGGCGTCCACTGGGAAGACGCAATACCAAGCAGATAGGGGATCGGTTGGGCGCAGAGTAGAGCTCGGCAGCATCAATTCGTAGCCAGGACCTATGTGGTATGCCAGCTGCAAAACCTCCAAGTCCCCACCCTCCAAGACGGTCAGAATTGCGTCCATCATCCCCCTCTTCCGACTCGGCGAGGAGGCCTGCACGCCGAAGAGCTCCTTGTCGGATAGGTCGTCAGGATACTGACGGAAAGGCTTCGGCTGCACAGGCGAACCTGTCCACAAGTTACGATATACAGGCACCTGGCTCCAACCACCAGTCCTTGGTCCTGCCTTCCTCGGAGCCTTCTTCTTCTTCTTCTTGGTTCGCTCCGGCGAGGAAGTGAATAAGGGCCCCAGGACAGTCGGCATGGAACTTGGACCCGCACCCTGAACTGTGGATCTCTTTACAGTGCCACCCTCGCCTCCCTCCTCCTCGAAAGTCAACTCCAGAACACGGATGCCGCCCGAGCCATCATTCGTTTCCTCCGACTCACTACTCTCCACCACAAAGGGACGTCGGGAGCATAACGGCCTCACACCATGTACCTCCTCCTCCTCACCTACTGGTTCCTCCCACGAAACCGAATCGGAAGACTCCTCAACGTGTACTGACTCCCCCTCAAGTACGGGCTCCTCCCACGAAGTCGAGTTGGAGACAGGTTTCACTTCCCCCCTAGATGTCGACGCTGACGAGCCAGACTGAGCCCTATCCATCTGTGCCTAAAACTAAACAGACTTACAAACTCACCTGGGGTCACTTCGGAAGGGCAACTCTAGTACAGCAGAATGCAGGGGCAAGCACTGAAGTGTTGGGAAATTTTTGAAAAAGAAAGTAGCAAGAAAGGAGTAGGATGAAGGGGGAGAGGGGGGAATATTTATAGAAGATAGAAGCGACTCCTCGATTTCCGCAAGTACTGTTCACCTACTGACGTGCAACTGCCGCCTGGGAAATCGCGCCGCGTCCTCGAAACGTGCGCTGCTGACGTCATCCAATGCCAGGCTGGCAGCCAGATGCGGGGGTCAGTTCGGAGGGAGTATTCGGCGGAGGGAACATTTTGCTTAAGATTTAAGGCGCCGTCCTTAGACAGATGCCCGGGCTCCGAGGCTCGGTCGGTTCCCCTTTCACCCGTGAGCAGCTTGGGGCGTACGGCCTCGACGGCCAAAACCCCGAACTATTCAAGGGTGAGACCAGAAAAAGTTTTTTTGATTCAAAGTTTTAAGGCGCCGCCCTCGGCGAGCACCCCCCGGGCCCCGTGTTTCGGTCGGTATTCCGCCGACCCACGGGCCCCGGTCGAAAGCAGATCAACACTCAGAGATCGAGAGAAGCGCACCATTCCGAGCCAGGTGATTGCAACTGCAAAGGTTCAACCTGCTCTGGCAACAGAACCTTCACAGTTGCAAACAACTTGCCCGGAACGCCCTTCATTTCCTCCAGAAGACAAAACCTTCAGCGGCAAACAGCTCACCCCTCGAATTCGGCCGTTACCCCTCTCGCCCTGATCCCCCCCCCGGATCTGGCTGCCGTATCAGAGCCATCAGATCCAAGAGAAGATCCGGGCGGCAGAGAAACCACCTCTCCGACACGACCGGGGGAAAATTTTTGCAAAAGACAGACGTCCGCCGGAGCAGACACCTTTGATGACCAGTAGACCACCCTTGCTGTGATCCAACCCGCTGCGGAGAGGGGTACTTATAGCCTCCCCCATATGCCAGCTTTTATGACGTGGGGAAAACCAAACGACGGAAGACCATGCGTCATACATTTATTAGGCGGTGCCATTAAGGCCCTTGGGAAATTGGAACATCGCACAGATCCCGGGGCGCCTTCAATACTCCGCAAAAGACAGCAGGCTACCCTGCCCAACATTCTTAAGGCACAACGGTTCGCCCCCCACCCTTGTTGGCCCATAAGTCCCTCGCCTGCTCGAGGTCGGGTCTAGCACCAGGATAGTCTTCTCAGGAAGGCTCCACAGCTCGCCATCGCCCTTACCGGCCCGTAATCCCTCGCTAAGCTCGAGGTCAGGTCCGGCACCAAGGTAGTCTTCTCAGGGAGGCTCAATGGCTCGCCACCCCCCTTGTTGGCCCATAAGTCCCTCGCCTGCTCGAGGTCGGGTCTAACACCAGGGTAGTCTTCTCAGGAAGGCTCCACGGCTCGCCATCGCCCTTGCCGACCCGTAATTCTCGCCAAGCTCGAGGTCAGGTCTGGCACCAGGGTAGTCTTCTCAGGAAGGCTCAACGGCTCGCCACCCCCCTTGTTGGCCCATAAGTCCCTCGCCTGCTCGAGGTCGGGTCTAGCACCAGGGTAGTCTTCTCAGGAAGGCTCCACGGCTCGCCATCGCCCTTACCGGCCCGTAATCCCTCGCCAAGCTCGAGGTCAGGTCTGGCACCAGGGTAGTCTTCTCAGGAAGGCTCAACGGCTCGCCACCCCCCTTGTTGGCCCATAAGTCCCTCGCCTGCTCGAGGTCGGGTCTAGCACCAGGGTAGTCTTCTCAGGAAGGCTCCACGGCTCGCCATCGCCCTTGCCGACCCGTAATCCCTTGCCAAGCTCGAGGTCAGGTCTGGCACCAGGTAGTCTTCTCAGGAAGGCTCAATGGCTCGCCACCCCCCTTGTTGGCCCATAAGTCCCTCGCCTGCTCGAGGTCGGGTGTAGCACCAGGGTAGTCTTCTCAGGAAGGCTCCACGGCTCGCCATCGCCCTTGCCGACCCGTAAGCCCTCGCCAAACTCGAGGTCAAGTCTGGCACCAGGGTAGTCTTCTCAGGAAGGCTCAACGGCTCGCCACCCCCCTTGTTGGTCCATAAGTCCCTCGCCTGCTCGAGGTCGGGTCTAGCACCAGGGTAGTCGTCTCAGGAAGGCTCCACGACTCGCCTTCAACCTTGCCGACCCAGAATCCCTCGCCCGCCCGAGGTTAGGTCTGGCACCAAGGCAATCTTCCCAGGAAGTCTCAGACAATCCGCCATCACCTTTGCCGACCCATGGACTCTCGGCGGCTCAAGGATCGCTCTAAAAAACACTCAGGGCAAACCCCTCATGAAGGCCCAGCGATTCGCCATCCCATTTCCACGACCATGAACACTCCTCCCCGGCTAGCTCCCGCACCCCCGCAGGAGTGGGGGGCTTGTGTAGTAGGGTAAAAATGGCCTGGGGGGCCCAACCAGGGCCCAATACAACTCTCACTCAAGAAAGGTAAATATAGCAATTTAGTTCGGCTTCGAACCATTGCAGGGTCGGCGCCGAACCTCAAGTTCACCCCCACAGAACTGGCCTCCTCGTATCCGACGAGCCTCAGTGGTCCTCGGCATCCGATCCGTGACAACCCCACGGGCCGTCCCCCCTTTCTGGCGAAGCATGGGGATGACCTGACACAGCCTAGGCCCTCCGATTCTCCCAGAAGCACAGGAGACCTACGATCAGCCATGTCAGCTCCAAATACCACCAAGGGTTTTGCCACGTCAGCCCTATACCGCTCCTGGTATTGCCACGTCTGTCCTAAACCCCCTGGGCCTTCTGCCACGTCAGGCCCATGGGCTTTCGGATCCAGATCCGGCCCCCAAGCGGAACCAAACCCGGTTGGGATTCTCTATAAATACTAGACCCTCACCCACCTTTTGAGGTAATCAATCTTTTACCACTTAAATTCACCTAGTTATTGCTACTCTCTCACAGAGACTGACTAGATCGTCGGAGGGTCCGCCACCGGGATAAACCCCGGTGTTTCAGGACCGTCTGCAGGTACACAAGACCTTGGATCCGAACCCTCTGATCCGAGCCCAGATCTCCGCCTCATTCCGAGGTCGCCGTAGGTTCCGCCCGGTCAGCCGAGGGTCGTCAGACGAGCAGCTTTCTCCTTCAAATACAAATTGAGTCCGAACTCACACCTGGTGCATCCACACGTCTCCCAGAAATAAACCGCATCAATAATCAAATAAATGAGTAACATTTCATAAAAAATTTATCAAATTACAATATGAGGGAAACATTTGTATTTAGAGATCAAGATGACCTCTATTTAGATTGAAGAGAAGATATTGGACTACTATCGTGTACTTTTAGTTAACCTAAATATATAATCCCATCCCCCTTAAATTTTCAATTATTTACAATAAATTATCCAAGCTTCGTTCTACTAGATGTTCATTCGTCGCTACTTATTGAGCCATTGTGTGCTTCATGTAAATCTTGGGTCATCTCTTCTGCTTTCATCCAATCTTCGGCGCATACTAACATCTCCAAATTCTTTGATGTGAAGCGACACCTATTCGGGCTCATAATCCTGCCACCAAAGAGAAAAAGTACTTTCCGATGCAACGGTTGACACCGGTGTAGTTAGTAAATTTTTAGCCATACGAAAAAGAATAGTAAAAATATTTTCATTGGTTTTCTAAAAATAAAATACATATACTACATCATCAATGGAAGGTTGTGCATTATACCAATTTAACTCATTTAGTGAATTGGTTCTTGATTTTATGAGATTTAAAATACTACTAGTTGCCAAATCCTTTCCCTTTGATAATATAGAAGAAGAAGAAGAAGAAGAAGAAGAAGAAGAAGAAGAAGAAGAGCTAATATTTTGTATTTGTGTAGTGTTAGACGAATAAAGTCTATCGTAATTATCATATAAACAAGTCAAAACATGCTTAAATTTTGTAGTGAAAACAACATGATCAAAATCTTGTCTTTCATCGTGTGGAGCATAAGTATAAAAAATCTCAATGTGCCATCTAACTTAATCATGTGATTCATTATACTAGCAACATAATATAACATAGGAAGTGAATGCAAATATTTTTAAAAATTTAATATAAGCGGCATAAACCATTTCTCCAATAAAAAGGTCATTTTTCAAATTTTTAATTGTTGTCATCATAGTGAAAATTGCAAGTAAAATACCACTAGATGTAGATGTATATATTTTTTAAAATTGTAAAGTAGCATCATTAAATGGTTCTAAAAATTTATACAAACTATCGACAAAAAATCAAAAATCATCATGTAACATACAATATTCCATACCCATTATAACACAAAATTCTCTAAGATTAAAACGATAATGAAGAACAACACCTTAAAAATTATAAGTAAAATTCAAACGATGTCTAACATCTTTAGGAAAATGTTTAAATACAATTTTCCTAAGCTGGCAACATTCATGAAAAGCTTGATATATTGGATCACTCAACGTAATAAAATGAACACAATTTCTCATTGGCTCAATTTTATCGTGTCATATTTTAGTGCATCTTGTACACAAAGATTTAAAATATGACAAGCACACCTAACATGAAAATTTTTCGGTTCCATAGGATTTAATGTAATTTTCAAACTAGCGATTGTCTTAGTATTATTAGAGGCGTTATCAAAATTAATAGCAAAAACTTTATCAAAAATACTGAAATTATTATATGCATCCATGATGTGTGTGATAATTATTTCATCCTTATGTGGGTTACTAACAAATCTGAATAAAATTATCATCTTTTGAAGTAGCCAATCGGAAACTATCCAATAACATGTTACACACATCATTGGTACGCCGTTCACTCATACCCATCCATCCAATGTCAAAGAAACTCTAATGTTTAGTGATGTTAGTGTTGCTACTAAAAAATCCTTAACCTCATTGTAAACTAATTTACAATCACCTTTATCTACATTCCTAGCAATTTTTATAATGATGGTTTAATGCGGTTTGTGCAATAGTCTCTACATTCCTACTTTCATTAAACGAATAAAGTAATTCATCTCTAATTACTAACTTAGCAATTTTCCTACGAATGATGTCGTGATCGTAGCTATGACTATCTACTTGACTGGGCTTAGGGTTTATTTTTTTGTTGTGTGAGATTGTTCTTGAAAATTTCGGGTTGACATTTATTTAAGTGACATTGAAGTGTACCCGTTTCCTATTCCTATTTTAAACTTATAGGGTATTTGACACTTCTTACAATTTTTTAATCCTACACTCTTATCATTTTGTGAAGGGCCATAGTAAAAATATTTGTGTACTTCGGAAGTGTTCCCTCTTGTTTTACGGGATTGAGAAGAACCTTGTTCCGATGGTTGTGGTTCTATGTCTTCTATTTCTACTAGATCCATGTGTGTTTTATGAAAATTAGGAATATTATCATAATTCGTAAGTTTTTCTTCACTATCTATGTATGGAATTGGAATGAAAGGAATGCGACGACTACTAGTGGACTTTTGGCTACTATATCTACCGTGTGAACGGTTAGATGTCATCTAAACTAGTGTATGTATGTTTGGAATGTAAAAAAAAATAATTCTAGTGTATGTTCTAAAAATTAATTCTAGTGTATGTTTAAAAAATAAATTCTACAAAATAAGTAAAGATAGATAAACTAGTTATGTTATAAAAAATGATTCTACAAACAAAATAAAGTTCAATAAAAGTCTACTATAACCGGTGAATAATAATAACAAAATCTAGAAAAAGGAAAATATTTTCGATAAAACAACAACAATTAAATGAATAACTAGTGTATGTTTACCAAATAAATAAAAATATAAGAAGAAGAAGAAGAAGAAGAAGAAGAAGAAGAAGAAGTACAACAAAACTCAATCTAATTAAGAGAAATAAAAGAGAACAAACAACAACGCTAATTCTAAAAATTATACAAATACAAAAATACTATATGAGTGTAGAATGTAGATTGAAGAATGAAGGTAGAGTGAGTTGAGAGCTTGTAGTGTTGTTATTGATATTGTTGATGGTTGTTGGATGTTGCTGATATTGTTGAGGTTGATCCTTGTAAGAGAGTAATTGATTGTTGTTGATGTTGATCCTTGCAAGAAAGTAGTTGATTATTGTTGATTTATTGAGATAGTTGAGAGATAGTAGAAAGAGTTGAGTAAATTTGTGAAGATGAATGAATGAATAAGGTTGTATATATAGAATATGTATATTATCGGATTTCACAAAATACCCCTCAAAACTAGCTAGTATAGATCCGTTAGGGGGTATTTTAGTAATTATATAAACCCAATTTTTTACAATAAAAAAATCAAAAAAAAATTCTAAAAAAAGCACTGCAACGGTCAGCCCGCGGGCCGAGCCTGATTTGATTTTTTTGGGGTTTTCGACGGACCGTTCGATCTTGCAGGTAGGGGGTAGGTTCAGCTCGTATATGGGTGGGCCGGGCTGGGTTGCAGATCTAGCTCGGCGGGGCGGGGCGGGCTGGCCTGGCCCTGATGCCATCCCTATCCAGGTTTGGCTCCAACACGCAAAATTTAGAGTGTCGACCCGGGTTGGATTTTCACCAAAAGAACCCCGCTCGACCTGGCTCGAATAACTCGGACCCGCTTCAAACCCATCCAAACCCGACCTGTGACCGACCAGGTTTTTTAATTTTTTTTTCTATTTTTTTTAAATTTTTTTCTGCAAAATATTATAGATTATATATGTATATATATTTACAATAACAGTACTGCAAAATATTGCATAACAAATATTTTGCAGAATATATGTACATATATTTTGCAAGATATATGTACATATACTGCAAGATATATGTATATATATTTATATATGCATATAAATATAAATATACTCTAAAATATTTTAAAATTTTATAAAATGAGTATGAACATCAAAATTAATTGATTACTACCCACTACTCAATTAGACAACCCTCACCTAGCAATTTATAGCCAACTCCCTCACTTTTCTCATCTCACCAATGTGGGACTAAAAGTTTTCGAAGTTTAAAATTCAAATACATTTAGTCCCATATTGGTAAGATGAGAGAAGTGAAAGATGGAGTTTGCTATAAATAGCTAGAGTGTGGTAAGACTAACTAAGTAGTGGGTAATGAGCAATTAATTTTGTTGTTCACACCTATTTGATATAAAATTTGAAATATTAACCAACTTGAAGAAACATACAAACAAACAAAACGGGCCAACCCACAACCCGCTCAGCCTGAACTGGGTTCGACCCGTGAGGGTTCACAGGTTGACCGGGTTTAGATTTAAAATTCTCAACCCGGCCTGGCCCGAATCGTGTATTGATCGAACTCGACCCAAGCCTGCCCGAATAATGGGTCGACCCGAACGGGTTCAACCCGGCCCGGCCCGGCCCAAACAACCCGATTGCCACTCCTATCTCTAGCTAGAAGAAAGTCCTTGGTCTTCCCAGTTCGATGCTCATGTGTACAATTGGGTTAATATTATTGCTTAAATAGTTTTTTAAAAATTTACTTGCAAGTTGCAACTAATATTCTCGCTTAATTCTGTTCAAGGTCGAAATTGAGAAGTCTTACCAACTTTATTGCAAATGCTTGGTAGTTTTGTTAATGATTGACTTGGAATGATGGGGCCATGGCTAGATATAAATACATTAAATTTGCAAAACTCATTGGTAATGCACAAATTGACTACGATGCTACCACAATAACAAAGTCACCTAAAGTCAATGAAAATATTAATTTATCTGCCCACAAATTTAAGTTGTTATTTCCCATATATCTATATAATAAAACACAAACAAAGCTATCAAGTGGCTCTCATTCAATCTCCCCAAAAATCAAAAGTCCGGATTTAACATCACAAAACATATTTTTCCCTCAAAAGTTTTCCTCCAAAATTCAAATTCAAATCCCCCACCCAAAACAACTCCTATATTTATTTAATTATTATTATTTTCTCTCTCTCTCTCTCCCTCCTTCTATTCAAAAAATTAAGAAATTGAAATTTTAAAAAAATTAAAAAAATTAAAAAACTAAAAAAATGAAAATTTTAATAACTTTAAAAATAATTCAAAATAAATCAAAATATCATATAATATGTTTTTTGCTCTATGTTTGCTATTTCAATTAATTTGCTGGACCTCCAAAACTATTTTATATGATCAAATAAGGTACATCGTTCTGAAGACGTATCGTAGGCACGTGTCAATAGGGCAAACCTAGTATATATATATATCTATATAATAAAACACAAAGAAAGCTATCAAGTGGCTCTCCTTCAATCCCCCAAAAATTAAAGACCCAGATCTAACCTTACAAAATATATTTTTCCCCCTAAAAGTTTCCCCCCAAAACTCAAATTCAAATCCTCCACCCAAAACAACTCCTATATTTATTTAAATTTTTTTTTCTTTCTCTCCCCCCCTCTTCTATTCAAAAAATTAAGAAAATAAAAAAAAATAAAATTTAAAATTTAAAAAAAAATTAAAATTTTAAAAACTTTTAAAAAAATCAAAAAAATCATATAATATGTTTTTTTCTAGACCCCAAAAATTTCTCATATAATATGTTTGCTGCTTCAATTAATTTGCTGGACCTCCAAAATTATTTTATATGATCAAACAAACTACACTGTTTCGAAGACGTGCCGTAGACACGTGTCAACGGAAAAACCTTGTATATATATATAAGAGCATCTTAATGCATATGATAATAATTTATTCTAGAGTAAATTGCGAAAAACATCCATCATTTATAGGTCAAAGCACTAAACCCCATAAACTTTTTGTCAACGCGATAAACCTCTACAACTACAAAATGCGCCCATAAACCCAGTACGGAAACTCTAAAAACCTATATGAAATGTCCAAATTACCCTTTATATTAATATACAAAAAAACAGAAATCTCTCTCTCTCTATCTCTATCTCTCTCTCTCTCTCTCTCTCTCTCTCTCTCTCCACCATCACCACCACCAACACCATCAACACGCCCCGACCTCCCCCCACCTCCACCACCATCAGCCACATCACTCCACCACCGTCAGCCTGCCCCGACTCCACCATCATCATCATCACCACCACCACCACCACCGTCTTCATCATCATCACCACCACCGTTAGCACGCCCTGACTCCACCACCATCATCGTGCCCCGACTCCACCACCGTCAGTGCTGGAGGATGATGATGATGATGATTTTGGATTTTGATTTTGATTTTGATTTTGATTTGGGAGGGAGAGAGAGGGGAATTTAATTTGGATTTGGATTTGATTTTGAGGTGTGGCCGATGTCGATGGAGGTCGGCGAAGGTCGGGGGTGGTGTGCTGATGTCGGTGGAGGTCGGGGGAGGTCGAGGCTGAGGTGGTTGATGGTGGTGGAGGTCGGGGGTGCTGATGGAGGTGGAGGTGGCTGATGCAGATGGTGGTGGAGGTAGATGATGGTAGTGTGGCTGACGGTGGAGAGAGAAAGAGAGAGAGAGAGAGAGACAAATTTTTAGTTTTTTTAAAAAATATTTTTTTGTATATTAATATAAGAGGTAATTTGGACATTCTACATAGGTTTTTATGGTTTCCGTATGGGGTTTGACTGTGTTTTGTAGTTTGGGGGGGGGGGGGGGGGATTATCCCGTTGATGAAAAGTTGAGAGAGTTTGGCGCTTTGACCTCATAGATGAGGGGTGTTTTTCATAATTTACCATTTATTCTAATCTAAACTTCATAACTAGACCATGCAAAAAAGGAATCAAATATATGACCAACAAAAAGGATTTAAGATGAAGATTCCAAAATAACTATATAGTTCTATGATCAATAATTTTATGGATGGATATGATAAACCCTATAGTCATGAATAGGTTTTTTTTTGACTGGAAAAAGGTAGGACAATCCTACCTCATAGATAATATATATATATATATATATATATATATATATATATATATATAAGCAAAAGTATAGAGTACAAAAGCTGCTGGAGGGAGATGCTCAGATTGTGAGAGGAGTTGAGTTCGAGATGGCATGGCAGTGGACCGTAGAGAGGGCAGCGGACGTCTGTCGTACACCTCTACTAGGGCCACCAACATGATCTCATCCCCCGTCCCCTCCCTTACAATTATCCGAGTCATTCAAATCCCTGAGCAGAAAAACAGAGCACAAAATAAAGTTTAACAGAGTACATGTCTACGGACTTAAGAGCAGTCCCAAAATATAGATATAGAAACACAAAAGCTGAAGACAAGTGCAACCGAAGTCCTTAGGGTGCATTTCCGCCAGATGCTCCGCCATGATCAGGCCGCATTAGATCACTGTCGCCTGTCCTTCCCAACTCCTCCATGATTCTGGTCTTCTTCTTCGAAGCATCACTTGAATCTAGCCATTGAGAAAACCAGAACTTAGTGTTAGAAATCAACTTAACCACCGATGTCTATTTGCTGGAAAAAAATCTATCATTTCTAGCATTCCAAATTGTCCAACAGATAGCAATAGTTATGAGATGCCATGCATGAGTGAATTTGTGTTTCGTGTTGTCAAAGCACCATGTGGAGAAACATTCCGAAATAGATGCAGGAAGTGTGTATATATCAAAAGCTCGTGAGAAGTGAAGCCATGTCTGAGTAGCCTTGGGGCACTCAAAGAAGATATGGTAGGTGGTCTCTGTATGAAATGCACACTCACTACAAGCTGTATCTCCATTCCAGCCTTTTGAATGAAGTCTGTCCCTGGAGTTGAGCTTCTCCCCACACAACATCCAGGTAAAAATCTTGCATTTAAGGGGCGCACAGTTATTCCAGCATGCTCGAAAGAAGGGAGAAAGTAAGCCAGAGATGGTATAGAAACGGTAGGCTGATTTGACTGAAAAACACCCAGAGATGTCATGGTTCCATATAGCTCTATCAGGCTGAAGAGTGGATGGCTGAAGCGAGGAGATGGTTTGAAGCAACAGTCGCTTTTCAGCTAAGATGATACTATTGGATGATGTATGTAGACTTGGACGCCAAGTCCATTGTCCCTGATAAAAGCACCCTTGTGACCTTAGGGAAGCTGCTTTGTTCCAAGCGGCGCCAAAAAGGTTAGGATAGAGAGTAGCAATGCAGCTCTTGTCAATCCACTTCGAAGTCCAGAACTTGAGTAGAGTTCCATCGCCAAGTTCCCATGAAATCCCTTGATCAAATTGCTCTTTGAGTTTGCATAAGTTTTTCCAAAAGTCAGAAGAGTTGGCCTTACATATAAAGCTGCCGCTGTCACCTTGGAAGTATAGAGATTTGAAAGTTTGGGTGCAAAGGGAGTTATCGGTGTATATCTTCCACCACCATTTCATCAAGAGTGCATGGTTGAAATGCTGAAGGTCTAGCACCCCAAGCCCTCCTTACTACTTTGGTTGGCAGAAATGCTTCCAACTATTGCAAGAGATTCCCGTTACTTGCTTGTCACCACCAACCCAGAAGAATCTACTTCTCATTTGATCAATGCGAGCAATCACCCATCGCGGCAACATGAAAAAGGATACAAAGTAGGTTGGAAGTGCACTGAGCACTGAGTTAATCAGGATGAGTCTTCCCCCACGAGATAGCAGTCTGCCTTTCCATGTTGAAAGCCTGTGCTCAATCTTGAGCAATAAGGGCTGCCAGTCCCTCTTCTTGAGCCTGCCTTTCGCAAGAGGCATTCCAAGGTATTTGGTTGGAAAGGTATCTTGCTTACAGCCAAGGATGTGAGAAAAGGCGTGGAGCTTGGCTTGAGATTGACCAAAATAAGTGATGGCTGTTTTGGACAAGTTAATATGAAGGCCCGAGACATTTGCAAACAGATGCAATAGTACCTTCAGATGCAACACTTCCTGCTCATTCCCCTTGCAGAATAATAAAGTATCATCTGCAAATTGTAATATAGAGAGGTCTGCAAGCGAATCTCTAAGGTCCAATCTTGAGAAGGTGTCATTATTCCTGCCAACTCGAAGCATTTGTGCAAGGACGTCAACAGCAAGGATAAAAAGCATCGGAGAGAGAGGGTCTCCTTGCTTGAGACCTCTCTTGGAGCTTATGGTCTTTCCCCCAACGCCATTGACCAGGATATTAGACTTGGTTGACTGCAGCATTGCCTTTATCCAAGTGCACCAACGAGGCCCGAAACCCTCTGGCAATCAGCAGCTGATCCAAGAAGTCCCAATTGAGCATGTCGAAGGCCTTTTGAAAGTCAATCTTTAGCATAATAGTGTCCGACTTCTTTGAGCAACATAAATTGATGGCTTCGTGCGCGACTAGAAAACAATCTACTGTAGATTTGCCCCTGAGAAATGCACTTTGAGATGAGAAAACAAGAGAGTGAAGAAGTGGGCTCAGTCGATTGGCTAGGATCTTAGTGAAGATCTTCATCGAACAGTTTAGCAGACTGATCGGACGATAATCAGAAACAGTGGAGGCTCCATCACACTTGGGAATGAGCACGATCGTGGAATAGTTTAACCTATCCAATGAGGCTTCACCATGCTGAATGGCTAAGAGCATATTGCAGAGATCATCTTGGATAGTTTCCTAGTGTTGCTGATAGAAATACATAGGAAACCCATCAGGGCCCGGCGCCTTATCACCATTCATGCCAAATACTGCCTTCTTGATTTCATCTCTACTGAAATCGGCATCTAGAGCAAAGAGGTCAACATTTGCTGAAGGATACAGGGTAGACCACTCAATTCTGAAGTCTGGATCAGTGTTGGAGCCACATATTTCATGAAAGTGAGCGTCAAAGCAGGATCGGATAGCCGATTGATCAGTGATCAGACTTCCATCTTGGAGCAGGGAGAAAATGAAGTTCCTCCGCCGCCGCCCATTAGCCATTGAGTGGAAGAACTTGGTATTGGCGTCCCCCTCTTGAATCCAAGTGATGCGCGAATGCTGTCTCCAATATGTAGTCTCAGCTTGAATGAGTTTGTGATATTCCATGTGAGCAGAGTTGAGCTCAGCCACTTGGGTGGTGTTGAGAGTTTGTGAGTCAGCAATCACGTCCAAGCTATGGATAGTTTGTAGCAGAGAGTCTTTACGCTTAGGAATATGGCCAAAGACCTCGTACCTCCACCGTTTTAACCTCCTCTTGAAGAGGTTAAGTTTGTTTGCAAGGATGTCTACTTTGGAGCCTGTACAAACAAAACTATTCCACCAATGTGTGACATTGTGACTGAAGTCCTCATGAGATGCCCAGGCTTTTTCAAACCTGAAGTAATGAACCTGGTGTTATATCGCCTGAGAGTCTAGAATGAGAGGGCAGTGGTCCGAAGCGATACAGGGGCAGGGAGTATTGGATGCAAGAGGGGAATGCTTGATCAAACTGGCTTGTAATAAGAAATCTGTCTAGCCTTGCACAAGAAGCAGTTTGGCGAAGGTTGGACCATGTATATTTCCTCCATGCAAGTGGCAAATCAATAAGCTGTAGTTGTTGTATCCAACTTCGGATGCTCTTCATGTCTCTACTAGAGCCAGAGCCTCGGTTTTGTTCTTGGTTGGAGATGGTCACATTAAAGTCTCCACATATAACCCATGTATCACTGAGTAGTTTGTGCTGCTGCACTATTTCGTGGAAACAGAGTTCCCTATCTTCAAGCTCAAAGGGAGCATAAACTGAGGTGAGTGACCATTGGACTCCTGTAGCCTTGGTGCGGAAGGAGACGGAGATAGAAAATACGTCGACAGCACAATAAATACAATCAAAAAGGTTGTCATTCCATCCTATAAGAATGCCACCACGACTATCATCCGCATCAAGGGATCTCTAGGAATTGATATAATTACCACCAATTGACGATAGCTTTCTAGGGGTAGGAGCAGAGAGTTTGGTCTCTTGAAGACACACCACATCTATACGAGCATTGCGGAGACCATCTTTAACTAAGGCACACTTATAGGGGTTGCCTAATCCCCGTACATTCCAGCTTCCTATCTTCATTAAAATTGATAATACACAGCAAAATGCACGAAATAATCATAAACATGCAACAACCTCATGCACTAATTGAGTTGTTGCTGTTGATCAGGGTGATCAACTGCAACCTCTGCAACTTGCTTGAGCTTGGTGAGTGAGTGTGGCCCTGTAGCCGCCACTCCCACCGATTCCGCAACTTCAAGAAGATCATCATTTGAGAGTAAAGCGAAACAGTTTTGACAGGCAGAATTAAATGTGTTCTTCGAAGAGGAAGTACCTGTCGCTTTACGGAGGGATGCGCTCTTAGCAGAGGCGCACAGATGCTGAAGGAATGGCCTGGTGGTTGGCAACTTCGAAGCTGAGCAGATACGTTTGCGACGCTTACTAGTACCCTCATCGAAACCAGGCGGAACAGAGTCGGTGGAGGAGGTGCCAACTTGGCGCCGAGGAATGAGCGACCTGGTACGGAAGGTAGATGTTGCTGCGCCGACTGCTCCGGAGCTGAAGTGTAACTGCTGAGCACCCTCGGACTTGGAGTCCTGATTGCCTACTTCAGCATCAATGGCATGCTCAATTGCTGGCTTGATCTGAGTAAAGAGAGATTGGGGGATACTGACAGGCTTGCCTTTCCAGGTCATATGGCATAACTGCTCTTCTGCAGCGATGTCATGAGAGTTTGCAGAGCTGTGGGGGTGAATTTGAGAAGCTTCTGAGGGTATATGCAAATAGTCTTTTGGCGAATCCGAGTCAACTACAATGATAGGGGGCGGAATTGTTGGCAAAGTCGGCTCCACAGGATTCTCAGCCTCGGGGACCACATTTGGAATCTTGAGGCTCGAATCAGCCATACCAGAGATATTTAAAAATTGCTTTGCAAAAAAGGAATGATTTGGTAGGGCCTGAGACTGCACCGCCAAATCCTGAACTAAATCAACTGCCTCCGTGATCTTTGCTTTCCCTTTAGGATCTCCAATCACACCCTGATTAGGCTGCGAGATTTGCAGCGGTGGTGGAACAGGATTGTTCGCCGGCGGAGTTTCTCTCCGGTGCCAGAAACTGGTTGAGGATCCTTGTTGCTGTGAAAAGAGCTTAATCTTACCACTGGCCACGTCGGCGGAAGGGATGGGACTTCCATAGATGAGAACGGGCACTTCATGGATTTGCAACTCCTTGGTCCAAGGCACTTGGTAATGGATCATCAAGTTTTTGGGTATGAGACCGACGTCATCAACTTCGATCAAGACTAGGGCTTGGTCCCTCGTAGCGGTTGCTTTCATATCTCCGCTCAAAGTAATGAGCTTGCCAAAAGGCCGGATTATTTGCTCTAATGAACTATGATTCCACATGTGAAACGGCAAAAGAGGGACATTAATCCAGATAAAGCAAGGCTTAGGCTTCATCTTCGCACCAAAGTCCATCGACCATAGAGAGAATGTCGCATTAAATCCTGAGAAATTGAACATCCCCTCCGAGATGGCACGCTTAGCGTCGTCTTCAGTTGGGAACTGCACATGAAAGACCCCCTCAGAGACTTTCTTTACTACCCACCAGCCCCCTTGCCGTCTCCAGGCGAAGTCAAGAGCGCTCTCCACTGTTGCAGCATCTGGTTTAGATCTGGGGTTGATGAGGTGGAGAAAGGCGCTTGCATGTAGCGCCGGGAGTGCGGCAGCAATTTCTGAGTTGTGTTGGAGTTCAACGGCCATGGATTCTCTCCTGTTGAAGAGCGGGCAATCTCTAGCACGGTGCCCCACCTTTTTGCAGTTGAAGCAGTAAATGCCGCTCTTCCGGCAGTCCACCGCATGATGGCCCATATCACCGCATCGCATGCATCTGGCTTCCATCTTGCTGCGGCGATGATTCTGGTTGAACTTCGTAGGATGGGTGAAGCGGTATTGGTTGGAGTAGAAGCGGTTTGGGAGGGGTTTTGGTGGTATTTTTGGCAGAGAAGGGGAAGGGGCTGGGTGTAATGGACGTGGGCGTGGGATTCGAGGGGAGTAATGATGGGGGGGAGCCGTCATGAGAACCTGAGCATAAGATCTGCTCTTGTTCCAAGGCATCCATGCTCTCTCCTCTCTCCTCTTTCCATTATGTCTCAAAATCTCCTTTCTTTTTGTTTTTTTTATAATCATGAATAGGTTGAACACAATTGTTTTGCTTCTAACAACTAGATGCTTCCCTTGAAGCAAGGATCCTATATTTAAGCAACAAATTATGGAGGGAATTAATTTTTATTTTTTAGAAAAAAGTTTACTTAATAAATTTTTAGAAAATTATGATTTTCCAACCTAATATGGAGTGCTTCACCGTTTGCATTTTGACTTGGAATATTGTTATAAGTGTGTAGTGTACATTTGGTAGTTGAATTGGTTTTGGTTGTTTACCAACAATAATCCCCTTTTCAAGGATTACCCAGTTACCCATTAGGAATTTAGGATGCCCTGCATATATATAAGCTTAAAAGAAAATCTAAGGTCAATAAGATAAATGTCAAACATAAGCATCGTCTATTTGAATTTTGCTCATTTTGTTCATTTTGCGCAGAGAACAACCCCTTGATAGATTATAAGTGCTAAACTTTCAATCATTATTATACTTTCAGTGTTTTAGTATTATGTCAAAGTCGTGTAAATGGTGTCCGAGTAATCCAATGTGTGACAATCCATGCCTCAGTTAACAAAGAATATTGCCGGAGGAGCGTATTAAAATACAAGTTTAAAAACTTCTTACCACAATTTCGAAGATTTGTTCTAACAGAAAAAATCTATTCCACCTCTAACTCTACGTTAACATAATAAATGAATAAGGAATACCATGAGAAATGGGGGATGAATACCCTAAAATCTTCAAGGACAAACAACATCCAGTACTTTAATATTAACTTTAAAAACGATGCTATGCCAAATAGCCAAATATATGACACCTATTTGATGCCAAACAAGGGGTCCTTTTCATCATATAAGTAAAAACACATCTTAGTAGTTTCAAAAACATGCACAAAAAAAACAAAATGAAAATTAATAAAAATAATGATATGAAAGAGATCCACAACTCAGTACCCTTGGGGTCACGGAGCAGATAGCGTAAGCCCCATGGTTTGATTTGGGCATCCACTTCAAGCCGTCTGAATCAACAAGAAAACCATAGATTATGACATCTTTTAAACAAATGCATGCCAGCTTGCCCTCTCATTCTCAATATATATCATTAACCTTCCAATACAAGATATATTTATCTCTCTATCTTATCGCATGATGCTCTGTCTCTAATTTCTAATTTCTCCAAAAAAGCAAAGGTCTATAATTGCATGGCCATCACAAATATTCAGCCATTTGACAATTTTTCAAATTTTTTTTTTTAAAAAAAAGAAGATCTTTCTGATAAAAGCAATAGAAATTTAGTAGAATAATGATTGAACGAATTCGTACTCTATTAATAACGAGTATACTTACTAGTTGAGCTCAAAAGGAACCTCTTAATCTATCAAAATAAGTTATGATCTTTACTATTTCCATTGGAGAGTTGAGATTTGTAACCAAACAAATCCTAACTTTGTAATTAAATAAATCCGTACAATACACATCCAAACTAAATCCAACAATATATACGTGTACCGCATGTATCACCCAAATCAAAACATTGAAATATAAACTATTTTTTTTTATTCAATATATATTCATTTAATTTAATGATTATACTGTTTGTAGGCATGCATTGCACGTACATTATACTAGTTTATTTAAGACGACTTTTTTAAAGTTGTATGTATTTGAAATTTTACATATGTATTTGAAATTTTGCATGTATTACATGCACACGAATTCTAATTATTAGAACTAGTATTATTCACGTGTGATGCACGTTTTGATAAGAGTTAGAGGATTTTCACGTGCGATATATGTATTAAGAAATAGTTTTGAAGTTGGATGTGCTTTGCACGTATTGGGAAAAATATTTTGAAAAAAAAACTACGATTTGTACGGTCAATACACATATTTATAAATAGAATTTGAATTGTACGTACAACATATATATATATATATATGATGTTAAAAATATTAAAAATTTATTTTGCACGTGCATTGTACGTTTTAAATAAGTAAAATTTTATTTGTTAGTTAGTTTTTGTTGTAATTAATGAGAAAGTTTGAGTTGGGTGTATTAATACACGGATTTGTATATTTACAACATTATAATTCCAACTCTCCTATTATAATATTAGAGATACTAAATTTGGGAAGCTCAAGCTATCATAAAGCGGAGTCATTCTTTTATTAATTTTACTCATATGTACATATATTGCATGTAATAATCTTCTCAACGTATATATTTGAAAATCAGTGAATTAATTAATAAATGTCTTTCTTGTTCCGAAAATGAATAAATGTCTTTTTATGTTCTATAAAGTAAAGTCTACTATATGCTTAGGAGTTTACCTAATAACAACTTGCGTTGACTTCCACATGGCATTGTTTGTGCACGATTATTTTGTCATTACAATTTTTTTATTTTTTTTAGTTTTAAAAATTTGGAAGAACGTCACTCTAACAAGAGATTAATAAAACAACATCAAAGTACAGAAAAAAAATACAAATAATTATAAAGCAGAAAATAAAATGTAAAACTCCAACATGGCCATATAAGGTGGGAAATCCAAACCACAACAAGTGGCCTAGTGGTAAGAGCGATGGGACTTGGAGTGTGCTCCTCCAAGGTCCCAGGTTCGAACCCTATGGTTCCCATAGATGGGGATTAAATACCTCTGAGTGGCCAGTGACCGTTATGGCCAGCAACGCTGGTGCATCAACCCGACCAAAGGTCGGGAGCCTTGTCACGAGGACTGGGATTAGTCTGACCCGTAGAGGAGGATGGAGACCCAGTATAATCAAAAAAAAAAAAAAAAAAGGTGGGAAATCCAAAAGTGCTACAGATAAACCAAATAACAAGTACAGAGAGAGACTACTACAATCATAGCGGTCCTTCCAACAACTCTCTGAAAGCTAAGAAAATGTGCATCATTGCTTCGCTTAGTCTAGGGTAGGTCCGAACTCGACCTCCTCCTCTTTGTAATCGTCTACTGGGAAGGCTCTGGCGATCCTCCCTCTCGAACCTGTAGCAGCAGCTGTAGCCTAAAAGAAAATAAGATGCATTATATATGATAAAATACCAGAAATACTATTACAAGTAGCACGAAAGTAAAAGTTATTTCTGTCAAGCATAAAACCCTGTTTGTGGTAGTGATGGCAAGGTAGTATGCATCTTTCATCTCGTGACGCCTAGAAACAAATTTGGAGCCAATCCATAGCTCCTCATATGTGTTGGGATAATCATTCGTCCCTAAGGCCCTATGTACCTCAACCATGTAGGCTTACTCTGTTGACAACCAATGAAGAGGTGGTTTAGTGATTCCGTGTCAATTGGTCGCAATATTCTGTTGCCTGTTGACAAGATTTTCTCTAATCAGGATGGCGTTATTGAGTACCAAGCAGAAGAAAACCCTAACTTTAAGATGCGCTTTTTCCTTCTAGAGAATCTGAGCCCAACTATGCTTACATCCCCGAAAATGGATACGGTTTTACAGTGAGTGGATTGTGAACGAGCCATTGTGTTCAAGTCCCCAAGACTTCTGGTCCTGGCCGTGAGAGCATTTCACCCCGTTCTGGGCGATGTAATGTTGGAGTTCTCCTAACCTCCGCAAGAACACCGAATTGAGTCGAGTTCTGAATGATGGTTTCCATGCTCCTCTCCTCCATTACCCAATAGTGCAAGGTTCGTGGAGGAGAGGAGCAAGGAAACAATCATTCAGAACTCGACTCAGTTCGGTGTCCCTGCGGAGGTTGTGAGAACTCCATTGCCCAGTTCAACTCGGTGAAATGCTTTCACGGCCCGGACCGGAAGTCTTGGGGGCTTGAGTGCAATGGCTCGTTCACAATCCGCTCACTGTACATCCCCGTTCCATGCTCCTCTTCAAAGCAGTAACTACAGAGGAAGACACGCAAGTTGAAGGTTGTCAAGAGAATAAGCTAGCTCTCATGTCACCTTTTTTTTTTCTTCAGATTCTCTGATACCAAGAATTGGAGGGGTGTGAATAAACTAAAATTTTCTTCTTTTAAAAGATTTCAGATTCCTAATATTTCTATTAGGAAAATATTCTTCTAAGGAGTTATAGATTTCTTCTTCTTGTCTTAGTATGTTTATTAATTCTTCTAATGATATTGTTTTTTTTCTTAAGTAATCAGCTATGTCGCCATACCAGAGTGGAATTTTTAAAATAGCTAACAGAATTATGGTAAAAATAGGATGAATTTTTTCAGACGTTGTAAACCCCTACTCGGTACTTCCCCTTTGTATATGTATTTTTTATGTCCCTTTTACTTTTACTTTTTTTTTAAAAAAAATTTTTTTAGGCAGCTCAAGGTGAATTAAGCCCTCTGTGTCTTAACCATTTTTCCCTTATGACATTCCTTACGGCAACCTTTGCACATCGACCGTTATAAGTCTATAGGGTCACTAGTGGTTAAGGGGCCTAATTATGCTATTATGAGATGCATAAAAAGAGTTTTTCTAAACATGAAAAAGAAAACAAGCTTAATCATGACTTTAATATACATAGGGGACAAAGCAATACATAACTTAGGGTTTTCCCTTTCGGGAATCCCCGAAAGATAAAAGTGAAAACTTACAGAGAAAGTAGCTCAAGCTCTAAGGGGCTTGTTCCTTTTAGCATACAAGATTTTTTAGAGGAGATAAGCATACATTGGAAGAGAATTCAGAAGGATGGAAGGAAGTTGCTTGCGAGATATCTTTCAAAGTGAGATGGGAGTCCCTTTTATAGGCAAGAGAAGATGTTCTGGGTTTTTCTTCTGGCTACGTGGAGGCAGCTTGTCCAAGCTTTTTACTTTTTGTAGTGCGCCTTTTGTGAGTGCTGAGTGCGCCTTTTCTGAGTGCTTCTTAGTGCGCCTTTTTCTGAGTGCTTCTTTTGTGAGTGCTTTTTCCTGTAGCTTTTCTGGAGGTTTCTGAATCAGGTATCTAAATTATGTTGTGCAATGGAATCTAGGGACATAGGTATCATAGGTTCATTGTCACTGCTGACGTCTGCGTCTGAGTTATCCATCTTCCTTTGTGTACTGTCCTCTAGAATTTCTTCAATATTTGTTTCTTGGCTTGTTGTGGTTGCCAATGCAGTTTTTACTGCATGTGCTACTTGTTCTGCTATGATGACTCGCAGACTTTCTCTTTTCTTTTTCTTCTTTGATTTATGTGGTGCTTGTTGGAGACCTTGGATTTGTTGTAGTATCTGAGAAATCTGAGAATAAGTCTGATCTTCTTCTAAAATGGCTTTTCCCTTATCTTGGCTTTTTGGGAAAGCCACACACATTAACGGACTTGATATGACTTTATTGGCTGCCATTTGAGCCAGACTAGCCATTGGATTAGACCCAATGATGTCTCTGTGCTGACTTTTTGGCAAAGTCACAGCCATGAACAAATTTGATAAGTCTTTACCGGTAGCCGTTTGCTCCGGACTAGCTGTTGAAATTATGGACTCAACAGTATCCGTTCCTACATTCAAATGGGAATGCAAACCTTTCTCATCCCTTTGATTTTGGACTGTGGGAGCAGTCTTTGGGGGTAATTTTGTCTAGAATAATTATTTCTCCAATTCTGAAATTTGTTGGTATAGCTTTTGTTTTTCAAAAATAAGGCAATTGATATTCTCATTAAGTTTCCTTGTGGTTCTGGCCAGTGCTTCACAGTGGTCACAAAAAATTATTTTACCTTGTATGTCTCTGGTAACGGAATATTCCAGTGGGGCTTCTTGTGCTGTTCTTAAAAAAGGAGACAAATAATAGTTAGGTCCTAAATGTTTTCTTGCTACATCTAAAGCTTCTGAAAGATTATTAAATCCTTTGTAAATTGGATTTCTGAAGTCTTTTATGTTGTCCGCTATTTCGATCCAGCTGTGGAAAACTCCAACTAAGTTACCTTGTAAGACTGCATAAAATTTATATCCTTTTTGGTTCTGGGTAAAAACTTCTGATAAAGAGTTCATTGCTGCTAAAAAATGTCTCTGATCTTTTCAGTTAAAATACATCCATAAATTGTCTAGGATACATTGTTGTTCTTTAGTAGTAGAATTATGCGGAAGAATCTTAAACGTTAGATTACTATGTGGGAACACTCCTAATTCTTGGTTACCGAATCGGATACTTTCTTGCCACATTCTTGGTTGTGTGTTCATAGATTTATAATTGGCAAGTAAACCTCGGAACAGATAGTATCCCCTGTTATTTTTGTAAATGGTATCCTAGCAGAGACAAGAGAACAAAATGCTCAAAATGTTATAAAGAAGGATGCATAAAGTGTATCGAAAAACTCTTTAAACAAAGTTTTGCCTCTGAAATAATTAGACCAGTGATACAAACAAACGAATTAAAAATATTACGAAAAAGAATAGAAAATATTGAAGACACGCAAAAATTATTATATACAAAAATAGAAGAAGAGGAAGTAACTAGAAAAATAATAAATGATAAGATAGAAGCAATTAATAAAAAATTAGAAAAGGGAAAAACTATAATAGAACACCAGTCAGAACCATATTCAGAATCTTATTCCGAAATAACTGACTTAGTTCAGATATGTAATAGTGAAAACTTAAAATATTTAAAAGTTAAATGTGTAGTAAGAATAAAACAATATAAAATAAAATGTTTAGCCCTAATCGATACAGGCTGCACAAACTGCATTATCAATCAATATGTAATTCCTCAAGAATATATAATCAGAGCCTCAAAACCCATCGGAGCCCAACAAATGGATGGAGGAATATATATGTATGAAAATCTTTTAATACCTAATAGCAAAATTAGATTCGACACTAATTGCGGCGAAAGCACAGAATACACATTACCTAAAGAAAGCACATGGGTGAGACCATTAAATTTAAAGGAAGACTTAATCCTAGGATTAAGTTTCCTACTAAAAGATAATGGGAGCATACTCATAAGCAAAGACTATTTACAATTACAAAAACATACTTTATTTACACCAGTTCTAATCCACAATGAACCTACCATGACCAGGCAAATAATAGAACCCAGTACAGAGAAAGAATGTTCTTGCCCTATGGAAGGACAATGTCAATTAAACGAAATTACTAATGAAGAAATTAATGAAGAATATGAAATAGAAGTACAAACAGAGTTTATTAATTTAGAACAACTATATTATACTCTAATAAGTGAGCAAGATATAGAACATTTAATCTCTAAAATAGAAAAACTAGGCATTCTAGGAGAAGACATACTAAAATATTGGGAAAAGGATAAAATACAATGTACTTTGAATATAATTAATCCTGAATACAAAATTAGAACTGCCAAAATAAATGCCACAAATCAGGACATAGAAGAATTTAGAATGCATATCTCCGACCTCCTTAAATTAGGAGTAATAAGAAGATCTGATAGCCCCCACAGATCAATAGCCTTTATAGTAAGAAAACATAGTGAAATAGTTCGAGGAAAAAGTAGAATGGTAATCAATTATCAGAGGTTAAATGATAACAGAGTAGATGATGGCTATGATATCCCAGATAAAACTAGACTCATTAATCAAATTCAAGGATGTACCATATTCAGCAAGTTTGATCTAAAGTCAGGATTTTGGCAGATCAAAATGCATCCTGATAGTATCAAGTGGACAGCCTTCACTTGCCCAGAAGGCCATTTTGAATGGTTAGTTATGCCATTTGGTCTTAAGAATGCACCATCCGTTTTTCAGAGAAAAATGGATGACATCTTTATAAAACATAAAAACTTTGTTGTCGCTTATATTGATGACATTCTCGTCTTCAGTAAAACCAGACAAGAACATAGAGGACATTTACAGATAATTATTTCCGAATTTATTAATCATGGCTTAATTATCAGCAAAAAGAAACTGCAATTGTTTAAACCTCAGATAGAATTCCTTGGTGTAATTATTGGACAAGGCAAGATAAAATTACAACCACACATAGCCCAGAAGGCTTTGGACTTCCCAGATAAATTATAAAACTTAAAACAAATTCAACAATTTCTTGGTCTTGTAAACTATGCCCTACCGTTTATCAAAGACTTAGGTAAAATAGCAGGACACTTATATGCAAAGACATCCCAAAAAGGGCAGAGATATTTCAATCAAGAAGATATTAAGGTAGTCTAACAAATAAAAACTCTAGTCCAACAACTCCCTGAATTAAATCTACCTTTAGACTCTGATTATTTAATTATCGAAACAGATGGTTGTAATACAGGGTGGGGAGCTACGCTTATTGCTAAACCAAATAAATACTCAGACAAGAATACTGAAACAATATATAGATATGCCAGTGGCAAATACAAAGAAAAAGGCAACATCAGCAGCATTGATGCAAAACTCCTAGCCATTTCTTATGCCTTAGACAGCTTCGAGCTTTTCATCATTTCTAAAAAGGAGATAACTCTTCGCACAGATTGTGAAGCCATAGTCTCTTTCCATAACAAAATGAATTTAGACTCTAGACGCAGCTCCAGATGATGCTGGCTCAATTTTGTTGACAGATGCTCCCACATAGGAACCAAAATCAATTTTGCTCATATTAGAGGATCAACAAACACTCTTCCTGACACACTTAGCCGCCTCCTTCATCAAACCGCACTCGAAAGCATGGTAGACTTACCCACAGAAAATCTTCATCTTACCTTAATAGACTTAAGTGATTCTCCTATAACCTTTAATGTCACCACTTATGATCAAGAGTTACTTGAATTAATTTTCTTTTTAAAACATTGCCCTATAGAAGATTTCCAAAAATAATAAATCTAGTCCCTGATTCACGAACTTTGTCAGAATTATTAGAATATTTTTGGACCAACGAAGAATATGCTAACATAATCAATCACAAGTTACGAGAAATATATTATAAATCTATGAACACACAACCAAGGATAAGGCCAAACGTATATAACACCAATATCGAAACTTATGAATTAATGGATGAAGAATTCCCGCTATTTCAATTTCTTCAGATATGCTCCATAGAACCATTCAGCCAAAGCATTAATACTCTGACAGATAGAAATTTTCTGTATAATTTAGCACAAGTATTTGATCTTTATACCCAAGAAGGATTCATACAAAGATTACTTATATTCCGTAGAATAAAAGATCTTACACCTAAGAGAATTTCTTTCAAACACTTACCTAATATAAAACTTGTTCATGGTTTTATGCAGATGGCTGGGCCACCTCCACAGCCTGGTATTCCTCATAAAAGATTACCAGACCAACAGACATATAGCCAGAATATAAGGCCACAATTAGCAGATCAGAATATGTATAATCAGAATACCAGACCAAGAATGTGGCAAGAAAGTATCCGATTTGGTAACCAAGAATTAGGAGTGTTCCCACATAGTAATCTAACGTTTAAGATTCTTCCGCATATTTCTTCTACAAAAGAACAGCAATGTATCCTAGACAATTTATGGATGTCTTTTAACCGAAAAGATCAGAGACATTTTTTAGCAGCAATGAACTCTTTATCAGAAGTTTTTACCCAAAACCAAAAAGGATATAAATTTTATGCAGTCTTACAAGGTAACTTAGTTGGAGTTTTTCACAGCTGGATCGAAGTAGAGGACAGCATAAAAGACTTCAGAAATCCAATTTACAAAGGATTTAATAATCTTTCATAAGCTTTAGATGTAGCAAGAAAATATTTAGGACCTAACTATTATTTGTCTCCTTCTTTAAGAACAGCACAAGAAGCCCCACTGGAATATTCCGTTACCAGAGACATACAAGGTAAAATAATTTTTTGTGACCACTGTGAAGCACTGGCCAGAACCACAAGGAAACTTAATGAGAATATCAACTGCCTTATTTTTGAAAAACAAAAGCTATACCAACAAATTTCAGAATTGGAGAAACAATTATTCCAGACAAAATTACCCCCAAAGACTGCTCCCACAGTCCAAAATCAAAGGGATGAGAAAGGTTTGCATTCCCATCTGAATGTAGGAACGGATACTGTTGAGTCCATAATTTCAACAGCTAGTCCGGAGCAAACGGCTACCGGTAAAGACTTATCAAATCCGTTCATGGCTGTGACTTTGCCAAAAAGTCAGCACAGAGACATCATTGGGTCTAATCCAATGGCTAGTCTGGCTCAAACGGCAGCCAGTAAAGACATATCAAGTCCGTTAATGGGTGTGGCTTTCCCAAAAAGCCAAGATAAGGGAAAAGCCATTTTAGAAGAAGATCAGACTTATTCTCAGATTTCTCAGATACTACAACAAATCCAAGGTCTCCAACAAGCACCACATAAATCAAAGAAGAAAAAGAAAAGAGAAAGTCTGCGAGTCATCATAGCAGAACAAGTAGCACATGCAGTAAAAACTGCATTGGCAACCACAACAAGCCAAGAAACAAATATTGAAGAAATTCTAGAGGACAGTACACAAAGGAAGATGGATAACTCAGACGCAGACGTCAGCAGTGACAATGAACCTATGATACCTATGTCCCTAGATTCCATTGCACAACATAATTTAGATACCTGATTCAGAAACCTCCAGAAAAGCTACAGGAAAAAGCACTCACAAAAGAAGCACTCAGAAAAAGGCGCACTAAGAAGCACTCAGAAAAGGCGCACTCAGCACTCACAAAAGGCGCACTACAAAAAGTAAAAAGCTTGGACAAGCTGCCTCCACGTAGCCAGAAGAAAAACCCAGAACATCTCCTCTTGCCTATAAAAGGGACTCCCATCTCACTTTGAAAGATATCTCGCAAACAACTCCCTTCCATCCTTCTGAATTCTCTTCCAATGTATGCTTATCTCCTCTAAAAAATCTTGTATGCTAAAAGGAACAAGCCCCATAGAGGTTGAGCTACTTTCTCTGTAAGTTTTCACTTTTATCTTTCGGGGATTCCCGAAAGGGAAAACCCTAAGTTATGTATTTCTTATGTCCCCTATGTATATTAAAGTCATGATTAAGCTTGTTTTCTTTTTCATGTTCAGAAAAAACTCTTTTTATGCATCTCATAATAGCATAATTAGGCCCCTTAACCACTAGTGACCCTATAGACTTATAACGGTCGATGTGCAAAGATTGCCGTAAGGAATGTCATAAGGGGAAAATGGTTAAGACACAGAGGGCTTAATTCACCTTGAGCTGCCTAAAAAATTTTTTAAAAAAAAAAGTAAAACTAAAAGGGACATAAAAAATACATATACAAAGGGGAAGTACCGAGTAGAGGTTTACAACGTCTGAAAAAATTCATCCTATTTTTACCATAATTCTATTAGCTATTTTAAAAATTCCACTCTGGTACGGCGACATAGCTGATTACTTAAGAACAAAAACAATATCATTAGAAGAATTAATAAACATACTAAGACAAGAAGAAGAAGAAATCTATAACTCCTTATATAACTCCTTAGAAGGATATTTTCCTAATAGAAATATTAGGAATCTGAAATCTTTTAAAAGAAGAAAATTTTAGTTTATTCACACCCCTCCAATTCTTGAAGACAAGAAGAAGAAGAAATCTATAACTCCATAGAAGAATATTTTCCTAATAGAAATATTAGGAATTTGAAATTTTTTTTTAAAAAAAACCATATTTTTTTTTCTGGGTACCATTTGGCCTTCAAGTTTCCTAATTCTGCACAGACCCGAAGTTATTATTATTTTTCTTTTGGTTTTCGTAGAGGTCTTTCTTATTGGTCCTAATATACTTCATATTCCAATATCCTCTCTTCAGCGAAACATTTGGTTATACCTGAATTATTTTGTCAAAAAAATACTCTGTAAAGTGTACCATTAATCAATTTTCTAAATATACTAATGAATGTTCAGTCAAATCTAGTTAGACACCCCAATAATTTGGGAACTCAAGGGAACATCCCTTGTGCTAAATAATACTATATCAAAAACCCAATTATTCATTCTCACACAACAAACTGCAACACTAAACTAATACAGTACCTAGCTAGGTCAATTTAAAAAGTACACTCTCAAATTCACAACCCCTACTTTAATGCCCCAATTGTTTATAATAATAAAAAAGGTATTGTAGGCATAACCACCATTTGGCAATATTTAATTTGTTCTCTTAAAATTTGGTATTCTCATGTATGTAGTACATCATATACGTGGCCTATTTAAGTATACTAGGTTTGCCTGTTGACACGTACCTACAGTACGTCTTCGGAACGGTGCATCTTTTTTGATCATATAAAATAGTTTTGGAGGTCTAGCAAATTAATTGAAATAGCAAACATATTATATGAGAAACTTTTGGGGGTCCAGCAAAAAATATATTATATGATTTTTTTTTGATTTTTTAAAACTATTTAAAAAGTTTTTCAAATTTTTAATTTTTTTAGTTTTTAAATTTTTTATTTTAAAAAAAAATTAAATTATTATTTTCTTAATTTTTTGAATATAAGAGAGAGGGAGAGAGAGAAAAAAATTTAAATAAATATAGGAGTTGTTTTGGGTGGGGGATTTGAATTTGAGTTTTGGAGGGAAACTTTTGAGGGGAAAAATATGTTTTGTGAGACTAGATCTGGGCCTTTGATTTTTAGGGGATTGGAGGAGAACCACTTGATAGCTTTCTTTGTGTTTTATTATATAGATTCCTTTGTTTAATCAAATGATTCAGAGAGCCTCTCATTAAGGTACCTACCCACCCCTCAACAAACTTCGCCACTCCCCAATCGAAATCAAATCCTAATTCATTTTGAGATCTCGATCCGATCCTCATTTTATCTCTTCTAACAATAATAGTGTTATCGAGGACAAAGATGACAAATAAGCCAATCTTGAAGTTCAAAAAAGGATACGAATAAGAACAAGGAACGTGATGCAGTTTGTTTTTAGGGGGAGTATGGATGCACCAGGCGTGAGTTCTACTCAATTTTTATTGGTGGAGGAACCTCTAGAGCGGACGGTTGGTCCCGACCCTCGGCTGGGGGAACGGCCCGGGAGCAGGCGGGAGTGAGGTGGAGGCCGGAGGCTCGGCTCGGATCTGGACGCTCGGATCCGGAGTCCTGTGTACCTGCACACGATCTGGAACACCGAGGTTGGTCCCAGTGGCAGACCCTCCGACGGTCTAGTGAGCTACTGAAGGAGTAACAGTAACTAGGGTTTGAGAGGGAAAAGATTGATTACCTGTGAAAGGGTTAGAGGGTCTGGTATTTATAGGGGAAGCCAACCGGGTCTGGACCCGTTTGGGGCCGGGTCTGGACCCGGTTGCCCATGGGCCTGACGTGGCAGAAGCCCAAGTGGTTTAGGGCTGACGTGGAGGAGACCTGGGCAATTTGTAGGCTGACGTGGCAGAGGCCCAGGCGGTTTCTGCGCTAACGTGTCGGACCCAGATGATCCGGCGGTGCACGCTTTATGAGTGGATCCTGTGGCCCAGGATGGGCCACGTCATCTGACCCATATCAGGAGCCCCCCACTCCTGGAGGGCTGGGTGACCCAGCCTTGTAGGAGTGGTTCTTTGCCTCTGTAGGAAGAGTAGGGCGGTGTATGCGGCGAGGAATAGGGTCTGTACCTTCCAAAAGAGGTCAGGGGGGTAGGATGAAGGGATCCCCTATCGGAGTCATGCGGGGTGTTGGGCGCAGAAGAGCCGGAGCCACGCTTGCCGAGAACTTAAGGTCTGTAGACGAGCGTCTATGGTCGGCGGACGAGCATCGAGGGTCGGTGAACGAGCTCCGAGGGTCGGCAGACGAGTGTAGAGGGTCAGCAGACGATTCCCTCGCTAGTTGAAAGAGCAAGGGGACGTCAAGGTCTGTCGAGTTGGAGCTCGGCTTGCCGATTGTCTAGGGTCGGTAGACGAGTGTAGAGGGTCGGCAGACGATCCCCTCGCTAGTTGGAAGAGCAAGGGGACGTAAAGGTCTGTCGTGTTGGAGCTCGTCTTGCCGAGCGTCTATGGTCGGCGAACGAGAATCGAGGGTCGATGGACGAGCTCCGAGGGTCAGCAGATGAGTGTAGAGGGTCAGCAGACGACTCCCTCGCTAGTTGGAAGAGCAAGGGGACGTCAAGGTCAGTCGAGTTGGAGCTCGGCTTGCCGATCGTCTAGGGTCGGTAGACGAGTGTAGAGGGTTGGTAGACGATCCCCTTGCTAGTTGGATAGAGGAAGTTTTGGGGCTCGCGGTGCCATCCGAGCTCCGAGCCTCTTGTGAATAGAGGGGAATTTTTGGGGCTTGCGGTGTCATCCGAGCTCCGAGCCCCCTGTGAGTAGAGGAGGACTTTGGGGTTCGTGCTGTCGTCCGAGCTCCGAACCTATTTGGAATAAAGGAAGGCATTTGGGGCTCGCACTGTTGTCCGGGCTCCGAGCCTTTTGCGAATGAAGGAGTATTGGGGGCTCGCGGTGTCATCCGAGGTGTGAGCCCCCCAACTTGGCAGCGGCTGTTGGATGGAATGTAATGATTTCATTTCATTTAATGCATTGGGTGTAGAAGTCTCGGTGGCTCGCGGTGATATCTGAGCGCCGAGCCCCTTCTTGATAGAGGAGGATATTGGGGCTCGCGGTGAGATCCGAGCTCCGAGCCTTATGTGAAATTAGAGAGGATGTTGTGGCTCGCAGTGCGATTCGAGCACCGAACCCTCTGTAAAATAGAGGAGGGTATTGGGGCTCGCAGTGAGATCCGAGCTCCGAGCCTCCTTTCAACATTGGAGAAGACATTGGGGCTCGCGGTGTCGTCCGAGCTCCGAGCCTTCTGTGGAATAGGA
Source organism: Hemerocallis citrina (assembly GCA_017893485.1). Classification (NCBI taxonomy): domain Eukaryota; kingdom Viridiplantae; phylum Streptophyta; class Magnoliopsida; order Asparagales; family Asphodelaceae; genus Hemerocallis; species Hemerocallis citrina. The sequence goes on along the minus strand of CM030361.1, from coordinate 112,402,926 downwards.
GAGGAATTTGGGGCTCGCGGTGCCATCTGAGCGTCGATCCACCTGTGAAATAAAAGAGGAATTGGGGACTCGCGATGCCATCCGAGCACCGACCCTTCTGTGAAATAGAAGAGGAATTTGGGGCTTGCGGTTCCATTCGAGCGTCGACCCTTCTGTAAAAAATAGAAGAGGTATTTGGGGCTCGCGATGCCATCCGAGCGTCGACCCTTCTGTGAAATAGAGAGGAATCTGGGGCCCGCGGTGTCATCCGAACGTTGACCCTTCTGTGAGATAGAAGAGAAATTTGGGGCCCGCGGTGTCATCCGAGCGTCGAACCTTCTGTGACATAGAAGAGGAATTTGGGGCTCGCGATGCCATCCGAGCGTCGACCCTTCTGTGAAATAGAAGAGGAATTTGGGGCTCGCGGTGCCATCCGAGCGTCGACCCTTCTGTAAAAAATAGAAGAGAAATTTGGGGCTCGCGATGCCATCCGAGCGTCGACCCTTCTGTGAAATAGAGAGAAATCTGGGGCCCGCGGTGCCATCCGAGCGTCGATCCTTCTGTGAAATAGAGAGGAATCTGGGGACCTGCGGTGCCATCCGAGCGTCGACCCTTCTGTGAAATAGAAGAGGAATTTGGGGCTCGCGATGCCATCCGAGCATCGACCCTTCTGTGAAATAGAAGAGGATTTTGGGGCTCGCAGTGCCATCCGAGCGTCGAGCTCCCTGACTTGTCGAAAAAACCAATTTGTTGAAAAAGAACTGGAGGCATTAGGGTAATTTTGTGCCAACTGCTGACGTCACGTGCGCAAGAATCGAAGCGACTCTAGATCTTAGCAGCCGTTAGATCTTGATAATTAAGATCCAACGGCCAGATCTATTTGCGAAAATCGAGGAGTCGCTTTCTCTGCTATAAATCTCCCCCCTCCCCACTTTTCTTTCCTCCACTTCTTGCATTTTTCAATTTTCAAGAACATGGTATTACTTGCCGTCGGTGACTTTTTCCTGTGATTGCATGGTCCATATCTCAGGTTAGTATTTCTGATCTTATAATGTCGCGCTCTCAGTCCAGCTCCGAGGTAAGCTCGTCATGCCGTTTTGGTAAGGAATCAGAGTCCCTGGAGACGTCTTGGGATTTGGGCGACTATAAGGTCAAGGAGGAAGTTTTATTAGACCCAGGGTCGGACTGTGGGGGTGATGTGGTCTTTGTCGTGTCACCGTTGAGGTCTCGTAGGCCGGGGAAGGAGCCCGTGGACGAGGGCGAGGAGGAGGAGGAAGAGGATGTCGATGAGGAAGAACATGCCCCCAAGGAAGAGGGGGACGTTGAGGATGAAGAGGATGACGAGGAGGATCAGGATTCTGAGGGAGGGGGATGTTGAGGATGGGGGAGACTCTAATGAGAATCAAGGGGAGCCCGATCCGAACGTCGAGGAGGACGACGCTCGGGAAGGTGCGGGCGAAGGCCCAGTAGGAGGGGCAGCCAAGGTTGAGGGTAGCCTCCCAACTCTGCCACCTTTGTCGACACCGTCTCCTGAGAGGAAGGCCCGTCCTCGTAGGAAGAAGAAGAAGTTGAGCCTCCCGGATAGCCCCCCTCCTTCGGACAAATATGCCCCTAGACCGGGGTTCGAATTTCCCCTTTCTTTCAAAAATTCGGGATCGATCAGGATGTATCTCGTCGACGTTAAAGATGTCGATCCTCTTCCTTCTGTGCCGGGCGACGATAGTCGGGTGAAGATCCGGATGGATGGCGTTCAGTGTGTCTTGAAGGCGGACTACCTTCATATTTTGAGGGCCGCCTACTTCATTTCTCGGGAATTCGAAGTGCTGAGTCTAAGCCCCGGTATTCGCCCCACAACTTTTCTTGCACCGGTTATTGCATTTTTCCTGAGGACGCCTTTGTCTCAGGACTAAGGCTGCCACTGCACTCTTTCATCAAGCGGGTCTTGAATTGAGCAAAGTTAAGCCCGATGCAGTACAGCCCAAACTCTTGGAAGCACTTGATCTGCTTCATCTTGAAGTGCCAGGAGAATGGGGTCAAGCCGAGGGTGACATACTTCCGCGCTATTTTAGGGATCAGCTCGCTGGGCGATGCAGAAGGGATCTTCTACTTCTCGCCTAGGCCTCATAAGAAGGTGATGCACGACCATCTGGACTCTATTAAAGGGTGGAAAGAGAAATATTTCGTAGTCCGAAGCGAGAAGTCTTGGGGGATTCCAACCTCCTGGAATTTCTTTAAGCTGAATCACAAGCCTCCGAAGCGTAGCGATCTGACGAAGAAGGAGTGGAAGAAGGTGGAGAAAATTATTGGGGGGCACAGCATAGCATGGCCTCGAGTGACAGAGATGCACCTGGCCCGGGCCGGACTGAGCCCAGCCGACCCTAGTATGTTTTCTTTCTAAATTTTTGTCTCCCTGCCTTCGTGATAACGTTAGCCCCGCTTCTTTTATTTTTGCAAAGATGACGTCCCAGCAGGTCGACGATAGGCATGCCTTGATAGATGCTACCGCTAAGAGGAGGGCGGAGAAGGTGAAGAAGGCAGAGCAGGAGAAGCTGGCTGCTCAGGGTGCTGGGTCCGGTAAGGGACCGACCTCGGCGGCTGTGGAGCCGTCCCCAAAGAGGACCAAGAGGCAGCACCCCCACACGCCAAGGGCGTCTCGGGAGGTGGGGGGAAGTTCTAGTAGCAAGAGGACTATCGAGGTCCCGGAGCAGAGGCTTCCCGAGACCACTCGCCCCACCGCCGAGCAGATGGTGGGGCATCAGGGGCTACGCCCTTCGCTCCCGATTGGTCAATTGTACAAGGGGACTCCCTGCTCGAAGGTCCCGTGGCCATCGAGCTCGTCAGAAAAATTACCACCGAGCGGGATCGGATGGCGCTGGCAGTGCAGACGTCTGATCAGGCCTTCATGCGGTGGTCTCAGGCGCAGGTCTTGGTGAGTGTTTGAGACTTTGTATTTGGTTTGGATTCTAGAATTTTTCTGACTCTTTCTTCCTCGGACAGGCGATGCTTCACGGGCAGCACTTTCAGAAGTGCTTGGAGAACGAAATCCTCGTCGAGAGGAGGAATGCGGAGAAGTATCTCTGCGAACTGAACAAGGCGACGGATGAGCTGAAGGAGGCTAAGAGCATGGAAGCCATCCATGAGGCCCAGATGGCCTCGATCTTCGACCACCATAAGAAGGATGTAGATGGCCTTGAGCAGAAGATCCAGGACGAAGCGGAGAAGGGGCGGAAGGCCCTGGAACAGATGGAGATTACCCTGGCGGATGCCCTGATCCTGGCGCAGGACGAGGCCTACGACCGTGCCAAGGAGCATTTCCAGAGGATCTATCCGGACTAGAAGGTCGACCACCTCCACTTCAATTGGCAGCCGGACCTTTCGCCGACTCCTGGTGGCGAGGAGATGGTGGGCGACCAGGATGACAAAGAGGTGCCACCCCCCCCCCCCCCTTCAAGCATAGCTTAGGCTTTTTCTCTCTTTTTGATTGTATATGCCTCGCGTGGACTGGCCACCGTATTTTTGTAGCACAATTTTTGAAAGTAATGAAAGATACTTTTTGGCTGAGGCTTCGTGACTTGCACAATTTTTAGTCTCTTTTGTGATTAGTTGTTTCTCTCGTCTTTTTGATAGACGCACGAGGTCTTGGCCGCCGACCCTGTTTCTGCCGAGGATCCCCTGGTCCAAGCAGGGAAGGAGGCCATGGAGGCGGTTCTAGCTCGCCAGCGAAAACAGGCTCGGGACCGAGCGGCCACAGTGAATTATTTTGCGAACAAGTCTAGGGAGCTCGATTTGGAGGTCTCTCATCTGAAGAAATCCATAACCGACCGGGACTGGTGGGTAATCGAGACGAACTGGTAGATCTCGGATGCCTCGAGTGGGTGGTTGGCTTCAGAGTCTTTTCTTCACGAGGCCGTTGTTGAGAAGGAGTTGGATATCCGCAGGCTGAAACTGGTGTTAGGCGCCGGTTTGATCGAGGAGGCGAGCAATTCGGTGATAGGGCCCTCTCTGGCCTTCTTATTGGAGGGGGCTCAGCCTGAAGGAAGCTCGGTGGCGGGGGTGCCATCCTCGGTCGGGCCGTCCGAGTGCGAGAAGGAATCCGACGGAGGCACCGAATTTGAGTTTTAAGCCGAGCATGAGTGATTTGTAAGCCTTCCATTGTATTTGTGCCGCCGTTACCGGCACGCGATGAGTAATAATAAAAAGAATTTCCGACTCCTTTAACCTTGACAATTTCATTGATGACTGTGACCGGGCTCGGCCTTGCAGGGGGTCGCCGCCGAGGGAGAAGGGCGCCCGGTGTCCTTAGGTCGGTGACGCGTAACTGGAGGCATTTTGCCTTCCGTCAGGCATTAATGGCGACGTTTCGCCTTCCCAGGAACATTAATGGCGATGTTTTGCCTTCCGCCATTTGGGCTTCCCAGGTGCCATAACTGCGCTTCTTGAGGGGGCTATATAACCCCCCTCTCCTCCCACGTTGGTTGTCAGGAGTTGGAGTTGGCTTAACTGCCATATGACTCGGGTGCCTGTCGAAGGCGGGCGCCCTGACATTGAAACTTTGGTCTGAGGGCTCCGAATTGATGGCGCACCAATCACCCTCGAACAATTTGGGGTTTTGGCCTTAAGGGACGTAAGACCCTGAGTTGTTCGCTGGTGAGTGGTGGGCCCATCAATTGATTCGGCAGCTCGGAGGATCGGAGAGAGCCTTGGGTCGGTGGCCCCCCTGCCGCCCTCGAACAGTTCGAGGATTAAGCTTTTGAAAGCTGCAAACCCCGAGTTGCTTGCGGGTGAGAGGGGGGTCAAATAACGACTCGAAGCTCGGGGCGTTCGCCGAAGGCGGGTGCCCTAAACCTTAATAAAATTTTGCCAAAGTGGTCATGGTGGAAAGTCATCACCGAGCGTGCTGGTCGAGTGGCTTTGAAGACAGCCACGGCCTTGCTCGGCGTCGACGACGAGCCCCCACACTTGTTCTTAGGAATACAGTACGGGTGTAGCTAGCGGTTGCCACCTTGTGCATAGGTTGATGGGCTGGAAGAAGCCCAAACCATGCTAGGGGTAGATGCCGAGCCCCCACACCGGGGAGAAAGCCAGTAATGGGCGTGGCTGAAGGTCGCCGCCGAGCATACCGGCCGAGGGGCTTTGAAGAAAGCCTCGGCCTTGCTCGGGATCGACGACGAGCCCCCACCCTTGCTCTTAGGAAGACGGTACGGGTGTAGCTGGCGGTTGTCGCCTTGTGCATAGGTTGATGGGCTGGAAGAAGCCCAAACCATGCTAGGGGTAGATGCCGAGCCCCCACACCGGGAAGAAAGCCAGTAATGGGCGTGGCTGAAGGTCGTCGCCGAGCGTACCGGCCGAGGGGCTTTGAAGAAAGTCTCGACCTTGCTCGGGATCGACGATGAGCCCCCACACTTGTTCTCAGGAAGACAGTACGGGTGTAGCTGGCGGTTGCCGCCTTGTGCATAGGTTAATGGGCTGGAAGAAGCCAAAACCATGCTCGGGGTAGATGTCGAGCCCCTACACCAGGGAGAAAGCCAGCAATGAGTGTGGCTGAAGGTCGCCGCCGAGCGTATCGGCCGAGTGGCTCTGAAGAAAGCCACGACCTTGCTCGGGGTCGGTGACGAGCCCCCACACTTGTTCTCAGGAAGACGGTACAGGTGTAGCTGGCGGTTGCTGCCTTGTGCATAGATTGATGGGCTTGAAGAAGCCCAAACCATGCTAGGGGTAGATGCCAAGCCCCCACACCGGGAAAAAAGCCAGCAATGGGCGTGGCTGAAGGTCGCCGCTGAGCGTATCGGCCGAGTGGCTTTGAAGAAAGCCATGGCCTTGCTCGGGGTCGGCGACGAGCTTCCACACTTGTTCTCAGGAAGGCGGTACGAGTGTAGTCGAGAGCCGAGCCGTGAGCTTGTAAGGGAAGCTTTTCTGGCTCGCGGTGCTGTCCGAGTGCCGAGCCCTAAACTTGTAAGGGAAGTATTTCTGGCTCGCGATGCTATCCGAGCGCCGAGGCGTAAGCTTGTTGTTGTTTTTCTTGCTTCATCCGGGGTCAGGGAGCGAAGATAGGGTCTACCATCTGTTGTTGTGTATGACCTTTTGAACAGGGTTGCATCGATCATGGCGAACCTTTCTGAACGGACCCTGACCCGCCTCGCTTCAGCCCGGTCTTCGGGGAGCTCTCCCTTGGTTAGAAAATTCTTGATAAGAGTGGCCCAGTCGGCGAGAAGAGCTCCGTCTTCAATTCAGAGAGTCTCGGGGAAGTCTGTACTTGACTTGAGGAGAACTTCGATCAGGACGGTGCGGTCGAGGCCGTCGAAGGAAGAGGAAGCCAGCTTTGACAAAGCATCGGCCTGGGCGTTCTGCTCCTTGGGGATCCTCAAGATGACCGATTCGTCGAAGGACGACAACAGCCGTTGGACCACGGCCAAATACTTGATCATCCGATCGTCACGGGCCTCGTACTCTCCGGTGATCTGGTTGACCACGAGCTGAGAGTTGCTGAAGGCCCTGATCTGTCTAGCACCGGCCTGATGGGCCAGGGTGAGCCCGGCGATCATGGCCTCATACTTTGCCTCGTTGTTAGAGGACGGGAAGTTGAGGCGGAGGCAATACTGAAGGAGGAAACCGTTGGGACCCCGCAGAATGATGCCCGCACCACTTCCCGCTTCGCAGGAGGAACCATCAGCGTAAACTTCCCACGCCTGGTCAGCCTCCTTACTTTTGGGTTGCTCGGAGATGGTGCATTCTGTGATGAACTCGGCGAGGGCCTGTCCTTTAATGGCTGTCCTTGGCTGATAGCCGATGTTGTATTGACTGAGCTCGATCGACCATTTGACTAGTCATCGAGAGCTCTCGAGTTTATAGAGCACGGCCTTCAGAGGTTGGTCCGTGAGCACCTGGATTGAATGTGCCTGAAAATAGGGGCAGAGCTTCCGCGCGGCCATGACCAAGGCGTATGTTATCTTCTCCATTCTAGAATATCTGGTCTCAGCGTCGAGCAGAACTTTGCTCACACAGTACAGGGGCATTTGGACTCCTTCCTCTTCTCGAACGAGTACAGCACTGAGCACGTTCTTCGAAGCCGAAAGGTAAAGCCAGAGGGGCTCACCTGGTTTGGGCTTACTGAGGAGAGGGGGTTGGCGAAGTACTCCTTCAATTGGGCGAACGCCTCTTGCTGCTGAGTACCCCACTCGAATCCTCTGGTTCCGCGCAGTGCCTTGACAATGGGAGGGACTTCTCTCCGGACTTGGAAAGGAAACGGCCGATGGCCGCTAGTCTTCCCGTTAGCTTCTGGACTTCTTTGATGTTCCTGAGAGGGGCCATGTCTATTATGGCCTAGATTTTTTTGGGGTTCGCCTCGATGCCGCGCTGGCTGACGATGAACCCGAGGAATTTTTCCGAGGAGACGCCGAATGCACACTTTGCCGGGTTGAGTCTCATGTTGTGGGTCCGAAGGACCCCAAAGGCCTCCTCCAGGTCGGCGACGTGATCCTGTCCCTACTTGCTATTGACGAGTATGTCATCAACATACATCTCCATATTGCGCCCAATTTGATCTTTGAAGACTCGGTTAACGAGCCTCTGATAAGTAGCACTAGCATTTTTCGGCCCGAAGGGCATAACTCTGTAGCAATAAAACCCTTGGTCCGTAACGAAGGACGTCTTGGCTATATCGGGAGGGAACATTCGGATATGGTTATAGCCCGAGATGACGTCCATGAAAGAAAGGAGTTCGTGGCCCGATGTGGCGTCGATAAGGGCGTCGATGCTAGGGAGAGGGAACAGATCTTTGGGGCACGCCTTGTTGAGGTCTGTAAAGTCTATGCAGATCCTCCAGCTCCCGCTTGCCTTTCTGACCATCACGATGTTCACCAGCCACTCGGGGTAGCTGACCTCCTATACGAAACGGGCGGACAAGAGTTTGTCCACTTCCGCATTTACCGCCTGTTGTCGCTCCAGAGTGAATTTACGTCGCTTCTGGACGATCGGCTTTGAACCGGGGATCATGCTGAGTTTGTGCATGATGAGATCCTCAGAGATACCAGGCATGTCGGAGGGCTTCCAGGCGAAGAGGTCGACATTGTGGCGAATGCAGTTGATCAGGGCAGATTTGAGGTTGGGGGCAGGGAGCAGCTCAGTCGGAAACACCTTGACGTGTCCCCTGTCTCGAATGAGACATCTTCTAACTCGTCTACCGACTCTGGTTCTGGCTGGGTTCTCTCGGGCTGTAGATCGACGGCATCGAGGGAAAATACACTGCCCCCGATTGCCATCATATAGCACGGTCGTGCTACTTCTTGGTTCCCTCGGACAATTCCGATACCAGTGTTGGTAAGGAACTTCATCTTCTGGTGGTAGGCCGAGGGGACCGCCTGGAGGGAGTAGAGCCCGGGACGACCGAGTATGGCATTGTAGGCTGCCTTGACGTTCACAACTATGAATTCCATTGACTCGGTCCATCGGTGTGGGGTCGTACCAACTGTGACGTCTGAGGTGACAATCCCCTCTATTGGCACCGGGACACCGGAGAATCTGTGCAATGTGTATTCGGCTGGCTTTAGCTTATCTCGGGAGAGCTTCAAGTTCTCGAAGGCCTCCAGTAAGAGGATGTTTACCGAGCTTCCGTTGTCAACGAGGATGTGGCAGACCTCGAAGTTTGCCATACTGAGGCTGATGACGAGCGCGTCACAATGTGGGAGTCGAACTCCCTCCAGGTATTCTCCCGAGAAGGATACAGGGAGTTGTTGTACCTGGAGGGAGAGGGGGCCCTGGACGGCGTTGACATCTTGGACGAACGCCTTGCGGGAAGTGTTGGACTCCCCTCCCATGGGCCCTCCGTGGACGCAATGCAAGATGACTTGACCCTCAGGTTCTTCGGGCTCCTAGGTCCCGCTCGGGGTGCTGTCTGAGTGCTCGAGGAGGAGGGTAAGTCCTCCTGTTCCTCGTATCCCTCTGGTCCCGAGCGCCTTCCTGTTTGAACTCCCAGAGGTACCCTCGTTGGATAAGGGCCTCGATCTGGTCCTTCAGGGTACGACAATGGTCCGTGTCGTGCTCGTTGTCCCGGTGGAAGCGGCAGTAGAACTGCTGATCCCTCTTCTTGCTGTTGTTGTTGGTCGGCCGAGGGGGGAATTGCACGAGGTCCCTGTCTTCGATTGCTAGGAGGATAGTTGATACGTTCTGCGTCAGCGGAGTGTATCTCTCGAAGCGAGGGACTGGGGGGACCCTTTTCGGGGCGCCCCCGTCTCTTGGTACTTTCTTTGCTGGCTCGGCCTCATCGGCCTTGCGTTTCCCCTTCTCAGGAATTTCTTTTAAGTCCTCTGGATTCAGGGCCTCCTCACCCTGAATGTATTTTTCGACATGATTCAAGAGATCGGTGAAATCTATCGGAGGCTTCTTCGCTAGGGAGGCCTTCAGCTGGCCATACCGGACGTTGTGTCGGAATGCTGCCGAGGCGACCCCTGGGTCGTGGGACGAGACTGACCTCGCCTCAGCGGTGAACCTTCGTTCAAACAATCGGAGCGACTCCCCTTCCTTCTGCCAGAGCCCCAATAGGGATGCGCTTGTCCTTTCGGCCTTTCGACTGGTCACGAAGTGGGCAAGGAAGTTGCCCTCTAGTTGGTCGAAAGAATAGATGGAGTCGGGGGTGAGCTTCGAGAACCATTCCCGAGCCGGATCCCGAAGGGTGGCGGGGAAGGCACGGCACAGGAGGGGATCCGAAGCGCTGTGAATCATTATGAGGGTCTTGAATCCCTCCATGTGATCAGTCGGATCACCTTCACCGTCATAAGTCTCGAATTGAGGTGGTTGGAAGTTTCGGGGTATTTCTGCCTACAAGATGACTGTGGAGAAAGGAGGTCGGATGGGCCTGTATCCCTGGGCCGACCTCGAACCGCCTTCGCCGAAGTCGTTAAGGCGGTCTTCCATTTCTTGGAGGCGTTTCAGGATGTCATCATCATGCTCCGGCAGGACTGTCGGGACGTGAGAAACGCTGGCCTCGGCATCCGAACGTGTGTGAGAGCGATGGATGGTTTCATCGACGGGGATCCCTCGGATAGCCTCCAAGATTTCTTTCCAGAAGTCTTGGAACTCTTGGTGGGTGACCGGAGCTCACTCAGCTTGGTTTTGTTGAGCCTGAGGCCGCCGGCCTACGCGGCTGAGTGCCGGCCCCCGCCCTTGGGATGGAGGTATGGGATGGTTCGGGGCCGAGTTGGAAGCACCCTTCCCCTACACTGGCTCGCCTGCAGATTCTGGATTACCCCTCGTAGGTCGGACTGGACATGACGGGAGGCACCCAGTTGGTGTCCGTGATTGACCCCCGGGTTGTTGGATCCATGAGCGTCGGCGGCGACGCCCTGAGGAGGCGCATCCTGCCGACGCGCAGAGGTAACAACTTTCCTGGCCTTGGGCACCATATGAGCTCAGGATGATGGGGTACCGTTGATAGCTGAGCTCAGGAAGGAGTCTGCACTAGAAATTTCCCACAAACGGCGCCATCCTGATGCGGTTTGTTTTTGAATGGAGTGTGGATGCACCAGGCGTGAGTTCTACTCGATTTGTATTGGTGGAGGAACCTCTAGAGCGGACGGTTGGTCCCGACCCTCGGCTGGGGGAATGGCCCGGGAGCAGGCAGGAGTGAGGTGGAGGCTGGAGGCTCGGCTCGGATCTGGAGGCTCGGATCCGGAGTCCTCTGTAACGGTCTGGAACACCGGGGTTGGTCCCGGTGGCGAACCCTCCGACGGTTTAGTGAGCTACTGAAGGAGTAACAGTAACTAGGGTTTGAGAGGGAAAAGATTGATTACTTGTGGAAGGGGTAGAGGTTCTGGTATTTATAGGGGAAGCCAACCGGGTCTGGACTTGTTTGGGGCCGGGTCTGGACCCGGTTGCCCGTGGGCCTGACGTGGCAGAAGCCCAAGCGGTTTAGGGACTGACGTGGCAGAGACCTGGACGGTTTCTAGGCTGACGTGGCAGAGGCCCAGGCAGTTTCTGCACTGACGTGGCGGACCTGGATGATCCGGCGGTGCACGCTTTATGAGAGGATCCGATGGCCCAAGAGGGGCCACGTCATCTGACCCATATCAGAACGATTTTAGCCCTCTAATTAAATGTCGACTACATTTAAATAGTCCCACATTCTTCAGAACACATACATACATACTATCATGATTCAATTTTTCAGAGGAAGAAGATGAAACGTTTGTGAATTAGATGCTTTGAATTGTGCCACATTCTTCAGAAGACATACATACATACTGCTTTACTAGAGAAAAAAAATAACAACAACAAAGGCTTTTTTCAACTATCTGGGATCGACTACATGAATCTAGGTTTTCCATTCTACACGGTTTAGCACAATATCTTCTGTAAAGCCACAAGCTATCATATTTTTTCTTACAATTTCCACCAGAATAAGTTTATGTCTTCCCCTGTCCCTAACTCTAGGTCTACGTGTCACATATCCAAACCACCTAAGGTTATTATCTCTTAATTTATCCAGTGTCGGACCTGAGATGTTGAGATCTGAGGCAAACTCCAAAAATAGTGCATTCAAAACTTAATGTTCATATAAATTTATTTTTTTCAATCAACAATGATACAATAATATTATCAAAATAAAATTCAAGAACTAAAGCAATAGACAAAATATACTATCCAAAATAATACTTGTCATAATTAAATACTAATAGGCTGAAGATGTTTCAAACCAACAAAATAAACTTGATGTTCTAGACCAATACATAAAAAAAAGGCTAATAATGTTTGAAGTAATTCATAATGATAATAATAAACAAGAAAACAAAAATCCATAGGCCACCAAATGCTTCCTCAAAGACATCACATAGTCACTGAAATATTACTTGGCTCGCAGTTTTGAAGGCAAAATTATTGATTAAGGTTGCATAAATTATTTATCTTGGATATGAGCTAGTTTTGACTATCTCGTATATGCTCATTTCTAATTCTAGTCTTCTTAGTTTTACCACACATCCATCTTAGCATCTTCATCTTCGCTACACTCATTTTTTGGACATGTTTCTTTATTGCCTAACATTCTGCTTCATACGTCATTGTTAGTCTAACAGCCGTTCTATAAAATATTTCCTTCAACTTCTAAGGTATGCATTTGTCACAAATACCACTAGCATTTCTCTCTTAAGTCATCCTGCTTAGATCCTATGTATAACATTTTCATAAATCTCTCAATCTCTTTGTATAATTGAGCATAAATATTGGAAACTATCTCTTTAAAGTATCTATTGACCATTAAGTTTCGCTACTTCCTCATTTATGTTCCGAATATCGCTAAAATTACACTGCATATACTCTGTTTTAGTTCCACTTATTTTAAAGCCCGTGGTTTCCAAAGTTTCTCTCCACAATTCTAAGTTAGCATTGATTCCTGCTCTTAGTCTCTTCCACTAAGACAATGTTATCGGCAAAAAGTATGCACCAAGATACCTCATCCTGTATTCCTTACGTCAATTCATCCATCACTAAAGCAAAGAGGTAGAGGCTAAAAGTCAAACTTTGGTGTAAACCTACTGTAATAGAGAATTCACTACTCTCTCATATGGTTGTTCTAATTGTGATCATTGCCCCTTCATATATATCCTCAATATACAAGATAATTACTCTTTTGTTATTTAACACCCACCACACTATGTCTCTAGGGAAATTATTATAAGTTTTTTCTGACTCTATAAACACCATATATAGATTTTTCTTATTGTCTCTATATTTTTCCATAACTTCGTCATTGCCTGTCTCAATCCAGGAATTCAGCTACGAACCGAAAAATAATAAGAATTGAGTTAAACAGTTGACAGTCAACATAAAATTTTGTCAAATGCCATGAACATGAATCAGTTGATCTATATGCCAAAAAAAATAAAAGGTCCTAAACCCAAGTTGCCACTAAACAAATCATTTTATTACAACAAGCTCCCAAAATACCAAAAATACCCCCTTCTTATTACTCCACTATATAAAAACCCCAATACAGAGACAACAGAAGTGAGTGCGAGAAGAAGAAGAAGAAAAGGAAGAACCCCTCTTCCTCTTCTTCTTCCTCTTCTTCGTCCATTCTTTCTTTCCCCACAAAAATTCCAGACCTCCCAAAAATTGGAACTTTTGTAAACACACCAAAATGGCCGCACCCAAAATCTCACCCTGTAGCTTCGACGACGGCGCCGTCGGGTTGAGCATCGTCGCCGCCATGTTGGAGTCGGGTCCCAAACGGTCTGATCCGATACCCATTAAAGGGAGAGTGGGGCCCACTTTGGAGTTTCAGGAAAAGGAGGAGGAGGAGGAGGAGGACGTGGAGCTGTCGGAGAGCTACACGTGCGTGATTGCGCACGTGGGAGAGGGGAGGGTGAGGAAGAGGGAGTATTTTGGTGGGGGTGGTGACGAGGCGGGTGGCGGTGGCAGTGGCATTGGGTGTAAATTTGGGGTGAGTTCGGGTGTGTTTTTGGAGTCACCGGAGGTGGGCCCAACTTGCGGGGTGTTCTTGAGTTGCTGCTTTCTGTGCAGGAAGAAGCTTTTTGGGATTGATATTTTCATGTACAGGTAATATTTTAAAAAAAGAAAATCGTCATTTTGTTAACCATTATTTATTTATTTATTTATTTATTATATATCTAGTTACTAATTTTAAAGATGATTATTATTGTGTGTTTATTTATTTGGGATGAATAATTTGATATGGGTTTCGGTGGTTTGGGCTAGTTTGGAAAATGAGTGGTTAAGAAATTGGCTATCTAGTGGGATACGTTCTTAGTTTAATGGCAACTGTATTTTTCTTTTTCTTTTGAATGGGTTGTTGTGGGTTGGGAGTGTTAGATTATGATGCTTGGTTTGAGTTTTTTTTTTTTTAAAAATTATTATTATTATTATTATTTAAGAAAAAAGTTGAATACCGTCACCCTCTTTCATTAATAAGGTTTTAATCAAACAACGCCAGAGTATTAGGGGAAAGTACATTGAATGACAAAGCATAAAGTAAAACATAAACCTCAAACAATGTCTGGAGGGTGGGACATATTCAAAAGTGGTACCGACATACAACAAAACAAGTACGAAAGAAAATAAATACAAACATAGCGGTCATACCAACAAAACTATGGAAGGTGAGTATCTGGTTTGAGTTTTGTTAGAGCATCCACGGTTGTTTGCTATTTATGCATAATATGCATATTTTAGCTAAAAAAGTGCTGCAGTCGTTTGCTGTTTATGCATATTTTGACGATTTTGCGACAGTAGATGCTATATATGAGAGTGGATATAGAAATTATGCATATTATACGGATCTAACGAAAAAGAAAAAAAAATCAATTCGTCGGACGGACCTTGAAAGTCCGTCCGAAGATCCGTCCAACGGAAAAAAAATTTTAATTCGTCGGACTGACCTTGAAAGTCCGTCCCACCTTTTTTTTAATTTTCCGAATAAAAAAATTTCACAAATAATGGGTTACCCTCTTGGACGGATCATGAAGATCCGTCCGTGGAGGGGTCCACCTATTTTTTTCCACTAAAAATTGTTTTTTAATTATTAAAAAAATCCCAAAAATTATTTAAAATTCTGTCTAACGCTTTTTTGATTTTATTTTTTATTTTTTATTTTTTTTCTTCCAACGGATCTTCAAGATCCGTCTACGTCAAACGATTTTTTTATATTAAATAATCGATTTCATGTGCGTTTCGACCTCCAATGGATCTCCAAAGTCCGTCTAATATTTTTTTATTTTAAATTGCTATAATATAGCATTCGACAGCTGTAACAAACACTATATATGCTATATGTAAATATGCATTTTACCATTTTTTGGCAATCACGACTGTGGATACTCTTAGTGGATTGATTATGGGTTTGGTGAGGAAAGATGGAATCCAATCTCATACTGGGTTGATTTGGAAGTTTAATAATACTGGTTGGAATCCTTGTTGGATTATATCCCTTTATCAAATATTTTTTTTATAATAATTCTCTATTACTCTGTTTTGTAGTCATATGTTGAATTAGGATACATGGATTATAACTTGTGACTTGTTCTTGGATCGCACAGTAAGTTTTTAGACGTCGATTTTCCGGGGTGAGGAGGGAGAAGAAAATAGGACTGAAACAAGTCATATGATGCAAATTATAATTTCCTTTTCTGTTTTGTTTTTTATTTTTTATTTTTTTTAAAAAATGTTTTAATAGTTAATTCTAAGCTCTCTTGGCAAATACTCCCTAAGTCTCTCATATCCTAAGAGAAAGACGACTTTTACGGTTCATAGTCCTCCAAATTTATACAAGGTAGAAATCTTTCACTGAATTTGATACAACAAAATCTGAATATGTTTAGAGATATGCTGGCAAAAGATGAATTTAGCAGTTCATAAACAGGTTATATTAGGGATATGCGGAGCTAAGAGTCACAGTCTGAATCAGTGAGGGATACACCAAGGAAGATATAAACTTCTTGATATATGGCACAAATCTTGTATTAAGTTTATTGCGGAACACACTCACCCAGTAAACATAAATTTATTGTGTTGCATATCTGAACAACCTCTGTTGCGAAACAATTACTAGTATTCTAAAGGAAAGGGATCCATCCAATGGTAAATAAACGTGAATTTCTTACAAAGTCCATCAAGGAAGATACAACATGAAACTCCGAAACATCTCAGCTTGTAGCTTCTATTGCTTAGTCCAAATGTTACTTGAGTTGGTGAAGGATTTAACAGAGTAGTGGACTTAAGCTAGGTATTTAGAAAAACATGCATTGACTAGATGATTGATGAAGGTCTTATAATGCACCGATTGCAGTGGGACAAAGATTCGGTAAGACATGATTATTGTAGTAGCCTTTCCTTCTAAATTCTTAATAAATAGGGACCATACTAGTGAACATACATTCAAGACCTAGTCCTTTCCAACTGTGGTATCACAATGTTTCTAATCAATCACTCCCTCAAAGATGAATATGTCCATTTATATTACAGTTATAGCTTTCTGTTACATTCATAAAGATTTTGTAGTTATAATATGATACTTGCATTTGTTCTAAAGACGGTTTTACCCTGTTTTAATTTATAGTGAATCAGATCTTATATGACAGAGTGAATCCTTTCACAGTTTTATCCTACAACCTTTTGTCCTACATCTAATCTTTATTTCTTAACTGTAACTACCTCTAATTTTCTTATATGATTCATCCATTTTTTATCCTCTAATTTCTTTCTTATGTTTCATTCTTTTCTTATTGTATTGTTTCCCCAATAAATGTCTTGAAGAAACAAAGATGAACAATTTACTTAATAGTTTTCACTTTCCAAATAAGAGAAATTTATTTTTATTTGATAAGTAATTTACCTAAAAGATATAGGTCCACCGAACTCTGTGCAGCGATGTTTTCTGTATGCTCAATCCACTAATAATTCCTCTATAATTTCAAGCGACCCATCCCTCCACGTTACTTTCATGTCAGTATATCTAGCATTCCTTGTGCAATGAAGCTAAACTAAAATATAGTCTCTGATCCATGGAGATAATGAAAATTTGTAGAGATTGGAAAGTAGTTTTTATCATATGATGAGATGTTATCTTATTCTCAGATATGAAAGGTTCAAATGGCGATAAAATAAGGCGCTTTCTTCCGATCAGTTAGAGCCCCCCTTTCACTTTCATCTTTCAAGTATCATGTGCATGCATCTCAAAACTAGCCCCCCTTCCGTTTACAATTGCTCTTACGGTTCTCTATTTGCTATGGCACATCATGTGATAGACAGTTAGGCCCAAAATACACCTGGAGGTGCTTGTCCTTTGTCATAATGCAGAATAACATATAGAATAATTCATTCATTAATAGATAAGTCATCATGTGCTTGCATGCTCATTTCTGTGTATATCCGAAAACCCATTTTGTTTTCTTCTAATTTTTTTCTTTTTTCCCTCTCTCTTTTAGAAAAGATGACATGGTTGGATGTACATTTTGTAGCATGATATTACTACTGTTTCATTTCATCATACTTTATTTAATCAAGTTAACTAGAGGTTCATCGCCACGACTCTTGCTTGCTTGGTTTACCACCAAGGAAGACGGTATTTAAATACAGATATAAGAACAAGGGAAATTTATATTGAGGATGGCCTAAAATATATTTACCCTACTATAAATTGTAGCTGCTCGTTTAAATAAAGTTTCCTTTCATAAGATCATTATATATTCTTTAAAGAAAATCAATCTAAAAATTTACAAAGCAAATATATTGAAAATAAATTTACCGACATTCTTGGTTCAATCATATGAATAATCCCTATGTATTTAGCTGTAAGTGTACATAGTTTGCATGTGACCAAATTGATGAATAACCTCCTGTAGTTTAGAGGCTTCATTATATTTTGATGATTTGTTATTTGTACTTCAAAAATATAACAGCAAAGTTTTATAGCTTAAAACTAGGAATTTTCATAGTTGGAAGCTGGAATTTGTTGTTGAAAAGTTTAGAGACTTGGCCTTTTTATTGATATTTTTGTTGAATTCAAATAGGAGGTATGTTTGCGTATTTACATAGAATAACTGCTGTATAAAAGAACAAAGATATGATAATCTTGGATGTATTACAAGCCAAACTCCAGTTATACATGTTTCGTTGCAGGATTGCTTATTGGTTCTGTTTGTTTTAGCAGGGGAGAGGCCTTCTGTAGTGTGGACTGTCGGTGCCAGCAAATTCTAAACGATGATTACAAAAAGAAGTGTCGGTCTGGAGCAACAAAAGCTCGTGAATCCTTTGTTTACCGTGTCTCCCTGATCTTCAATGCTGGTGTTGCAGCAGCTTAATAATCCTCTTCAAATAAAAACTACTATAGAGTATAAATCATGAAAGAAAAAAAAGTCTGAGATGAAGAATAACTAAGAATGGGTTCATCCTGAGTAAATAAATGGTACTGTTTCCCATATTTCGTATAGTACAATCTTTTCTGAGTTTTCTCTGCTTGTAACTCTTTTTTCATCTTGATGGGCAAAAGTCGTAAAGAGGGTACATATACAGTACTTACTGAATGCTAAATAGCTGAGAATCCTGAGATAAATATCCAGTGATTTTGATATCGCAACTTCTGCAGTTATATATACATGAATTGCTGTTTAAGTTTGTTCCTGTATTGATACTTGATGTTACTATTACTATTATGTTCTGTTAATTATTACAATTTACAAGTATTACTGCAAGTAATCAAATTATAAACCTTATTACTGAAATAATGAAGTGGGTTGAGTACTTATTAAAGACTTATTTGAGCACACACACATGTGGTTGTCCCTTTTCAAGCAACACACGAAAATGGTCACCCTTATGCGATCATGATTCATGAGCAATTTTATGATGCCCGCTCATTAGCAAACGTGTGCAGTGGTATGTTTCAGGCATATCGGGTGTAAAAGTTGGCTTCGGTCGCTCTTTTCAGAGTTATCTATGTAATAAAATACAAAGAAAGCTATGAGGTGGCTCTCCTTCAATCCCCCAAAATTAAAAACCTGCTTCACAAAATATATTTTCTCTCCAAAATTCAAATTCAAATTCATATATATATATAGGGAAAGCTTCGGTTGTACACTCCTCTAGTGCACATGGCGTGTGCACTAGGCCTTCGGGAGTTCATATCAACGATCCGAACCGTTCACATTGATCTACACAACTAAATTAGTCTAAATATGTAAAATCAAATTATTTGAAATTCATTTACCCACCCTTGAAGTGTTACAAAATTACACATCTAAATTAGTCTAAATATGTAAAATCAAATCATTTGAAATTCATTTACCCATCCATTAAAGTGTTACAAAATTGTATGGCTGAAAATCTTTGTTTTTTATGACATGATGGATGGGCAAATAAATTTCAAATGATTTGATTTTACATATTTAAACTAATTTAGATGTGTAGATCAATGTGAACGGTTCGGATCGTCGATATGAGCGCCCGAAGGCCTAGTGCACACGGAGGGAGAGTGCACAACCGAAGCTTTCCCTATCTATCTATATATCTATATATATATATATATATATATATATATATATATATATATGGGGAAAAGGGGTATGAGCAACTTGCTCATTTAGTAAATGAGCAAATGATGATGTGGCAAACATGTGATTAAAAAATCCTTAAAGGATTAGTTGTCCAATGTATCACATGCATGTCACATAATCAATTGCTCATTTACTAAATGAGCAAGTTGCTCATATCCCTTTTACCCTATATATATATATATATATATATATATATATATATATATATATATATATATATATATATATATATATATATAAGCTTTCTTCCATTGCAAACATTTTTGTAGCATTTGCAAACATGCAAATCATTTAACCCGTCATTGGCAATGACGGGTTAAGGCAAAACACATAACCCGTCATTACCAATAACAGGTTATGTGTTTTGCCTTAACCCGTACGTCATTGCCAATGACGACTAAGTGGTTTGCACGCGTTTGTACAATATTTACGTTTGCAATAGAAGACAGCTCTCTATATATATATGTGTGTGTGTGTCTCTCTCTCTCTATATATATATATATGTGTGTGTGTGTGTGAAAACATGAACTTTTATTTACAACTAATTATTGTCATACTATTCAAACTTGAGCTACATAATTGTTGATTTATTGTTTACAATGCTTTTCATATTATTGTATCGTTCTGAAGACGTGCCTACGGCACGTGCCCACAGGCAAATCTAGTTAATGATACAGATTTGACTATTCTAATAAGTACTTAAAACCAGTTTCCAAGAAGTGCACTTTTTTTTTTTTTTGAATAATCGACTGGTGGATCGTATCTTTCAATATTTACATCAACTAAGGGTTGTAAATCACATTGCAAAAATCTGAACTAGACTTGTCTGAAGAGATCCAATGGTAATAAATTAATAATCTTCAGTAATGTATGTAACCGAAATCAGTAACAAATCAAAAATAAAATTGAAGCAGCTCAATGACTAATATAAAACTGTTTTCTTTAACCTGAAAGAAGTATAATGTTTTCATCATATACCAATACGAAACACAGATTTACATGCATAATCTTTCAAATAAATGAAATTATTACAATGTAAGACTATATCAAGTGAAACCTTACAAGAAAGCTAATAAGAAAAGATCAGTCTTAACTCTTCATGCACTACCTTCCATTAACCTCGCTTGGAAGTTATCTTCGCTAGTTTGACCGCTTGAATGAATACCTATAATCACAAATAAGGTAAATACCGTACTATTTCAAAGATAAATTAAAGTAAGACATGAGCAAAATCATTGATTTGTATGAACAAAAGTATTCAATGGAGGACTATTAGTAACTCCAATCAAAATCCTGTAGACATTCCATACGTGTAACCTTCTTAATATACAACCAATATAGAATCCACAAAATGAGCAAATAACAATGATACTAAATCCATTCATAATAATACAATTAATTCCAAAGATTAAGCGAGAGAAGAGTGTTTCTGAGCCCACCATTTGTGACCTCTAGATCTACGAATGCGCTGGAACCACCGGTCCCACGAAGCATCTTCAGGGCCTCTGGTGCTGCAAAAGTTGCCGTCGACAACAACCCATTTGCCACAAAATTACAAAAAGAAAAGCAAACGAAAGAAAGCATACAAAAAAAGAAACGCAAAAGAAAGAAACCAAAAAAAAACAAGAAGAATGTGAGTTGAACTTACACTGGTAGAAGGGGATCTGGTAGCTGTTCTGTGCTAGAGATTACTCTGTATAATCCAATAAACATTTGAATGTTAGTATACACAATAAGATTGAAGGGGAAGACTTCTAAAAGCAAAGATACAAGAGTTTCCACAATAACTAGAAGATTCTAGATATAAACATCCTATATAAAGATCCATCACAGGTATGAATCATGTTTTCAGGTATCAATCGACACTAGATTCTGCCCTTGACAATCCAAATCATGCAGACAATCCGAAATTTTATTATTTTAAGGGTATCAGTGTGCTTTGGCCTACAAATACAGGAATGATAGTTCCAAGTGTGTCAAAGTTCTGGTTTGATTAGATTATTCTATTAAACTAATAACAAAGTATATGTTTTCAACTACCCATATGCTAGTGTTCTATATCTACTGGAAGTCATACAAATCAATCCATTCTTTGATAGTGATTTCATTTACTTGCTGACAGCATTTAAAATGGAACTGATGTGATACATCAATAGTATGTTCTTTACATTTGATCAGGTATTCCACTACAGGAACTTCATTATATTTTCATATGACCTTTGCCCTTACCAAAATATGTCAAAATGTTAGTGAACTTTGCATTTCGTATTTTTTTAAATATTGAAGTTACCAACATAAAAATTGGTACCCCGATCCAAAACAATATTGTTGATACCAAGAAAAAAAAATTGTCCAAAATCAGTACCAATACCGAGATAAATACCCCAACTTTTCACTTATAAACCATACCAATTCTTCTGCTACCTAATCTGTTCACCATAAAATTTTATTTGCATCTGTTTTGAAGCATTCCAGTAAGTTTCTAGCAGAATAAATTTCTCACTTGTTAAATTTATACTTTTTGGTGGATTTTAGCCAGCGTAAAGCTGATAAGACTTTTTCTCCTTTCTTCACTGCCTCAAATCCCTTAGACGGGCTCTTCTATCCTCCCCAAATCCCCACCCATGAATTTCAAAATGTCATACTTACTTCATGAAGTTAAGCTCCTTCTCCTCAAGTGAATCAAAAACAAGATCCCTCTCCTCGACCATGTCTTTATTTTAGACCAACTTAAATTTTAGGGAGAAACAACAAAACTAGTTTGAAATTGAGGAACTATAACAAAATTCACTTTAAATTTATAAATATTAGGCAATCCCACTTTAAATCAAGGGAGAAATTTGAAGTATGAAAGATGAGGAGGAGATGGAAGAAGATGATAAGAACACGTACTTTCACCTTCTATGATGCCAATAAAATAGAAGGTATTCAAATACAAAATAGGTGACCTTTAAAGTGTATAATGCACAAAAAAAATTAATAATGTATATCAGAGCTATGGTAGTGAAACATAGGGACATTTTCTGGCAATTTGCTCTAAAAGCAAACAGTAAATGCATAATTTAGAGCCTGACTCCACAATAACTTCTATCCTTAACCATCCTCAAATCGAGTCCAAGATTACTTGTAATACATCTTTGCATAGACGTTATAACTTCTGAAGAGATCCTCCTGCATATCATCTTGAACTCCCGGTAGAGCTAATTTTAAGGGGAAAAAAATTTATGGTACATGATGCAGTAGTAGTACTCAAGCCAAATTAGGACATAGCATCAACAATGAGTTCCAATCAAAGATGCAACAAAGCCTATGTCGGTCATACCACTTATATTTACATTATTTTGGCAGATACAAAGCAAACCTAAACCGACTTGGATTGAAGCAGTCCAGAAACATATACAAGTATTTATTGTTGGATATATTGGTATATTCTCTCTATATAAATATTACATGTACATATGAGTAACACGTGTATTGAACGTACAATTAATTGGATATTGGAACGCGGGTTTGTGGGCTTATAACCCGATACCCAAACTAGTATTTAGGAATAAATACTGGCTTGTGATAGCACTCTAGGTATTCAAATTTTGATACCTAGGGTGAATATCTCAAGCAACTTAGATCTAGATACTAACCCTAATTCCCAATTGTTAATTTCTCACAAAACCTAACATTTATGCCGTCACATAATGGACTATACTACTACAAGTTATACCATAAAATATACTATAATCTATCAATATAATCATCATCTTCTACATTCACATATGTACTCGGTTACTCCTATTAATATACCAAATAGTCAAACATTAACCATTACCAAACATCCAAATCAGTCAAAACAAAAAACAAAAACAAAAAACAAAAAACTCTTGGCTCTTAATCAGATATCCATATCCATTCGCTCATTTCAACAAACAATTAGAAGCCTAGATTTCTGATTGATTCTATGACCATATAGTATCCAACTCATTGTTAACTTCAACAAAATGTACGTATTTCCTAAGCCCATCTCCTAAACTAACAACAACAAACCATGCAACTTTACAAATTAAATACCAAAAAGGACATAACTTTTTCACTTACTGCTTACAAGCCGCAGATGAATGCTCCATCCTCTCCATCTCTTCCAACTCCTTCTAAACCACCACCACCCCCAAAAAAAACCCAACCTTTCCATTAAGAATCCCACCTTTTTCTCAAAAAAGAAAAAGAAAAAAAAAAGTAAACTTTAATAACTAATTCAATCACCTGAAGCGATTGGATCTCTTTATCGACTCTCGAGATTGCGGCCGACAACCGATGCCGCCCCAAAAGATCCCCACTTCTCAGCTGCGGCGCCACCGCCGCCGGAGATTGCTGACGTGGCGGCGCTTCGTTTCCGTTCTCCATTTGGAAAGTAACGAAGAAAGGAGGAAAAAGTCGCCAATTTTTGGAGTTGGGGATTAGGTGAGGTATCAAATCGAATAGGGGGGGGTAATAATTATGAATTTTAATTAATTTTGATTTTATTATTATTTGAGATTTTTGACTGGAAAGGATGAGGACAGACTACAGAGACAAGAGAGTCGAGTCAAAGGCGCGTAATGTTCAGAAAGGTGATGACGTGGAACGTGTTAGAAATTAGTTGAGCTAGAGAAAGAATCGTATACTCGAGTGCGTATATGATATTCGTATAGGGATTTAAGTGGGACCGTTGGATTGTTGCAGGTTGGCACAGATCTTGAGAAGAAGTAATTCAATGCTCTAATGTAGTCGTTCGCTAGTTGCAAATTTAAAAAAAAAAAGTGCTGTAGTCGTTGGCCAAATACCCAAAATTTAAATTTCGGAGTTACAGTAGTCGGTTATATTTGACAGACGAAATGGTAATTGCCAAAATATAGCTGTGGTAGGGTAAAAATGGCTTGGGGCCCAATACAACTCTCACTCAAAAATAGTAAAAACAACAATCTAGTTCGGCTTCGAGCCACTACAGGGTCGGTGCCGAGCCTCAAGTTCACCCCCACAGATCTGGTCTCCTCGTATCCGACTAGTCCCGGTGGCCCTCGGCCTCCGATCCGTGACAGCCCCACGGGCCGTCCCCCCATCCTGGCGAGGGATGAGGATGACCTGGCACAGCCTAGGCCATCCAATTCTCCCAGAAGCACCGGAGCCCCATGATCAGCCATGTCAGCTCCAAATACCACTTAGGGCGTTGCCACGTCAGCCCTATACCACTTTTAGCACTGCCACGTTCGCCCTAAACCCCTTGGGCCTCCTGCCACGTCAGGCCCATGGGCTTTCGGGTCCAGACCCGGCCCAAGCGGATCCAAACCCGGTTGGGATTCCTTATAAATACAAGGCCCTCACCCACCTTTTCAGGTAACCAATCTTTTGCCACCTAAATTCACCTAGTTATTGCTACTCTCTCACAGAGACTGACTAGATCGTCGGAGGGTCCGCCACCGAGATAAACCCTGGTGTTTCAGGACCGTCTGCAGGTACACAAGACCTCGGATCCGAACCCTCTGATCCGAGCCCAGACATCCACCTCATTCCGAGCCCGTCGCAGGTACCGCCCCGTCAGCCGAGGGTCGTCTGACAAGCAGCTTTCTCCTTCAATACAAATCGAGTCCGAACTCACACCTGGTGCATCCACACGTCTCCCAGAAACAAACCGCATCAGGTTGGCACCGTCTGTGGGAACACTGCTTCAGAAGCCGACCCGAGCCCGACCATCAAGGGACCTCGACAGCCGAACTCTCATGGCCTCCAAGGGCAAGGGGGCTGCTACCTCCGTCAACCGACGGGACTCGCCCCCACCAACTGCTAACGCCGGGCCACGCATTTCAAAATACAGGGCTCCCCATTAGGGGTCCCAAAGGAGCGTCATCCGTCAAGTCCAGCCCGACCTACGGGGGATAATCATCAACCGGCAGGTTAGCCGCAGCAGGAGAAGGGCCGCTTCCAACTCGGCCCCGAACCATCCCAGACCGCCGCCCGATGGACGGAGGCCAGCGCTCAGCTGCGTCGGAAGGCAACCTTCAGACCGACCAAACAGGGTCGAGGGAGCCCCCGTCACTCACAAGGAGTTCCAGAACTTCCGAAGAGAAATTCTTGGGGCTCTCCGACGGGCCCCCAGGGAGGAAGCCCTCCATTCCCAAACCGGGTCGGACGCCGAGGCCAGCATGTCCCGCCCATCAACAATCCAGCCAGAGGACGATGGCGTACTCCTAAGGTGCCTCCAAGAAATGGAGGATCACCTCGATCACATAGGAGACGGCGGCCAACGAGCGGCTCAGGGGTACAGACCTGTCCGTCCTCCCTTCTCTGCCCCCATCCTCCAAGCGGAAATACCCAAGAATTTCCGACCACCTCAATTCGAGACTTACGACGGCGAGGGAGATCCTGCTGATCATATGGAGGGTTTCAAAACCCTCATGATGATTCACAGCGCCTCGGATCCTCTGCTGTGCCGAGCCTTCCCTGCCACCCTTTGGGGTCCGGCTCGTGAATGGTTCTCGAAGTTCACCCCCGGCTCCATTTATTCCTTCGACCAACTAGAGGGCAATTTTCTTGCCCACTTTGTCACCAGTCGGAAGGCCGAAAGGACCAGCGCCTCTTTACTTGGGCTCAGACAGATAGAGGGGGAGTCACTCAGAGTGTTCGTCCGGAGGTTTACCGCAGAGGCAAGGTCGGTCTCCTCCCTTGATCCAGGCGTCGCCTCCGTGGCATTTCGGCACAACGTCCGTCATGGACAGCTGAAGGCTTCTCTAGCGAAGAAACCCCCCGTCGACTTTCCCGACCTCCTCAACAGGGTCGAGAAATACATTAGGGCAGAAGAGGCCCTTAACCCCGAAGATGCCAGGGAGGCCACCGGGAAGGGAAAATGGAAGGCCAAAGAAGTCGAACCATCAAAGAAGGCTCCGAGGGATGTGGGGGCCATGAAGAAGGTCCCGCCGGTCCTCCGCTTCGAGAGGTACACTCCCTTGACACATAACGTATCCGCCATCCTCTTAGAAATCGAAGACAAAGGCATTGTCCGACTACCTCCCTGACCTAATAACAACAAGAATCGAGATCAGCGCTTCTACTGCCGCTTCCACAGAGATCATGGGCACGAAACCGACCAATGCCGGGCCCTGAAAGACGAAATTGAGGAACTCATCTCAAGAGGGTACCTCCAAGAATTCACCCGAGAAGGCCCACGGGATCGGCGAGATGCTAGGAACCGGAGGCTCTCGCCTCCGAACCCTACTCCGAACCGCATCCAGGGTCGGGATCCCGAGTCCGAGGGAGCCACGGATACGCCATTCATCTTGCACTGTGTCCACAGAGGGCCAATGGGAGGAGAATCAAATGCTTCCCGAAAACCCTTCATCCGAGAGGTGAATGCTGTCCAAGACAACCCCTCACCCAAGCTACAACCGATGCCGGTCTCCTTCTCAGGAGAGGACCTCGAAGGCGTTCGCCTACCCCACTGCGATGCCCTCGTCATTAGCCTCCACATGGCTAATTGTGAGGTTCGCCGAATCCTCGTCGACAACGGTAGCTCGGTTAATATTCTTTTCCTCGAAGCCTTCGAGAATCTCAAGTTACCTAGAGGCAAACTCAAGCCGGTCGGATACACCTTGCATGGGTTCTCCGGCGTCCCTGTCGTGATAGAAGGGATTGTTACCCTCGACGTTACCGCAGGATCGGCTCCTGTCAAGAGGACCGAGTCATGAACTTCATGGTGGTCAACGTCAAGGCGGCTTACAACGCCATACTCGGCCGACCCGGACTATGCGCCCTCCAAGCGGTGCCTTCGGCTTACCATCTGAAACTTAAATTTCCCACCCCGCAAGGAGTCGGCATCGTCCGAGGCAGCCAAGAAGCAGCGCGATCTTGCTACATGACCACCGTCGGGGGAGGTGTGTTCCCCCTCGACGCCGTCGAACTCAAACCTGAGAGGGACGGTCCTGCTCCCGAACCTGCCGTCGAGCTGGAGGAGGTCCCATTCGACGCCGAGCACCTAATGAAGTTCCTTGAGGGACGAACATAGGTTCTAGCTTGGCTAAATGTAAATATGTTTTTGTGTAAGCGCTCATATGTAAAGGGCCATCTTAGCAGCCCTCCCTATCTTATACGAAAGAAATCTCTTTTTGTCAAACTCCAAACGCCTCGGCAGATCCGACCTAACGCCGGACAATGGGATCGGCACCCGAGTTTTCACTCCGGTATCGT
The DNA here is from genome assembly GCA_017893485.1 of Hemerocallis citrina. Taxonomy (NCBI): domain Eukaryota; kingdom Viridiplantae; phylum Streptophyta; class Magnoliopsida; order Asparagales; family Asphodelaceae; genus Hemerocallis; species Hemerocallis citrina. The sequence continues at coordinate 112,375,681 of CM030361.1, read as the reverse complement.
CCCCAGCGCCTCGGTAGGTCCGACTCGGCCTCAGGCCAGGGAGACTTCACAACACCCCACGCCGATCCTTTGCGGATCGACAGGGCCGAACCACACCCCCTTCATCATTCATTACACCATCAGCCAGAGCAAAGAGTGAAAAGAATTCCTTATTCATACTCCTTTATTGGGTTCTGAGAAAACAAACAAAGACCGTTACAGAAATACTCCACTCATCTCAAACTGAAGGAAGCCGCCATCTTAGGGCCCCTCGGGTCCGACGAATGGCGGGATCACTCCGACCGGACAACTTGGAACTCTCTCTTTGTCATGATGGTCCTTCGGTTCGGCCACGGTCGACACACCGGCCACGGATCTCTGGGCACCAACGGGTCGCATACGCTCCAATAGCAGCAGCGCAGAGGGAACCCCCTCCGCTCGCCGACCCCCCGAGGAAGATGTCGAGACACCCAGCATCGTCCGGTAACGGTGTATCTCCATCTCCATCTCCACTATCACATCATGAAGTAGCTCCTCAGAGGAGGGCCTCTGCACCGAGGAACTCGACATAGTATATCCGAGTCTGACACCCACGAGTTCCCGATCCACCATCGCCCTCCTCAGCCGACTTGCCTCCTCACTTAGGGCTTCAGACTTGTTCCTGTAATAATTGAAGGCCGCATCAGTGCCACGGGCCCCCTTACGGTACCGAACCAAAGTGGCCTCCAAGGCCTCAACCTTGCTCCGGAGCCACGCCACGTCGGAACGACGGGGGTCCGCCTCGGGAGGGGGAGTCGTAACCTACAAGAGAACCAGCCCACTCAAAATACATAAGCAAGGAGGTTCGGAAATATCCGAGATCAAAACACTTGGCCAGTCAAAAATTCTCTTTTTATAAATTGAGTTGCTTCTTACAAAAAATGCGGTGGCCAGTCCGCGAAAGGCAAATACAATCGAGAGATGGAAAAAGAAAGACAAAAACTATACAACTTGTTTTCCCACCTCAGCGTTGGCAGTCGGATTCACAGCAGGGTCGGCAGACGGGTCAACAGCGGGCCCTTCTTTGCCAGGGGTCTTCGGTGTCCCCTCGACCTCCATGTCATATTCAAAGTTGGACAGGTCGATGGTCGGGTAGAAGTGCCTCACATGACTAAGGGCCTTCGCATAACACTCGTCCTGGGCCTTGATCACCATCATCTGACCCGCATTCGTCAACTCCTCCTTCTCCTTGGCGAACTTCTTCTTCAAGGAGACCACCTTCTTCCCCCACTCCGCATCCTTGGCTTCGAGCTCGAGCTTCATCTTCTGTTCCCTCTGGTGCGAGCCCTCGAGTTCGATCCGCATCTCCTTCATCTCCCGCTCGCTCTTATCTGCCCGAGCTCGCTCTTGTGCCAGGGACGCTTCGCAGAGGTTCTTTACGTTAGCCCCCTACACGCAAGCCTGCGACCGACAAGCGCAGATAAGAAAAAGACTTCCGTAGAAAAATTAACAAGGGGGATAGGGTCGACGAGCTTACCAGCACGGTGGCCTGCGCCAAGCACATAAACGCCACCTCCACGGGCTCGCTCTCCATCTCCTTGCGGTCGCGAGGGGTTGCCAACTTCTCCACCACCTCAACGGCCTGGGCCTCCTCGGTCAGACAGTCCCCCATCCGAACTGACCAGTCCGATGCCCACCGTTGCCGCAACATCTCCACCACCGGGTCCTCTTCCTCGACCTCGACCAAGGGACCTTTCCCCTTGTCAAGATCGGATGCCCTCGCTTGGCCCTGGCCCCTCGAAGTAGCCACCCCCTTGCTCGTCTCCGAGCGAGTCCTCTTGGTCCTCGGCTCGAGCTGGGCCTCCGAGATGGCTAGGGACGACTCCCTCGGCCTCTTCGTCGCCTCCCCCTTCTTCTCGGCCTTCTCCTTCTTCATGGCGAACCTCTTTGCCTTGATCGATGCTTCATCCATATCTGCAGAAAAATCCATTTAGAGCAATGAGCAAGAAAGTACGAAAAGATCGAGAGAAAAGAAACAACTACATACACAGAACGACTGGGCTCAGTCCAACGCTCGCCAGGTGGGCCACCGTCACCTTCGTCCAATCGATACTATGTGACAGACGGAGGCGCTCAACAAACCCCTACTCCTCGGTCGTCAGGTCCCTCGGCCTCGGCGTTTTGTAGCTCGGCTTAGAGTGGTTCCATCGAGTAGGGATGTCCCAAGGTTCCTCACTCCGGATCACCAGATATTTCTTCTTCCAATCCTTGATTGAGTCTGGGTGACCGTGGACGACCTTCCCCTTACTCCGAGGCGAGATGTAGTAAACACCCTCAGCCGACGAGCTGATCATCAACATCGCACGGAACACGTTCAGCCGTAGGGGCACCTTTCGCTCCTCGCACAGCAACACAAAGTAGATAATCTACTTCCAAGAGTTCGGCCCGTACTGCATCGGCGCCAAGGAGGCCCAGTTCAGCACATCCCGAACAAACGGGTGGACTGGCAGCCTCAGTCCGGAGATGAAGGCGTCCACTGGGAAGACGCAATACCAAACAGAAAAGGGGGTCGGTTGGGCGCAGAGTAGAGCTCGGCAACATCAATTCGTAGCCGGGCTCTATGTGGTACGCCAGCTGCAAAACCTCCAAGTCCCCGCCCTCCAAGACGGTCGGAATCGCGTCCATCATCACCCTCTTCCAACTCGGCGAAGACGGCTGGACGCCAAAGAGCTCCTTGTCAGAGAGGTCGTCGGGATACTGACGGAAAGGCTTCGGCTGTACGGGCGAACCTGTCATCAAATTGCGGTAAACAGGCGCCTGGTTCGAACCACCAGTCCTCGACCCTGCCTTCCTCGGAGCCCTCTTCCTCTTCTTGGTTCGCTCCGGCGAGGGGGTAGATAATGGCCCCAGACCAGTCGGCATGGAACTCGAACCCGCACCCTGAACTGTGGATCTCCTTACTGTGTCGCCCTCGCCTCCCTCCTCCTCGGAAGTCAACTCCAGAACACGGACATCGTCCGAACCATCACTTGCTTCCTCCGACTCGCTACTCTCCACCACGAAGGGATTTCGGGAGCGTAACGACCTCACATTGTGTACCACCTCCTCCTCACCTACTGGTTCCTCCCACGAAACCGAATCGGAAGGCTCCGCAGCGTGTACTGACTCCTCCTCAAGCACGGGCTCCTCCCACGACGTCGATTTGGAGGCGGGTTTCACTTCCCCCCTAGACGTCGACGCTGACGAGCCAAACTGAGCCCTATCCATCTGTGCCTAAACTAAACAGACTTACCAACTAACCTGGGGTCGCTTCGGAAGAATGAGCCTAGTACAGCAAATCGCAAGGACGAGTGCTGAAGTGTTGGAAGATTGTTTGGAAAAGAAAGAAGCAAGAAAGAAGTGGGCGATAGGGGGAGAGAGGGGGAGACATTTATAGAGGATGAAAACGACTCCTCGATTTCCGCAATTACTGTTCACCGATTGACGTGTAACTGCCGCCTGGAAAATCACGCCACGTCCTCGAAACGTGCGCTGCTGACGTCACCCAGTGCCAGGCTGGCAGCCAGACACAGGGGTCGGTTCGGATGAAGTGTTCGGCGGAGAAAATGTTTCACTTAAGATTTAAGGCGCCGTCCTTCGACAGACGCCCCGGGCTCCAGGGCTCGGTCGGCTCCCCTCTCACCGGCGAACAGCCCGGGGCTTACGGCCTCGGCAGCCGAAACCCCGAACTGTTCGAGGGTGGGACAGAAGCCACCATCGCCTGGAGCCCTATCGGAAAACAGATCGGCCCAACTCCAATCGGAGACGGCCCATCTATCCGAGGCTCTTCAGCCCCAGGTCTGAAATACGGTTGATGCCCCTCCCGTCTGGATCTCTCTTGGGCCAAACAACCGTGTCAGGGTCGTCTGACCCGAAAAAGGATCCAGACGGCAAAGCCAACACTAGTCCGAGGCTCCTTATCTACCGGTCCGGATTTCGGTCGTTACCCCTCTCGCCCTGATCTCCCCTGGATCTGGCTACCGTATCAGAGCCATCAGATCCAAGAGAAGATCCGGGGGGCAGAGTAGCCACCTCTCTGACGCTACCGGAGTTAAAATTTTGCAAGAGACAGACGTCCGTCGAAGCAGACACCTCTGATGGCCAATGGACCACCCTTGCTATGATCAAACCCACTGTGGAGGGAGGGGTACTTATAGCCTCCCCCCTAGGCCGACCTTTATGACATTGGGAAAGCTAAACGATGGAAGCCCATGTGTCATGCATTTATTAGGCGGCACAATTAAGGCCCCTGGGAAATTGGAACATCACACAGATCCCGGAGCGCCTTCAATGCTCCGCAAAAACAGCGGGCTACCCCGCTCAAACATTCTAAGGCACAACGGTTCGCCCTCACCCTTACCGATCCGTAATCCCTCGCCAGCTCGAGGTCAGGTCTAACACCAGTTTAGTCTTCTAAGGAAGGCTCAACGGCTCGCCATCGCCCTTATTGACCCGTAATCCCTCGCCAGCTCGAGGTCAGGTCTAGCACTAAGGTAGTCTTCTCAGGAAGGCTCAACGGCTCGCCATCGCCCTTGCCGATCCATAATCCCTCGCCAGCTCGAGGTCAGGTCTAGCACCAGGGTAGTCTTCTCAGGAAGGCTCAACGACTCGCCATCGCCCTTGTTGACCCGTAATCCCTCGCCAGCTCGAGGTCAGGTCTAGCACCAGGGTAGTCTTCTCAGAAAGGCTCAACGGCTCACCTTCGCCCTTATTGACCCGTAATCCCTTGCCAGCTCGAGGTCAGGTCTAGCACCAAGGTAGTCTTCTCAGGAAGGCTCAACTGCTCGCCATCGCCCTTGCCGACCCGTAATCCCTCGCCAGCTCGAGGTCAGGTCTGGCACCAGGGTAGTCTTCTCAGGAAGGCTCAACGGCTCGCCATCACCCTTGTTGACCCGTAATCCCTCGCCAGCTCGAGGTCAAGTCTAGCACCAGGGTAGTCTTCTAAGGAAGGCTCAACGGCTCGCCATCGCCCTTGTTGACCCGTAATCCCTCGCCAGCTCGAGGTCAGGTCTAGCACCAGGGTAGTCTTCTCAGGAAGGCTCAACGGCTCGCCATCGCACTTGCCAACCCGTAATCCCTCGCCAGCTCGAGATCCGGTCTAGCACCAGGGTAATCTTCTCAGGAAGTTTCAACGGCTCGCCATCACCCTTGCCGACCCATAGACCCTCGCCGGCTCGAGGATCGCTCTAACATCAGGACAACCCCCTCATGAAGGCCTAGTGATTCGCCATCTCATTTCTACAACCATAAACACTCCTCCACGGCTAGCTTCTGCACCCCCGATGGAGTGGGGGGCTTGTGTGGTAGGGTAAAAATGGCTTGGGGCCCAACCAGGGCCCAATACAACTCTCACTCAAAAATAGTAAAAACAACAATCTAGTTCGGCTTCGAGCCACTACAGGGTCGGCGCCGAGCCTCAATTTCACCCCCACAGATCTGGTATCCTCGTATCCGACCAGTCCCGGTGGCCCTCAGCCTCCGATCCGTGACAGCCCCACGGGCCGTCCCCCCATCCTGGCGAGGGATGAGGATGACCTGGCACAGCCTAGGCCATCCAATTCTCCCAGAAGCACCGGAGCCCCATGATCAGCCATGTCAGCTCCAAATACCACTTAGGGCGTTGCCACGTCAGCCCTATACCACTCTGAGCACTGCCACGTCCGCCCTAAACCCCATGGGCCTCCTGCCACGTCAGGCCCATGGGCTTTCGGGTCCAGACCAAGCCCCCAAGCGGATCCAAACCCGGTTGGAATTCCCTATAAATACAAGGCCCTCACCCACCTTTTCAGGTAACCAATCTTTTGCCACCTAAATTCACCTAGTTATTGCTACTCTCTCACAGAGACTGACTAGATCGTCGGAGGGTCCGCCACCGGGATAAACCCCGGTGTTTCAGGACCGTCTGCAGGTACACAAGACCTCGGATCCGAACCCTCTGATTCGAGCCCAGACATCCACCTCATTCCGAGCCCGTCGCAGGTACCGCCCCGTCAGCCGAGGGTCGTCTGACAAGCAGCTTTCTCCTTCAATACAAATCGAGTCCGAACTCACACCTGGTGCATCCACACGTCTCCCAGAAACAAACCGCATCAATAGCTAACGAAAGATTATTTACCGTTTGTTAGATCAGGGAAAAAATTATCTTTCGTCGCTTATTTTTTTTATATTTTTTTCATATCAGACGGTAAAATAAACATTGTCCCAAAAATTACGGATTTATCGAACGAGAGAATTTTTTCATCTTTGATTTTTTTTTTAAAAATTAAAAAATGGACGGACGGGAGATTAAATCCCATCCGATCCATAAAAATTATAAAAAAAATTCTGGAATGCATTGGGACGGAAAAGAAACACCGTCCCACACATTTCATTTGAGAAAATTTCTATGGGACACCCCTATATTGATTTATATGGGTTACGCTTAGGTTTAATTGTTAATTAATTATTAATTAAGAAATAATTATGATTAATTTAACATATATTAAGGAATTAATTATGATTTAAAGTTTTTTGTTTTCATTTAAATTAAGACGGACGGGAAATCATTTCTCGTCCGTTCGATTTTTTTTTGTTTTTGCATGGGACGAAAAATAATCTTTCGTCTGAGATTTTAAATAGTGAAAAAATCCAAACTTTGGCTTTTGACGACTGCAGTGCAAAGTCATTTTTTCCATTTCCATTTGCCAAATACCCAAAATTTGGTTCACGACGACTACAGATGCTCTAATAAAAGCATCCACTATCATTGCTGCTAAAATATAGGTATTTGGCAATAGGTAAATAGAAATGAAAGAGTTACGCTGCTATCGTTTAAAGCCAAAATTTGGATAATTTTTTTTATAAAATATACATACGGAAGAGCATCCACCGTATAATAAAAAAATTAAATTTTTTAATACCCAAAATTTGATAGACGGAAGAACATTTTCCGTTTGAGAATATTGTTTTAAAAAAATAAAAATTTTGAGAGCCAGACGGAAGACCGGTCGCAATTAATTTAAAAAAGAAAATGAAAAAACCCAGACGGATGATGATCTTCTGTCTGTGATTTTAAAAAAAAAATTAAAATACCCAGCCGGAAGATCATCTTTCATCTGGGTGTTTTTATTTTTTATTTTAAAAAAATAAAACCCCAGTTGGAAGAAAAGGACGAAAAATGTGGAAAATATTTGGATTTTTTTTAGATTAAAAAATATATTAATAAAATGACATTTTTGTAATTAAATGGATGCCAATATCGTAATTTTGAAACATTTTGGTGGACGGAAGATCAACTTTCGTCCCACCTTTTTGTTTTTTTTCTAAATCAGTGAAAATGGAAATATTGTAATTAAATGAGTGGCATTTCGTAAATATTTTTGAAAAATTTTGGTAGACGGAAGATCTTCTTCCGTCTCTCTCCTTTAATTTTTTTTATAAATTAAAATAGAGAGACAGAAGATCTTCTTCCGTCTCTCAACTTTTGACCGTTCAAAGTCGCCAAACGGAAGAAGATCTTGTGTGCCTTATTTTAATATTCAAAATAATTGAAAATAATTGACAAATGGAAGTTTATCTTCCGTCTTCTATATTTGACAATTGCTATTTTCCTCTGCTATATATAGCAATCCACTTTTCACGATTTTGCTATAAAAGAGGTATTTGGCAAATGATAGTGGAAGATTTTTTGGCTCAAATTTTCATATTTTATGTTTTTAGCAAACGATAGTGGATGCTCTAAAATGTGTAAGAGCATCAACTGTCGTTTTGTAAAAACCCAAATTTTAGCATTTGAGTTAAAAACCCCCTCACTATCATTTGCTCCTCACTATCATTTGCTAAAACCCAAAATTCAGAATATGAGTAAACATTCGTTCGCTAAACATAGAAATCGCGATAGAAGAAATGTTAAATGTATAAGACGGATGATCTTCATCCGTTTCAGAAAAAAATTTGGACGGACGGAAGATGATGCTCCGTCCGTCAATTAATTTATTAAAAAAAATGAAAAGATGAGAGACGGATGAAGAAGCTCCATCTCGCATATTTTCTTATTTACAAAAATGTCATCACTATTTACAAAAATGTCATTTTCAAAAAATAAAAATAAAAAAAATTATCGGCCAGAAGATCTTCTTCCATCTGAAAAATTTCTTCACAAACTTTATTTTCCCCATATTTACAAAATTGTCATTGACTAATTACAAAAATGCCATTTTCTATAAATATAAAAAATTATCGGACGGAAGATCTTCTTCCCTCCGAAAAGTTTCTTCTCAAAGTTTTCTTTCCATATTTACAAAATTGCCATCGACTATTTATGAAAATGTCATTTTCTATTTTTTTTTTTAAAAAAATTGGATGAAAGATCTTCTTCTATCTTTTCTAAATTTAGCTTTTAACGACTACAACGCTCTCCTAAGTTTGCTATTTTCTGAATACTATATATGCATATTTAGATAGAAACGATAGTGGTTGCTCTAATAAGTGAAACGGATGAGAAAAAGTGGAGCTTTACAGACTTTTTACAACACTTCGACTTACGGATTATATTTCACATTGTCAGAACATCCACAGTTGTGATTGTTAAAAAATGGCAAAATATATATTATACGTATAGCAATTGGGGGTTTGTTGCAGTGGTGAAATACTATAATATAGCAACAAAAAAAAAATTTATCGGACGGAACACTAAGATTCGTCCCGCAAGGGAAAAAAAACTGTGGGCATTTTTTAATAATTAATTTGAATATTTTAATAATTTTAATAATTAAAAAATTTTATAAAAAAACATTTGAAGATTCGTTCAAGGTAAATAAAAAATAAAAAAAAAAAAATTGTTGGGACGGAGCTTCAAGATTCGTCTCGAATAAATTTTTTTAATTTTTATTTGGGACGGATCTTGAAGATCCGTCCAAGGTTAGATGTGAAAAAAAAAAAAAAAAAGAGTCATGCTACATCCACTACCAATTTCACTACATTTCACTATATTAGATGACACACTTCAATAGGTAGGAAAAGATAGAGTAGGTAGGAGAACTCTCCAATAGGAGTGTGATCTAAAGTAGTGAAGAGAATGATAGTGAAATTGGTACTGGATGAAGGATTACTCAAAAAAAATTAGTTGGGAAGGATCTTGAAGATCCGTCCGCTATAATATGCATATTCTCATATCTGAACTTAAATATAGTATTGTATTGTAACGATTTTACCAAAATATGAATAAATAGCAAATAACTGCAGAGTCGAAATTGCTCAAATATAGATAAAATGAAAATTTAGTACGACTGTAGATGCTCTCATCTAGAATTCCGTATCCATTTTGCTGGAATCGGTTGCATCCAACACGCTAAGCTCAGATGGAGCCCTTAATGAGAAATCTGGAGAGTCGAAGTTGAACAAATATATGTCATAACCTTTTCGATGTTGTATGGAGGTAAAGTAAAGGGAAACTTGCAATGCGTTCCACATATCCAGGCACTTTGCATGATTCCCATCTAGAGGGGCAACAGGAGGTGGAGGTGGTGGTGGAACACGTAGCGACCAACGGTGATAATCGCAGTGGACCACGGTCGGCATGAGTGGTCTCAAGTTTCTGTCAAGGATAATTCTTCTATTTTCTAAACCCAAGCCCAGTCGGATTAATAATTGGGTTGAAAAAGTAATGCGCAGGAGTAGGCCTTTTAAGTAATGTCAAGCTTGTTGGGCCAATTCTAGCTTCTGTGGGCGTGTCAAGTGTGGATAATGACCTTGCCCATTTAGCACATACACTTGTTTAAATTTCAAACTAGTATAACCTAACCATGTGCAATATATTGCACATCATTTAAAAAATAATAATAATAACAACATATTACAAGATTTTTTTTAGGTTTGACTAAGTAATAGGGTTCCAGTTTAAAATTTGAATGAAGAAATGAGGGTTGCCTCTTACATTTGCTCTCTTTTATTTGCTTTAAAAAAAAAAGGAGAAAAATCATTGGACTAAAAGTTGTCGTATCTTAATATATTGTATAAATGTATAGAAGTCAATAACTGCATAAATGTGCTTTTAGATAAGTTTTAAATTAAAATAAGTCAATAACTACGTTAATGTGTTTCTAGATAATATAAATTAAAATTCAGAGAGATTTTTAAAAGTGAAGAGAGCAAAATGAGTGGTGGCCTCCTACTTTTATTGTATTTTTTTCTTTTTAAAATGGAGAAAGAAAAAAAAATCCTGAAATAAAAATGAACTTAGCTTAGCATAATATATTGTATAAATGTTGTTTTTCAATTGCTTATCACACAAAAAATTAATGCAATACCTTCGCGTAAAACTCAATATTTAAGAAACATATAAGAAAACATTTTAAAGAATAAATAAAAACTCAATATTTCATCCAATCAATGAAGAAAAAAATTGGTGGACATATTGCAATAGAAAAACCGAAAAACAATTAGCATGTTAATGTATCTCAAAAACATTCCATCAACCTCTCTTACCTTGTTCTATCAGCACATTTTGTTAGTAATAATTAATTATTATCGTATCTTATATTATTAATTAATGTTAACATATTTCAAGAATTTAGAAATTTATCAGTTAATTTTAACATCAAATTTGAGTAGAAATCTACATCATCAATTCCTCACCCTGGCACCTCTATCTTCGTCACGCCGCCTTATCCCGACGCCGCCCCATCAGTTTCATTTACTCAGGTTCGGGTAATATTAGTAAAAGATTTTGTAATTGAGAACACTTTAGCATGATTTTTTTGTTTGACATTGATGTATATAACCATGTATATGAGATTGAAGGTTTTGACAAAATAAAACATAAATTCAACCATAAAAACATAATAATCAATAACCAAGCCTGTTGGAAAATCTCTCATTCATTCGAGTACAGGGGAAGCATGCATGTATGCTAAAGTGTAAAATTGCGCGCGCGCACACACACACAAATGTAGAAGCTTATGAAGACACGATCTTGGCACTTTTTTGATTGGAAAAGGATATGTGCCGATGACTTAATGAGGAATTTATGATCTTGGCAAATTCACATCCCATTAGTACGTCTCAAATTTAGTTTTTTTTAATACTATTTACTCAGCTTTACAATCAAATTTCATGTCACAAATTAATATAATTAATTTCCATAGCTCTACTGCTTTTAATGATATATTGATGTATATGACCTTGACTGGTGAGGAAACAGAGTAAAGTTCAACAAGTGAATTCTAATTTCTTTTTGTTAGTTTTTATAAGTAGATTATACTTAGTAATTTGAAAATCTTTGAAAACTTTGTTAAACTCGAACGCGTATAATAAATTTTATACTATTTACAACCATATGATCTAATTTCAAGTATTCATGAGTCTCAATGATAACCACTTTTTTATAAAGGTTCTAGGTGGTAAATTTGATCTAGGTCCACCTAAACAATATGTAAATGGTTCTTGTGCTCATCTCGATAAAGTGTGACCGGATAAATTCTACATGAGTTCAATAAAAGAAATAATGGTGGAGTGTAAATATTTTGAAGGCTGTAGAGTCTTTTTCAAAATGCATGAAAGTTCGGTAGAAGATAGCTACAAACTTCTTAATACAAATGATTCCTTACATGAAGCCTTAACAGAACATCAGAACCTGAAGAAGCTTGTTCTATATATTGAACATCTAAAGGATGAGCATGTGGTGTCTGAAGGCACTGAAGAATTTGAGATATGTATCGATAACATACTTTACAAATATGAAATTTTTGTGTGTCGCTACTCTTCTAAAATTAATTGATGTTTGGTTTTATCCTTTTTCTCAAGGGTTTGAAACAATTCACACGGATGATTCATTTCTTGATGAACGAGCAACAGACATGAACTTTGGAATGAAGTTTGCATTATTAGAGGAGGGATTTTTTTTACTATTCATATGGAAAGATTGAAGATTTTTCTAAGCGAGCACAAATTTGGATAGGAATACAAGAGAATTGAGAACAAAATAATTTGTCTACTCAAAATAAGGTGAAAGTATCGCAAAAATAGTACAAGGTGAAACTATCGAGAAGCTTCCAGTGGGATCAGATGCAGGTAAAAGAAAGGACGGCGATATGTAATTAGAGAGAATTGTATGGTTATGATAAAATTCAAGAAAGTTGAAAATGACATCTGGGAGTTTGTTAAACTTCATGAAGGTCATTGTTATGCTCTCACTAATCCTCGTAGGCAACAATTTTGAACAAAAAATTTGGGGTATCATCGACACAAAAGTCCTTAATACAAATATATGATGAAGCTAATATCTACACATCCAAATTAGTTACAGTTCTAAAGATTCAAGTTAATGGGTACGAGAATATGGGTTGCATTTAAAGAGACATAAGAAATCATAAAAAAGATGTAAGAAAGGCAATGAAAGAAACATATGCGTAGATATTTCTAAATAATTTTGCAAGAATGAAAAAATAATAATCAATCCTTCATTTTTCTATGATTATGATTTTGCACGAAATGAAGCTCAATCATGTATTTTGGACTGATGGACTTTCAAGGAAAGCATACAACCTTTTTGGAGATGTAGTAGATTTTGACACTACGTATGAAACAAACAAATATTCAATGATATTTGTGCCGTTTACATGTAATAATTTATCTATAATTTGAAACTAACTATTTTTAGTTTTATTTTCACTCCATATAAAAGTGCAAGATTAAATATTGTGTTTGCACTTTTATAGGAGTAAATCATCATAGACAGTCGATGAACTTTGGTGTCGAATTTTGGCAAATGAGAAGGCAGAATTTTTTATTTGGCTTTTTGAGAAATTCTTGGAAGCCATGGGGGGAAAACCATTTGCATTCATTACAGATCAATGTCCATCAATTGATAGTGCTGGAAAGATAAACTGGACAAAACAAAACATAGATGTTGACTCTTAGTTTGGTGTTCACAAAACGTACCTATAAATACTAATAAGTTTAAATTGAGTTATTCAGATTGCAAGATCAAGCAAAAGAAGAAGTTATTCAAAAAGAAGCACATGTTAATTAGTGCCCAAGAAAGTCAGCAAAATCAGTTATTGGGATTCCATATCTGTGAGATTTTATATGTATTTAATTGATTGTGAATTGATTAGTATATGGTAAGAATATAAAGTGGATTCATCATGAACAGTACGATTACGGTCGACCGTACTTCTGTGTCGGTCGACCGCACCACAGTCGACCGCACGTTATAGTAATATAATGAAGCAGTCGACTATTCATCTTTCGACTTTTCGTTTAAAAGATGAACGGTCAACTGTCCCCTAATTACGGTCGACTGTAACTCGCGTAGTTCTTTTTTTTGGAATGTATCGTTTCTATTTTTGATAGATACACTTTTCCCTCTATATATTTGGATGAACCTACTGTGTATTCTTCAGTCAGGATCATTAAGGATCTTGAGTTTTTCTTTTCTTCCACTTCGGTGAGATTGACGTGGCTTGTGTTAGAAGTCCTGTGGGTGTAATAGGTCTCTCGGCCTGAATTCGAGAATCACTGTACTAGAATTTGAGTATAGTGGAACGCTTATGGCGGAGAATTGCTATAAGTAGGTGGTGTGGATGTAGACCTGGGGGTTGAACCACGTTATATCGTTGCGTTACTTGTGCTTGCTGTGTTTGCATTTTTTATCTCTTGTCATTTACTTTGCAACTTAATTTTTTTAATTCCGCACAATCACCCTATTCACTCCCCCTAGGGTAATTTACAGTGGTATCAGAGCGAGGTGCTTATCAAAAGCTTAAAAGCTTAAGCAAAAGGTCCAATGGCCGAAATCCCTCCTCCCGAAAACTTGTACTCATCAGAGTCATTCGTCTCCAATAGGACAAGTCTTACACGCTCACCATATTTTGATGAAAAATGCTATGATGTTTGGAAAGTCTGCATGTCTCATTTCTTATAGATGCTTTGAGAAGAAGTTTGGAATGTGTGCATAAAAAAACAGATATTCCGATCAGCGATGGAAAGATGACCTTCTCAAAAGCAGAGCTAGCACTAAAAACTACAAATTCCAAAGCTATGACGGCTCTGTATGCAGGTTTGAACAATGAACAATTAATGCGTTGCAAGCAAAATTGTAAGGCAGCATACGAAATTTGGAACAATATGCTGAAACAGCATGAGGGAACCGCTTCTTAGGCAAAAGCTAAAGTAAATTTATGTTTTTATAAGTTTGATGTTTTTCGTATGTTGCCAGGAGAAAACGTAGATCAAATGCTTACCCGTTTCGATATTATTGCACACGAGCTTGAGAGCTTAGGTAAGGGGTTGGATGATGACCGAATGGTCGGAAAACTCATAAACTGTCTCATGCCTGAATGGGATATAAAAGCTACTGTAATGAGGGATACCCTTGAGGAAAATGGATTCGATTACTACACCTTCCAAGGAAGCTAAAGATATACGAGATGGAAACAACAGAAACCAAAAGTTACAGGCAGAACATCGGGATTGAACCAAAAACAGAAAAGAGGACCATTGCCTTGAAAGCAGAAAAATCCCGACCATCAAAAGCAGAATTAGACCGTGAGGAGTCAGACGAAGATATCACCTTTTGACTACGCAATTTCGTAAGTACCTTAAACATAAAAAATATGGTAGGTACCAAGGAGAAAGAGAAAAGGATAAAGAAGACGTATGCTACAAATGCATGAAGCCTGGACACATTCAGGCAAATTGTCCCATCTCACAGGATAGGAATAGGGACTACTACCACTCTAATCCGAGATTGAAAAAGAAGTCGTTGAAGGCAACATGACTAGACTTAGATTCAAGTGAGGATGAGCAATATCACAACAATGTTGGCTTCATGGCTCTTGGGAATGGTAAGGTTCAATCACCATCTCAAGAAGAGGTAATCGAAGAAACCACTTATGATGAGTTAGTAGACATGTGTAATGGATTAAAACATTATGCTAAGAAATTGAGTCATGAATTGAGATAATACAAATAAATTTCAAATGAATCTCATGACCCTTGCATTGCTAAAAATAAAAAACTGAAAATTAAAATTCTTTAATCATGAAAAAATTCGAGTCATTTAGAAAGATCATGATGTATTGCTAGAGGAAAATAAATTTTTAAAACAACAAATTCAAGAATCCTTAGCAACACATAATGAAAACTTAAGAGAAATTCATGAGAAATCTGTTTATATTGCTAAACTCACTGATGATTTAAAAGAATGTAAAAGAAAATTTGATGAGGTAGTGGAAGGTTGTAATGAAGCCCTTGAGCAAAATAGAACACTTGAGGCCACACTAGACACTCTTCGTTGGAACACAAAAGATGATGAGATGACTAGGAAAAGACTTTGTAAAAGAGAAATTGAGCTCGAGAAAATTGTTGAAAAATATGAATGGTCCAGTTACCTTATTACAAAGAATTCAAGATCTTATAATGATAATCGAGGGCTTGGTTACGAAGATCCAATGCACCATCAAAAATCTAAATCATCATGTCATACACACTTACACAGTCACCAACATAATCACAAACCAACTCAAAACTACGCAAGTGTGCATGACCCAAAGCATAATCGTATCACATGTCACTGCTACTGTAGGCTAGGGCATATTTCTTACAATCGTTCATTAAAAAGGAATAATAATTTTGTTTGGATAAGAAAGAATGTAAATGTAGGTTTAAAACAAACTTGGGCACCCAAAATTATACCTAGTAATCTTGATGTAGGTATCTCAGCATATCAAGATTAAAGATCGGTATTACCTTGATAGTGGATGCTCAAATCATATGACAGGTGACGCTAGATACTTTACATCACTATCAAGAGAAAGAGGGAAGGATATCATCTTTGGAGATAATAGCACTGGTCAAACCATTGGTGAAGGTAAAATAAACTTTGGTCCTTCATGCTCCATTGAGGATGTTCTATTGGTAAGAGGTTTGAAACATAATTTACTTAGTGTCAGTCAATTATGTGATAAAGGTTATACTGTTACTTTTAATAAAAATCCATGCACTGTACTAGATAATAATAAATTTTGTTTACTTCATGCTAACAGATGCAACAATGTATATATCATAAATTCTAATAAATTAGCACAGAAAAATATGAGGTGTTTTGTTGCTAAAAATGAGGATGGTTGGTTATGGCATCGGAGACTTGGACACACAGCCATGGATAATCTCAACAAACTTGTAACCAAGAAGCTTGTGAGGGGGATCCCTAAAATTAAATTTGAAAAAGATAAACCTTGTGAGTCGTGCTAGTTAGGTAAGCAAATTAAAAATTTTCACAAGCCCAAGAAAATGGTATCAACTTTTAGACCCCTTGAACTTTTGCAAATGGACCTATTTGGACCATCACGAACACGTAGTAATGGAGGTGCACGATATGCCTTTGTAACTGTGGATGATTATAGTAGATTTACTTGGATTGACTTTTTGTCACAAAAAGATAACACATTGTATGTTTATCAAAAATTCTGCCATACAGTGGAAAATGAGAAAAGCCTCAACATTATTACTATTCGTAGTGATCATGGTGGAGAATTTCAAAACGAACTCTTCACATCATTTTGTGATAAAAAGGGAATAAAATATGAGTTCACTTGTCCTCGCACTCCCCAACAAAATAGAGTTGTCGAAAAGAAAAATCGCTCTTCAAGAAATGGCCCGAACCATGCTTAGTGAAAAAGATTTACCTAAATTATTTTGGGAAGAGGCTGTCAATACAATATGTTATACAACTAACCAAGTAATCATTAGGAAATATCTTGAGAAAACACATTTTGAACTATATTATGGCAAAATTCCCAACCTAAGTTACTTTCGCGTCTTTGGGTATAAAGTGTTTATTTTAAATACTCTTGATAATTTGGGAAAATTTGATCGTAAAAGTGATGAAGGCATAATCTTAGGATATTCCTTAAGTAGCAAAGTATATCATGTATTTAATAAAAGAAGATGCATCATTCAAGAATCCATTGATGTTATATTTGATGAAACTAATCCCTACACCAAAGAAATATTGCATGTTGTTGTTGATGATGAGACAGGTGTTCGGGTTGAAAAGAAACAGGTACACATTGACCAAGAACAAAATGTGGATTCTCAAAATCATAAGCCTCTTCAAAATGAAGATGCATCCAAATCTCAAATAGAAGAAATACCTACACAACTAATTGATACCATGGAAGATGATCATATACAATATCAACTTTCTACCAACGAAAGGCACCCCGCATGGAAAATCATGTCTAGCCATCCACCAAATCTTATACGAAGCGATATGTCGAAAGCGGTAACTACTCGCACACAAGCTCAAAATTTCATGTGTTTTTCCGCTTTCGTTTCTATCCTTGAACCTAAGAATGTTAAGGAGGTCTTGCAAGATAATGACTAGATCATTGCAATGTAAGAACAACTTAATCAATTTGAAAGGAATCAAGTATGGAGACTCGTTTCTAGACCTCACAATAGGACCGTACTTGGAACTAAGTGGGTGTTTAGGAACAAATTGGATGAATCATGCACTATTACTAGAAATAAGGTTCTTCTTGTTGCACAAGGTTATAACCAACAAGAATGTGTCAATTTTGATAAAACTTTTGTACCTGTTGCACGGCTTGAAGCCATTCGTATTTTACTTGCTTTTGCTTCTTATATGGACTTTACTTTTTTTCAAATGGATGTCAAAAGTACTTTCTTAAATGGTTTTATTTCGAAAGAAGTTTATGTTGCACAACCACCGAGATTCACTGATCCCACACACCCAAACCATGTTTTCCGTCTTGATAAAGCTTTGTATGGTTTGAAGCAAGCTCCTCGTGCTTGGTATGAACGACTAAGTTCATTTCTAATTCACATAGGCTTCTCTAAAGGGAAAGTAGACACTACACTATTTATAAAACATGTTTCTAAAGATATTTTAATTGTTCAAATTTATGTTGATGATATTATATTTGGATCTACTAATGAAAATCTTTGCAAGGAATTTTCAAAACAAATGCAGGATGAGTTCGAAATGAGCATGATGGGTGAACTAACTTATTTTCTTGGACTTCAAATACAACAAAGAAAGGATAACATCTTTATAAATCAATCTAAATATGCAAAGGAACTAGTCAAAAAGTTTGGACTTGAAAATGCAAATGCTTACAAAACAGTGAAACACCTATGGCAACTACTACTAAGCTTTCCAAGGATGAATCTGGTAACAATGTTGATATTTCTACTTATCGTGGTATAATTGGGAGTTTGCTTTATATTACTGCATCTCGGCCAGATATCATGTTTAGTGTTTGTTTATGTGCACGCTTTCAATCGTGTCCCAAAGAATCGCATTTGGTTGCCGTTAATTGTATCATTTGATATCTTAAAGGCACACCAAATACTGGACTTTGGTACCCAAAAAATAGAAAATTTTCTCTTGTACGGTACTCTGTTGCAGATTATGTCGGCAGCTTAACAGACAAAAAAAAGCACTAGCGGCACATGTCACTTCTTGGAAATCTGCCTTGTCTCATGGGCATCTAAGAAGCAGAATTCTGTAACTCTCTCCGCTGCCGAAGCCGATTATATTGCCGCCGGATCCTGCTGTGTGCAGGTATTATGGATGAAACACACTTTAGAGGACTACAAGGTATTTTTTGATCACATTCCAATTAAATGCGATAATACTAGTACTGTTCATATGACAAAAAATTCTGATCAAAATAGTCGCACAAAGATATTTGGTACCACTTTATTAAAGACCATTTTCAAAAAGGAGATATTATTCTTGAATATGTTTCCACTAATTCTCAACTTGCTGATATCTTTACAAAGCCTTTAGATGAAAAACGATTTTATTTTTTAAAGGGAGAATTGAATGTTATTGATATTTTTTTCTTAATCTTGGTTTTCGGTTGACTGGACGGGCGACTATACGCCTGTGAAGGTGTACAGTCGACTGGGCGTTCGACCGTCACCCTCTCGGTCTTCATTTTGTTTTCCATTTGTTTTCACAAATTGGGCTTCAGTCTTTGCGGTCGACCGTACGGTGGACCGGTTCACTCTTTGTTTTTCATTATACCATCAAAATTGTTTTTACAGGGTTTACGGTTGACCGTGCGGTTGGCTGGTTTTCTCTCAAGTTGGTTCTTCATTTTATAAGCTAAACTGGTTTTCGGTCGACCGTGCGGTCGACTGGTTCTTTCACTGGCTCATTTCTGATTTGTGGTGAAAGAAATCTATTTACATTATTCTATGATTTTGATTTCTTGAAATTCAATCTTCTTCTTTCTTTGTTCTATGCCACGCGTCTGTAAAATCTCAAAACTATGATACCATAAAGAGCTCTCACTGTATATCAAAGAGTCTCGCGATCAACGATATCATGTAAGCAAATTTTTCTTATGTTTTTAAAAGTATTATCTTCCCCAAATTAATCTCCTATTTAGGGATTTAATTTCTATGTTAATTTAATTTCTTTTAATAGATTTAGGGGGAGTATGTGATATTCTTCTGCCCCCTCTTGGTGTGTTCCAAAAAGGGGGATAACTTTTTATGAATGCTTTTAACTGAAAGTTACCGAAAATAAATTTAACTCTTAAATGTTCTTTATCTATGAAAATCTGTGTTACAGGAAGTGTTGAATTAAGGGGGAGTATTTATATGCTTTATTGTTTACTTTTTATTTTCAACATCCAAATGTATGTTTTGTTCACACCAAAAGGGGGAGATTGTTGACTCTTAGTTTGGTGTGCACAAAATGTACCTATAAATACTAATAAGTTTAAATTGAGTTGTTCAGATTTTCAAGATTAAATAATATCAATAAAAGATTCAAAATAGATTCAAGAATAAGCAAAGAAGGAAAGCAATAAAGAAGGATTGCAAGATCAAGCAAAATAAGAAGTTATTCAAAAAGAAGCACATGTTAATTAGTGCCCAAGAAAGCCAGCAAAATTAGTTATTGAGATTCCATATCTGTGAAATTTTATATGTATTTAATTGATTGTGAATTGATTAGTATATGGTAAGAATATAAAGTGGATTCATCATGAACAACATGATTGCGGTCAACCGTACTTCAGTGTCGGTCGACCGCACCACAGTCGACCGCACGTTATAGCAATATAATGAAGTAGTCGACCATTCATCTTTCGACTTTACGTTTAAAAGATGAACAGTCGACTGCCCCTAATTGCGGTCGACCGTAACTCGCGCAGTTCTTTTTTTTGGGAATGTATCGTTTCTATTTTTGATAGATACACTTCCTCGTCTATATATTTGGATGAACCCACTATGTATTCTTTACCTATTATTCTAAGAAAAATCTTCTGAACTAATCAATTCAACAATCAATCCGAATGTGTGTGATAATTATTTGTATTCTTCAGTTAGGATCATTAAGGATCTTGACTTTTTCTTTTCTTCCACTTTGGTGATATTGGCGGGTTCTGTGGGTGTAATAGGTCTCTCGCCCTGAATCCGAGAATCACTGGACAAGGGTTTGAGTATAGTGGAATGCTTGTGGCGGAGAATTGCTACAAGTAGGTGGTGTGGACGTTGACCTGAGGGTCGAACCACGTTATATCGCTGCGTCACTTGTGCTTGCTGTGTTTGCATTTCTTATCTCTTCTCATTTACTTTGCAACTTTATTTTTTATTTTTTTTTAATTCCGCACAATCACCCTATTCACCCCCGCTAGGGTGATTTACAATAGATATTGGCATAATGCAAGTGGCATATTATTAATAAACTATCAGGAAAGGTTGGATCTGATTTGGCCTCTAACAAAAAATTTCACGAAGATTTTAAATCTTGTGTTTATTCTTCTGAAACTATTGAGGAGTTCGAAATGCAGTGGAATGAAGTTATAACAACTTATCAGTTAAAGAACAATCTTTGGCTAAAAATGATGCATGAATTAAGTGAGATATGGATAATGGCTTTTTTCAAGGAAACTTTTTTGGCTGGAATTAGGACAATACAGCGCAGCGAAAGTATGAATTCTATTTTTAATCACTTTGTTAGCTAGAGGAATGGTTTGGTGGAATTCTATACACGATTCGAGAGGGCATTGGAGCACCAAAGACATAACGAATTGATAGCTGATCATGATACAATTTATACCAGGCCAATGATGAGATTAAAGAATTCAGTTGAGAAACAAATGGGTGAAATCTACACAAGCGCTAACTTTTATCTATTTCAAGATGAGTTGCATAAGAGTTGTGTCAATTGTGATACAATAAAAGTCAAGGAGGAAGGAAATCTGCCTTTTTCGTTGTTCAAGAAAATAAGGACAATAAGAAACTCAGATTAAGAGAAGTTGTTTATGATACATCAACTATTGTGGCATATTGTGATTGCATAATGTTTGAGGGAGAGGGTCGGCATGTTCTAGTTGTGTTTAAAATGAATCTGACAATGAACTTTCTACTCATTATATTTTGAGGAGGTGGACTAAACTTGCAATAAGTGTTCAAATATTCGATGCAGAAGGAAATGAGTTATGTGGAACTTCAAGTAAAATAACTGGATTTAAAATCACCATTGTGAGATTTACTTTTAGAATGCATGCATCTTGCTGGCTATTCAAATGAGAGCTTTTTACATGCTAGGGAAAGAGGTAAGAATCTTAGAGATGAACTACTAAAAATGAAAGAAAACTTGGGTGCTTATTTGAACCAGAAAAAAGAGAAACATTCCACGACAGAAGTTCTTCCAACAACTTCAAATAATGACAATGTTTGCATATTGGATATTTCGAAGACAAAGGGAAGAGGTAAAAGATTAGAAGGAAGGAAAGAGAACATGCAACAAGTATGCAAGTCATGATAGTAAAAATGTCCAGAAAAAAAATGATTCTTAAATTTGATTTTCTTTGGTAAGATAAGAATTTGATTTTCTTTGGTAAGATAACTACATGAACTAATTTATTTATCATAAATTATCCTTTTATTCTTATCTCATGTTCTGCTTTTTTAGTTATTACTTTCAACTAATTATACTATTTTGTTTGTAACCAGTTCTATATCACGAAAGAGTAGGATGTATGAATGGAGGTTGCCGAGAAAAAAATAAAGTTATTAGTACTGAAAGTTTGTCAAGTGCGAGAATTTGGAGTAACTAAAATTCTCAAAAGATTGTTTAGTGCTTTTATTTTTGAGAGTTAAATTTTTTCACATTAAATTTTTGAATGTATGGTTGTTAATTTCTATGGTGAAGTATGGTTGTTAGAGCATCTGTAGTCGTTTGCTATTTATGGATAATATGCATATTATCCATAAAAAGTCGCTGCAGTCGTTAGCTATTTATCCATATTTTGGATAAATCGCTACAGTAGATTGCTATATTTGACAATCCGCATAGCACATATGCATATTTGGCTAACGGCACATCATGTGCCGTCCCAAAAAAAAAATTTTTTTTTTTTTTGTCGGACGGCACATAATGTGCCGTCCCATTCGTAAATAATATATTGTATTCAATTTTATATCCCAAACTGAATTAAAAAAATCGAAAGCCCCCCCCCACCGGACGGCACATTATGTGCCGTCCCATTGTTTTATTTAAAAAAAAAAAATTTAAATATTTGACGATTCTGCCTTCTCCCCTCTAAAACCTGATCTTTCTCATCATTGACTCCACATTCCTCCAAATTAACAGCTCTTCTTTATCATTAATTCCATCCTAATCCAAGCTTTAAAAAATGTTGTGCACCAATTTAATATTTGGCAATTTTTTTTGGTTTTTTCTGGTCAGACGGCACATCATGTGCCGTCTCTCCTATAAAAAAAAAATAAATTTTTATTTTAGCGATCGGACGGCACATTATGTGCCGTCCCACCTATTTTTAAATTTTTTTAGTACTTTTTATCGTCAGACGGCACATCATGTGCCGTCGCGTATTTTAATATTGATAGAAAGCTAAAATTTAGCTTTAAACGACTGCAGCAAAACTAGAATATCTATATCTATTTATCCATATATCCATATTTTACCATTCAACGACTACAGATGCTCTTACCCACTAGGTCTTGTTGATGTTGATGGATCCTCTTGTATTATTGTTTGAACAATTTAAACAAACCTTTTTGATTAAATGGAAAAGTATGGTTGTTGTCACTATTAGTTTTGTTGATGTTGTTGTCACCGTATTGATTCTAGTAAATAAATGTCATATACATTAATATATCATCAAATGCGAAGTTAATTATATATATTTGTAACCAGAAATTTGATTCATAAGCTGAGTGAATAGTAAAAAGAAAAGAAAAACTAAATTTGAGAAGTACTAATGGGATTTGAATTTTCCAAGATCGTGTCTTCATCAGCATCTACATTTTGTGTGTGCGCAATTTTATACTTTAGCATACATGCATGCTTCCCTTGTACTCGAAGAATGAAAGGTTTTCCAACAAACTAGACAGGAAGGCTATTAGTAATAGGATGCAATTCTTGAGTAACGAAAACTGGTGTGATGTATAAACTAACAGCAAAAAATAATCACCTACAATGTAGGAATCAAACTACACATACAAAGAAACAAAATGCTGTAGTTTTCTTCTCGCAAGCACACCATTTGAATTGATGTAAAAGAGTTCAATACAATAGCAGACTATAAGAGATTATGCTCGAGTTCTTTATTTGTTAATGATCTGGTAAGCTCGTTTGTTAGCTCCTTTCATTCTTGATTTCAGTTTTTGGAATAAAAATGTTGGGTCACAAGAAACTAAAATCATAAGTATTATGCAATTAAAATCACAAGTATTAACCGTGTAATCTACTACAAATACAGGTGAGTTAGAATAATTAAAGTGGAATTGGGGGTGAACAATAAGGAGAAGAAAAATGATGGTACTATGATTGACGGCGGTATGCTATGAAAGATTTGGTGCTTCTAGCAATGGTGGTGGGGCATGTGTAACGCTCTAAATTTCATATACTGAAAAACATTCGTGACACACCCAGAATCTTTTACTTTAATTGAGTACATAAATATAATGTAATATAAGAAAATGCATAAATCTTACTACAGGTCCAAACCACTTGGATTGATAAGATGACATTCTCAAGTCTCACACTTCTTTGTTAAGACCTCATGCACCCATACCTACAAAAGCACAATATGTGGGTTCGTTAGCTTGTGATGTCGACGGTAAAAATCTCACAACTTCAACTAACTCCCAAAACACAGTATAATTGAAAATAAACTTGAATAAATGTATATGTTAATTGTAAATGGAAAATAGTCAATTATACAATGTCGTATGATTGAATGTAGAACTAATTTATTAAAGTGTCAAAAATATACTTACTATACTAACATGCACAATTCAAATATGTTCTTTTAATGCACGCTTGTTTGAAACATTATGCCGTCCATACAACATATTCTTCGAATGCAAGCTACTAGCGTTTCTTCTCATTACAGAGGTCAATCCCTCGCTATCCAATGCATAAACCAATTGATTTGTACTATAATGCGTACTCATGTGTAAGTCACACCCCAGGATATTGGACCTAACAGGCCTACCCCTAGTCCACACACCGTAGACTTTTCGGGTGTATCCTCAGTGACGAACCCCAGCAAGTCGATCTCCTGTAATTACGAACCTGAAAGGCCTACCCCTAACCCCACACAGTAGTTTTTCCGGGCGTATCCGCAGTCCCGAACATTCCTAGGAACCGCAATTCTCTACCAGACATGTTCATCATTGTTTCTGTCATATCTTCTTCTAATACAAAATATTAATTTAACTAATACAAAATCTTAGTCTAAACAATGCAAATATAATATGGACTTAACGACCCCTATTCCGGACTTACATATCATACAAACTAGAATCTTGCACTGAACCTATTCCACTCTCCCCTCGGAGTTCTCTAACTCTTGCCGGACCCGGGCATCACCTAAGTCGCAATCATTTCCTTGGATTTGACCAAGTCATTATCTTGGATTCATGGACCTTACTGCCGGCCTACCCCTACCCCATACACGTGGATTTACCGGGCGTATCATCGGTCCCATATATAGATATCACCGTTTGAGTATTCGACACTGTCTTTGGACAACAATATAGTGGTCTTGCAAAAATCATATAAATTTCAATACTTATCAGAAAAATAAATTTTTTAGTTTCATATGAAACCTAAATGAGTCTACTACAACATTATAGTTAAGAATATTTAAATTTAACCATAATTAATTTGTCCAAATCCATATGCAAAACAGCATGTTCAGATTCCAAAAAACTGCAACTTTTGTTACTTATAAAAATCATCGAAATTCCCACACTTCATGGAAATTTGATTTCTTAGACTTGAAAGAAAGATTAACGAATCTACTTCAAATTCTTAGTTTTGAGTTTCCTCAAAATATTGAATATAAGAGGTTAAAATGGTCAAAAACCATAAGGTATACAAATTTCAAGAATCAAGGCAAAACTGTCACCCTGTCCCAAGTTCAAATTTGTTTAAAATAATAAACGATATCCAAACCTCATGAAACTTTGTGAACAAATTATATACATATACTAGATTCACATATAAAAGTTCAGCTTCAAATTCAATATATTTGAAGAGAAATAATTTTTGGAAGTAATCATGATATTCAGGATAGAATTATAGATTAAGTCATGTTTCTGTTCTTAACCAGGAATGAGTTCAAATTTATTTAAAATACCAAATGATCTCCAAAAATTATGAAATTTTGTAGAGAAGTTATAGACATATATGGGATACACATATAAAAATTCAGATTTAGATTCCATCTAGTTAAATAGAAATAATATTCGGAAGTAAGTTCAAAATTCAGGTCAGAAATTGTAAAATATTTCCAAGTTAATCTTACCATAATTTTACATAATTAATTAACAATTAACACATAATCTAAGCATGAATACAGCTTATATAGCATCTTTAATATGCATGCACCAGACAATATAGTTAAAATTAGAGTAGTAAAGTTGTTACACACAATTCGATTGCTTCTAAGCTCCACGAAGCGTTCCAACACCAAATTCGATAAACTTAACCTTATGATCACAACAAAACATACACTATTACTATCATCCCTTATGTTAATAATCTATAACTCATGAAATAAAATAGAGTTTCTAAGTTTATTTTATGAAAACTTCAACTCCAAAGATTTTGTTTCTCATATCTCGAAAGCTAGGCTTATGTGGGTATTTATAAGTCTAATTATGCACTATACCATCCAACTCATTAATCCACCTCCCCTAACTCTAGATTCTAATTAATTTCACCCCCCCTAAACCTCCCCTATTGCACTATCTAGCAAGAATCCTGCATAAGAAAAAAAAATTGAATAATTTTATCAAGGCACTTTTTCATAATAACCATTTCCTATGAGTCTCAAACACAATTGCTCTTTTTGTCCTTATTCAAAAATAGAATGTAAAATAAGCATATGGGTTATTCCCAAATATTTATATTCCACAAACTAACATCTAAAAATATTCAAGGTATTAAATAAGACATTAATTTTACAAAATACGCGTATAGGGGCAAAGTTTTCATAACTCAATTTTGCGGGGTGTTACACTCGTCCTCCCTAGAAAAGTTCTGTCCCCAGAACTTACTTGCGTACAAGTTGTTTCTTGAACACACCACATAAAGAATTGTTATTGTATATAGTAAAGTTGTCTATAAAAAGAAAAATAAACATAGTATAATAATATATAATGTAGAAAACAAAATGAATTTAAAATAAAGTAGATATATTAAGAATAAGAAAAAAAATATGAGTATCAAGTAAGATATACAAAGTGAATAAGAGTACAAAGCAAGAGAGATTAATAAGAATGAAACACGAAAGTACTAAACAAACTAGAAAAAATAGTAGATTAAGAAAAGTGACAGTGGAAGATAATATAGATTGAAACTAATTTCTATACAAAAATAATAATAGGTTAAGTATTAGATAAAAGAAAAATGTAAATTAACTAATTAATTTTGAAACAAATTGAAAAAAAACAAAATAAATAGCATAGTAAAAGTAGATGCTTTACTAAATTAAAAAGTAAGTATGGGAAAAAAACATAATAGTGGAAAAAAATTAGTTAGACTATGTATAAATAATATTAATTAATAAACTATGTAATAAACACAGTGTGAAGTAAGAAAATTTTGAAAATAAATAAACTAAGAGAATAAATAAAGATTAAATAGCTTAACAATTAACTATGATAAGAAGTGCAGTATTATGATAAAGAAGTAAATAGTATAAAACAAAATGAAAAAAAAGTATCGAAATATAAAGCAAACTGATAAATAATTGAGAAGAGTGTAATAATTGAAAAGCAGTTAGCGTCAACTAATAAGAATTTGAAGAATTAAAAGAAAGAGAAGTTAATTAAAAGAAAATGTGAAGAATATAAATATTAAAATCGCAAACTAAACTAAGACTATATAATAAGAGATACAAATCACGCAAGTTTTTGGCGTACAAAGGCGCCGAAGGGCCTGAGGAACGCTGGCGATGGTGGCCTTCCTGGCAAGGCTGAAATTCCGGTGGTCAACGAACCAAACCCCCGTGATTTGGGGGGTTCAAACTGTTGCGAAATCTCCGCAAGGAGATGGAAAATTTGAAAAGTTTCTGAATATTTTGAATTTGGCGGATTCGAGCTTTAATGAAGGGATCATTCCGAATCTAGCGGTTGTTGCGCAATCTAAGGAGGCCCCATCGCTGATTTCAAATCCTGCCAAGTTGGCATCCCCAGTTGTTCAAATCACAGATTCCTCAGATAGTAACAATCTAGCATCACCTCATGGTCCCACCAAATCTCCTTTTGCCCACACTGTTTCAACCGAAGAAGAATCCCAGGAAGAAGTACGCAAAATGTACTGGAAGGGTAAGCTTGTCACCTTCCGGATGTCTCTGTTTGCCAAAATCCAACCAGCTATTGAAGGAGCACTTAGAGAATCTGTTCAAGAAGATCTCAATTAGTTATCAGTTAAATGCCGCAGCAAAGGTTGTGTTCACCGTAGGCACTAGTAATGCCATGTGGGAAAGCTTCCGTACTCGCTCACTCCTAAGAAGGCCAGTTCCAAAAGCTGCCAGTTCCCTTATCTCAGCACCTCCAGGCTTCGACGACGGTCCATCCAAAAGGCTAAAACGATCAAGGTCGGCGAGCAAGATGAAGAGTATGAGGCCTTTCATGAAGCACCTCTCTACTACCATTAAGAAGAAGACCTCAAGTCCTTCTTCTTCAGTTGATTCAGTTACGAATGCTCATCTTAACCCGTTTGAATTGCTTTCGAATGAGGATATTTTAGAAGTAGCTGAGTCTATTGGAGTGGAGGCTAAAGGGTCATGCTCAGTGCACATTATCAAGGGGCAACAGAAGGACTTAGTTGATCATTTAGATCAACTAGATCGTTCTGTCTAACTGCACAGGCTCACTGATCCTTGGGACTGTTCATACTTATTTTGTTATTTGCAGTTTGTTGCACTCTTTTCTTAATAAAGATTTCTAGATGGAATGTGAGAGGGTTGGGCAACCCTGAAAAATGCTCACTCATAAAGGAAGGCATCCGCAGTTGCTCCCCAGTAGTCGTCTGCCTTCAAGAAACCAAACTCAGCAACCCTGGGCCTTGTAAGCTCTCTTCGATCAGAGGCAGCCTGATCACAAATTGGATTCAACTACCTTCCCTTAACAGCTATGGCGGAGTTCTCTTAGGATGGAATGACCAGCTCTTGGAATGCACATGCTCTAGTATTGACATTTTTTCAATCTCTGCCTCTTTCAAACACTTTCAGTAAGATGAATCCTGGTCGATCACAACAGTATATTCACCTTTTGATCTGGAAGATCGAGACCTCTGTTTCTATGAGATTAAGCAAAGAAGAAGCCAGCTTCATGATGCATGGGTTTTGTGTGGAGACTTCAATGTAACTATCCCAGACACGGAGAGGTCCAGTGGTAGAGGTTCCACAAGGGACATGAGATTCTTTCGAGAATTCATTCATGATCTTGCCCTCATTGACCTACCGTTCTCCGGCAGAAAGTACACCTGGTCCAACCTCAGATCTTCCTCACTATGGCCAGGCTTGATAGATTCTTAATTACTTCAGCTTGGGACCTCTGTTTCCCTAATTGCATTCAGTACTCCCTACCCTCTTATTCATCTGATCATTTTCCTATTATTTTGGATTCTCAGATCATTCCAAGACAGACACATTACTTCAGAGAAAGCTTGTCTTGCAAACTCCTCTTTTATTCCTGAGGTTCAAGAGTGGTGGAAAAACTTCTCATATGCTGGCAACCCGGTAGACATCTTTGCATGCAAGTTGAAGCTTCTTAGGAGGCGCATTCGACGGTGGAGGAAAGAT
This sequence comes from Hemerocallis citrina, assembly GCA_017893485.1. Taxonomy (NCBI): domain Eukaryota; kingdom Viridiplantae; phylum Streptophyta; class Magnoliopsida; order Asparagales; family Asphodelaceae; genus Hemerocallis; species Hemerocallis citrina. The sequence continues at coordinate 112,346,366 of CM030361.1, read as the reverse complement.
ACTTTTTGCCACATCCCAACCCGAAAGAAGAAACTTCATGATAAACTCCTTAAGTTGGAGATTGAAGTAGAGCAGATTCCTGCTCCACCAGACTCCTTAAAGGCTACTCAACTAGAGCTCTAGGATCTCATCAAAGCAAAAGCAGTGTATTGGAGACAGAGATCAAGAGTGCAATGTATCAAAGAAGGAGATGCCAACTCTAAATTCTTCCACTCAATTGCTAATGGTAGAAGGAGGCGGAACTTCATCCATTGCCTCAATATTTGGTAACACTCTAACAACCTCTCCCTCTACTATTAGATCAGCTTTCGAGAACCACTTTCCGGATATTTGTGGCACTGCTACGACATCTGATTTTTGTATTGACTGGCAATCCCTTTATCCTTCAAATGAAGTCAATTTGAAGCACCTAGATAATCCGTTCATTATCGAGGAAATTAGAAAGACGATGTTGGATATGAGCAGCGACACGGCCCCTGGTCCTGATGGTTTCTCTATGTGCTTCTACCACACTTTCTGGGACACAATCAAGTAAGATTCACTTGCTATGTTGCAATCTGTGCAGAGGGGAGCAGCGGACCTTGAGAGATTAAATTATTCTAGCATTATTCTTATCCCAAAATGTGAAGGCGCCAACTCTGTAACGGACTTTAGGCCAATCAGCTTGCTTAATTATTCATTCAAAATCTTCACCAAAATCCTCGCCAACACACTCAATCCCATCCTTCACTCCCTAGTGTCGTCTTCTCAAAGTGCTTTTCTTAAAGGCAAATCAACGGTGGACTGTTTTATGGTGGCCTATGAAGCTATAAACCTCTGCAGCCGCAGGAGCTCAGATACGCTCTTGTTCAAGATAAAATTCACTAAAGCTTTTGACACTATCAGTTGGGAATTTCTTGACCAACTTCTTATCGCTAGAGGATTTGGTCCGATTTGGTGCAGATGGATTCATATGATCCTTAGAACGGAAAAATCATTTGTCATCATCAATGGTGAGGGTGGGAGACAAATCAACTCTAAGAGAGGTCTTAAGCAAGGGGATCCTCTTTCGCCGATGCTATTTATATTAGTGCTAGCTCAGATGCTCTTCAGTGGTCGGAGAAATGGAGTATTCTCTCAACTTCCTATCAGAGGCGCTCTAGCAAACCTATCCGTCCTCCAGTTTGCAGATGATACCCTAATCTTTTGTCGTGGTGAAGAGCAGGAGATACTTAACCTCACGGTGACTCTGAAACTCTTTGCCAATGTCTCTGGCCTCGACATTAACTTCAAAAAGTCTTCAATCATCTATTTTGGTAAATCACAAGCAAAGCTTCATGCCTTTGCAACTATTCTGGAGTGCAAAGAAGAATGTCTACCTTTCAGTTACCTGGGAATGCCACTCACCAAGGGTTAGCTTAGCAAAAGAAGTTGGCAACCCCTAATCCTAAAGATTGAGAGAAGACTGTCGGTGTGGAAGGGCAGGGATACTTTCAAGAGAGGGAAGGTTGGTGCTTATTAATGCAGTTCTTAGTGCCTTACCAGTTTATTTTGCATCCTTCTTTCGACTTCCCCTCTGGGTGATAAAGCGGATTGACGAAATTCGTAGTCGATTCTTTTGGAGTGGCTCAGACAAGGATGCAAGAGGTGTGGCTTGCAAGAACTGGAAAGCCATCTGCCTACCAAAGGCGCAGGGTGGTTTTGGTGTTCTAGACTTGAAAGTCTTCAATGAAGCACTATTGTTGAAGTGGTGGTGGAACTTATTCTCCTCAGACTCATTAACTAGCCAAACTTTAAAGAGTCTGTACTACAGAAGTTCAACAAACAGTCTAACTTGCCCCCCAATGGCTTCCAGCTTCTGGAAAGGGATTTACTCCCTCAAAGAACAATTCATGATCAATGTTCACTGGCAGTTAGGCAATGGCAACCACATCAAATTTTGTACGTCCCATTGGCTCAAAGGCAACAACATTGTCACCCTCTGTCCCTCTCTTGCTGCAGCCGCTTGGAACCCGCAAGCTGAGGTGCTCTCCCAATGATCTTGGCTAAATAGTGTATGGCATTGGCAACTGCAACTAAACTGCATCTCAACACCACAAATTCGAGAAGAACAGCAGACGTTCATGTCTCTATTAGCAGAACACAAACCCTCCACCTCATCTGACCAACCCTCTTGGCGTTTCACAGCAACATGGGCCTTCACTGTCAAACCTGCTTACAACTTCTTCATCACATCTGACCTACGCTTCCCCTACTACGTGGAAACGTGGTCTTCGGCGGCCCTCTGAAATGCAAGATATTCATCTGGCTATTGAGTTGGGACAGACTCAATTCCAAAGGTTTCCTCCGCTATAAAGGTTGGCCAGGAGACACAACATGCATAGCTTGTGCGTGTCGTGTCGAAACTGCCTACCACACTTTCTTTGAATGCCCTATGGCGATTACAACCTGGAATTTCTTCACCACACTCTTCAATATACACTCACTGCCCAATGACCTGCATGAATGCTTTACTTTGTGGTGTTTTGGTAGACATGCACAAAGACACACTTGGCATCTCCTCACTATTTCCATTTCCTAGAGTATATGGCTTGCTAAAAATGAGTGTGTTTTTTCTGCTAAATCCCTCTCACCGCAACAAATCATTTCTAATGCATTATTTTGGTTTCAATTCTGGCTAGATGAAGTGGATGGCAGGAAGAAGAAGCAGGCACTGATCAAGGAAATTGAGTAGGCATATGAACAGGATATCTTTCTCAAACAGGCGCTCATGCGTATTGGCCAAGCTGAGAGTGGAGAAGGCAGCTGTTCTGGCTGAGGGTACCGTAGAATTCTCTTCTTTTGATTAGCAAATTGTATGCTGTTTTGGGACGCAGTTATAAGTCCACCTTTTCCTCATGATGATACTGTGATTTTTTTAGGGATCAAGTGTTCGGCAGCTGTGCCGATTACACTTGGTCAAATTTTGTAATATGTACTGTTATTACTCTTTTTAATATAGATTTTTGTGAGGTAGGGGATTACCCTACCTTTTACCAGTAAAAAAAAAAAAGAAAATAGTGATTTAAGAGGAGATTGTTAGATGTGATTAAAAAAAGTTTAAAAAATCTGAAAAAAATAAACAAAATAAATAAAATTATATATAATGTAAATTAAAAAAAAACATTAAACTAAGAAGAAACAAAACTAGTAGTAAAATTTAAAAAGAACAAATCAGGAAAAGTAAAATGAGTAAAGTAAGAAGTGAGTGAGATAAATAATAGTAAAATATAGGTAAATGAGAAGAAATAGATAAAATAAAAGAGTAAGATTAGACATCGATAAATAAATTTAGAAGTGTAAAGAAGAAAAGTTAAAAATAAGAAGAAGTAGACAGAATGATTAGTAAAAGATGATGAGTTAACAACAAAAGTTTTAAAAAAAACTTTAAAACGAAAAACTAGAAAGTACTTGATATATTAAAAAGAAAAGAAAGAGAAAGGAAAGAATAAAACGTAAAGATAATAAAAGATGATACATAAGAGAAGTTAAAGAGAAAGAGAAAAAAGTACTAAAAATAAAACTGTAGCGAGTAGAATGATCAAGACTGTGGAATGGAAAAAAATACTAAAGTAAATACGCTAAGAAAGTAGTAAAAAATGTACTAAGAGCAGTATAAAGAAATATAATTTAGAAATAGGAAGATGAATAAAAATAAGTTAAATAGTAGAAAAAATGTGTGAAAACAGAAAAAAAAAAAAGTAGATAAAAAAAATGAAAGAATGAAAATAAAATAAAATAAAGTAGATTAGAAGAGTATCAAGTAAATATAATATTTAAACAAAATTGAAATATGAGAGGTATATGAAAAATAGAAGAAAAGAGTGAAAATATATAATGAGCCGAAAATAACAATTACAAATAGCAAAAAAGAGTGCAATAAACAAAAGTATTGTAAAGAGAAAAAAAGTAGAGTTAAGAATATGAAGTGAAATCTAACATAATAGCGAGTTGTGAAGTAATAGAATAAGACTAAAAGCAGATAAAAATAAAATAAAAAAGCAAATACAACGAAAAATGAACAATGAAACAATATAACATATGAGAGTGGAGAGAGACTAAGAGCATCCACAGTCGTTTTTCTCATTTGCTATAATATGGCAGCTACAGTAATAGCAAGTACGATCGTTCACTGCAGTCGTCGTTTGCTATATTTTTTCTATTTTTTAGAGAGACGGTATATGATACACCGTCCGATCGTTTCAAATAAATTAAAAAAAGTTAATTACTTATTAACTATTAAACTATATTAATTAACTAAATTAAATAATATAAAAATAACTAAACCTAATTAATATACTAACTAAACCTAATTAAGGATACTAACTACTCCTAAATTTTCCCTGCACAGCATTAATGGTGTGCATTAATGGCAGCATTTCATGGACGGGGTATGTGTCTCCGTCCCACCCTATTTTTTTTTTCCCTATCGCTCAATCGTGGCCGTTCGTTTTATTAAAAAATAAAAATAAAAAATAAAAAAAAATTATTAAATCGGAGAGGCGGGGTATCATACCTCGTCCTTTATAATTTGAGAAAGTTCATTTCGTTTCTCATATTTGAGAAATGAGAATAGAACGTTTGCCAAAAAATGGGAAAATGAGAAACGACTGCAACGCTCGTTTGCTATTCGTTTGCTATAATATGGCAAAATGGGATATATAGCAAACGACTGTGGATGCTCTAAAAGAGTAATAAGTAATGCTGATGTAAGAAAAAAAACAAAAAAGTAAAAGTAGTTATAAAAAAATAGTACATAGTAATGGTAGCAAGAAAAACTAAACGGAAAGTATAAGAAGTAAAAGTAGAACACAAAAAACTAGAAAGTTTGTAAAACAAAACACTAAAAGTAATAAAAAAAGGAAAGAAAAGACATAAATCAGAATGAGAAGCGTAAGATAAAGGTAAAGAATGAAGTGAAAAAAATAAAGAATGAGAATAACTATCTAATAATGTTTTTAAAAAAATTGTAGTAAAGAAAGAACATTAAAAGATACTAAATAATAGCTATGAGATAAGTACAAAAAGTATGGAAATAAAAAGAATAAGCATAAAGTAGAAGAAGTAAGAAGATTAAGTTAGTAAATCAGTAATAAGAGAAAGAGAGAAAATTTTAAAAAATGAATTAGAATATGAAAGAAAAGAGAAAGAAGAGTAAGGAAAAAAAATTAAATTTAGAAAAAAAAAAGGAAAAAAAGGACAAATGCATCTAGTGTCATCATAGGCTCATTTACTATACTATGTTTAGTACTGCTTATTGAAGTCGGCTCTAATACCACTTTATAACGCCCTGAATTTCATACACTGAAAAAGATTTGTGACACACCCAAAATCTTTTACTTCAATTGAATACATAAACATAATATAATACAAGAAAATATAGAAATCTTACTACTAGTCCAAACCATTTGTATTGATAAGATAGTGGGCTCAGGATGTCACACTTCTTACTAAGACCTCAAGCACCCTTACCTGCAAAACCAGAATCTATGAGTTTGTCAGCATGTGTGGCCGAAGGTAAAAATCCCAACAACTTTAACTAACTCCCAAAACACAGTATAACAGAAGAAAAACTTGAATCAATGTATATGTTGAATGTAAATAAAAAATAGTCGATTATACAATATCGTATGAGTGAATGTGGAACTAGTTTACTAAAGTGTCAAACATATACTTACTTTGCTAACATGTACAATTCAAATATGCTATTTTAATGCACGCTTATTTGGAACGATATGCCACTCAAATAACATAGTTTCCGAATGCAAGCTACTAGCATTTATTCCCATTACAGGGTTCAATCCCTAGTTATGCAATGCCTAAACCCAATTATTTGTACTCCAATGCGTAATCACGTTTAAGTCGCACCCCCAGGATATTGACCAGACAGGCCTACCCTTAGCCCACATACCGTGGATTTTTTTCGGTGTCTCCTTAATCACGAACCCCAGCAAGTTAATCTCCTGTAACAAAGGACCTAACAGGCCTGCCCCTAGCCTACACACCGTGGATTTTCCGGACGTAATCGCAGTCCTGAACATTCCTAGGAACCACACCTCTCTATCGGACATATTCATCATTATTTCATTCATATCTTCTTCTAATGCAAAATATTAATTTAACTAATGTAAGATCTTAGTCTAAATGATGCGAAATATAATATTGACTTAACGATCCCTATTCTGGGCTTACAATTCACACAAAAAGGAATCTTGGTCATACTGACCATATTCCACTCGTCCCTCGGAGTTCTCTAACTCTTGTCGGACTTGGGCATTGCCTAAGTCACAATCATTTTCTAGAATTTAACCAAGTCATTCTTTCGTATTCATGGAGCTTACCTTCCTACCCCTACCCCAGATTTACCGGGTGTATCCTCGGGTCTATATATAGAATCAACCGTTTGAATATTCAACTCTATTTTTGGACAACATAATGATCTTGCAAAAATTATATAAATTCCAATACATATCTAGAAAAAAATATTTCTTAGTTTCATATAAAACCTAGCTACAACATTGTATTAAGAACATCTAAATTTAACAATGATTAATCTATCTAAATCCATAGGCTAAACAGTAGGTTCATATTTCAGAAAACTGCAGTTCTTGCTACTTATAAAAATCACTGAAAATCTTACACTTCATGAAATTTGATTTCTTAGACTCAAAAGAAAGATTAACGAATCTTCTTCAAATTCTTAATTTTGAGTTTCAACAAAATATTGCATATAAGAGGTTAAAATGGTATAAAACTAGAAGGTATACAAATTTCCAGAATCAAGGTAAAACTGTCAACCTGTCCTAAGTTCGAATTTGTTTAAAATATTAAACGATATCCAAACCTCAAAAAATTCTATGAACATATAATAGACATATACTAGATTCACATATAAAAAGTTCCGCTTCAAATTTCATATATTTGAAGAGAAATGATTTTTGTAAGTAAGCATGATATTTATGAATTTTTTTTAGAATGTGTCATTTTTTCGTTCTTAACCATGAATGAGTTTTGGATTTATTTAAAGGGGGAAGGACCTATAGGCACCTAACATTTTTCCTAATACCCTAAACACACTTGAAGTGACGGTAAAACCCTAAACACACACGACTTTTCAAAATTGGACCTATAGGTACCTGGCATCCAATTCTGTTACCACCTTCTTTCTTCTCCATTCTCTATTTCTTCCTCTTCCCCTTCGACGACAACCCAAAAGCCCGCCCCCCCAACCCAAAAGCTCCGCCTCCGACCACCTCTCCTTCACTCGAAGCACCTCCTCGCCATCTTCATTACCTTCGCCACCACCATCGACTCCACCGCACACCTCCTCCGCTGCTCTCCTCCACCACTACACACCTTCTCTGCTACTCTCCTCACCACCACCATCGTCACTGCCCTCGACAAACACCACCGAAGCACCCCAAGCTCCATCACAGTTGAGTGGTGGTCAAGGCAGCGAAGAACAACATAGCAAGAACGGAAAAGCAAATAGCGACGGCAAAAGCAGCAACTAGTAGTAGCAAGGTTGATCGGCTCAGTAATCGACTGAAGGCAGAATTCGATAAGGAGGCAGGGTCAGGGACGACCAGGAGACAAAAGTCGAGGTGGTCGAGTGGTGGGGCGTTCGAGATAAGGAGTCGATGGTGGAGATGATCGGGGGCTGTGGTGGTTAGAAAGCTTCGGTGTTCGGGTTGGCGACTGCGGCAGTGGTGGTGCGAGGGGGCGACTGGAACGGTGATAGCGGTGAGAGATAGTCGAAGGGTTGCGCTGCAGCGAGGAGAGGAGGATGAGCTTGAGGGTGGGTGGTTGAACGGCAATGGCGGGGTGTTGCTTCGAGCGAGGGGGTGCAGGCAGTCGTGGTGGTGATGGCGGGGAGTCGTGGCTCGACGGCGAGGCTGAGGGGAAAGCGAAAGTGGCAAAGCTAGAAGCGACTCGACGGTGCTGTCGATGGTGGAAGCAAGCAGGGCGGAGGAGTGATGGTCGGGGCGAGGCATTAGGGGAATGGGTTAGGATGTAGGCGGTGGCCGGAGGAAGGCGAGGCAGTGGAGGGGGATGGCGACATCGACGGACATGGAGGTCGCACGAGGTGGCACCAGAGGAGGGAGGAAAATGGGTTTGGGGCACTCTGTTTCAAAAACAGAGGAGGGAGAGAGAGAGAGAGATAGGAGAGGAGGGAGATAGAAAGAGGGAGTCATTAAACAAAAATTGGAGGGTATTTTGGTCTTTTCACGTGCCTCTTAACGGGTTTAAACCCGTTAAGAGGTATATTCCAGGAATATTCCACTAACTTAACTGAGAAATTAACGGCGGGGGTCTTTCGGTCCAAATAATAGAAGTTTGGGTGCTATTGGGGTATTATAGAAACTTTAGGTGTGTGTAGGTAATTTCTATAAACTTTAGGTGCCAATAGGTCATTTTCCCTTATTTAAAATACCAAATGACATTAAAAAAAATGAAATTTTGAGGAGATGTTAAAAGCATATAGAAGCTACACATATAAAAATATCAGCTTTAAATTTTTTCTAGTTAAAGAGAAATGATTTTCGGAAGTAAGTTTAAAACTCAGGACAAAAAATGTTCAAATTTTCAGAACTAAGGCAAAACTGTCAACAAGTCATAAGTTCGAATTTATTTAAAATATTAAATGATACCCAAAACTCTTCAAATTTTGTGAACAAATTATAAACATATACTATTTTCACATATAAAAAGTTCAGCTTCAAATTCCATATATTTGGAGAGAAATGATTTTTGGAAGTATGCATGATATTGAGGACAAAATTATAGAATATGTCATGTTTCTGTTCTTAACTAGGAATGAGTTCGGATTTATTTAAAATATCAAATGACATCCAAAAATCTTGAAATTTTGAGAAGATGTTATAGACATATATAAGATACATATATAAAATTTCAGATTTAGATTCTATCTAATTAAAGAGAAATTATTTTCGGAAGTAAGCTTGAAACTCAAGATAGAAACTGTACAAATTTTCAGAACTAAGACAAAACTGTCAATCATTCATAAGTTCGAATTTATTTAAAATAATACTAAATGATAACCAAAACTCATAAAATTTTGTGAATATATTATAGACATATACTAGAGTCACATGTAATAAGTTCAGCTTCAAATTCTATATTTTTGGAAAGAAATAATTTTTGGAAGTAATCATGATATTCAGGATAGAATTATAGAATAGGTCATGTTTCTGTTCTTAATTAGGAATGAGTTCAGATTTATTTAAAATACCAAATGACAACCAAAAAAAATAAAATTTTTAGGAGATGTTATAGACATATACAGGATACAAATATAAAAATATCAGATTTAGATTTCATCTAGTTAAAGAGAAATAATATTCAGAAGTAAATCTAAAATTCAGGACAGAAACAGTAAAATGTTTCCAAGTTAATCTTATCATAATTTCACATAATTAATTAACAATTAAAACATAATCTAAGCATGAATACTCATACAATATAACATATATATCTTATCTAACATGCATACACCCTACAATGTAGTTGAAATTATAGTAGTAAAGTTGTTACCCACCTACAATTTCTGAATTTGATTGTTTCTAAGATCCATGAAGCGTTCCAACACCATATTCAATGAATTTAACCTTATGACTACAACAAAACATACACTATTACTATTATCTCTTATGTTAATAATGTAACATCCCATATTTTTATTTTAATTAAAAAATCCATTTTTCAATTTTTGCACATACGATGCACGTGCAAATTTTTCCATCTTTATTTTTCTTTCTCTCATTTATTATTTAGTCGCTTGCATGATTCTTTTATCCTCTTAGCCTTTTATTAAACCCATAGACCTAAGAGTAGAATCTAGCCCACTAGAGTAATTAATTAATTAATTAAAAGGAAGCCCATAAAACAAGCCCATTAATTAAGTCTATTTCTTAGTTGTGCATGAACTCACAAATGACATATAACAACTTTTAGTACACAAATAAGAATTATAGGATTTTTATTTATTTTGGTGTGTGTGTGCACTTGTGCACAACACGTGCACATGTTTAGAGAGAGAAAGAGAGGCCGGATGAGGGAGAGAGAGTGGGCCGGGAGTGGGTGAGATGGAGAGAGTGGGAGAGTGGGGAGTTGTAGTGGGTAGTTATTAGATAGGTAAGATTACATCCTAGCCCTTCTTTTATCTTATAAATACACCCCTTTTGTCTTCTCATTTCACACCTAAAACTAAGCAAATCAAGAGAGGAAAAAGAAAGAGAGTTAGAGAGTGTTCTTGTTGCATTGGAGGCTTTTGGAGTGCTCTTGCTAGGAGGAGAATGACTAGGTATTGCTTGTTGGAGCTAGGAGTCCCTAGAAGTTGTGTCTCACCATCCTTAATTGCAAGTCTTCATTAGAGGTAGGTGATCTTTGTGCTTTCTAAATGTAGGAAATGCATGCTAGTAATGATAAATGAGTAGTATAGATTAAATTTGATGCGTTAAATGTAGAATAGATCCATGCTATTGTATGTGCTATGAATGGTAGTAATTTTCATTGTGATTATGAAAGATAGTTGCCATCATGATAATTAGAAAGTAGAATATTAAACAAAAGACTTAATGCCACGAATCATACTAATATGCTTGGTAAAATTGTGAATGTCAAATTTGATGACTTATATGACTATTGTTGAGTTTTCCCTTATAGCCAAAATTAATTTGTAGTAAAGTTTAATTTGGTACAAATAAAATCATATAAAGTGGTTGAAGAGAAACAAATTGTTATTTTGCTTAAATTGAAGAAATGCAATTCTTGTACATTAATGAGAGAAAAATGAATTCGAAATAATAAATATAATGTTTAAAATATCAGTTAAAAATTTGTGAGTTACTGTTTGAAAGTAAACTCAGTCTAGATGAATTAATTACAGCCTAATGAAAGATTAGATCGAATGAAAAATAGAGTTTTGTGAAGATAATTGAACCACAGTAAGGTTGAACGAAAGTATATCGGTGTAACTCGATATCAATAGTCACTAATGGACTTATTGGTTAGTGGGTGCACCACAGTACCATTACTGTAGCACGGGTTAGAGGATTGGTTCTTGGTTCGAAGCTTGACACCCCCCTTTTATTTCTTATTTGATTTTCTTTTTAAAATGAACCACAGAGCCAACACTGTATGTAGTGGTTGGGTTTCGCTGTTGTGACAGCCAAGACACATGGACTTATTGGATTGCGGTGTGGACTTTGGGTGCTCACTCTGTTGGGCGGGGAGCCTGGGTTCGAAACCCGGTGGCTTCAAAATATTTTTTGGGACTTTTTAAATCAAAAGGAGTGTTTTAATACCATTAAAAATTTGGGGAAAAGTTCTAATATTCCTATAAAATGATATAGAATTTATTAAAATAGTTTCATGAATTTCCATATATATTTTGAGTAATTAAAGAGAAATTGAGATGGAAATGAGTTGATGACTTCGAAAAAATTATTTAAGAGTAAGACATTTATTCTTAGAAGAAGAGTAAAATATTGTTATGTGAATTGATTTCTCTTGAAGAGACTATACACTTATTTGATTTGAGAAATACTTAATATGGTTTGAGATATATTATATGTGCTTAAATTGCTAATGAGATTTAAAGTGAATGAATTTATGTTCCTGAAAAGAATTATTGTTTTTTTGAAAGAGTTGTGAATGAATAAATGAATCATGAATGATGCTAAGACAAGACATTGAATAATTTGTGAATAATTTGAAGATATGAATACAATGAATTAAATACATGATTATTGAAGGGTATAAGTACCCGTACATGAAATGTTGTGATCTAGAGGTTTAGTGAGACCCCGAGTACCGGCATTGTTGAATTAAATGATTGAGATATTTAAGATATGGCTATGGAGCTATCTCGGTATTTGTGATTAAGTCCGGTATGGGGTAAAACTAACTCTAGGTGTGATAATTTATTCATGTCTTGAACTTAAGAACTAGGCACTAAGAGAAGATGTAGTAAAACTTGGGCAAATGTAAGTGGGGCACTCTATATAGTCGGGCGGAGGACTCCGGGACTACAGACCTAGTCGGGCGGTGGATTCCGGGACTGTGGTTGCTTCGATGGAGACGAGCTTTTATTTTAAATCCAGTACTATGCATAGTCGGGCGATAGTTTGCCGTACTCCAGTGTATATACGTATAGCGGGGCTAGAGGGGCACTTGCGGGATGTTCGCACGACGAGGAGTCTATTATAACAGTCGGGCGGTGGACTCCGGGACTGGAATTCGTACTCGTGGAATGATCTAAAATTTATTTTATTACTGGGTAGTTATCATGGCGAGGGATCGAACCCTTTAATGTGGAGTATGTAGGTGCTTGCCCTCGGACCTATGTAGTATGGGATGCATGGAATCCGACAAGTATGCATTAGTGTCATCCTAGTGTAAAATATCTGTATTAGGTATTAAGGCATTGCATACACTTACATGTTTAGACTAGTCACATTTGTACACTTTAATCTGCATTCAAGTTTGTGGTTTGTTAAAGTATTAAGATCGTTATATTTTCGGCATAGAGAGGATGGCCATGTATAACATTTTCGTGGGTTGTAAGCAACTGACGTGCCCACAGTTTTATATGCAGGAGTTGGATTTTTCATGAAGATATAAAGTTGATATGATGTTGTTGATTTTTTACATGTTAAAGATGTTGCAATTATAAAATTTTCATTATTGTACTTCATTTTACCTTCCGCTGTGTAAATAAATGTAAAGGACTCTGTTGTATTATAAAAAGTTCAAATTTCCTTGTAAAAATTGTACGAAGTGAAGTGTAAAGATCATGTGGAACTTCGAATTCAGCCTTATTTGGAATTCGAGGCGTTACAAATAATCTAAAACTCATAAAATAAAATAGAGTTTCTAATCCAAGATTTTGTTTCTTATCTTTTGAAAGTTAGGCTTATGTAGGTATTTATATTCCTAATTATGCACTATACCATCCAACTCATTAATCCACCTCCCCTAACTCTATATTCTAATTCATTTCATTCCACCTCCCCTAAACCTCCCCCAGAAATCATGCATAATAAAAAAATGAATAATTTCATTAAGGCTCTTTTTCATAATAATCAATTTCTAGAAGTCCCTAACACAATTACGCTTAAGTTCTTATTCAAAAATAGAATATTAAATATGCATATGGTTCATTCTCAAATATTTATACTCCACAAACTAACATCTAAAAATATTCAAGGTATTACATAAGACATTATACACAATTTTACAAAATATGCCACTACAAAAGATACTGGTTTTACCGGCGATTATTCCCCGGCGTTTTACTAGTAGCGCCGGGGTAGGGAGCGAGTAGGAATTGGGCGCCAGATGGGATGGTCATACACCGGCGGTCGATTTAAAATGCCGGCGTATGTTAGTATTTACCGGTGTTTTACTTAAAAACGCCGGTGAAGTTTATTATTCACCGGCATTTTTATTATAAACGCCGGCGAATATACGGACACATTCACCGGCGTGTCTAATTAAAACGCCGATGAATAACTGCGATAAAACCCGCGAACCCTAATCTTTCGCTCGCCATTTTCCCAAACCCCCCCCCCCCCCAAAAAAAAGGAAGGGGCGCTTCGTTTCCCTCCTTCCTCGCTCTACTTCCCGCGCGTTTGCCTCCGCCACTTCGTCCTCTTCGACGGCCTTCGACCTTTCGAAATCGTCCCTTCTCCCCTTCGTCCTTTTCGATTTCCCTCTTCCCTCTCTCTATTTGGAGGTGAATCGGCAGTCGCCCCGCTCTCTCTCTCTCCTACGCCCCCGCCCTCGTCGCCCCGCTCCCTCTCTCTCTCTTCGGTATGATCTCTTGATTTCCCTTATTTTTCAAAAAAAGCAGCTTTTTTCAGTTTATTCATCTTGATTTCCTTAACATGAATGGTTTAGTTGAGATGAAGAATTAATAGAAAAATATATGCTTAGATAATGGAAATTTTCATCTTCTTTTACTGTTAATGAAGCTGATTTCATGCATCTGATTGTCTTCATGGCATGTTTATTTTTTTACCCAAAATGGGTTCACTGTGAACTGAGGATGCTCTAGGTACGTATGCCAATATCCTCCGGCCGGATATGCACAACAATTGGATTTTAGATTTAGTTGGGCACAGTGAATTAGTAGAGCAACATATAAGCTCACATAATGAGAAATTTTCATTTTCAGATACTGTTAAAGTAACCTGATTGCAATCTTTGGCATGGTTTTTTAACACAAAATGGGTTCACAACCTGATTGCAATCTTTGGCATGGTTTTTTAACACAAAATGGGTTCACTTCCAAACTAAGTATGCTGCATAGCATCCCCATTTTCTTTCACTGTTAATGAAGCTGATTTCATGCATCTGATTGTCTTCTTGGCATGCATGTTTTTTTACCCAAAATGGGTTCACTGTGAACTGAGTATGCTATAGGTACGTATGCCAAAATCCTCCGGCCGGATATGCACAACAATTGGATTTTAGATTTAGTTGGGCTAAAGAAGTAGTAGAGCAACATATAAGCTCAGATAATGGAAATTTTCATTCTCAGAAACTGTTAGAGAAGCTGATTGCCATCTTAGGCATGATTTTTTAACAAAATGGGTTCACTTCCAAACTAAGTATGCTGCTAGCATCCTCATTTTCTTTTACTGTTAGTGAAGCTTATTTTCATGCATCTGATTGTCATCTTGGCATGTTTTTTTTGACCAAAATGGGTTCGCTGTGAACTGAGGATGCTATAGGTACGTATGCCAAAATCCTCCGGATACGCAAAACAATTGGGTTTTAGATTTAGTTGGGCTGAAGAAGTAGTAGAGCAACATATAAGCTCAGATAATGGAAAATTTATCATTTTCAAATACTGTTAAAGTAACCTGATTGTCAATCTTTGGCATGGTTTTTTATACCAAAATGGGTTAACTTCCAATCTAAGTATGCTGCTAGCATCCCCATTTTCTTTTTTTGTTGTTAGTGAAGCTTATTTTCATGCATCTGATTGTTATCTTGGCATGTTTTTTTTACCAAAATGGGTTCACTGTGAACTGAGGATGGTATAGGTACGTATGCCAAAATCCTCCGGCCAGATATGCACAACAATTGGGTTTTAGATTTAGTTGGGCTGAAGAAGTAGTAGAGCAACATATAAGCTCAGATAATGGGAAATTTTTCATTTTCAGATACTGTTAAAGTAACCTGATTGCAATCCTTGGCATGGTTTTTTAACAAAATGGGTTCACTTCCAAACTAAGTATGCTGCATAGCATCCCCAGTTTCTTTCACTGTTAATGAATTGAAGCTTATCCCATGCATCTGATTATCATTTTGGCATGTTTTTTTGACCAAAATGGGTTCACTGTGAACTGAGGATGCTATAGCTCTATGCCAAAATCCTCCGGCTATGTACAACAATTGGTTCACTCTGAAAAATATATGCTTACATACTGGACATTTTCATTTTTCTTTTACTGTTTCTTTTGTTTAGTATTATTATTATTATTATTATTATTATTATTATTATTATTATTATTATGAGATAAGTGATTATTAGTAGTCATGAACAAAATAGTTCATGATTCATCAAATCTTCTTGTTACCGTAGTTACAGCACGACGCGCTCATTATTCGGCCGATTCATCTTCATCAGCAAAATACCCTTTACCATCATCATCTCCTTGAACGGAAAGCCAAATACAGGGGAGACTATAGTCGATTTTTTTTTATGCTCGAACACAGGGTGTGCGATAAAATACCACTAAGGTGGTTGTGATCATTGCCACAAAAGGTCGTTTAGGGTTTGGTGAATAGAGTAGATTGTGTTAAGATGTAGTTTTTTTTTGTACATTTTTTGGAGCCAAAATTTCTTTATTTTACAGTTAAAGATTATATCGTTTATTTATTTGCAGCTAGGGATGGTTTTCAAATAGGTGAAATTTAATATACAAAATGCCTTTTACTGTTATTACTATTTAATATATCAAATTTTAATTTCAGACTGTGTGCTATTGATATAATGGATAGAAGTTGGATTAGTAAACCACGATTATCCAAGGAGTACCGTGATGGTATTGAAGATTTTATTATCTTTGCCAAACGACATTCCCGTGATCCTAACCTAATCCTTTGTCCATGCCTCCGCTGTACAAATTGTATGCTGAGGACATGTGACGTAGTACATACACACTTGGCTGTCAACGATTTTCTTCAAGGGTACACAAGGTGGTTTTGTCATTGAGAGGATCATACGGCAGCTCCTGTTCGTCCGGTTGTATTAGAAAATAAAGCTGAGCCCTTAGTGAACGAAGACTTAAGCGTTCCCGATGAGATGCATGCTTTGTTACAAGATGCCATGGGGATTCATAATGTTCCTTTTCACACCAATAACCCAACAACCGAAGTTTACAATGAGTCAACAGAAACAAACCAGATTGGTGGTGGGGTGGACGAGGAAATGTCTGGCCCCACCCCTGAAAATAAAAAGCAGCAAGAATCCTTCGCTAAGTTACTTGAAGATGCTAGTACTCCGTTGTACCGCGACTGCACCAAATTTTCTAAGTTCTCATTCATTGTCAGACTATTTCAGATTAAATGTTTAAACGGGTGGTCTGCTAAGTCCTTCACTATGCTACTTGAATTGTTGAATGAAGCATTTCCTAAAATCTGTATTCCAAACTCAGCCTATAAAATCAAAAAATTCCTAAGTTCTCTCGATCTAGGATATGAGAAGATAGCAGCATGTCCAAATGACTGTATGCTTTTCACGAGTGGTAAGGAAAGTCTGGAGAATTGCGAAGTGTGTGGTTCTTCGAAATGGAAAGAAAGACCAAATCAAGATGAGGGAGCCAGTGGATCTACTAAGCGAAGTAGGAAAAAGAAGCCTGCCAAAACATTGCGTTACTTTCCTCTGATTCCTAGGCTACAAAGGTTGTTTATGTCTACGAAAACTTCTTCTGATATGAAATGGCATGCTGAAGGTCGCACTAATGATGGGATTCTTAGACATCCTGCTGATTCTCAATCTTGAAAAAATTTGATGAAAGATATCCTGATTTTGCGGAAGATCCTCGAAATGTGAGACTTGGACTAGCTAGTGATGGTTTCAACCCTTTCAGGCAAATGAGTAGTACATACAGCATATGGCCGGTTGTGTTGATACCATACAATTTGCCGCCTTGGAAATGCATGAAGCAGTCCTCATTTATTTTGTCCATGATAGTTCCTGGACCGAAAGGTCCTGGAAATGATATAGATGTGTACCTACAACCGTTAATAGATGAACTTCAGAAGTTGTGGGTGGGTGTTCCAACCTATGATGCTGTGGCTAAAGAAACATTTTCTCTTCGTGCCGTGTTGTCTTGGACAATCAATGATTTTCCAGCATATGCAAATTTATCTGGATATAGTACTAAAGGACGTTATGCATGTCCATGTTGTGCTGACCAAACTAGTTCAAGGTGGTTGTACAATGGCAGAAAGTTTTGCTATATGGATCATAGGAGATGGTTGCCTGACACACATATATTTCGGGCAGAGGCATCGACATTTGATGGCACCGACGAGTGGGAACATGCTCCTGGGTCTTCTTCTGGTTCAGATATTTTGAGGCGGGTAGATGGTCATCAATTCAAATATGGAAAAGAACCAGAAGTCAGGACAAAGGGCAAGAAAAGGGCAAGGCCGGAGCAAGGTGAGGAGACCGATCTATATGGCGAAGATGAGGATCAAAACTTGACGAGTTTAGGTGCATGGAAGAAGAAGAGTATTTTCTTCAAGTTGCCGTATTGGGAATTCAACTTACTGCGACATAATTTAGATGTGATGCATATCGGAAAAAATATTGGTGAGAATTGTATAGAAACAGTTATGGGAGATGATCGGAAGACAAAGGACAATCTCAAGAGCCGACTTGATTTGAAGTCAATGGGCATCCGACATGAGTTGCACCCAGAAGAATTGCCGAACGGGAAAGTACTCCTACCTCCTGCAATCTATTCAATGTCAAAATCGGAGTTAGAGTTGTTTTGCAAAGTACTACTTGAACTTAAAGTCCCCGATGGCTAAGATGTGTCAACTTTAAAGAGAAGAGGCTTCAGGGTCTAAAGTCACACGACTACCACATCCTAATGCAGGATCTCCTTCCTGTGGCCCTAAGGTCTTCAATGTGTGAGCAAGTCACTATTGTCCTGAAAGATCTTTGTAGTATATATAAAGGTATTTGCTCAAGAATGCTTCGTGTTGAAGATCTGGACCAATTGGAGCAGCAGGCGGCATTGACACTTAGTAAAATGGAGATAATATTTCCTCCATCGTTCTTCACTATTATGATTCACTTGATAATCCACCTTGCTGGTGAAGCCAGAATCAGCGGTCCTGTTCACTATCGGTGGATGTACCCCATTGTAACGCCCCAAATTTTTTTTTTTTTTTCAAAACTAAGTCTCCAAATTCAATTCTATCAATTTCTCTGTCACTTTAATCATAAACTAAGAAAGTTATATTTCAGGGAAAATTTTGGCAGAGTCTTCCCTGTAAATTTTGCCCCGAAACACAAAAAGCTTACGGAATTCTGCTCAAAATTCCGTAGCTCACAAACCACATAATATTTTCATGGGCTCCCCAGGCCAAAATAAGCAGATACATACAGGCAATATAATATAATGCTCGGGGGGCCAAACTCATAACGGATTATCAAATATCAATTAAAAATTATGAATTTCTTTGAAAAACGAGGTAAAATCTTAGAAAAATCATTGTAAAACTTACCACAGAGCCTGGTACTCCACGACGAGATGGGTACGGGTCACAAACATACCACAGCACCTCACACTATACTCATCTTCGTCATATACATACTTATACACCCATAATACAATTTAAATCATAAATTTTACTATTCCTATAACTAAATAGTACAAATTTTTAAAATAAAAAGTTATACTACCACTCCACGCCTCACCTCTGCACTGATGAGAACCTGCAACAGTGGGGGACCTAGGGTAGTCCTCAGACTCCCCTAACCCCCCAAACACTAAGGGGTTAGCCATTTCTGGTGTGAGTATAGTTATTAATCTAATGACAAATTAAAATAGTATAAAGAAAATAATTTAAACTTACAAATACCACATTAAGATAATGCTACCCGAATCCTGAACACAACAACATCATCGATACGACGATATATCAAATACTTTGTCAATCCTGCATTCAACTGTTCAATTATCCATAACTTCCCACATTTCATAATATACTTTACCTCAGCCTCGTATATATATAATATCCTTCACCTCGACCTAGTATATATATAATATACTTCACCTCAACCTCGTATATATATATTCTTATTTTACATCCGCATAATACGAATACACATACAATCCATTACTTTTTAATTTATCTTCTCTAACTCAAATATTCATTCGTCCACAAGTATCGTCATAATAGCATTATATGAATATAACTACATAATGTTATTACTCCTTTCATTAATAACCCTTTATGGGAATACAACTCATAATACAACATACACTCTTAATAACCATTTTTATAACCAGTCTCATAATACGGGTATTTATTTTATTAAAATACAACAAGTATCACTTCTTTCCTATATGCTTCTATTCTCATAATGCCACATTCATTCAAGTCTCATGACGCAAATATAACATCTTAATGCTTATTGCAATGCTCTCACATTTCATCACATCATTAACACATCATTAATAGAATACTTATACTGGTTACATCAAAACCATGTTTTATAACTCATTCACATCTCATTACTCCACTTAGTAATTCTCATTCTTATAAGGATTATATTTCTTATTATCATTTTCACTTAATCCCCAAACACACTCTGGGGCCACCACATATCACATCCCATAGCCGATAGCTTGGGTAATAATCACCGTACCTCAAACACACAGTTTGGGTAATATCACATCACATCCCAAGCCGATAGCTTGATTATTAATTTCACTTCAATCACTTATCATCTTTACTTCACTTTATTTCTCATTTCTATTAATCATTACCACTATTATATCCACTCACCCTGCGAATTATGCCAAGGCAGGTAGTTCCCACAATTTCCACTGAAATTGCGGGCAGGTAGTTCCTTGACACAATTCCAAGGTACAACTCATATCAACTGTATTTTACTTTAATGATCACACCCATAATGCAATTACTTTGTATTATTCATGATAACACATCTCTTTTATTATTTTCATCTTAAATTAATCACAAGCTACATTTATCACTTCTTTTCATATATTAACTCATAGCACGTTCACTTTCACATTTACTTCATTCACACAACTTTCTTTTCCACACACAGTTCACATTTTACTATCCACTTTCGTTTCCCGCACAATACACATTTTACTATCCACTTTCTTTTCCACACACAATTCACATTCCACTTACCACTTTCTTTACTACCACATTTATTATTAACACTTATTTATTTTATTAGTTTGTCGACCAGTGAGCCACAGTATCCCAACATACTGAAAGCCGACAGCCCAGTAAACATGCGGCCCGATGCTCACACAGAGTCTTACTCGTCCGAGGCTACGTCTTCCTCCTAGCCGAACTAGCGAGGGAACCACTTACCCCAAGTAGAACTTGGGTACTTCCTCCCGGCCGAAGCCAAGCGGGAAAAAGCCACTGACCCCAGGTAACCTGGGTACTTCCTCGCGACGGCTGTCATCGAGGGAAAAACCACTTACCCCAGATAAACTGGGTACTTCTTCCCAGCCGAAGCCACGAGGGAAAAACCACTTACCCCAGATAAACTGGGTACTTTCTCCCAGCCGAAGCCAAGAGGGAAAAACCACTTACCCCAGATAAACTGGGTACTTCCTCGCGACAACTGTCATCGAGGGAAAGCCGGGCCTCAAGCCGATAGCTTGGGCGATAAAATCCACTTACCCCAAACATAGTTTGGGTCCACTTACCCCAAGCCGGTCCTTGGGTATTAGGAGGTCTAGCCCAAACCCCCAGGATTGCTGTAGGTACTGGTCAACAAAGCCATCTGTTATTAGCATTATTCATTGCATCTTTCCATTTTACTTTATCAACATAAAGCATCACAGCTTTTAATTTAACAATAGCCACATCCTTGACTTTAATCACAAGTATAATAACACACTTTATTAACACTTACCATCTCACCTTTTATCTTGCGTTTGATGCACATCTGATGTCCACGATATTTATTATCATCTCGTTGTATCATATATATATATGCATATCCCATGTCATTTAACATAGAAACCATCATGTCATATTATTGCCCATTAATTCATTTCAAACATAATTAAAATGTAAACATGCACCCACTTATTTAATTTCGTCAATTATTGCATCCCACATCATAATCATCTACATATATATATTACAAATAAACATCACATATGCGGGTTTCCCATCATAAGGGGCCAAAACCACTTATTTCCTCTAATTAAGTCTTATAATATCTAATTATAGCATACTAGCTCATACATCATGTTTCATATAGCTAAAATCACCTATAAGGGCTTATATGCCCCAAAACATGCACAAAACATGCACGGGATAAAAATACGCATAAACAATTTAACATATTTAATTTTTATACTTCAACACGTCACATTAATCCATAATATAGGTTTTATACACTTAAAATAGTTAATTTCGCCACATATCACAAAAATCCATTTTCGAGCTCCAAAAATCCGTATTTTCATTGAGAATCAATTTTTAGCATAACTTCTATAAAATATATCAGAAGACCACGAAATTTGGCCACAATATAAAATATTTATAAATACAACATACTCACCTGACGGATCGAGCAAACGATGTCCCATGTCCGCCCAGCAGTCAGTCGAAGTTTGACTTTTTCCACCTAAATAGAAAATTATAGGACCGATTAGCTTAAAACTCAAATCTCGGCCTCCGAACCTCCAAACTCGAATCCGTCTTCGCCCACACGTTACAAATGACCTAAGTAGCCGAGCTACATCGACGGATTTCGAATTCGGGTCCCAATACAAACATTCCCTTATTGGTTGGAGGCTTTCTAATAAGAACAATTCATATTTTCTAATTTCTTTAACCCTCTTTTCCCTAATCTCACCTATTAAGGTTAATAATAATAATGAAACTCAACTACACCTCCAAACCCATCAAATTCTCACCTCTATATCGCTCAGGCATTTTACCAAACACCCGGCGTGCACTTTTCGCCTATAATTTATTTCACTCAATTTAATTGAGCTGGAAGCCTATAAAAATCATCCTAAATTGATATTAATCCTTTCATAATACTCTACACCCTCATATGCATTTTCTATAATTATTTGGATCGAGTTTTCTACCCGATTTCATAAACTCCATAATTCGAGTTTATGCCAAAATCACTACTTCCCATTTTATTCTAATGGCTCACTAAAATTTTTACCACCGTATAAAGGATATTTCTAATATATATATATCTCTATTTTACAAATCCAAAATCCTAATTTACTAACAACTTGTAATTTTTCTAACAATCCACTAATTCCCTAAATCTACCACTTCCAACATCTCTAAATCTCTCTACCAAAATAATCATACTCTATAAAATTAACCCAACTAAATTTTATACAATAAAATAAAAGGAGATATACCTTTCGGTGGTTGTTTCTCCAAATTGACTCCACCACTAGGTAGAGCATCCCTCACTTAGTCATCGCCCTAAATAAATTCGAAAATGATAAGGTTGTTTGGGTGGATTTGAGGAGAGAGGGAGAGAAGCCGAAGTGGGTTTCGGCACTTCTGGTTTCGATCGGATCAGAAAAGAAAGAAAGAAGGAAACGGGAGGATGAGGGAAAGGGGGAGGGGTTATAAGAAAATAATTCCCAAACTGATCCACTGTGGAAAATATTTACTAAACTGATCCACTTTCGAAAATATTTACCAAAGTTAGTCCATAACTGGTCCACTTTCGAAAATATTTGGGTTGAGGACAAATTACACTAAGGTGTTCTCCCATTATAGTAGTAGAGATAAAATTATAATAATAATAATACTTTTATAAATGGATATTTACAAATAGACCCCTAGACCTCCAAAATATTTCAAGTAAACCCCAACTCTTTTCTTTAATAGCACCAACAATACAAAATACATTGCAATTATCTCGCAATAATCCTTCAAAATTATAAAATAAAATAAACAATATTTATTCACATAAAATCTCAACTCATGGCTTCAATATATAGCAATAATACCAATCTACCATAAATATCCATACCGATATCAATATTTAAATAAAATATATCAAAAATAATTTTCACCACTCAAAATATATAAAAACAGACATTTTCGATATTTTAAAAATTCGAGGTGTTACATTCTACACACCTCAAAAGAAGCTCGTCCTCGAGCTACGGGGTTTAAGAAAACTCCCCGAACAAAGTCAGGATACTTTCTCCACACCATTACCTAGGATTTCTAGGTACATTATCAGCATCACTACTTCATTGCACTATTAACTGCTGAACAACTCGTCGTCTGGTCTGTCGCACTATCGACCTACAATAACCACTAGTTTCATAGGATATCACATCCAATGCCACATCCAGCTGTCTTCGATCTACAACGGCTCCACACTTGAGATAGATCTCTCACAATTTTCTCGACATAGAAACAAGAAATACATCCAGAATACCCGATATCTCCAAAATAAACTTCAAACAATATACCACAATTCCCATTCTTTCTATAACTCTACAGGGCCATCATACCTCGGGTCTAACTTTTCCCGGTTTCTAAAACGACGTACTCCATGAATGAAGGATACTTTTAAGAATACCCACATTTTCAATTTCTAACTTCAAGAGGCTTTCGCCGCTGATGGGCGTCACCCTTTCTTTTGTCGACTACACACCTCAAAAGAGGTTTATCCATACTCACTTGATAATTAATATTCTTCCTCGTTCCGGTCCATTAAAATATTCTCCTAGAATCTTGATATATCTTCATGCCACCAGGATAGACAATATACTGAATATAAGAAACATTCTCCATCACCTACTACCACAAGCCATCCTCATCAAGAACACCAAATCTACGATAACAACAAGGATTTCCCTACTGCCTACTGACCAATCTACATTACATTCACTAATCTCATCCAGAATTCGACCCTACTTCCTCTGTCACAAATAGAAATTTTGAATTCCAGCTTGACTGGTCAACTGTAGGATAGACAACTGTATTGATAAACTACCGATATATAGGGTCGGATCAACCTCTACTACTGAAATAAAATCAATTTAATCTATTGAACTGAACACCGTCCACTCCTGGGACGTCATTAGGACAAAATCTTCTTTTCATTTATAGCATTCATCCCTTTATTTCTTCCCCGGGTGGTATTTTATTTCCATACCAAGCTACCATAGTACTCAAGCCACGTATAGTGCCTCCTGCTCAAATCATTTACACGAACAAATGTTCAAACTCTTACGATCACAGAAAAAGCTAAAACTATTTTCTGAAAAACAAATTTCTCAACACCTTTAATACATGCCCTACTGTCACTAATTTCAAATCTGCGTAATTCACGCACCCCGTATAACCACAACTGCCTCAAGATATAAACCACAAGCGTGCCTTTAGGCATCAAACTCCACCTGATCCGGTACTACATGCACTCCCTTCTCGGGATGATCAAAACATGAGTCATCGTTCATCTTCCTTTAACCCTTGAAAATATCTCTTCACGCTGTTCTGGTCATACCAACGGCTCATTCTTTATGATAAAATGAGTCATCGGTACAGCAATAATAGAAAGCCGAGGAATAAACCTCCGATAATAGCCACTTAAAACCAAGAAACTTTGAATTTTCAACACATCCGAGGGTTATTTCCCGTCTTTCCACCTTCTGAAATTTTCTTCGGATCCACAAATACGCATTCAACAGACACAATGTGTCCTAAAAATCACACTTCTCACTCCCAAAAATGACATTCTGCACACTTTTCATACCACTTCTAGTCCCAACGAGTTTACAACTCAGTTCGGAGGTACCATCTCTGCCCCTCCATACTGCAAAAGTACACCAAATATCATCTACAATTACAATCACACCCTGTTAATATAAGGGTGGAAGGCCCAATTCGTCAAATTTATAAAAACTGCAGGGACGTTCGCCAGCCCAAAGATATCACTAAGAACTCATACAATTCATACCGAGTACGAAAAACAATTCCTGAGATCTTTTCTCTCTTCAAGGGGTATCTGATAGTACTCGGTGCGCAACTCTAACCGAGAGATTAGTGGCACTCCCCGCAACTAAATCCATCAAATTATCTATTCTCAACAATGAATACTTAATAGTCACTTTACTTAGCACACCTTCTCGGTGAACTATCTTCCTTGTTACAAAACTGCCGAGCGCCCTATGGCGTATCACTTCAACCGATAATCCTTTCCAAAAGCATCACCTCAAATTCGCCTTCATCTCTCCTTATTCCTAAAGTGCTAGAGCACAAGCTGATTTAGAAATAGGAGTCATACCAATATCAAATTAATCTTGAACTCTAGAGTTCACCAGGGTGAGGGACCAAAAACCCCATCGAATAGATTAGAAACTTGGCAAACCACATCAACAATCTCAATCTTCGCCTTAAATATTTCCACCAAACCCAACGGGTATAATCTTCATTGTCCAAGGCACTACCTACAATCAAAACTGGGATTCATCGGGTTGTCTCACCTGAATCCTCCCTGTACCATACCCCAACTACGCCGATGACCTACATAACTTTCTACAACCAATCAATCTCTCCAAATATGGGATAAACCCATAACCACACATCACTCCACAGTCTATAAAATACACCTATGGGACATATGCCCATTGGACTCACACAAAATCTCCAGGGGATACCCCTTACAGCACACAGCAATCGATATAATAAAATACTCCAATAGTACACAAGGTCATACCGAAATTTCTACTGAGGTCAACCCATATGCAGGGTCATGAAAGGTAATGCTGACTCAAAATCAGACCAAGGTCTAATGGGGATCACACCATTCCACGATATCATCTATTCTTCAACAAAACACCCACATAAAACACACTCTCTATCTCCAACCAAGCGATAATGAACCCATACTCACATGGTAAGATCACTAGGATTAACAAATTCCTAGTTAACCTAAGCTCTGATACCAAACTGTAACGCCCCAAAATTTTTTTTTTTTTTTTTTTTTTTCAAAACTAAGTCTCCAAATTCAATTCTATCAATTTCTCTGTCACTTTAATCATAAACTAAGAAAGTTATATTTCAGGGAAAATTTTGGCAGAGTCTCCCCTGTAAATTTTGCCCCGAAACACAAAAAGCTTACGGAATTCTGCTCAAAATTCCGTAGCTCACAAACCACATAATATTTTCATGGGCTCCCCAGGCCAAAATGAGCAGATACATACAGGCAATATAATATAATGCTCGGGGGGCCAAACTCATAACGGATTATCAAATATCAATTAAAAACTATGAATTTCTTTGAAAAACGAGGTAAAATCTTAGAAAAATCATTGTAAAACTTACCACAGAGCCTGGTACTCCACGACGAGATGGGTACGGATCACAAACATACCACAGCACCTCACACTATACTCATCTTCGTCATATACATACTTATACACCCATAATACAATTTAAATCATAAATTTTACTATTCCTATAACTAAATAGTACAAATTTTTAAAATAAAAAGTTATACTACCACTCCACGCCTCACCTCTGCACTGATGAGAACCTGCAACAGTGGGGGACCTAGGGTAGTCCTCAGACTCCCCTAACCCCCCAAACACTAAGGGGTTAGCCATTTCTGGTGTGAGTATAGTTATTAATCTAATGACAAATTAAAATAGTATAAAGAAAATAATTTAAACTTACAAATACCACATTAAGATAATGCTACCCGAATCCTGAACACAACAACATCATCGATACGACGATATATCAAATACTTTGCCAATCCTGCATTCAACTGTTCAATTATCCATAACTTCCCACATTTCATAATATACTTCACCTCAGCCTCGTATATATATAATATCCTTCACCTCGACCTAGTATATATATAATATACTTCACCTCAACCTCGTATATATATATTCTTATTTTACATCCGCATAATACGAATACACATACAATCCATTACTTTTCAATTTATCTTCTCTAACTCAAATATTCATTCGTCCACAAGTATCGTCATAATAGCATTATATGAATATAACTACATAATGTTATTACTCCTTTCATTAATAACCCTTTATGGGAATACAACTCATAATACAACATACACTCTTAATAACCATTTTTATAACCAGTCTCATAATACGGGTATTTATTTTATTAAAATACAACAAGTATCACTTCTTTCCTATATGCTTCTATTCTCATAATGCCACATTCATTCAAGTCTCATGACGCAAATATAACATCTTAATGCTTATTGCAATGCTCTCACATTTCATCACATCATTAACACATCATTAATAGAATACTTATACTGGTTATATCAAAACCATGTTTTATAACTCATTCACATCTCATTACTCCACTTAGTAATTCTCATTCTTATAAGGATTATATTTCTTATTATCATTTTCACTTAATCCCCAAACACACTCTGGGGCCACCACATATCACATCCCATAGCCGATAGCTTGGGTAATAATCACCGTACCTCAAACACACAGTTTGGGTAATATCACATCACATCCCAAGCCGATAGCTTGATTATTAATTTCACTTCAATCACTTATCATCTTTACTTCACTTTATTTCTCATTTCTATTAATCATTACCACTATTATATCCACTCACCCTGCGAATTATGCCAAGGCAGGTAGTTCCCACAATTTCCACTGAAATTGCGGGCAGGTAGTTCCTTGACACAATTCCAAGGTACAACTCATATCAACTGTATTTTACTTTAATGATCACACCCATAATGCAATTACTTTGTATTATTCATGATAACACATCTCTTTTATTATTTTCATCTTAAATTAATCACAAGCTACATTTATCACTTCTTTTCATATATTAACTCATAGCACGTTCACTTTCACATTTACTTCATTCACACAACTTTCTTTTCCACACACAGTTCACATTTTACTATCCACTTTCGTTTCCCGCACAATACACATTTTACTATCCACTTTCTTTTCCACACACAATTCACATTCCACTTACCACTTTCTTTACTACCACATTTATTATTAACACTTATTTATTTTATTAGTTTGTCGACCAGTGAGCCACAGTATCCCAACATACTGAAAGCCGACAGCCCAGTAAACACGCGGCCCGATGCTCACACAGAGTCTTACTCGTCCGAGGCTACGTCTTCCTCCTAGCCGAACTAGCGAGGGAACCACTTACCCCAAGTAGAACTTGGGTACTTCCTCCCGGCCGAAGCCAAGCGGGAAAAAGCCACTGACCCCAGGTAACCTGGGTACTTCCTCGCGACGGCTGTCATCGAGGGAAAAACCACTTACCCCAGATAAACTGGGTACTTCCTCCCAGCCGAAGCCACGAGGGAAAAACCACTTACCCCAGATAAACTGGGTACTTTCTCCCAGCCGAAGCCAAGAGGGAAAAACCACTTACCCCAGATAAACTGGGTACTTCCTCGCGACAGCTGTCATCGAGGGAAAGCCGGGCCTCAAGCCGATAGCTTGGGCAATAAAATCCACTTACCCCAAACATAGTTTGGGTCCACTTACCCCAAGCCGGTCCTTGGGTATTAGGAGGTCTAGCCCAAACCCCCAGGATTGCTGTAGGTACTGGTCAACAAAGCCATCTGTTATTAGCATTATTCATTGCATCTTTCCATTTTACTTTATCAACATAAAGCATCACAGCTTTTAATTTAACAATAGCCACATCCTTGACTTTAATCACAAGTATAATAACACACTTTATTAACACTTACCATCTCACCTTTTATCTTGCGTTTGATGCACATCTGATGTCCACGATATTTATTATCATCTCGTTGTATCATATATATATATGCATATCCCATGTCATTTAACATAGAAACCATCATGTCATATTATTGCCCATTAATTCATTTCAAACATAATTAAAATGTAAACATGCACCCACTTATTTAATTTCGTCAATTATTGCATCCCACATCATAATCATCTACATATATATATTACAAATAAACATCACACATGCGGGTTTCCCATCATAAGGGGCCAAAACCACTTATTTCCTCTAATTAAGTCTTATAATATCTAATTATAGCATACTAACTCATACATCATGTTTCATATAGCTAAAATCACCTATAAGGGCTTATATGCCCCAAAACATGCACAAAACATGCACGGGATAAAAATACGCATAAACAATTTAACATATTTAATTTTTATACTTCAACACGTCACATTAATCCATAATATAGGTTTTATACACTTAAAATAGTTAATTTCGCCACATATCACAAAAATCCATTTTCGAGCTCCAAAAATCCGTATTTTCATTGAGAATCAATTTTTAGCATAACTTCTATAAAATATATCAGAAGACCACGAAATTTGGCCACAATATAAAATATTTATAAATACAACATACTCACCTGACGGATCGAGCAAACGATGTCCCATGTCCGCCCAGCAGTCAGTCGAAGTTTGACTTTTTCCACCTAAATAGAAAATTATAGGACCGATTAGCTTAAAACTCAAATCTCGGCCTCCGAACCTCCAAACTCGAATCCGTCTTCGCCCACACGTTACAAATGACCTAAGTAGCCGAGCTACATCGACGGATTTCGAATTCAGGTCCCAATACAAACATTCCCTTATTGGTTGGAGGCTTTCTAATAAGAACAATTCATATTTTCTAATTTCTTTAACCCTCTTTTCCCTAATCTCACCTATTAAGGTTAATAATAATAATGAAACTCAACTACACCTCCGAACCCATCAAATTCTCACCTCTATATCGCTCAGGCATTTTACCAAACACCCGGCGTGCACTTTTCACCTATAATTTATTTCACTCAATTTAATTGAGCTGGAAGCCTATAAAAATCATCCTAAATTGATATTAATCCTTTCATAATACTCTACACCCTCATATGCATTTTCTATAATTATTTGGATCGAGTTTTCTACCCGATTTCATAAACTCCATAATTCGAGTTTATGCCAAAATCACTACTTCCCATTTTATTCTAATGGCTCACTAAAATTTTTACCACCGTATAAAGGATATTTCTAATATATATATATCTCTATTTTACAAATCCAAAATCCTAATTTACTAACAACTTGTAATTTTTCTAACAATCCACTAATTCCCTAAATCTACCACTTCCAACATCTCTAAATCTCTCTACCAAAATAATCATACTCCATAAAATTAACCCAACTAAATTTTATATAATAAAATAAAAGGAGATATACCTTTCGGTGGTTGTTTCTCCAAATTGACTCCACCACTAGGTAGAGCATCCCTCACTTAGTCATCGCCCCAAATAAATTCGAAAATGATAAGGTTGTTTGGGTGGATTTGAGGAGAGAGGGAGAGAAGCCGAAGTGGGTTTCGGCCCTTCTGGTTTCGATCGGATCAGAAA
The DNA here is from genome assembly GCA_017893485.1 of Hemerocallis citrina. Classification (NCBI taxonomy): domain Eukaryota; kingdom Viridiplantae; phylum Streptophyta; class Magnoliopsida; order Asparagales; family Asphodelaceae; genus Hemerocallis; species Hemerocallis citrina. The sequence goes on along the minus strand of CM030361.1, from coordinate 112,315,684 downwards.
AGAAAGAAAGAAGGAAACGGGAGGATGAGGGAAAGGGGGGAGGGGTTATAAGAAAATAATTCCCAAACTGATCCACTGTGAAAAATATTTACCAAACTGATCCACTTTCGAAAATATTTACCAAAGTTAGTCCATAACTGGTCCACTTTCGAAAATATTTGGTTTGAGGACAAATTACACTAAGGTGTTCTCCCATTATAGTAGTAGAGATAAAATTATAATAATAATAATACTTTTATAAATTGATATTTACAAATAGACCCCTAGACCTCCAAAATATTTCAAGTAAACCCCAACTCTTTTCTTTAATAGCACCAACAATACAAAATACATTGCAATTATCTCGCAATAATCCTTCAAAATTATAAAATAAAATAAACAATATTTATTCACATAAAATCTCAACTCATGGCTTCAATATATAGCAATAATACCAATCTACCATAAATATCCATACCGATATCAACATTTAAATAAAATATATCAAAAATAATTTTCACCACTCAAAATATATAAAAACAGACATTTTCGATATTTTAAAAATTCGAGGTGTTACACCCATTGAGAGGTAAAATAATTCATTCATCTTACGAAATTGAATTTTCAAAAGCTCATTTCTTTTAATCCCCTAATCCGCTCTAGTTTATTAATTGTACATGTTCAGGTACCTATACTGGCTAAAGGGTTATGTGAAAAATAGAGCATATCCTGAAGGGTCAATAGCCCAGGGATATCTATCAGAGGAGTGCTCACATTTTTTTTCCAGGTATTTGCCTGGTGTGGAGACATCTTCCAGTAGACCACGTAGAAATCCAGACATTTCCAACCTTGATGGTGCTCAATATCTTTTTGATACCGCTGGCACTACTGTTGGTAAAGTTGATGCATTTGAGCTCGATAGCTTAGCGTGGGAACAGGCACATCGATATGTGCTAGACCATCATGCATCAGTGGAACCATTTTGAAAGTAAGTTGCTTTTGAATTTAAATCGAATACAGTGAAAACTGCGGAGTTCGATATTTTTGATACTTTTGTTATTCCTAATTTCAATTGCTTGTTTTTTAGCGAATTTATCAGGGACATCAAACGAAGGGCTAGACCAAGAAGACTACCACCACGTGAACAAAATAAGCTGATGAATGAAAAATTTCATAAGTGGTTTGAATCTCATGTAGGTGAATTACAGTTATGCAAGTTAATCTTTATTATATCTACATTTTCTATGGTGCTGATACGATTTGCGCAAAATTAATAGGTACATTCTTTGGGTCCTGAAGGTGCGTCATCTGAAATACAAGTACTTGCCAAAGGTCCCTATCAGATGGTCAAAAGATACGGAGGATACATATTCAATGGTTTTAGATTTCGTACTAAGGATCGTGAATGTAATTTGAAGTCTCAAAATAGTGGAATGGTAGTGACGTCTAAGACTAGAAGTTATGCTTCCAAATCGGACACAAGGCCTGTAGATGGAGATCTCGACTACTATGGAGTGCTCACGGATATCATTGAGTTAAATTATTTTGGCCATTTTCGTGTTGTCTTATTTCGTGGGGATTGGGCTGAGTTTGATAGGAATTTTGCTAACAACAAGGACAAGCTTGGCTTCACAGTTGTAAACTTCTCAAAATTGATTCACATCGGTACAGACATTAGCCATGAGCCATTTGTGTTTCCATCCCAAGTGCAACAAGTGTTCTACATTGAAGATCCAACCCTGCCAAAATCGTATGTGGCTATCCCTATGCAACCAAGAGATGTATTCCAACTGGGCGATACTTCAGACGATGAAGACGGTGGAGACATGAACAGTTACATTGCTTCTGAGTTTCCTGTGTTTGATGTAAACACAACCGATGTTGGAATTTGCGGGACTTGGCTCCGCAAGGATGGAGAAGAGGGCGATGTACTGGAAGATGTCGTATTGTAGTTTACATGCTTTTCAATTGGATTTATTATATGTCTGTAATTTTATGTCTTAAATCTTGTTGTAATATTATGTCTGTAATTTCGAATATGTTCATTGTGAATTTAATACACTGGTTTAATTATCTTTCTATTTTCTACTGCTTGGTATTATTTGCATTAAACTATGCTTAGTGTCATTTGAACCAAACTATCGTTGTAATTTAATCTGTTACAAATCTCATTTTTTAAATTTTTTTACAATTATGTTGGTTTGTTAATCCTACTAAAGTACAAATTTTATGATAGTTATTATAAATATGTTATTAATTAAATTTGCATATCTAAGGAAGTTATCGAATCCTTGACAGGTACAACATGACGAGGCGTGAAAAGAGGGTAAATATAAATGATGGCAACGAGAGCCATGGGGATGAGCAGCCACTAAATAATAGTGGCAGTCAAACATATGAGAGTGAGGGTAGCACGCCGCCCACTGTCAAAAAACATCGGTAAGTCTTAAAATTGGTATTTTTAAAGAGATTATGGTCTTGAATGCATGAAAGACACGTACTAGTGTTTGTGAGTCTGCATTGTAGCTGTCGTCTATAAGCATTTCGTCTATGTTTCTTAAGTGGGCTGTGATTAGAAAGAAAGGGCTGGAGTGGAGATCTGGAAACCCAAATAGAGACATCTCGTTTATTATAATCTACACTTATTGTTGGACCAACCCCCTCTTGCTGTTGTTGCTGATGTCTCTTTGTGTGCGTGTGTTGAAGAGAATGAAGGGATGAGAGAGAGATGAGGAAAATGCCGCTATGTTAGCCTGGTGTATCCTCATTCTCTACCATCCCTCTTTCTGGCTCCATATATGGCTTCTATATTAAATTGGTTTCCTTCCACGATGACAGTTCGTAATACTACACTTGATATGAGCCCATGTTCATAGCTGCACCCTATTGCATACTCACAAACAACTAATACTTGTCGGCCTTGCATCGTATGCCCAACCCCACTTTGGCACATAACATGGTATAGATGACATTGTATGACCTGCAAACAAGGATTGTTCAGCCGTGTTGTTGTACTGATTTGGAGGATTTTGGTATGCTAGCAGCATACGCAGCATAAAATAGCATAAGAAGACCATCAGGTTTGTGAAATAAGCTTCACTAACAGTGAAAGAAACTGGGGATGCTATGCAGCATACGTAGTTTGGAAGTGAACCCATTTTGGCTAAAAAATCTTGCCAAAGATAGCAATCAGATGCATGAAATCAGCTTCTTTAATAGTATCTGAAAATGAAAATTTTCATAATCTGAGCATATATGTTTCTTTAACAGTGACTGTGAACAAATGTTCTTAATTGGGCTGTGATTAGAAAGAGATGAGCTCGAGTGGAGATCTGGAAACCCATATAGAGACATCTTGTTCATAATAATTTATTATTATTGTTGTTCTTGTCGCTCTTGCTGTTGTTGCTGATGTCTCTATGTGTTCGTGTGCTGAAGGGAAAGAAGGGATGATAGAGAGATGAGGAAAATGCCGCTATGTTAGCCTGGTGTATCCTCATTCTCTACCATTTCTCTTTCTGGCTTCTATATTTGGTTTCCTTCCACGATGACAATTTCAGTTAAAACTACACTTGTTATGAGCCCTATTCGTATTTTTCTTCCATGAAGAATTGATCTATGACTACAATCTCCATTCAAAACCCAATTGTTCTATATTTGGTTCCCTCTTGCTGTTGTTGCTGTTGTTGAAGTGAACCCATTTTGTTTTATTGTTAGTGAAGCTTATTTTCATGCATCTGATTATCATCTTGGCATGTTTTTTTGACCAAAAATGGGTTCACTGTGAACTGAGGATGGTATATAGGTACGTATGCCAAAATCCTCCGGCCGGATATGCACAACAATTGGGTTTTGCGATATAGTTGGGCTAAAGAAGTAGTAGAGCAACATATAAGCTCAGATAATGGAAATTTTTTTATTTTTAGATACTGTTAAAGTAACCTGATTGCAATCTTTGGCATGGTTTTTTTAACACAAAATGGGTTCACTTCCAAACTAAGTATGCTGCATAGCATCCCCAGTTTCTTTCACTGTTAGTGAAGCTTATTTCACAAACCTGATGGTCTTCTTAAGCTATTTTTTGGTCCCATTTTCACTTAACTGTTAGTGAAGCTGATTTCATGCACCTGATTGTCTTCTTGGCATGTTTGTTTTTATACCAAAAATGGGTTCACTGTGAACTGAGGATGGTATATAGGTACATATGCCAAAATCCTCCGGCCGGATATGCACAACAATTGGGTTTTGCGATATAGTTGGGCTAAAAAAGTAGTAGAGCAACATATAAGCTCAGATAATGGAAAATTTTTCATTTTCAGATACTGTTAATGTAACCTGATTGCAATCTTTGGCATGGTTTTTTTAACACAAAATGGGTTCACTTCCAAACTAAGTATGCTGCATAGCATCCCCAGTTTCTTTCACTGTTAGTGAAGCTTATTTCAAAAACCTGATGGTCTTTTTAAGCTATTTTTTGGTCCCATTTTCACTTAACTGTTAGTGAAGCTGATTTCATGCACCTGATTGTCTTCTTGGCATGTTTGTTTTTATACCAAAAATGGGTTCACTGTGAACTGAGGATGGTATATAGGTACGTATGCCAAAATCCTCCGGCCGGATATGCACAACAATTGGGTTTGCGATATAGTTGGGCTAAAAAAGTAGTAGAGCAACATATAAGCTCAGATAATGAAAAATTTTTCATTTTCATATACTGTTAATGTAACCTGATTGCAATCTTTGGCATGGTTTTTTTAACACAAAATGGGTTCACTTCCAAACTAAGTATGCTGCATAGCATCCCCAGTTTCTTCTTTTGTTGTTAGTGAAGCTTATTTTCATGCATCTGATTGTGATCTTGGCATGTTTTTTTGACCAAAACGGGTTCACTGTGAACTGAGGATGCTATAGGTACGTATGCCAAAATCCTCCGGATACGCACAACAATTGGGTTTTAGATTTAGTTGGGCACAGTGAATTAGTAGAGCAACATATAAGCTCAGATAATGGAAATTTTCATTTTCAGATACTGTTAATGAAGCTGATTGCCATCTTTGGCATGATTTTTTAACAAAAGATGGGTTCACTTCCAAACTAAGTATGCTGCTAGCATCCTCATTTTCTTTCACTGTTAATGAAGCTTATTTCATTAAGATCCAGGATGGCAAATTTTGACTGTGCTATGATTGGATTGTTTAGAGGATGTTGTCTATGTTCTTAATTGGGCTGTGATTAGAAAGAGTGGGCTCGAGTGGAGATCTGGAAACCCATATAGAGACATCTTGTTCATAATAATTTATTATTATTGTTGTTCTTGTCGCTCTTGCTGTTGTTGCTGATGTCTCTTTGTGTTCGTGTGCTGAAGGGAAACAAGGGATGAGAGAGAGATGAGGAAAATGCCGCTATGTTAGCCTGGTGTATCCAAAGTCTCTACCTTTCTTCTTTCTGTTTCCATTTCTGGCTTCTATATATATTTGGTTTCCTTCCACGATGACAGTTCCCTAAAAATACACTTGATATGAGCTCTATCTTATTTTTCTTATTTTTCTTATATTTGGTTTCCGTCCACGATGATAGTTTCATGGATTGTCTGAACAATCCATGAAGGACATGCTTAGATACTGAATTTTCAGTTGTTTTACTGTTTTAGATAGTGGATATTCCTAATCAGAGGAGAATATAAAGGTTTCAAGTTAGATACTGAATTTTCATTTGTTTTGTTATTTTAGATATATTTAAAAACAAAATTAAGTACTAGATTTTTAGCATTGCAATGTAATTATTTTACCTCTGTATATATCATTAACAATTCCATTTGCAGTTGGCACTTTGATCTTATAATTTAAGATACAGGTAGTTCTTTTTGCAAGTTCAAAAAATATGTATATTCTGTATTGTGGTCTACTGTTCAATTAAACTATTATTTTTTTTCACAGAGCGGTCGTCAAGATGAAGGAAATTCTGATGATCAGAGCTGAAGCTACTCGAGGGGTATGAATCTGCGGTCCTCCTTGCTGTTCTTATGTCCTCCTTGCTGTATGGTTGTTGTTCTTATGTCCTCCTCCTTGCTGTTGTTATGTCAGACTGGTTTTTTTTATGAGAGTTATGTCAGACTTTTAATTTGGGATATTTTGGATATTTGTCAGACTGGTTTGTTTGGATATTTGGGGTGTTAGTCTCTATATTAATTTGTTAATTATGACACTGTTAATTAATCAATGAATTTGGACGTTGATATGACACGTGTGAAACTTGATTATCTTTAATTATTCTTGTGTTTGGTTGTGGTTTGCGCAGTAATATGCAACGAAATTGATTGAATAAGTTGTGAGAATTAGTTTACAGATTTTGTAAATGAAACTGTGAATTGAAATCGAACAGAAAAGCGGAGTATCGAAAATAAACGGGCATAGCCAGAACGGCGTTTTAAAAAATGCCGGTCTATCTAATCTAATTGTTGGATTGTGTGATACACCGGCGTTCCAACGCACGCCGGTGAATGTTGTCAGCTGAAACGGCACAGACGTACACCGGCATTTTATAAACGCCGACGTATATAACTACACCGGCGTTTTTTGGTCGCGCCGGTGTTAGTAAATAGGGAAAACCAGGCACTCATAAACGCACATACACTGGCACTCATTGACCGCCAGTATACTTTCGTTCTACACCGGCGTTTTCATTCACGCCGGTGAATGAATAAATACCGGCGGTTTAAGACCGCCGGTGAATGTATATAGGTGCACAAGAACGGCACTCAGAGACCGACATACACCGGCGTTTTATGATCGCCGGTGTAGTTCTAACATTTACCGGCGTCCACCAAAACCGCCGGCGTAGACCCCTTCGTTTCAGCGACGCCCGCTTCGGCGGCATTTGGACCGGCGCTATTGTAAACGCCGGTGAAAGTTTCACCGGCGTAAAAAAACGCCGGTAAAGACGTCAAAAAGCGCCGGGAAAGCTACTTTCTTTTGTAGTGCGCGTATCAGGACAAAATTGTCATAACTCAATTTTGCAGGGTGTTACACAGTGGATGGTGAAGTAATCTCAGGATTCACTCGGTATAAAAATTAATGGAACAAAAAAAATAGAATTAACTTTTTTTTTACTGGCAAATTGTAGGGGAAACCCTACCTCACGATGGTTAATATATTAGATATAAATGTTCGCTATTACATACTACTAGCGGGGGTTCTAAAGGAGAGCTAAGCCTCAGAGATGTACAGGTTTGAGATGGTATAGTGTTGAATTGTAGAGAGGGCACTGGACTATTGTCGTACCCCTCTACTAGAGTCAAGGCTATGATCTCATTCCCCTCACATCTATGGGTGGCTGTGCTCAATATAGAATGACCCTCCCTAAAGGGCAAACATACATCATAATTAAGAAACAGTCTTCAGAAAAAGATACAAACTGGGATAATAAACATCCCCCCCCCCCTCCGAAAAAAAAAGAATCACATTCACAATTACTCCTCACTGATATCATCCCCGCTTGACAAGGATGTTGGACCTGCACAAAGGAGATTTGCTGCTCCTCCCTCATCTACTTCCTTCTTGATCTTATTTGCCTTCTTTGACCTTTCACCTCCATCTAGCCAATGAGAAAACCTAAATTTAACATTAGCAATTTGCTTATTATTAAGGTACGATCATTTATATCACCCCAAAGACTCTAACAAACAACAATGGTAATCAAGTGCCATGAGTGTGTGTATTTATGATTGTGAGAATCAAAACACCACGCTGAGAAGCAATCAGAAATTGATGCAGGAAGTTGAGGTATGGAAAATGAAGGAAAAATATGTCCAAGTGTTAATGGCTACCGAGCACTCAAAAAAGCTATGGAAAGTGGTTTCAAGCTGACATGCACAAGTTGTGCATGTCGGGATACCATCCCATCCTTTAGATTGGAACCTAGCTTTGGAGTTGAGCTTCTCGTAACTCAGTGCATCCAGATGAAAACTTGGCATTTGAAAGGAGTGATGTTATTCCAACAGGCTCTGTAGTATGAAGAGTGTAGGCCAAGTATGCTGAAAAAGGAGTAAATTGACTTGACAGTGTAAACACCCGAGGCATAGTGGCTCCAAGAGGGGATTTCTGCTTTCCTCGTTGGTTGCAAACTAGAAATGAGATGTAACAATTGCTATTTCTCATAATTCAGGCTACTGGAGGTGATGTTGTTCAGGCTTGGTCTCCAAATCCACCTCCCCGCTTCTAGTAATCTCTGAGAACAAAGAGTGGCCTCTTTGTTCCAAGCAGCTGAGAATAGAGATGGAAATAAGTTGGAGATGCTATGACCTCCTATCCACTTTGAGGTCCAAAACTTGCTGAACTGCCCTTCACCAATTTGCTGGTGAATTCCCTGCAAGAATTGGTCTCTAAATTTGTGAATACCTTTCCAGAAGTTTGATGCCTCAGTATGGCAGGTGAAGCACTTAGATGATCTGTTGAAGTATAATGAAAGCAGTGTTTGACTGCTAAGAGATTTCTCTACCACCATATTCCACTACCACTTCATCAGTAAGGCATTATTGAACTACTTCAGGTTAAGAACCCCAAGGCCACCTCGTTGTTTGGGGTGGCAAATTCTCTTCCAACTAGTGTGTAACACCGGTCTTTTAAAAAAATCCTTAAATATTTGATTTTATATTTTTCTTTTCTTTTATCTGTGATTTTGAGTCTATTTTCATATATTAATTCGTTTTATTCTATTTTATAATGATTAATTTGAATGTTCGGGGGTTAAACGGGAAAATTTGTGATATAAGAGTTTTGAGGTGAGTTTTCTCAGAGGAGACGATTCCAATTTAACCAGCTATTTTTCCTGGGCATATGTATGTAATTAAGGGTTGGATAATTGATAATTTGAAGGAGTTGCTTGGTCATAGCAAGAAGTTGAAATTTTTGGAGTTCGGGGTTGAAAATAACCCTCGAATTGTTATTTTTGTTTGATTTTGGGCTTAAGCCCATAACCTTAACCCCCTCGTTATTTAAAACCCTTCTTATTTACAATAATGCCACTCTTTAGTTCTTTTCTCTTTCTTTGTTTCCTTCTTGGCTGAAAGTCACCCATGACCCAAACCTAGGGTTTGGTCACTCAACCCTCCATTCCACTTCAAGCTTAGATTTTTTGGGGGATTCTAGCAGAGTTGTGGGTGCTCTTCTGCATGCTGGTGTTAATTTATGGAGAGAAATCTATTAAAGTATACCTAATTGTATGTAACCCCTGTTTCCTCAAACCCGTATTTTATGTGTATTTTTCTATATTTAAAATTTTTGTAAATTAATTTTTCTGCTTTCAAATTCTTTGTTAAAATGTATTATTAGATCTTCTGTTAAAACCTATTTTTAATTAATAGTTTATTTATAACTAGTTCCCAATGATATTTTTTTTATATTATTATTATTATGATTAATGTTATTTTTGTTATTCATGTTATTTTATCTTTTACTCTTAATTGTTGATTTAAAAATCTATTTCTACTGTTATTTGTATTTGTAGTATTTCAAATAATTTCTATCATGTAGATCAATATATATTTTGATATATAATCCTACTTTTATTTATTACTTTATCTATTTGATTTGATCTTTTATTTAAATCCTATTTTAAAACCTATATCTTATCAATATACCATTAACTCTTTTAATCCTACTTCACACCCAAAACCCATTAAAAACCAATACCCATTACCATACCATGTTCCTTTATAAACCCAAAAACCCTACTCACTGTTTTTTTCCCTACCCGAAACCCACTTCACACAAAACCCCAGACCGTTTCCCCAAGTGCACCCGACCCGCTTACCCCTACTGTCATCCCCACCTAACCCTACCCTATTTAAACCCATGCAACCCATCCCAGCCTCTTCAGCTTCCACAACCGCCTTCCACCCTGTTCCCCAGCGTCCTCCCTGCCTCCTACCTGGCCCTCTCCCCTGCATCCATCCTCCTCTCCTCGACCTGGCATCGCAGTGCCAATCTTCTCCCCTGCACCGCCCTCTCCCCCTGAGTCCCTCCTTCCTGTGTTTCCGGCGATGTAGCAGCTAGTCGCTCCCCGCCTCGCGACTGCAGGCCGCCAGCAACTCAGACCAACTCCACCCTGTGGCACATCCCGACAGCAGACGGATTCTTCATCCTCCGTCTTGCCACAATGCCAGTGCAGTTGCCCCCTCGGCTGTCCCTCCCTTTCCCCCTCCTCCCGACTGTGAGACACACACTGTTTCCCTCTGGCAGTGACGCAACCCTGGTCGCTTTCCCTTCCCTTGTGGTGCACAACTCGATCGCCGGCTGCCCTAGCCTTGGGTTGGGTTGCGTTGATCTCGTGCGTGGGGATCGGGCTGTGGTTGTAGCTCTTGTTCGTGGATCGTGTCGGAGTTCGGTTTTTTGGTCTCATTTGGGTTCGCGAGTTCGGAGTTGATTCGTGTGTTTGTTGGAGTTTGAGTGTTCGTCGTGGTTCGTGGGTTTTTTCTGCTCGCTGTCCCTTGCACGTGCGTGGTTTTGCACGTGCTATTTTGGGTGTTGGTTCGTTGTTCGGTGTGTTGGTTCGTTGCTCATTGGTTGGCTCGTGGTGGTTGCGAGTTTCGTTTTGTTCGTTGCCCGGGAATTCGTTCCCGTCGTCATCTCTCAGGCAAGTAACTTGTACTCCAATTTCTTTGTTTGATACAAGTCAAAAATACCACCTATAGTGTAGTTAGGTCTAGAGACGACTCTTGTATGTTATCCTTGATGGGTTTTGTCTCTATTGTGAAAACTTGACCATAATTGCCTCACGATACAAGATGGATATGAATTAACTTATGTTTTTTCCGTTCTTGATTTAATCATGTATATGAGACTTCTTATGAGAATTTGAATATTTGTTGAGAACCATGTGATAGGCTTGATTCAGATATGTTAATAACCCTTAATGATGATGTTTGGACACTTGGTAGACTCGATTTTATGTTTGGTTGTGCTTTGAACAAGTTTGGTATGATATATGTTGAGTTATTGTTAAAGGAAAAATTTTGTATTTTGTCGCTGATCTGTTTTGTTTGCTGTTTTGGACTGTCTTGAAGTCAGAATCTTAATTTCAGTATAAAACATTAATTTTAGATAATTTTGTCTATCATCCAACCCCTCTGACCTTGCTCAATTTCGTTTTCATATGAGTGACTTATGACTGTTTTACTATAGAGGTGTATTATGTTTCCAGATTTTGTTTCTCGACGATTTTGTTGATTAAATTATTTTATTACTTGAGCTACACCTATTATTTTGATCTATTATTTTGATCTGAAACTTTGGTTAGTTTTTCTATACCTATCTAGAGATTACCCAGAATTTTGGTAGATTTTATTGATGGGTTTTATATGTCGTTTCATGCACGTTTACAAAAGTCATACTTGCTGTATTTTGCTCGCTGTCCGGTAAAGAATTGTGTTTTCACCCTGGTTTCTTTTACTGTATGGAAAGTGTTTGTGAAATATGAAAGTTAGTTTGTTTTATCTATTTTCATCTCCCTTTGGCGGATTTGGATTTTGCTTCATGGATTGCGAGATATTTCAGTTTTCGTACAGCAGTGTTGGGAATTCCAGATTGGCCAAAGTATTGTTTCTTGATGTTTTCTTATTTTTGATGGCTGAACTAATTTTACTGGAATATTATGAAACTTTATATTTTGATTCTAAACATATAGGGTAATACCCCAGATTTTTCTTGGATTTATTTGAGGAGTTTTAAATGCTGTTTTTCTGACTGTGAATTCGTTTTACTGATTTCTGGCTGAACGTGTTTTCTAGATTCAAACCTGTTTTGAGCTATGATGTTGTGAATTACTATATGACTTAATTACATTCGTTGGATTCATATGGAAGTCTATTTTCCCGATTCTTTGGCAGATCTAGATTTTCATTTCTGTAGCGACAAGAATCACTGTTTTAGTACTGTACTGTCTTACTGTCCTGAATATGAACATACACTTTTTTACTCGTTTATGTGACTGTATATTATCTATGCATGTTTATTTGTTTTCTTGAACCTAATACTGATTATACCATGTTAGTTTGACACTATTCCGTACACATTCATGCCTATTTGATGACCATAATGAAAGTAACCAAGCTGGGGTTTAAGGAAAAGATCTAGTAGTGGGAAAACATAAAAATGTGTACTTAGAAGGGGTCCCGTGTTTCCCATCTGATTATCTGTTATCTGTTATGAGATCATGCAAGATTTTGATTATCTGATTCCTGACTACATACTTACTTCCTTATGAGAGGGTGTACTCAGAAGGGGGCCCATGATCCCATCTGTTACCCAACTGCATACTTCCTATGAGAGGGTGTACTTGGAGGGGACTTAGTCCTTTATGTTGCATGATCGTCTGTTATCTGTCTGTCTGGATCTGTTATCTGATATCTGTCTGAACCTTGAGTACACTGCCCTATATGATCCCCTACGAAATCTACAGACGTAACTGTTTGAATATAGCAACCATGTGATAAAAGGGATAGCACATGAAGTACTACCTAGTTAGTAATTAATACAAGACTTATAAGAACATGACATCTGTATATGTATCTGAAATCTGAATCTGAATCTGTTATATGTATCTGGCTATCTGTTATCTGATCATCTGATTACTTGTTATCTGTCTGATATTATCACTTGACACTATTATTTGACACTATCTGTATATCTTATGCATACTATTTGACTTTTGACACTTGACACATGTTAGTATACCATGCTAGTTGATTCTGCAATACCATGCTAGGTCTGTTTCTGCTATTATTTAGATTTGTTTAGTTTCTCTATGTACTTGTATCCTACATTATAAGTGGCCCGTAACTTGCAATTGATGGGTACTTGTTTTCTTTTTCCTTCTCCTGCAATTCACTAATTGCAGATCAGGATGGTCAGCTGCCCGATGGAGTTTGTGATCTAAAGTTCTAGTTGGCTGGAGATTTTGCTATCTTCATTTATTTCCTATTGCTCATTTTGAACATTGTATCTGTTACTTAGATATTTATCTTGTATTTAGGCAATGTGACCCAGGATTTTAACTTATTCAGATCATGACTATTTGAGATTAATGTATTTGGTTTTTAAGTATTCTTGTTGGTATTTTGGTTCATATGTGCATGCGGTTGACTCTTTGGCTTTCGACTCTGATTATTTCGTGAGATATTGTAAAGATTTTTGAACAGCTTATGGATGATAAAAATTATTTGCTGGGCTTTTGTTACGTATCCGTATTCCATATTCTTTTTGGAAAGCGGGGCGTGACATTGTAACACCCCGCAAAATTGGAAATGATAATTTTGCCCTCGTGTGTTACGCACGAGTATTTTGTAACGTGTTTTCATAATGTATTTTGATTACCAACTATTTATGCATTTTTCTGCATTGGTTTTACCCTATTTTTGAGTCAACAAAAACATCAAATTTCAATCTCTGCATTTTTACGTGCTTTTTATGTGTTTTTGATGCACGTATCAGTTGCGTATTTTTCTATCGCTACGTATGATATTTTTATCAGTATTGATTATTTATTTTTCATGTTCGAACTCGTTTTATAAACGGAAGTTCATTTTCTCCATTTTGATTAAAATGATTTTTGTACGTGAAATGCACGTGTTTTCTACATACGTAGCAATTACGTCGTAAAATTAGTAAATATATTTTCTTATATTGTATTTTTATTATCTTTAACATTTTTCATTTGATAAAATCTATTTTCGTATTTCGGCATTTTACGTTCGACGCACGTGCTTCGGTGTCGAGCGCATCCGTTTTCAAAATAAATTTTTAAATGTGTGTATTTATTTTATTCGTGCACAATATATTTTGATTTTTAAAATAAACTATTTTTTACGAAAATATATAAGTATATAATATATATGGATTAAAGTTGATGAAGTATGTTTTGTTTGATAAAGTATATAGTGATTGGTTGAAAAAAAAATAATGCATGGCTGGATTGGTAACTAAATGTTTTTTTTTTTTTTTTGATAAGTTGAAATGCTGAAATGTTGAAATGAAATTAAATGGAATTAAGAGGTGGAGGGCCCACGGGTTGTAAAGTAAAGCACATAACGTGGGTTTTTTTTTTTTTTTTAATTTTTAGGTTAAAGGTGGAATAATGCCACCCTGCTTCATTAATAAGAGGTTAATAAAACAACCTCGGTAAACCGGGAGAACACAAAAGTACAATGCAGGAAATAAAAAACATACTCCCTTAACAAACCCTGGGGGGTGGGTCTAACTACCCATACATCAAACAACCAAAGAGTACAGTAGGTTGGTACAAAACACAAAGTAGCAGAGAATCTAACACGGCTGGAGAAGCCAGCCCCTCAGTCCAGTGTCGGCCCGAACTCTAGCTCCTCATCGTCAAACTCCTCCACCTGGAATACTCTGGCTATCATTCCTCTTGCCCCCGTGGCCGCAGCTGTGGCCCAAAAAGAAATTAGATGCATGATATGAGTAAGGTTACCAGAAATACTATTACATGAAGCAAGAAAATAAAAATTATTTCTGTCTAGCCATAACACCCATGTTGTTGTCGCAATTGCGATGTACCACACATCCTTCATTTCTTGGCGAATCGAGGCAAATTTGGGGCCAATCCACAAATCCTCATATTCGCACGGGGTAGTCACCTGTTCCTAAGGCTCGGAGTACCTCCACCATAGTTGCCTTACTTCTTGGGCAGTGAATAAAAAGGTGATTTAGATCTTCCGCATGCAAGTTGCAGAATCCACAGTTGGTCGCAATCTGTGGATGTCTTTTGGCAAGGTTCTCTCTAGTGAGGATTGCATTATTGAGCACTAGCCATAGGAATACTCTGACTTTAAGGGGGGTTTTCGCCTTTTACAACACCTGTGCCCAGCTGGGTCTGCATCCTCGATAGTGAATTCGATGATACAGAGATCTGATCGTGAAAGCTCCCTTCTCGAGCCCCCAACGCATCTGATCTGGGCCTTGGGCGTACCTTGTGCCGGCCCGTGTGATGTGTGCATGCAAGTCAAGCAATTGCTGACGTAGTTATGGGGTAAGCGTTCCTCGGAACGACGGCCTCCAATTTCCCCTTTTCCAATCCTCGGCTACGGACATATTCGGTCGACTCGACTTCTCATACAGCTCTGTGAAAGTGTCCTTTAGGGTATGAGCACCACACCACCTATCCCACCAGAATCTGGTGGACCGTCCATTGCCGATAGTCGATGTAACTGCTGAGTTGAACGGTCCGCTTGCCTTGGTAATTCCTTTCCAGAGTCGCGAGACTTTAGCCCGTACTTGGAAGCCTAGGCTTTTCGTGCCTTTTCCCCGTAGGTAAGGTTGAATGAAATCCTGCCATCCTTCCCCGCTGTTGTGGAATACCTTCCACCACCATTTCTCCAGAAGGGCGAGGTTCATATCTCTAAGGTCGATGATGCCTAGCCCTCCATGCTTCTTCTTCATGCAAGTGATATTCCAATTGATCAGGTGGTAACCTCCCTTATTCGAATCTGCCCCTTTCCAAAGGAATCTTTTTCGGATCCGGTCAATCCTCTGGATCACCCATTTTGCAAGCTCAAAAAATGACATGTAGTAGATTGGCAGATTAGACAACACTGAGTTGATGAGTACCACTCTGCCCCCGAGTGATAGTGATTTACCTTTCCAACCAGACAGTCTATCCTCCACCCTGTCTATGATAGGCAGCCAGTCCAATTTAGTTAGTTTTCCCTGGTCTGAGTGGGAGCCCTAGGTATTTGATTGGGAACCCATCTGTCATACAGTTTAGTATGGTAGCATGTTCCCGTGTTTCGTCATCGGATAGGAAAATTGGAATCAGCGCACTCTTGTGAAAATTTATCCTGAGGCCTGACCAGGCCTTAAAATAGTAGAGGATTCCTTTAAAGTAGACTGTTTCTGGTCTGGTCCCATTACCAAAAAGTAGAGTGTCATCTGCGTATTGAATGATCGTGCACCCTTGATTAGACACGCTACTGGTCACCGGCATAATCCAACCTTTTTTCTGACAATTCTCCAGCATACCCCTCAGCACATCCGCTACGATAGTAAATAGGAGTGGTGATAGCGGGTCCCCTTGTCGGACATGCACTTCATGGAAGGGGGCTTGGTTTTGAAGTAGTGGGGAGAGAGAGTTTGGGAGTTAGAGAATTAGAAAGGTGGAGAGATGAAGAGTTGGGGGTTTTTAGGAGTTGGAGAAAGTAAAGAGACGAAGAATTAAAAAGTGGAGTTATTAGGTGAGTAATTTTGCAATATAGACCCTGACCTAGACCTATAAATACACCCCTCTTCTTCTCATTTTTCACACCAAAACAAATCAAGTAAAGAGAAAGAAAAGAAAGAGAGTAAGAGAGTTCTATTGCTAGGAGGAGAAGCCATTTAGGAGAAGGAGCTCTTGCTAGGAGTTGCCTTGGAGCTAGAAGGAGTGTTCCCTCTTTCTTTTCATTGTTCATTCTTCAATTAAGGTAGGTGTTCTCATGCTTTCTAATTTTTGAACTATGCATGCTAATAATAATGAAAGTTTGATGTGATAAAATAGAACAAATCTCTACTATTGCTTGTTGTTGTAGTGAATCATGTTACATTTAGTAAATTAAAATTTATATCATGTAATTGTTAATGAGAAAAGAGATAATTGATTATTCTGCCATGCACTAGTAATCATGAATGAAGAAATTGTTGATTGTATGAACAATTGTTAGAAATTCTTCTTTTGATGAGCAAATGAATTCTTTTAAAGTAAAATTGATACTATTGATTTCATTTCGTAAGATATAAAATTGTGTTACTTTTGATGAAATTGAAATTCATGTTTTCTTTGTGAGAAGAAACTATATGAAAGTCTTATTTTCTAAAATATGGATTATAAATATATGAGTTACTCAGTCTATATGAACTAATTTCAGTCTAGATCAAATGAAGAATCGAAATTTTATGAAATAAGGGGATAACAGAGAGTGTGAACAAAAGTATATTAATACGATTCTAAACAGAAAATGCACATGGACTTCTTGGTTAATGGGTGAGCCATAGAGATCTGTCACTTTCGGCCGGGTGCGCCAGGGTTCGAAACCTATTAACCCCACTTATTTTTTTATTTTGATTAAAATCACCTAGAGCGGAGAGTTGATACGTATGGGGTTTTGTTTGAGAATGTGACAGCCAAGTCCACCTGGACTCTTGGCTTTCTGTCTGTGCCTTGGGCCTTGTCTGTTGGTTCACGGGCTCGAAACCCAGAGCTACTAAAAATTTTATAAATGGTGACTATCAATTTTATTATCTGATACCACCAACATTGAACCTGGTAACACAATAGTCAAGTTGATTATCAATTTTATTATTAATATAAAATCCCTTTTTGATTTTTTTTGGTCTTTTGCGCATATATTTGAGTTTTGGACGAAAAAGAGATTGAGAAATGAACGTTATTATTCATATAAAATGAAATGAAAATTTTAAGAGATAGTAATAAAATTTTCTTGTATATTTTTGAGATATAAAGGGAAATGAAATTTTGAGTATAGAACTTTGTAGTGAAGAGAAACAAAGTACTATTTTTGTGAGGTGATTTTTAAAGAGATTTATACTTTGATTTTGTTTAAGAAACATTTTAAAGAGAATTGAGACATTGTGATGGCTTGGATTGGTTATAAAATTTCGTGTGATGAAATTGTGCTCTTAAAAGGGATTATTTTGCTTATAAGGACTATGGATGAATAACTAGATCATGAATAGTGTCAAGACTAAGAAATGATGACTTTGTGGATAAGTGCTAATACAAGACATTAATCATTTGTGAATAAGTGAAAGATGAACATATCTAGGTTTAAGACATGTTTATTCAAGGGTATGAATACCCATGAAATCGAGTACATGAAAAGTTGTGATCTAGAGGTGTAGTGAGGCCCCGGGTACCGGCAAGTTAAATTAAATGATTGATATATTTTGAGATATGGCTATGGAGCTATCTCGGTTTTGTGATTAAGTCCGGTAAGGGGTTAAAGCTAACTCTAGGGGTTGTAATTGATTCATGTCTTGAACTTAAGAATTAGGCACATAAGTGAAGATGTAGTAAGACCTAGGCAAACATAAGTGGGGCACTCTATATAGTCGGGCGGTGGGCTTGTTGAGGCGGTTCATCGGGACTATAGATCCAGTTGGTGGACTGTGGTTACTCCGTGGGAGACGGACTTTTATTTTTAAATCCAGGACTTTGCGTAGTCGGGCGGATAGTTTGTCGTTCTCCATGTATATACGTATACCGGGGCTAGAGGGGCACTTGCGGGAGGTTCGCACGGTGAGGAGTCTGTATAACAGTCGGACGGGAGATTTGTTCTGGCGATTCTCCGGGACTAGGATCCATACTCGTGGAATGTCTTAACTTTGTCTTATTACTGGGTAGTTTCATAGCGAGCGATCGAACCCTTTATTGTGGAGTACGTAGGCGCTTGCCCTCGGACCTATGTAGTATGGGATGCATAGAATCCGAACAAGTATGCATTAGTGTCATCGTATTTTAAAATGTATGCATTAGGCATTAAGGTATCGCATACACTTACATATTTAGCAGAGTCACAATTTAACACCTTATTGTTCATTCAACTTTTGTGATTTTGTTAAAGTAATGAGATCGTTATATGTATGGCATAGAAGGATAGTCGAGTATAACATTTTAGTCAGTTGTAAGTGACTGACGTGCCCACAGCTTGATATGCAGGTAATGGACTCTGCCATGAAGATTTTATGATGCAGTGATGATTTACATTGTTAAAATTGCACAAGTTATATTTTATTTCATTGTTGTACTTTTTCGCTGTGTAAACAAGTGTATTGAACTCTGATGTATTATTGAAAAAGTTTTAATTTCCTTATAAAATTGTACGAAGTGAAGTAAAGATCCTGTGAAATCTCGAATTCGGTCTTATTTGGAATTCGGGGCGTTACACTAATTGTGTATTTGTATGTTCAATTGTTTGCTTTTTATTTCTTTTCATAAAACTGTGATAGGATGATGCTTAGAGTATGTGTAGCAAGCTTAAGGAGAATAACTGCAATTTTAATGGTGATAATATAGAAATTTTATAAAAACTAGGGTTTGAGTTTAGGAAATGAAAAAAGAATTGTATATCTATTATGCTAGTAATTGTTTTAAACTGTGTGGGATATTATGGGATTTTTTAGTAGCATTTTTGAATTTTTTTAATAATTATATGACATTATAAGGAATGTTTCTGGTATCAGGAAGTTATAATAATGGAGTTGATTGGTATAATAGTACGATAAATTGCGGGAAATATTTACAAATAAAAGACATCATTTCAGAGGTGTATATTTAAGTTAATTTAGGATATATAAATTTATTTGGAGTATTTACCCTTAAAATATAAAATATCGATTAGAACTCCTCCGATCGAGAGGTAAGATTTTGATGTGGTTGTAAAGTTAGAGATTTGTCGTTTTGGCATACTTACGTGGGTTGATGACGTGTGAATAGAATCTGATGTGAATTTGGGGGTAGATAAAGTGTGTTTTAAGTTAATGGCTATTGGTATCTATAATTTCATTAATAGGTGAAAGAAAGCGAATTTTGATTGGCGACTGGGCAAGTGTGGAGTGTATTCCTGTCATTTTTTCAGGTGAGTATGATTATACTAGATATATCTTATGTTGTGGTAAAATTTTAGGGTCATCCAATGTGTATTGTGATGGATATGGTCGGTTGACGACTGAATGGAAATTATAGGATTTCAATAGCTGAGATTATAGTTATGTTGGTGTTTTTGCATGGTTTTGTATGTTTGGTGCTTTTAGTGATAAATTGAATTTATACATGATAAGATGATGTGATTAATGACATTGTGTATGTATGATATGCGGGTAAAGGTGATGGGTGATACTGAGTATTGTTGGGTGCGTATTGCATGTGATAAATTGAGTATATAATTAATGTGCTTTGAAATCGTGTTTTATCGATGAATAGACCTTAATTGGTGTTATTAATGGGATGTATATTTTATTTATAATCTTATGGGTGTGTTTGAATGAAAAGAGATAGTTATGTGATTAATGTATGGTCAAAAGAAATTTTTTGATTTATCAGTGCCTACAAAATCCATGGGGTTTGGTCTAGACCTCATAATACCCAAGTTATCGGCTTGGGGTGCGGTGTATATTACCCAGTTTATTTGGGGTGCGGTGTATTAACTCTGTTTATTTGGAATGCGGTGTTATATTACCCAGTTTATCTGGGGTGCGGGGTATATTACCCAAGTTATCAGCTTGGGGTGTAGTGTTATATTGCCCAAGTTATCGGCTTGGGGTGTGGTGTATATTACCCAAACTATGTCTGGGGTGCGGTGTATTCCCTCGCTGGTATAGGGCCAAGAGGAAGACTTAGCAACGGACGTGTAAGACTCTGTGTGAGCATCGATCCGCGCTTATTTTACTGGGCTACCGGCTTCAGTTTGGTGATGATGTGGGCACTGATCATCAATTAATAAAATTAGTATTTACGTGAGAAAAGTGAGAATTTTTAATGGTAAGTTTTATTATGAGATGATAATTGTAACACCCCGAATTCCTTTTATATGTAATTCGTAGTACAACAGGATCTTTTACTTCAATTCGTACAAATTTACAAGAAAATTAAAACTTTTTATTATACACATTGTTTATTTCAGAATTACGCAGCGGAAGTTAAATAAAATACAACATGGAATATATACAAATCTAACATCAACAGCTTTGAAAATGATCTTGAGCTTCAATCGTCTTTAAGTCATTGTCAATCCAAGTCCTGCACTTAAAAATCTGGGGGCACGTCAGTTGCTTACAACTGACGCTATATTATAAAACATCGATTCTCACTATGCCGTAATATAACGATTCTCTTACTTTAGCAAACACAAATTTGAATGCACAATAAAGTGTAAAAGAGTGACTATCCTAAATATGTCAGTGTATGATATGACTTAATGCCTAATGCAAATGTTATACTATAATGACACTTATGCATACTTGTTTGGATTCTATGCATCCTATTCTACATAGGTCCGAGGGCAAGCTCCCACGTACTCCACATTAAAGGGTTTAATCCCTCGCCATGAAAAACTACTCGGTAATAAATCAAGTTTTAGATATCCCATGAGTACAAATTCCAGCCCTGGAGTCCACCGTCAAGCTATATGGAAATCCTCGTCGTTCGAACATCCCGCAAGTGCCCCTCTAGCCCCGGTATACGCATATGTACTGGAGAACGGTCTCCCATCCGCCCGACTATTCATGATCCTGGAGTCTACCGTCAACCCAATTATAGTCCTGGATTTAATTAAGGCTCACCTCCATCGCAAGCAACCACAGTCCCGAAGTCCACCGTCAAACTGGGTCTATAGTCCTTGAGTCCATCGTCTGACTATATAAAGGCAACCCACTTACGTTTGCCCAAGTTTTATTACAACTTCTCCTAGTGTCGATCCTTAAATTTAAAAACATGAATAAATAATTCCACCTAGATCTAGCTTACCCTTCTATCGGTCTTAAACCATACACCGAAAACAATAGCCCATACCGGCCCTTTCTGAAAATCAATAATCATATCCATTACTTTTGCCGGTACCTGGGTCTCACTAAGCCTCTAGAATCAACATCTTTTCATGTTCAACAACTTGGGGTACTCATACCCTTATAACTCATATTTTCAGTTGCATTTATTCATATTTATTTCAAATCCTTTCATTCATTCTTATTTACTAACTATGAAGTTAACACTTCTTGGTTGATCACACAATCAATAATTCACTTAAATAAGCTATAAGTTTCTTCGATTAAATAAACTAATTTCATATTCATATATATTTCAATTATAAATCTCAATTCTATTCAAAAGATAGATTTATTAGTTTCATAACAGAGTCTACTATATCTTTGTAGTTAAAATCACCTAGATCATCCTCAATTACTTTGTCTAACTTCATTTGCAAAACAGTAAGTTTAAAATCCGAAAAACTGCAGATCATGCTATTTGTAAAAAATCATAGAAAATTATATACTTCACTAAACTTTGTGTTCTTTAGATAAAAATAAAGGTATAGAAGTCTACTACAATTTCTTAGTTAAAAGTTTCTCCAAAATATTGTATCTATAACCCGGAATTATTCGAAATCTACAGTAGGGTCGAATTATTGGAATACTGCCACTTGCACAGTCTTGTAAAATTCATTATAAATTCAATTCTTTGTTAAAATTTGATTTCTTAGACTTTACAGAAAGGTTAAAGAGTCTACTGCAAGTTCTTAGTTTTGACTTTTCTCAAATTACTTCATCTAAGATGATGAAATGATCAAAATCTGAAATGTGTACGAATTTCCAGCAATTAGTCAACTGCCAACCAGTCCTAAGTTTGGATTTTATTAAAATAGTAAACGGTATCCAAAAATTATGAAATTTTAAAGAGATGTTACTGACATATACGAGATGTTCCTACAAAAAATTTAGATCTAGATTCCATCTAGTTTATTAGACATGATATTCTGAAGTGCAACCAAAACTTAAAATAACAACTTTCTTTGCATAAATTAACAACTTTATATATGAATTTATCCCCAATTCATTTAATCTAAACATGATGTATTACTATGCACCCAATAACACCACAACAACTCTTCCAAATTATCTACATGACAATCTTTGAACTAACATGCATTTCTTTTCATATTTCATTTCTATTAAACATTCTAAATAACATCATTACATAGCATCACAAAATTAACTAAAACTCACATGAAATATCAATTTTATGCATCAATTTTTCCTACACATGCATCTATATAATAAATTACAAAGAAAGCTATCAAGTGGCTCACAATCAATCCCCCCAAAATCAAGGACCCTTATCAAACCTCACAAAACATATTTTCCCTCCAAAATTTCAAACCCAAAAACCAAAATTTCCCCCCTAAAAAACTCATTACTTTATTAATATTTATCTCTTCTCTCTTTACTTCTTCATATTTCTCTCTCTCTCTCCCTCTCTCTCTATCTCTCTATCACATTCTTTCTTTATTTACTTAGAAATTTAGATTCTAAGATTTCGGTTTTGTAAATTTTCAGAATTTTTAATAGCAAATATCTCCTCAACAATTAAATTTTATTATTTTTCACACTTAAAGTTCTAAGAAGTTAGATTTTATACCCCAATTTATAATTATTTTTCAACATATACTAATGAAAGTATAGACAATTTTTTTTAGAACTAATTATTGTCATATTATTCAAACTTGCGCTACATAATTATTGTTTTACTGTTTACATGACTTTTCGTGTTTTGTATCGTTCCGAAGACGTGCCGTAGGCACGTGCCCACAGGCAAATCTAGTTCTACTATATTTTAGAAAGAAAGAAGAAACACCCACATTATTGGAAGAATAAGTGGAAGAGAACTCCTAGAAAATGGCTCCTAGTCCCGACACCAAAGCTCTTCCTTCTCCTCCTAGCAAAGCCGAGCTCCTTCCTCTTTGCACTTACCAAAACCGAAATGCTCTTACTCTCTTTCTTTTCTTTCTTTTGTTTCTCTTTTGTTTTGATTCTTTGTAAATTGTACACACAAGTAGGAGGTATTTATAGGGCTAAATGGGTGAATGAAGAGACACCCATTGCCCAAAAATAAACACCCATTATCAACATAAATACCCAGACACCATTACTACCACAAACCCCCACCTCTTCCTCTTTTATTTGGCCGGCCAAGACTCCTCATGTGCACACACGTGCACATGCACATTACGTGCACACACTCTCATTATTTTAATTAATTTTATTTGTTTATTATTAGGCTAGTTGTTTGTTACATAATAAGTGTGTAGAATTAAAAATTGTTCATTTAAAGAGTAGAATTTATTATGGGCTGTTTTTTCTAATGGGCTTAAAGATGAACTTTAGGCCTATGGGTTTTTATTAAAAATAAAAATAACACAAGGTGACAAATAAAATGATAAAGAAATGTGCATGATTTTTAGAAAATCTTAGGGACTAAAATTGTATAAAATTTACGCGCAATGCACGTGCAAAAATATTAATATTTTATTTTATTTTTCTGGGATGTTACCATAATAAATATTCAAGTAAAAACAAGATATAATATGAGATTGATAAAAAAAATAAAAAATGATAATAGAGTTAGAAAAAGGGGAAATGTTGATGCTTATGTATATATGAACTTAGTGAAGATAGAGTATATGAAAATATGTTGGGTGTGATATTTATTACCCAGTTTATAGGGGGTGTGGTGTTATATATATTACCCAGTTTAGCTGGGGTGCGATGTTATATTACCCAAACTATGTTTGGGGTGCGTTGTTATATATTACCCTGAAGTAATGGTTAGTATATGGTAAATATATAGTGAGAGTAAGTGTAGGGATGTAATGTGAGTATCTTTACTTTGGTATCGTGTCAAGGAACTTCCGCCCACTATTTTTATGGAAATGGTGGGAACTACCTGTCTAGGCATGACTCCACGGTAGATTGGGTGTGGTGTTATATATATTACCCATATTATCATCTTGGGGTGCAATGTATATTACACAGTTTATCTGGGGTATGATGTATTCCCTTGCTGGTATATGGCCTGGAGGAAGATGTAGCATCGATCGCGTAGGATCCTTGGTGGGCGGCGATCTGTATAATAACATAACATTGGAAAGATATCTATATACACATGGTGTTAATATATATTAGTGATATTTATTATTGGTGACATTCTTGTTAATGTTTTATTAATATATTGGTGATATTTGTAATTGGTGATATTCTTGTTAATGTTATATTAATATATTGGTGATATTTGTTATTGGTGACATTCTTGTTAATGTTATATTAATATATTGGTAATATTTATTATTCGTGACCTTCTTGTTAATGTTGTATTAATGAAAATGTGATAGAATATCAGTGATGACGTTAAGATAGTTTTATGTACATTATTGGTAATACTATTTTACCGTTCGTTTTATGTATCCATATAATGTTACGGAGAATTGGAAATTTGAGTATACATACATTATTGGTAATACTATTTTACCGTTCGTTTTATGTATCCATATAACGTTACGGAGAATTGGAAATTTGAGTATATATATATATATATATATATATATATATATATATATATATATATATATATATATATATATATATATATATATATACAGGAGAGACTAGTGATGATAATATGGTATTTTATTCGCTGATATCATAGCGGTAATTTGATTATTGTATGGGTGGTGTAATGTCTTCTTACGAGATAATAGATTGATGCTTGATATGTATATGTATATTGTTGAGCTTGTGTATAAGAATACGAGTGACTGGAGCAAGGTTGGTGAATTATAGGAGTTTACATATATAGGAGGTTTATTGGCGAGATGAGTTAAATTATAGTGGTGATATTATTCTGATTGGTGAAATAAAATGCAATTTGCGAGAGAAGCTTTCGGTAGTGTGCCTAGGAACTACTGCCCCCATTTTGATAAAAATGGGGGGAACTACCTCCCTCGACACATATCGGAGGCAATGACCTGTTTTCGAGTAATGTGTGATAGTTATTGTTATTTTTAAATGAATTTTTTCCTTTATTATGATTTTACTTCTTTAATCAATTTCATATATGTTATTTTTAACTTGGTAATAATTCCTTGTGCATTAAATTTATGTTTTCATTCTTTTTGGGATTATACTCACACCAGTACTGGCTGATCCCTATTGTTTTGGGGGTTATTGGAGTCCCTCCCTGAGGGTGGACGTCCCTAGACTTTCCTTTTTGTCGGAATTGAGTAGCTACAAAGTGAGATATCCTGGATTCCTTTGTTTCGTAGTTTTACTTTCTCTGGTAGTAGGGTTGGTGGATCATTTATCAGTTATATACTTTTTATTTACTTAAGTTATGTATAATAGGGTAGATGATAAAATCTGTGTAATATTTTGTATTTTGGAAGATTATGTATGTATCAGTATGGGATGATGATATATAGTGATGAGGTAAAGTATGTGAAAACCCATACCCGCCTTGTTGTGGAGTATTGGGCTCTGTGTGTGGTTTCCTAAAGTTTTTCTAAAAATTTATTACTTTTTCAAGACAAATTTTGATTTTTATTGTGTATCTTGTGTTATATAATGATATTTACCCGCAGAGCCCTATATTTATGTTGTCTGTGTGATGTTGCTTGTCTTGGCCTGGGGAAGATATATATATATATATATATATATATATATATATATATATATATATATATATATATATATATATATATATTGTCTGTATTTTGATATTTTTAATTGTTTGCAGAATTTCGGAAGAAATTTCTGAGAAAGGGCTAATATTTCAGGGGAGACTCTGCCCAAATTTTAATTGAAATCCACTAAGCATTCCATAGTTATTTAATTGGCAATGTATCATGTTTGCAGCCCAATATAATTGAGAAAGCATGAAGCTTAGCCCTTGAAGTGCCAAAATAAACAATAGATGATTTTGAGAAGTTGATATCTAAGCCTGAAATATTTGCAAAAAAGTGAAGGAGCAGTTTCAAGTTTAGCACCTCTTGTTCATCTCCTTTACAGAAAAGGAGTGTGTCATCAACAAATTGAGGATTAGACAGAGAGGAGAGGGAACCCCTGAGCTGAAGTTTAGAAAAGGTACCTTCATTTCTACCGCAATGTCACATCTGGTCTAGCACATCAACGGCTATGATGAATAGCATAGGCGAAAGGGGATCTCCTTGCTTGAGACCCCTCTTAGAGTTAATGATTCTCCCCCCTATGACATTGAAAAGAACAAATGATTTAGCTGATCGTAAAATAGAACCGATCCACTTGCACCACCTAGGTCCAAACCCTCTGGCAGTAAGAATCTGCTCAATAAATTTACAACTCAAAGTGTCAAAGGCTTTACGAAAGTCAATTTTTGACATGAGAATATCATTTCCTATTGCAACACATATTACTAGCTTCATAGGCAACCAGAAAACAATCGATGGTGGACTTTCCTATTAGAAAAGCACTATGGGAAGAAGGAAACCAGAGATTCTAGTATTTGTTTTGTTTCTTGACCAATCATTCTCATATACATGGTCATATACATCAATGAAGTCAAACAAAAAAATCAAAATTGAGCTTAAAACAAACTAGACAGAGATGACATTGAATTTGAGCATTTTGTATATTCCCTCGACATGGCGGTGAAGTGGTGGTGGTTTCGGAGAGTGAGGTAGAAAATTGCGTGACGGCAGATGGAGCGACGTCGGGGATAATGCAGTGCAGCGACGGATGGGTAGCGCGGCAGCGGATAGGCGACTCCGAGGAGAAGATAATATTAGGAAAAATCAAGAGAAGAGAGGATGTTTCGTGGATGGAGCGGCATGGGGGATAAGGCGGCACGACGGTGGATAGGCGGTGCGACGGCGGATGGGCGGCATCGGGGAGAAGATGAAATTAGGAAAAATCAAGAGAAGAGATTGATGTGTTCTATTTGTTAGGGTTTGGTAATGATGGGTTTGTTTGGTTTTTTTTATTACAAATCTACAGAAAAAAACCGTTGCAGAAAAAAAAAAAACCTTTCTCACTTAACTAACCCAAATGAATGAGAGCCATTCATTTCAATTCCATCATATCCAACGGTATGAATTGTTGTTTCTCATTTTCTCATTGGATCACTCCTATATATATATACATGAAGTTAACTTCATTTTATTAGTAGTAATGTTCATTTAAAAACAACGAACATAGATGATAGAATTATGTTATAGCACTCAAGAGTCATATAATGTTTCATTTATCATGCATTTAAGAGTCAATTGAAGTGTTTCAAATTTAGAAACTTTAATATATATCTTTAATTTTTCACATACATCATATTAACAAAACAAAATAAGATGTGAAAGTTGAAAAAAAATTAACATAGATGATAGAATTATGTTGTAGCACTCAAGAGTCATATAATGTTTCATTTGTCATACATTTAAGAGGCAGCTGAAGTATTTCAAATTTAGAAACTTTAATATATATTGTTAATTTTTCACGTACATCATATTAATAAAACAAAATAAGATGTCAAAAATTGAAATATCTATAAACAACCACAAATATAATTGACTATGGATAAAAATATGTACAACCCATTTTTTTAAGATTATATATTGGAAATGGATAGAAATAATTGAGTGGATTTTTTTCCCCTATAACCTTGTGAATGAATAGAAATAAAGAACTAAAAATTTGTAGTTGATAGAAACAAGATGGAAGATATTATATCTTATGTTTAACATAAAAATGCCACGTGGTGAAAGTAAAGGAAGATGATAAATGTGATTATTATCACATGTTTAATATGGAAATGTCATATGGCGCAAAGAAATGTGTAAAAATATGGAGCACAAGAAAAATAATCAAAAGCCAGATTTATATATATACTAACATGAAACTTGTGTGATGCACGAATGATACCATCAAGCTCTGCTGTCTTGCACTAAAAATAAAAATAAAAAATTGGAAGTGTTAGATAGTATGTTATATATTTAGTCCCATATTGGATTATGTATTAATTTAGTATTTGGTTCCCTCCTATATATATGAGACATTGTACTCAATTATAATCAATGTAACACCCCTTTATTTTATAATTTCAAAATAGTCGTTTGTATTTCTTTTATTGCTATTATATATTATTGTTATTGTTATTATTATGCATAAATATGCAATTTTATTTGATATATATTCTTTAATTTATTCATTCATCCGGTGGAGCGAGTTTTATTAGATTTTATTATAAAAAGTAGAACTATAAGGGCTAATATTTCAGGTGTCTCTGCCGCAATTTTAATTGAGATCCATGAAGAATATTTTAAGCAAGAAATAGTTTTTAAAAAAATGGGTGGAAATTTGGGGTCGTGACAGTTGGTATCAGAGCCTAGGTTAACTAGGATAAGGTCCAGGATGACTAGTATCTTAGTGATCCTATAATAGGTGGAAGTGGGTTGTTGGTAATGAGTTTACCTGAGTCTGAAGTATTTTGTTTTAATTCTAAAGTAGAAAAGTTCTAATTTTGAGGTGTGTATGCCCTAACTAGAATTTAGATAGTAGCTTCTTTGATGTGTCGGGAATGGAAAGTGTTGGAATTTGATCCAATTTGATTCCACTTGAGGAAATGCGTGTTTTGATGTGTTTGGTGTGATATAGTATTACCTTGGTGGTTTCTACAAGATCCTAGTAGAAAGGGAAATCAAATTCTCTAACATCCCTTCCTCTCATTAACATACAAATTTCATCCTCACTATTTTATGCTTTTTCTTTTTGAACATATCCGTCTTGACTAGGAATACATATTACTGAGTTTTTTTTTTTTTTTTGAAATATTACTAAGAGAACTTTCATATGTTAAATGAGATGAATTTAATTAGATTCTTTGTTAAAGCATCAAGTGTTTAATATTGGATACTTTTCTTCATATATCTTGATATGTACATGATCACTACGTGTTTACTTATGTAGATTTGTATTACAACTACGAAGATTTGTATTACAAATACAGGTGCTTTTGTAATCACTCTATTGTGTTTTTTTTATTGTTAAGTTTGCTATAATGATCATCTCTTACGTTTTTTTTAGAGATTTAGCTTTGAGAACCACTTAAAAAAATTTATTTGCTTGTAGAGATAGACCATATAAAATTTTAACAGAAGTAACCAAGCTCTGCATAAGATTTTTTTTTTTTTTTTTTTTGGAATCAAAACTCGTCTATGAATGCATGTTCTCGTGTATTAAGTTTGCCATCTTTTTAATATTTTATTTTATAGCTAGAATCTTGTATGCAAGCCATATCCACTTCATTCTAATTTAAATTTTATCAGTTGTTGAACTTTAATATTGATTAATGGTAGTAATGTGTATGTATTCAGTGCATACTCGATATCCTCTTCTTTTCTTGTTTCTCTTTCAGTAAAATTCATTGATCTTGTTCTTAGGTATGAAGATTATGACTCATAGGATGCAAGTAAAAATTCTAAGACTGATCCCGAGCAGGATTTGTTGGGCATTAATGATATACACCACCAGGGCTCTATCTTAAACATGTATCTAAAAAATTTAATATACTGATATTGTGTATGTCGTATATGGGCGGATTCGTCCATTGTATTAATCAGGTTTCCTTCAAATTCTTTGTATCCACCTACTAAAAGGTTTCATGTCTTGCTCCAATGAGTTTGTGGAAGTTGAAGGTGGTTTTGAAATCTTGTGTTTGGCTTTGGAAGATTTCCATTTATGGTGTCGCCACAAGGTGTTACTTAGCAATGAAGGGCATTAACTTCTAGCCACTATATGCAATACATAATGTGGACCTAGAAGATGTTATTGTATTCATGTGCATTTGTTGTGGGACATTTTTCAGGCCGGTTGTGGATTTTCGGTTTTGGTATGTGCGGTCAGTTTTTTTTTTTATAGATTTAATCGGGTTCCTTGGACTAATTGATGTAAGACATGAACTTCACTTGTTCAAGGCATTCCCTATTGTTACTCTTTATTTGCTAGAATTACTTAAATATGCTAATCAGTACAAGGGGATTGTTACTAGATTACATATTATAGGGTATACATGAAAAGTGCATGCGCTTAGTGATATTTTTCATTAAAATTATTTTTGCTTATTGCACAACTTGTTTGAGGAAGGTTATGTAGTATTTATTCGTAGGAAAAGTGTTGATCCAATACAACAATTGAGTCTCTATATTCACAATATCTACTAATAATGTGAATATGGAGGAGTTAATTTAATAATGCATAGAAGTAGCAACGAAAATCGTATGATATTTGATGTATCCCTCAATTTCACATAACACGTCATGTGCTCTAAACTTTCATGGATAAACTTGGTTGCATAATTCATATTGCCAAGATATATATCAGATTTGTTGCTTGGGTATGGAAAAGTATGTTAGTAGGATATATCGAATGGAGTAATATTCGTATAATACATCACCTAAATTGGATGAGATGGATGAATGTCCTTTACAATATACTGAATATTCTTGATAATGATGAAGGATTATGGATGAGATCGAAGGTAGACAGCGACAAATTAGGTCTTTTGATGTGGATGACCTTCGGTGGCAGATGATAGATGCGACATATAACACTAGGTATATTGTACCTTTAGGAGGTACGAAGAGGTGAAGAGATTTTGAGAGGACCGTTTGATGGTCTAGTATGATGAAGGATATTGATGAGTGGGTCGATAGGTATTTGATTGGTTTTTCCTCAGTCCTCATAGCTCGGGGACGAGTTTCTTTTGAGGTGTACGTGTATAATGTAACACCCCTTTATTTTATAATTTCAGAATAGTCATTTGTATTTCTTTTATTGCTATTAGATATTATTGTTATTGTTATTATTATGCATAAATATGCAATTTTATTATATATATTCTTTAATTTATTCATTCATCCAGTGGAGCGAGTTTTATTAGATTTTATTATAAAGAGTAGAACTATAAGGGCTAATATTTCAGGGGAGACTCTGCCGTAATTTTAATTTAGATACATGAAGATTTTTAAGTAAGAAATAGTTTTTAAAAAAATGAGTGAAAATTTGGGGTCGTGACAATCAATCCAATAACATTTTCTCAATCTCTCTGCTAACCTTAACATTGTATCAAAGTAGACCTAATTACTAACCCCAAATCCCTAATCCCTAATCAATCTTCCCTAATCTTTGTTCAATCTCAGATCCCGACGTCAACTCCTGGTGAACTGTCAGTCAGCAACTTCGTCATCATCACCATCAACAACGCCATCATCTTCAACCTCAACTCTTACTATCCCCAATCAGCAACCTCAACTCCAATGCCATCAACTCCAACTCCCTCTAGCGACTCCTTTTTTTCTACCCCGCTGCCTAACTTCACCAAATAATCGTCAACTCTAAATCCCTTTGACGACTCCTTTCCTTCTACCCCGCTACCTTCTCTCCTTCTTAAAACCCATCAACTCCCCCCCCCCCTCTGCCGCATCCTCCTCTACCCCTACACCACCTTCGCTGCATCCTCTCCTACCCGAAACCCAATGACTCCACCAAGCCGCCACTCACCCAACTGCCCACATCAATCAAAACCCTAGCCACCTTCTTCCCATCTCCAAAACCCTAACGGTGCCACCACAAACCCACACCCGTATATCTCTTATCTGACCTGACCCGTATACACACCCATACCAGATCATCTACCCTTAAAAATAAGAAAAGAAAAAAAAAAGATCCAAACCCGAAAATCCTAACCCCCCCATAGCTCATAACCCTACCTCTCCCTAATCTCTCTTTTTACCCCCCGGGAAAAAAACCTGAAACCTGAACTCCAAATCCATACCACATCCAAACCCGAACCTACTAGCCAAAATCTAACCATAACCCTAACCCTACTTCTTTCTACTCTCACTTTGTTCGTTGTTGCCACCACCGTCGTCGCCGCCGCTGCAACTGTCGTTTGTCGTCGTTAAAAAAAATCAATTTTTTTGCAGGTCTTAGTTCTTCTCGAATGGAACACTAGTTTTGCCAGTATCTTTTCGTCTCCCACCGAATTTCCCATTGTTGCATCTTCCGCTTCACTCTCCCTCACATCCTGATTCCCAATCAGATCCAGATAGCAGCAGCAGCACCGTTGTCCTAGTTTCGGCCTATTCCATCCCCTCAGCATCATCCATAACCCTACCCCACCTCTTCTTCCAACACCGACAACAGTAACAACATCCAGATCACTATCACGATGCCGATAATAACAACATCTCAATCTTCATTTCGATCTCTACCACAGCAACACCAGTCTCATCCCTTCTCATTGTACTTCTTCCCGTACTTCTTCTGCCACGAATATTACTTCGGCGTTGCCATCTCCTACTGATTGGGCCAATCTTCAGCATCACCTCACTCAGTCAGAACTCCAGCTCATGGGATAGTCTATCAATGCTGGCCCATTTGCCTCTGTATTCTTTGTTACTCCTCCGGTATGAATTCTTTCTGGTTTTTAGATTCTGGTGCATCACATCATCTTACTAGAAATTATACACTGGTCACGACCAGCACTGCACTTTTCTCCCACTCTCCATCCCTTCACACAGCCAACGGCTCACAACTTCTCACTACATGTAACTACCGTTTTTGTTCTTTTCATTTTTCTCATTTTTGTAATATTTAATTGCAATTGAATAAAATACCCTATTTTTTTTTTCTTGATTATTTTGATTAAATTTGTTCATGAAATTCTTCGTTCTTCTTGATTGAGCTATTCTTATTGATCTTATTTTCTTTTATTAAATTGTGGGTATTTTTACTTGAACCCTATTGTTTTTAAACCCATCTCTTATGGAACCCTAAAACCCAATTTCTTTGTTCTTGAACCAAAACCGCTATTATTGGATCCTAAAACACTAACCCAACACCCTAATTACAACCTATAAATACAACCCTACTACAAACCCTAAAAATTGCACAATTGAAACCCTAGAGCCACCAATTCTCTCCTATTCTCTCTCCTCTGTGTTTCTCTCTCCCCGAGCTATTCCCGCCCAAACTCAGAACCCATCTTCATGTGCATCTTCCCCAGCCAACTACGGCCACCCCACTCCCGTCGACCCCTCCCGTCGACGCCCAGCACACCTCCGACCTCCTCCTCCTCTGCCCTCGACCACACAACAGAACCCCCTGCTAATCCCTTTGCTTCCAATCTCGTCGACCAAGCACAGCGCCACCCTCCTATCCCCGTCGCGCAGTCGCCTGCGACGTCGACGACCACCCGCACCGTCAAGACCCCCCTTGCTACCTTACTGTTGCTGCCTTTTGCTCTTTTGATGTTGTTGTTGTTTTCTCTATTGCACGTATATCGCACATGCTAATTTGTGCTAGTTTGTGGGTTCATTGCTTCGGGATCCTTTTTCCGTTATTCTTGGTATTTGATTTCATCGTTTATAAGGAAATCACTTTCCTTTTGAATTGTTAATTGAATCAAATTCAAGTTTTGTTGAAATTCTTGTAAGTAGATCCCTTGTTTATCGTATTATACATTGTTCATCTATTTCGTTGGGTATATTGAGGGTTTACACGAGCTAACCCCAATTTAGTTGACTTCGTGCCACTTTTGACTCTAAAGATTGAATCATTCATGTATTCATATTGAATTGAGAATATGGTTGTTCATATAATGGTCACACAACTAAATTATTGTACAAAGAATTGCTAGGTTGTATGTTTGATTGATCATTGTTGTTTGATTGATGTTAAATTAGTGTATATATGTGATTTTATTTTTATCTATCATTTTATTGCAACCATCATGCTGATTGAGGAATACATCGACTAGTAGAATTGATACCCATCATGTTAATTAATTTGTTCCATAAAAAATACCCAAAACCCTGTATGTTGCTTGCTGGCTGTATGTTGACTGCTATTTTTGACCAATAAATAATCTCAAAATGAATTACTTTATGAATAATAATTGTAGCCTTATCTTTCTAGTTTCCAAAACGTCTTGAATTTCTGAATTCCGAGTTGTGTAGCAAAAGTTATGCCCGTTTTACTACAGCTGTATTTTTATTTCTAGATTATCAGATTCTTGCATGTTTTAAGTTAAACGGTTAAAAGGATCAAATGATAAAACTTTGCTCTGAAAATTTCCAAATTGTTGCTTAACATATTTAGGGGTTTAAAAAATATTTTTAATGAATTTAATAACGAGTTTTTACTATTTCTAAAATTATAATAACTTGATGTCGAGTTGCTGCCTTAACATAAAATCTGTAAAGAATGCTGTGTTTAACCTAACTACTGTTGTCGGATTTTGAACTTTAAATATGCGTTGGATTCGTGTGGAATTCTAGTTTCTAGAATTTCTGACGGATTCAGTTTTTGATTTCTGTTGCAGCTGGAAATTATATTTTTGTACAGACTACTCTTGCTGTCCAGAATATCACTTTTCAATTTTTCGTAATTTAATTATTCATATATCGTAGTATTGCATGAATTAAAGTGTGTATGTTGTATTGCATGATCCTAATAAGTTACTGTCATTGTTTACCATCCTACCATTTCTTTATTGTTATCATCGTTCCTTTCATGTCTCATAATTGTATAGCGTGTTGTTGCATTAATAAAATAATTAATAAGCCAGAGTTGAAGGGATTGAGTGGAGTAGTTGATGACATAATGATTGTATACGGAAGTGCGGACCATGTTTTCCAAAATATTGTGTGTTGACAAATGCTATTGTTATCGGTTTATTGTTGGATTACTGACACAGTATCTCAATTGATCATGTATTATTTTATTGTTATTGAGACAACCAGTGTGCACCAATGCTGCAAATAATGTTATTGTACCGTGTACATGATCTATAGAATCTTCTACTTAAGTCTAAATGAAATTAATTGTATGCATTGAACCTGTAAATTGAATGCAGTAGTACGTGTATTAGTTAGGATTAAAATGAATAATAGACCTAAGAATTTGCATCACATCGGTATTGCATATTGTACATCATTGTTCCTATTGATATTGAATATTGGCTAAGTGTTATTGATATTGATCATTGAAAATTGTTATCGAAGATTGAATCATTGGTTATAGCCATTGCATCGATTATCATGATATTGATTATTGTTATTGTCCCATATTATTGATTCCTATTGATCCATTGAAATCATTGTTTTATCGTCATTCCATTGTTTCTTGCTTTCTCTACTTGCTGTCCATGACTTGCTCTAAGAACAATTTTTCTCCTCTTTTTAGATGAGGTGTTCACAGGTAATAAAGAAGAATTGCCTGTTGGGATTGGAGAACAAAGATACTGAAGTTTTAATGCTTTTAATTGCTTATTGTTTTATCAAACTTAATGTATTGGGACTTATTACTATTTGAGATTGGATTTATTATTGTATTAGGCTGATGACCCCAATTTTATTATTGTTTCCAGACGTTGGATTATTGTATTTGGATATTTTATATTTCTTCATTTCATATATTATTATTGTTCATGAGATTATTATTATTGTCTGCGCAATTGTTCTGTATTGATTATATTGTTGAGTTGATCGAATAAACAGCTTATGTGTGACGTTAGTCATTCACTGGGCCAGTGTCATGTACTCGTATTTTGTATTTTTGGGAAGCGGGGCATGACACTACACACTCAAGATCTATTAGCTTTCCCACTCTCACAATACCTTATGTTCTTTATTCTCCTCATTTATCCATAAACTTTATTTCCATTAGTGCTATGTCTGATAGTGGTCTTGTCGTTACATTCGATTCTTTAGGTTGTTTTATTACAGATTCACACACTATATAGGAATTTGGGCGTACTAGTAAACATGGTCGTTTATATCATCTAGAGTTTCTCCATGCACATAAATCTCATTCCTAATTTTGTTGGTATTGTGTCCTATAATGCTATTCTGTGGCACAGATATTTAGATCATGTTAGTGAGTCTTGTCTCAAGACTTTAGCCCGCAGTGGTGCCCTTGGTCATATTTCGTTTACACATTTGTTTGTTTATCAGGGTTGTCAGTTGGCCAAATACATAGTACTCCCTTTTAATAACAAAAACACTTCTCAAACCACCCATCCTTTTCAACTTGTTCATTTTGACATATGGGGACCCTGTCATGTATCTTCTGGTAAAGGCTATCTCTATTATCTTACCTTCATTGATGACTTCACTCGATATACATGGACTTTTCTTATGCGCCAATGATCTAAGATTCCTAATATTTACTAGTTCTTTACGACCATGATTCACACTCAGTTTGGTGTGCATCAAGATTTTTTAATCAGACGGTGCTCGTAAGTACACTTTCACTACTATGAGATCGATCATTCAGTCTCACAACACACTTTTTTAGCAATCATGCCCTAACACACTTAAGAATAATGGTGTAGTTGAAGGCAAGCATCATCAGATTCTTGAGACGGCTCACGCTCTTTTACTCTCCTCTTCTATTCCTCGTTCTTTCTGGGCTGAAGCTATCATGAGTTATGTTAGCCTCATTAACATCACTCCCTTTTCTATCCTATCTAGTAGGACATCTTATGAGGCTCTTCATCACTCACCCCTGGACTCCAGCATGCTCTGTATTTTTGGGTGCACTTGTTACGTCATTCTCCCTCCCACTGAGTGCACGAAGCTGATCGTCTGCACTGATATGAGTCTCCCAGATTCCAGTCATGTTCTACCATCGGTTGGATTTCTCCAGCTGGCTTGATAAGGCGGGACGGATCCCAACTCGACAATGTCGGCTCGATCATGTTTATATTGGCAAGAGGAGGACATAAGTGCATTCACCTAGGTATCTCTTCAAAGCACAAACGATATCGTTGTTTTGATCCATTGGCAGGTTGTGTTCGTATTTCCCGCTATGTCACCTTTGTAGAAGACTTTCCTTGCTACTTATCATCACCTGAGGATACTAGCTTTCTCAATTCCCTAATTGTTGAGCCTACCTCCCCGGACACATCTTCCCACATTTCCTTCGATCTCACTCCTTTGGATCCTCTCCCATCTCATACAGACGTTGCATCTATTGGTCCTTCTACAGTGAAACCTCCCACACCACCTGCATCACCACATCATCATGCACCAACACCACCTACATCCCCACCGTGGCATGCACCCAACCTATCGACCTTACCCCCACACCCTGCCAATCAACCACTGGTTCGTCAGTCTACACGTTCCACTTTGGACATCCCACCGACACGTTTCACACCTGATGCCACTGTTCCTTCTGACCAGTTTGGCTTTTCCACCTTATCTTCTTACTAACCACAGTTTCATACATATCTTACTATTATACACTCCACATGTGAACCCAGAACCTATCATGAAGCAATTCAATATCCCGAGTGGCGGAAAGTTATTGCAGAGGAGTTTAGTACATTTGATCAGACTTACACTTGAGATATTGTTCCACTGCCAGTGGGTGTAACACCCTGCGAAATTGGAAATTATAATTTTGCCCTCATGTGTTACGCACGTGTATTTTATAAACATGTTTTCACTACGTATTTAGATTTCCGTCTGTTTATGCATTCCCAGTATTGATTTTATCCTACTTGAGTCAACTAAAATATAATGTTTCAATCTCTGTATTTTTACGTGCTTTTTATGTATTTTCGATGCACGTATCAACTACGTATTTTTCCATCGCTACGTGTGATATTTTTATGAGTATTGATTATTTATTTTTCGTGTTCGAACTCTTCTTATAAAACGGAAATTCATTTCCCTTATTTTAATTAAAAATGCATTTTTTTTATTTTTTACACGTATAATGCATGTGATTTCCACTTACGTAACAATTACGTCGTAAAATTAATAAATATATTTTCTTATATCGTATTTTATTATCTTTAACATTTTTCCGTTGATAACGTCGAATTTCGTATTTTGATATTTTACGTGCGACGCACGTATTTCGGTGCGCGTATTTGAGCGTATTCGTTTTCAAAATAAATTTTGAGTGTGTGTATTTAATTTATTTGTGCACAATACATTTTAATTTTTAAGTAAATTATTTTCACTAACATATAAAAAGTATATATATAGATAAGTTGATAGTAAAAGTGTTGTTTGTGTATTAATAATTGATGGAGGGCATACTAGTAATAATGTGGAAATAGAATAGTGTAAGATGGTGGGGGGTCCCACGGGTGATGAAACAACAACAGATGTTGTTGGTTTAAAAAAAATTGAAGGGAGGCATGGCAAAATGGGGGCCCACCTACAAATGTGTGCTGTGTAGTGAGTAATCGGTTGGACAGGGAGAGAGAGTCCGGTTTGGGGAGTTGGAAGGAGCAGAGTTGGGGGTTGAGTTTTTGAAGAGGTGGAAATGTCAAAGGTTGGGGTTTTTTTTAGAGTTAAGAATATGAAAGGTTGGAGAATTAATTTGAATAATTTATTAGGTGAGTAATTTTGCAAATTGAACCCTAGTATTGTCCTATGAATAGCACCCTCTTCTTCTCATTTTTCACACCAAAACAAATCAAGTAATAAGAGAAAGAAAAAAAGAAAAAGAAAAAGAGAGTTTTTATATTTGGAGGCTTTTGTTAGGAGGAGAAGAGCTAGGAGTCATTGGAGCTAGAAGTGGTGTTCTTTTCTTTCATTAGTCAAGCTTCACAAAAGGTGGGTGTTCTCATGCTCTCTAGACTTTAAATGAGTCCAGAGGCTCGTTTGAATACCGTCGAAGGGATGACACTGTCTACCGTCGTCTCCACGAAATGGAGAGGCGCTTGGGTCAGCTAGACAGAGAAGAAGAGCTTAGAGGAAGGACCCTCCGTCCGAGTCGACCTCCTTTCTCTCGTACCATCATGGAGGCGCCCATTTCAATAGGCTTCAAGCCTCCACAGTTCGAGACCTATTCCGGAGAGTCCGACCCCGTGGACCACATCGAAAGCTTTAAGACCCTCATGCTAATCCACCAAGCTTCCGATGCTCTGCTGTGCAAGACCTTCCCCGCTACTCTCAAGGATCCGGCCCGGAAATGGTACTCTCACCTCGCCCCATCCTCAATATTCTCCTTCGAGCAATTCGAGACCCTCTTCATCACCCACTTCGTGAGTAGTCACCGAACTGAGAAGACCAGCATTTCGCTACTCTACCTCAACCAGAAGAACGGTGAGAAGTTAAGAGACTATGTGAAAAGATTCACCGCGGAAGCTAGGTCTATCACTTCCCTCGACCAGTCTGTTGCTGCAGCAGCGTTCCAAGCAAACGTCCTTAATTCCAGTCTCGGCTCCTTCCTTGCCAAGAAGCCCCAGCAGAACTTCTCCGATCTTCTCCGAAGCGAGAAGTATATTCGGGCCGAGGAAGCTGAGCACCGCCCCAACTTTGAGGGGCCTTCCTCCGGGTCCAAGAGAAAGGGAACAGAAGAAGAAGAAGCCAAGAAGCTCCAGAAGGACAATGGCGGACAGCACCGACTCCCCCCCCCCCCCCCCCCGATTCGAAAAGTTCACTCCTCTTAACGCCAACATTTCCACTATTCTCATGGAAGTTGAGAAAGAAGGGGTGCTACCCCCTGCCCCGAAAATGAACACCCCTGGCAAGAAGAGGGACAAAGAAAAATGGTACCGCTATCACCGGGATCATGGCTACGACACCAATGATTGTAGGGCCCTGACGAACGAGATAGAAGCCCTCATCCAGAGGGGGCAATTGGCTAAATTCGTGAGAAAGGACCGAACCGACCTTCTGCCTCCTCCTCGGGGGGTTAACAAGCGCCCCGAACAACGTGATGAGACGCCCGAATTCAAAGAGGAGCGTGTCTTGCACCTCATTCATGGGGGCTCCTCCTACTCCTCTTGAAAGGCATTTATAAGAGAAGTTAATTCGGTTCGTGGCACACCTCCTCCTAAAGGCCTTGGAGTACCTGTCACATTCTCAGATGAAGACCTTGAGGGTGTCTGAACCCCCTATTGTGGCGCACTTGTCATCAACCTCCATATGGCTAACTTTAAAGTAGAGAGGATCCTGGTGGACAATGGCAGCTCCGTTAACATCCTCTTCCTCGTCGCTTTCAAAGGTCTCAAACTATTCCAGGACAGACTTAAGCCCGCCGGCTGCACACTCCATGGGTTCACGGGAGTGCCAGTGACTATTGAAGGGGTGATCACCCTTGACGTAACCGCTGGCAAAACTCCTACTACCCGAACGGAGCCGATGGACTTCATGGTCGCCGATGTCCCCGCTGCTTATAATGTGATTCTGGGCCGACCTGGCCTAACTGCCCTCGAAGCCGTCCCTTCTGCTTATTACCTCAAGATGAAGTTCCCCACCCGGGCAGGAGTAGGGAAAGTAAGAGGCAGTCAGGAAATGGCCCGCAAATGCTACATGACCTCTACTGAGGGTCCAGTCCTCTCCCTCGAAACTCTTGAAATCCCCCAAGATGGTATCCGACCAACGTTCGAGCCAGTAGATGAATTGGAGGAAGTGCTCTTCTCTGAGCAAGATCCGAGCCGCAAGTTCTTTATCAGCAAGACCCTCCCATCAGCCCTAAGCTCGGACATAGTTCAATGTATTAGAAAGAACCGCGACCTCTTTGGCTGGTCAGCCACCGACATGCCTGGAATTTTCGAAGAGCTTCTCGTCCACCATCTGAGTGTTGCACCGGGGTCCAGACCGGTTCAACAGAAGAGGCGCAAATTTGCTCCCGATTGCCAACAAGCTATAAAAGAAGAGGTGGACAAGCTCCTCAAGACTCGGTTCATACAGGAGGTCAATTATCCCGAATGGCTCTCAAATGTTGTGATGGTAAAGAAGGCCAACGGGAGTTGGAGAATATGTATCAACTTCACCGATCTGAATAAAGCATGTCCCAAAGATCCATTTCCTCTCCCAAGTATCGACACCCTGATCGACGCAACTTTGGGCCATGAACTCCTCAGCTTAATGGATGCCTTCTTCGGCTACAATCAGATTCGTATGTTTCCCCCGGATATCCCGAAGACCTCCTTTGTAACTGATCAGGGCCTCTACTGCTATAGGGTAATGACTTTTGGGTTGAAGAACGCAGGTGCCACTTATCAATGCCTCGTCAATGAGGTTTTTCAAGTACAGATCGGCCGAAATATGGAGGTATATGTTGACGACATGCTTGTGAAGAGAATCCATGGGGCCGATCATGTGGCCGATCTGCAAGAGGCGTTCGATGTACTCAAGAAGCATGATATGAAGCTCAATCCGAACAAGTGTGCGTTCGGAGTCTCGTCAGGGAAATTCCTAGGCTTTATGGTCAGCCAAAGAGGAATCGAAGCGAACCCCGAAAAAGATCAAGTCCATATTGGACATGGCTCCCCCAAAGAATGTTAAAGAGGTTCAGAAGCTAACAGGTCACCTTGCTGCCATAGGGCGCTTCCTTTCTAAGTCAGGGGAAAAGTTTCTTCCCTTCTTCAATGCTCTCAGGGGGGGCAAAAGGCTTCGAGTGGGGTCAGCAGCAACAAGACTCATTCGACCAGCTAAAGGCTTACCTAGTCAATCCTCCTCTCCTCAGCAAACCTGTTCCCGGGGAAGCCCTCTACCTCTACTTAGCCGCCTCCGAGCAGACCCTCAGAGCTGTCCTCGTAAGGGAAGAAGATAAGACTCAAAAGCCCATCTATTACGTGAGCAAGGTACTTCGGAATGCTGAGCTCCGCTACCCAAGGATAGAGAAGATGGCGTACGCCTTAGTCATGGCCGCAAGAAAGCTTCGCTAATATTTTCAGTCCCACTTGGTGGTCGTTCTTACCGACCAACTGTTGAAGCAAGTCCTTCACAAGACGGAGACTTTCGGTCGTCTCATGAAATGATCTATCGAGCTGAGCCAGCATGATATAACATACCAGCCTCAGACCGCGATCAAGGCTCAGGCCTTAGCTGAATTCATAGTTGAAAGCACCATTCCCGAGGTCAGTCAAGCGTCAAACGGACCTCCTATTTGGACAATATATGTTGATGGACCCTCTTGTACCGAAGGGAGTGGAGCCGGGGTTATTCTGGCAGGCCCAGATGACTTCGTCCTCCAATACTCCCTCCGCTTCAACTTCAAGGCCTCCAACAATGAAGCGGAATATGAAGCCCTTATAGCCGGTCTTGGGATGGCTCGCAAGGCAGGGGCACAACGCCTCCGCATATTTAGTGACTCCCAGCTAGTCGTGAATCAAGTCTTGGGCGAGTATGAAGCGCGAGATGACCGAATGGCTAAGTATCAAGCCAAGGTCCAAAATCTCATGGCTCTCTTCGAAGAGGCGCTTATTCGGCGAATCCCGAGGGAAGAAAATGCCCAAGCAGATGCTTTCTCCAAGTTAGACTCTTCCTCCCTCCAAGGTCTCGAGCAGACCGTCTTAATTGAAGTGCTCCTGAAGCCGAGCATAGAAGAAGAAACTCTCGACTCCATGGAGTCGCTGCCGGTCCAACTTCAAGATAATTGGATGAAACCCCGGTAGAATTCCTAAGGGATGGGCTCCTCCCCGAAGACCCTAAGGAAGCTCGCCGAGTCAGAACCAGAGCGGAGCGGTACACCATTGTAGAGGGGGTCTTGTACAAACGCTCCTTCACACAAATTGATGGCAGACCTTATCTGAGGTGCCTCTCCCCCGAACAAGCCACATACGCCTTGCAAGTACTTCACGAAGGCATAGGCAGAGCACATTCAGAGTCAGGCCCCTTGCCCGGAAGGTGTTGAATTATGGATATTTCTGGCCTACCCTCTTACAAGACGCCGAGCGACATGTTCGGCAATGTAGCTCTTGTCAAAAGCACTCCAACATCCATCGCCTCCCACAAGCTCGGCTCGCCACCCTATCAAGTCCTATCCCTTTCACAATGTGGGGGATGGATTTACTAAGACCGTTCCCGCCAGCTATCGGCCAACTCAAATTTTTAGTCATGGCGATCGACTACTTCTCAAAGTGGATAGAGGCTGAGCCCTTGGCCGCAATCACTGAGAACAAAGTACTCCAGTTCATTTGGAAGAACGTCATCTGCATGTTCGGCATCCCTCGAGTCCTCATAACCGACAATGGAACACAGTTTACAGGGGCCTCCTTCCGAGCTCTGTGTGAAGACCTCGCTATCCAACAACGCTTCTCCTCTGTCTCCTACCCTCAATCAAATGGCCAAGTGGAAAACGCCAATCGAAAGATCCTCTCTGGTATCAAGAAGAGGCTGGATAAGTCCGCTAAAGGTTTATGGGTTGATCAGCTCCCGAACGTACTGTGGAATTACTGCACTACCAAACGGACCCCCACAGGAGAGTTGTCGTTCAACCTCACCTACGGGGCCGAGGCTGTAATCCCCCTGGAAGTCGGTATACCCTCTCCTCGTCTTATTGCTTATGAAGAAGAGCAGAATGACAAAGAGCTTTGAGCAAATCTGGACTTGATCGATGAGCTCCGTGAAAGAGCTGCCATTCGTCAACAAAGCTATCGGAGAAGGATCGAGCTGGCCTATAATAAGAGAGTCCGTCCTACCACCTCAAAGAAGGGGACT
Organism: Hemerocallis citrina; assembly: GCA_017893485.1. Lineage (NCBI taxonomy): Eukaryota > Viridiplantae > Streptophyta > Magnoliopsida > Asparagales > Asphodelaceae > Hemerocallis > Hemerocallis citrina. The sequence continues at coordinate 112,271,652 of CM030361.1, read as the reverse complement.
TAGTCCTCAGAAAGTTAGCTATCTCCTTCCTTAGTCAGAATCGCAAGCTAGCTCCAAATTGGGAAGGACCCTACAAGATCACCAAAGTAGTTCGGCCAGGAGCCTACCGTCTAGAAGACCTTGAAGGTAGAGAGATTCCCAGGACTTGCAATGCCGACCATCTCTTGAAGTACCAAGAGAGCGCATGAACGCCTCTCCAAGTACCGTCAGATGTCGAACCGTTCCTTTCCCTTCACTTGTATTTTACTTTTGCTTTTTTATTTCTCCCATGTAATAACGGCTCGCAACTTAGAAGCAGCCGAGTATTAGTTTTCAATAAAGAACATTTTTCTTCATATCTTACTTGTGAATTGCTTGTATCTCTCTGTTTTTACCTTCTTTATACTCTAACGACGAGTTCGGAGTCCAACACTTGGCTCGACTCCGCTTCGTAGGTTCGCTCTAAAGCGAGCTAGAAGTGGTTCACCATTCGGAATTACTCCCACAACCGTTGAAACAAACTCTAACGACGAGTTCGGAGTCCAACACTTGGCTCGACTCCGCTTCGTAGGTTCGCTCTAAAGCGAGCTAGAAGTGGTTCGCCATTTGGAATTGCTCCCACAACCGTTGAAACAAACTCTAACTACGAGTTCGGAGTCCAACACTTGGCTCGACTCCGCTTCGTAGGTTCGCTCTAAAGCGAGCTAGAAGTGGTTCGCCATTCGAAATTGCTTCCATAACCGTTGAAACAAACTCTAACGACGAGTTCGGAGTCCAACACTTGGCTCGACTCCGCTTCGTAAGCTCGCTCTTACGTGAGCTACAAGCGGTTCGCCATTCGGAATTGCTCCCACAACCGTTGAAACAAACTCTAACGACGAGTTCGGAGTCCAACACTTGGCTCGACTCCGCTTCGCAAGCTCGCTCTTACACGAGCTAGAAGCAGTTCGCCATTCGGAATTGCTCCCACAACCGTTGAAACAAACTCTAACAATGAGTTCGGAGTCCAACTCTTGGCTCGACTCTGCTTCGCAAGCTCGCTTTTAAGCGAGCTAGAAGCGGTTTGCCATTCAGAATTGCTCCCACGATCGTTGAAATATACTCTTGTTTCGCCGCCAAGCATGAGATCCTTACAACTAAACTGTACATGGGAGAAGCTGATGCTAGGTCTACCACTCATATGCATCTCTTGATCCTGGCAGATTAGAAGGTCATTAATATGAGTTTGCTATATTCTTCGTGTTTCCTCAAGAGAAGTCGAAGGTCCCCGACAGCCCTAGTCCTTGAGCAAATACCGGACTATGAAATCACCTCTAAAAAACTCATATATTGCCGACCCATGAGCATCTAACCTCTGGTTCTTATGGTTCGTTTAAAGGTTGAAGTAATCCTCAATTAGGCGGCTCTCCACTGTGAGGAACTCGTCCTCACAGATTCAGGAGCCGAAAGGTCCGAAGCAGTGCCCAGCCCGCCAAACCTTGCTCTGGACTTCAGCACACATCGCCGAGCGCTCTTGGCACCGACGCCCAAACAAGCAAAAAACCTTGCTCTGGACTTCGGCACACATCGCCGAGCGTTCTTGGCAGCGATGCCCAAACAAGCAAAAAAACCTTGCTCTGGACTTCGGCACACATTGCCGAGCGCTCTTAGCACCGAGGACCGAACGATCGAAAGTTTATCTCCGGACCTCGGCACACTAAAGACATCCACGAGTAACACAACAATAAAAAGGGTTCAAAAATGCACAAGTTCAAGAAAGAAAAAGCATCATTTTGATTAAGTACGGGGAGACAATTACAAAGCGGCATCTTCTCTACAACTGAGCTACAAGACTTCCAAAAGCAAAAACTACAACGCCGACTCATTACACTTAGGCGAAATACAAAACTTTGAAAAACAAAAAATCTTCAGTGCTTCCTTGGCACGGGGATATTTCGCTTCAAAGACACCCGAGGGCGGCGATGCTGGACCCCGGAACTCATCCCTAAACCGGCGAATTGAGAAGTATCCTTAGCGCTGCTCCTGACTGTTGCCCCAGCAGACGCCCCACTCGATGAAATCGCCACAGCACTTTGGGCATCACCCGGACTTGGTCGACCTACGGGAGAACGTGTCGCGAGCTCATAAAATGAAATACCTCGCTCACCCTCCTCGCGAGTGCATGAAGTGCTCCTAACATTAATTGGCCCCGAGTGCGGCTTTAGGCGAGCCACTTCAACCTCCAACTCGACGATCCTCTGTTTCAGAGACTCGTCTCCGACGTCTACCTCGAAGCGAGGAGGCACGGCGGAGCTCAGAATGCTGGGGCGACTGGCGATAATCCGGCGAAGGTGAGTGACTTCGATGCCCCTATCCACTGTGGCTCTTTTCAACGCATCGACCTCCGCCGACAGCTCGTCACGTTCGGTCATCAGCCTGCCCACTGCCTTGGTCAGCTCCTCTTCCTCCGCCAGAAGTTCGGCCTCCACAATCTGCAAGTGGTGCACTTCGGCGAGCATATCATCCCTCTCCGCTGTCATTTTCGACAGGGAAAGCTGGAGACACTTCAACCTTAGCCCGTTGGTGAAGGCTGTCGACGAGCCATCCTCCTTGTCTACAGGGGGGATATCAGCGAGCCGACCTTCCAGTCGCCGAATCTCGATGTCCTGTTGGCTTAAGATCATCTGCAAGTGGTTCCGCTAGCTCTCCGCCCTATGCAACCCTAACTCGACCTTATAAAGGCGCTCCTGACACCTGGCCAGGCTCAACCTTTTCGACCCCAAGCTATCCTCGAAACCGAACTCCTCCTCGGAGCAAGTGGGTTCGGCAGAGAGGGTCGCCTCGGCATGCTGAAAAGATCAAGGCAAATAACGGAGCTCAGTAAATAGTCAAAAGTTTACTCCTCGTCCGACCCCTGAATAAAAGCTACAAGCACTAAAGCGGAAGTTCTTCGTCTAACACTTAACCAAATTTCAAAGGGGTGGGGGGTTATTCAAAAATGACGAGGAGTCGAGTTCAAAAATTTCTTTCATTTATTACAAAAAATGCGGTGGCTAGTCTGCAATTAGGCAATACAGGACACCACAACACAAAAAACAAAAAAAAAGATACAAGAAGAGGTGAAATCAAGGGTCGGCCTCTTTCCCAGGGCGTCGAGAGTGGATGGGGACAGCCCTCCCCCCCCCCCCCCGATGGGGGCTGGATCGCCAGCGGGGTTACTTCAGTGATCTGCACCTCACCGACAACCTCAACCTCGTGGTCGCCCTCGTCCTCGCCTTCTTCCTCCTCTCCTTCCGATCCAGGGTCGAAGCCCTCAACATGGCCCAGGAACAGCCTCCACCCCGAGCAGTCCACCTCTGGGTATCGCTCCGACACCTGAGAGATGGCTTGGGCATAGGCCTTGGCCATGTTTTGGGCAAGGAAGCCCTGCGCCTTCGCCATAGTGGCCTCTTCGGCCTCCTTCACCGCGGCGTCCTTGGTCCTCGCCGCCTCGGCCAGCTGTTTGGCCGACTCCTCCTTCTGCCGAAGGAGATCGGCCTCGAGCTTTGCGGCCTGGCCTTCGAGGTACTCGACCCTCGTCGACCTCCCCTCGAGCTCGACCCTCAGCTTGTCGAGCTCTATGCCGATTCGAGCCTTCTCGACCAGAGCCCGGTCGGTTTCCTGCTTCAGCTCCTTTTCCAACTCCGTCATCTTTTCCGAAAGATGACCGAAGTGGACGATGATCCATAAAAAAAAAGAAGGGAGGTGCCTAGAGTTAGAAAAATCGAAAGAGAAAATAACCAATGAAAGCAGAAATTCGACACTTACCAAAACCACCGAGCGCGCGATCTCAATGGCGTCGTCGCCCGCCATGCCGGCCTCCATGGCGGCTCGGTCCATTGGCGTCGCCAGGTGTTTAACCACCTGCATACTCGCCAAGGAGTCGCCGAGAAACCCATCATGCTTCCGAACCTTGCCAGTCCGGAACGTGGATCCTCTTGTGCTCCTCAGTCAGGAGCTCCTCGGCCATTGCCATCAGCGGAGGCGTCTCCATCCCGAGAGCTGCGGAGATCGGGAAGTCCTGTGCCTCATTCGATGCCGAGGCTACTCCTGCGACCGAGGTCGGGGTCACCATAACCGGAGTTTCAACCACCTCGACTTCGCTAGCGCCCCTCGGAGCCGTCGTGGGCGGCAGCTTGGTGGAAACCCTCTTGCGCTTCTTCAGTGCCTTACTTCCGAGGGCAGCCCTCTGCGCCATCACCGCATCGAAATCCATTGCCTCTGCATCAAAAAAGAAGCCGGTTAAAGGCACAAGTTAGAATATACAAGATTAAAAATAATAATAATAAATAAATAAATAAATAAGTAAATAAAATGAGAGCATAGAAAGAGCCGCGTACTGGGGTCTACGCGGCTGAGCCCTCCCCTGAAGAGAATGTCCTCGGTAAGCTCCCTCCAATCGTACTTTGGCCTGTCGAGAAGAGTCTGCACTGCCTCCTCTTCTTGAGGATGAAGCACCGGCGACTCCTTCACTCGCCTCGACACCTCCTCTACGAAACTGGTGGGTATGGGCCACACCTCAACGCCCTGCACTATCAAGTATTTATCTCGCCAGTGCTTGATGGAGTCGGGGCAGACAACGAGCCGACCTCCGTGCCTCGGAGCTAGGTAGTACCGGAACTCCGACCGGTTCTACTGATGAAACCAGTAGATAGTCCGGAGTACCCTCAGCTCCGGCTCGATCCCAGCCGCTTGGCAGTGGAGTACGAACCCATTGATAACTCTCCATGCGTTCGGCATCAGTTGAATGGGGCTGACCCCAAACCACCTCAGCACTTGGACCGCGAACGGGTGGAGAGGTAGCCGAGCCCCTGCGATGAAGGCGTCAACCGGCTAGAAACACATGTTTACCAGCATCGGCGAGTTTGCTCTAACCCTGGGTCCCGGCAGAATAAGCTCGTACTCCTCCGGAATTTGGAAGCATCCCCGGATCACTACCAAGTCCTCCTGGCTGAGAATAGAGACCGTCTCATCGACCTCGGAGGTCTCTCTTGCCTCATTTTCCTCGAAGGCTCTTCCCCTCCCATGAATGATGCGCTCGGCATGCTCCTCAGGAAGCTCTTGAACCCGCTGAAGCCCTGTTAGTTGTCCTGGATACCTGCCGAACGGCCCCATACACTTCGGATCTTCCACTATACTGTCTCGACCGAATACCTTCTTCCCTTTATCTTGGTGACACGGAGAAGGGACTTCGGCGGCAGAAGGGGAGGGCTCGGATATAGGAGAAAGAGACATATTTATACTTAAAAAATGACTCAGTATAAATTACCTTTGAGTTGATGGGAACGGTCGGAATATTCACCGAAAAGAAATCGACGATCACCGTGAGCTCTCGCTAGTAGGAATTACCGCCTGAGTAAAAATTTGGAGAAGTGAGAAATGAGAGGGTGTAAAGTTTTATAGAGCTGGGCACGCGAAACGAGGTTAATGGGCCCACGGAGCCAGCCCATTTACACAAGGCGACAAAGCGACCTGAACCATCATATTATTTACCACGCCTAGCTGCAGCCATCGCATTAAATGACTGTCACATCTATCAAAGTCGTCAGAAGATCAGCAGCCGTCGCATTAAATGACTGTCACATCTGTCAGAGTCGTCAGAAGATCAACAGCCATTGCATTAAATGGCTGTTACATCCATCAGAAGTTCAGCAGCAGCCAACCCAGCCTGACTTTTCCTATGCTGCCAAAAATCGCACCCCAAGACCTCGGCACATGCTGCCGAACGTTCTTGCCACCGACCATGTTACATGGAAAAGAGAACTTCGGCACATGCTGCCGAGCGTTCTTGCCACTGACCATGTTACATGGTAAAATTGGACCTCGGCACATGCTACCGAACGTTCTTGCCACCGACCATGTTACATGGAAAAGTGGACCTCGGCACATGCTGCCGAGCGTTCTTGCCACCGACCATGTTACATGGTAAAATTGGACCTCGGAACATTCTGCCGAACGCTCTTGCCACCGACCATGTTACATGGAAAAGTGGACCTCGACACATGCTGCTGAGCGTTCTTGCCACCGACCATGTTGAATGGAAAAATTAGACTTCGGCACATGCTGCCTAACGTTCTTGTCACCGACCATGTTCATGGTAAAATTGGACCTCGGACACATGCTGCTGAACGTTCTTGCCACCGACCATGTTACATGGAAAAGTGGACCTCGGCACATGCTGCCGAGCGTTCTTACCACCGACCATGTTGCATGGAAAAATTAGACCTTGGCACATGCTGCCGAACATTCTTATCACCGACCATGTTCATGGTAAAATTGGACCTCGGCACATGCTGCCTAGTGTTCTTGCCACCGACCATGTTACATGGAAAAGTGGACCTCGGCACATGCTGCCGAGCGTTCTTGCCACCGACCATGTTGCATGGAAAAATTGGACCTCGACACATGCTGCCGAATGTTCTTGTCACCGACCATGTTCATGGTAAAATTGGATCTCGGCCCATGCTGCCGAGCGTTCTTGCCAACGACCATGTTACATGGAAAAGTGGACCTCGGCACATGCTGCCGAACGCTCTCGGCACCGACCCTCTTACGGGGAGGAAACCTCCCCTAACACGAATATAGCCTGGCCGAGGTATCTGTGCGCTTCGGCGGAAGGTGCCGAACCCCCAGGGACCTCGGCCTCCTTCGTAGCGAGTGTTCGGAGGGGGTCGGCGACGAGGCCGAAGCACCCAGACCATGAAACGACGAAAATAACACCAAATCACCACTTCGCAAAGTTAGGAAAAATCATCAGAAGTCAAAAAGAGCTCAAGAACGATCTAGAGCGCACTTCTAACGTGAAAATTACCATGATACCCCATATAAAGACTCGACACCCCTCGTGTGGGCTTTGATACAACTCCGTAAGCCATTAAAACAGTGAAACTACTCCTCAAAGGCTGATCAAACTCAGTCTTCGGGAGTGGGGGGCTCGTGATATGGCTAAAAATGGGATTAAATCGGAACCGTCCAAACTTGGCGCGATTCTCAAAGCCTGGGGACAAAATGGTAATTTTACCTACAAACAGGTCTGAAGTGGGTACTGGGTCTTCTCTCCAAAAGCCCAGTAACCCGTAAAAGGATCCATCTTAACTGGGTGCGAGTTTCAACCCGCAGCAAATCTGGTCCAGCAGGATAGAATTAGGGTTTCTGATTAATCCTAATCAACGGCCCTGATTCATGTCTATCATTTCACTGGAAATTAGGGATTACATTCCTAATCTAATCCTAGGGATTACGTTCCTAATCTGATCCCAAAGGCGGCTATAAATACCCCCCATCCACCACCACTAAGAGGTAATCAATCTTTTGCTGGTTTGCGCTCTCTCATAATCTTTTCTGGTTATTGACTTCAGCGTCGGAGGGTGGGTCGCCGGGATCAACCCTGGTGTCTCGCATTTTTTGCAGGTGAACGGCAGGAGTCAACGGCCAAGCTCCGGCGGAACAGGTTTCAGGTTTGCTATTTAAAGTTTTCCAAGAATCCACAAATACTGTCTGTTTTCCTCCACACCAGATTTAGCGGTAACAATGAGATAGAGAGTTCGAATTGAATTAGGGGGTGATTGTAATTTAAATTTGCAAATTAAACTTTCAGTTGTTTAACCATGAGAACAATTGACATTTGTCCTCATTCTCCACCACAAACCCACTTCACTTGTTTTATAAAACCCCCCCTCTTCCCAAATTGGCCGGCCTCCCATTCCATAGGGTTAGAAACCCCTCTTTCAATTGGTGTTTTCCCATTCTCATCTCATCTCATTTCTTTCTCTCCTTCTACTTCCACTTGTTTCAAATTTTGAAAAGAAAGAAAAAGAAAGAGAGAATCAAAAGAAAAGAGAGAGTATTCATGGGTGCTTTTCATGGTGGATTTCATGAGGAGGAGCAAGAACATGCAAGGAGAAGGAAGGGCAAGTTCTTCGTACAAATTCTAAGGTGGGGATTTCTCGCTCTTGTATTGTTTTAGCTATTATGGTTGTTATTTTTCTTGTATGTTGTTTTATTTAGTTGATTTCATGTATATATAGACTAGAAGAAAAATCATGCAAAGTTTCAAGTAGTAGAACACTAGAAGAAACGATAAAGATTTGGTTTTTAAGGTTGTAGAGTTGATTTTATTTAACTAGGTTAAAAGTAGAATTTTGATCCGAAATTTATTTTTGTGGTTCTTATATGTGTTAGTAGCATGCTATAATTTTTAAAGATTTTTCGGAGTTAATTTGATAGGTGAAACGACCGTTTCCCCCAAAACAGCGAGCTTTAGGTCAAAACAGTGAGCTCACTGTTTTGGGGTTAGCATCGCAGTAGCTTCGTGGGGCTAGAAATTGGGTTTCCTTGCAGAATTTGAGGTTTGGGCCAAATAGGAAGTTGTAGTAGACATCTTCTCCTTTCGAATTGACCTTTCGGATTAAAATCTGATAAGAGACGCAAAAGTTATGACCGTTACAAAACAGCAACTAGCTGTTTGGCTGAACGTTGCTGTTTTGGTTACTTGATACTGTTGAGTATTTTACTGGTTGAATCTGAGGTTCGGACCAACTAGGGAATTGTATTAGAGACTCTCCCCTTTCCGAATTGACCTCTTGGGTCAAATTCTAATAAGCAGAGTAAGAATTATGGTCTTGGCAAAATACAGAAAATAGCTATCTGACTGAATGCTTACTTTCACTTCTTTGTCATTTTTGAGGGTTTTACTTGATGAATCTGATGTTCGGGGCAACTAGAGAGTTGTAGTAGACATCTTCCCCTTTCCTAATTAGCCTCTCGGGCTAGATTTTGATAAACGGAATAGGAGTTATGGTATTTGGAAGATGCAGCAGCCAGCTTTGAGCTGAGTGTGCTTGCTGTTTGACTTCTTTGGTGTTTTAGAGTGTCTTACCTGTAGAATCTGAGATTCGGGCCAACTAGAGAGTTGTAGTAGACACCTTCCCCTTTCCGAATTGGCCACTTGGGATAGATTTCAATAAGCAGAATAGGAGTTATGGTATTTGAAAGGTGCAGTAGCCAGCTTTGAGCTGAGTGTGCTTGCTGTTTGACTTCTTTGATATTTTAGAGTGTCTTACCTGTAGAATCTGAGGTTCGAACCAACTAGGAAGTTGTAGTAGAGACTCTCCCCTTTCCGAATTGACCAATCGGGTTAAATTCCGATAAGCGGAGTAGGAGTTATGGTATTTGGAAGGTGCAACAGCCAGCGTTGAGCTGAGTGTGCTTACTGTTTGACTTCTTTAGTGTTTTAGAGTGTCTTACCTGTAGAATCTGAGGTTCGAGCCAACTAGAGATTTGTAACATACATCTTCCCCTTTCCAAATTGGCCTCTCGGGCTAGATTCCGATAAGCAGAATAGGAGTTATGGTATTTGGAAGGTGCAGCAGCCAGCTTTAAGCTGAGTGTGCTTGCTGTTTGACTTCTTTGGTGTTTTAGAGTGTCTTACCTATAGAATCTGAGGTTCAGGCCAACTAGGGAGTTGTGGTAGAGACTCCCCCCTTTCCGAATTGACCTCTCGGATTAAATTCCGACAAGCAGAGTAGAAGTTATGGGCTTTGAAAGTTTTTAGCTTGGCTGTGTATTTGGTGAGTTGGAATTGTATCTGTCTTGATTCCTTATAGTTTTTAAGTGTCTTACTCGCTGAATCTGAGGAGCCGACCAACTAGAGAGTTGTAGTTGATGTTCTCACCTTTCCGAATTGCCATCTTGGATTAAATTCCGATAATTGGAACAAAAGTTATAGGCTTTCAAAGTTTCAGTTTTTCTTTGTTAAATCTGCCGTTTTCTTACCATTTGCGTGTGTTCGACGGGTAGGAATTTGGAATTCCTTCTGGAATCTGAGAAAGTGGTCAACTAGGAAGTTTTAGTAGATGTTCCCACCTTTTCAAAATTTCAATTTCGTTAGATTTCGATAAGTAGAACAAAAGTTACAAGCTACAGAAGTTTCATCTTTTTATTGAAAATCTGTAGTTTGGTAATTGTTTGCGTATGTTCGAGATCAGGAATTCGGAATTCCATCTGGAATCTGAGAAAGTGGTCAAGTAGGGAGTTTTAGTAGATGTTCCCACCTTTTTAAATTGCCCAGTTACGTTAGATTCCGACGAGTAGAGCAAAAGTTACCCGCTTGCAAAGTTTCAACTTTTTGTTGAAAATCTGCAGTTTGGGTAAACTGTTTGCGTGTGTTCGATGGACCAGATTTTGGATTCCTTACAGAATCTGAAATAGTGTTCCACTAGAAAGTTGTGGTAGATATTCTTACCTTTCTAAAAAGTATATTTCTGTTAAAATCTGATAAATGTAGCACTGGTTGCTTCTAGGCTGTTGGAAGGCTTTTATGTCGCTTTTGAGCTTCTCATTGGTAGAATGCCTATTTTAGATTGTTTGTAGATTTTTCTGTTGCTTCTAATTATAGAAAATCAAGTTTTTCTAGAAGCACGTTTAGTTTCTTCTAGGTTGATTACCTATATAGTTGTTTTTATGTGTGGTTTTGCTCATACGCGGCTCGACTGGCCCGTATGTAGCTGTTGTCTCATACGTAGCTTATTTGGCTCATATGTATGTTGTTGTCTCATATGCGGCTCTCCTGACCCGTATGTAGCTGTTGGTCTCATACGTGGCTTATTTGGCTCGTATGTATGTTGTTGTCTCATACGCAGCTCGCCTGGTTCGTATGTAGTTGTTGGTTCCATACGTAGTTGTTTAGCTCGTATGTGTTTTTGGTTACTCGTATGTAGCTTCTTAGCTAATACGCAGTTTGTTGTGCTCAGCTAGGGTGATATCATTGCCCCAGGGCTATCGACCATCAAGACGTGTGTTTACCTTACTCCTAAGGGACTGTGGACGAGTCACTCCTTGTGTACCGTCGATCTTAACCGATATTGGTTAATCGCGGACCAGAGTATGACGAAATCCAAGTTCAGGATATTAGCATACGAATACATTCGTATTGGCGATGTCTTGGATCGATAGGCCATGAACCAGATCCTTAGAGATTCTGGTAAGTCTAGGTTGAGCAACCTAGTAGAGTTATCTTGCGAAGTCTAACTTAAGATCTAGCATGTTGTGTTTATACTGTTGTCATCCCTGGGGTTGTTCAGGGTTAATGACAACGTTAGGGTAGTAACTTATGGCTATTACTACTTAACCATTACTTATTATCATTATTCGCCGAAGGAAAAGAGTTGGTGTTAAGGGTGATTCCTTATGATCCGACCTATCCTATAGGCCGGCACTAAGTGGTGTTATTGGGTTGTACCTTCCCATCAAAGGGATACGTACGGTGCCTTCTCACGAGTTGGGAGCATGGTTTGCGTATCTCGTACTGTTAATTCCTGAAATACCGTGACTTATGGGTGCCACAGGGTACGCTTCGTGCTATCCTGTGCTTGCGAGACCCTATGTTCGTTTGGTTTTTGAATGAGGACCGGTACGCCGGACAATAGTGGCAAACGTGATCACCACTATAGTGACTGCAGTAACGGAACTAGACCGTACCTGCAAACCTTATTTTTTAGTGAGGTCTGGTACGCCGAGTAGTAGTGGCAAACAGAGACACCATATGTGTACTACATTGGAGGGGACTTGACCCCTTCTGCAACCTCACCAGTCACGTTGTATTGTCAAGAACAGGATGGTGTACAAAGTAGAATTCATAATGCGGGTTCAAATCCCTATATATGAAGAAACGACTTGATATGGGGCGTATGTAGTATGGACTGCATACTATCGCAGAGTCTTGCATGCATTAGAATAAGAGCATCCTTGTATTAGTAATCTTACATTAGAGTCTAAGTCATAACTTACACTGAAACATCAAATATATATACACGTTCCTCTTTTCATCAATCTGTTTGCTATAGTTGAGATTTGCTGCTAGTTATCAGCCTTAAAGCGTCAGTATATGTACTGACGTCCCCACTTCAATAGGTATTGGATTGCAGAAGTACAGGTATTGGATAGCAGAAGTACAGGTACTGGGTTACAGAAGTACAGGTACATGATTCAGGAGGACTCGAGGCTAAAGAAGCAAGGAGTCGATTTCATTTTAAGTTTCTACTGTAATATATGTTGTAAACTCATTTGTAAAAATTATTTTAATTTATTCATTGTTGTAATTTGTTTATTATTGGGGAAGCATCCAAGTGAAATACCAAGTGTTGTTCTTTATTCATTGTACTCTGAGGTAATTTGTTGAAAGTTGTAACACTTGGGATTGTAAAGGTATTATTGAAATACTGTTGTAATTTATTGCAAATTTGTAATATTCGGACTTGTAATACATTTGTGTTGAATAAAAATTTTAAAATTTTCCTGTTTTTCTATATATTGTGGCTAATTGAAGAAAAGATTCTGGCTTTTGTCACAGTTTCCCAGTATGTGGAAATCGGGGCGTTACACAGTCAGTATTGTCAGTCAGTTTTTTTCTTCAACTACATCAGTTCACTACAGTGCTCTTCTTCGGATCCTCAAATATCTTCGGGGCACTATCACTCGCTCATTATTCATGTCTTCTACATCTAAATTGGAGATTAATGCATATTCTGATTCAGATTGGGCGGGTGATTCTACTACCAGATGGTATACCATAGGTTTCTATCTATTTCTTAGTGATTCGTTGATCTAATGGAGAAACAAGAAACATGTAGTTTTTGCATGTTCTTCTACAGAAGCTGAGTACAGAGAAATGATAGATACTACTAGAGAAATTATTCATGTTTGTTGGTTGCTATCAGATATGTGTGTTGCACTTACAGGAGCTACTACTTTCCATTGTGATAACTGGAGTGCATTGCACATTGCAAGCAACCCGGTCTTTCTTGAGCGAACAAAGCACATAGAGATTGATTGTCACTATGTTCGTGAGTATTTTGAAGCAGAGACCATTTCACTTTATTTCATTACCTCTTCATATCAGATATCAGACTTCTTCACCAAATCTCACACTGTTCAGAAATTTTGATACTTGGTGAACAAATCATAATGTTCGACCCACCGTGAGTTTGAGAGGGGGCGTTAGATATTATGTATATATTTAGTCCCATATCGGATTATGTATTAGTTTAGTATTTGGTTCCTTCCTATATATAAGAGACATTGTACTCAATTATAACCAATCCAATAACATTTTCTCAATCTCCCTATTAACCTTAACATGAAGATGTAAAAGGTGAATTGACTCGTGCTATACATAAAATTGTGCACTAATCTCGTGTTATACAATTCAATTATCATGAACTATAATTTAATTTAAATTCAACTATTTTATTTTCTCTTTATTCTAACTATTTTACCTATTATGTAAGAATGAGATGATATTTTTTTAAAAATAACAAATGAATAGAAAATTCAAAAATCTAAATATAACTATTTATATCTCTTAGTGTAACTATTTATATCCCTTAGTTTTTACTTTTTTTGTAAAAACTTTAGATATAACTATTTTTATCTCGTAATTATATAATGCATATTACATGAGAAGATATTTTTAAAATGTCATGTAACAAGAAAAATAAAAAAAAATTTAAACTAATAACTCTAATTTAACTATTTTAACTCTAACTATAAACATGACTGGATCCCACCACGTATCATTCTCTTGTTGAAATTTTCTGCTACATGTCATGTTCTTACTTAAAATATTCTCACACATGACGTCCTCCAGCTGAAAAACCTCCATTATTAATAAACTAGCATGAAGCTCGTGTGATGCACGAAAGGTAGCGTCAATCTCTATTGTTGGGCATTAATAAATTTTTTCTTCTTCTAAAATGTAAATGGTGAATTAACCGTGTTATACACAAGATTATGCACTAATCTCATGCTACACACGAATTGTCATGATTCATACTTAATTTGGGTATAACTATTTTTTTCCTCTTAATTTTAGTTATTTTATCTATTATGTATGATGTGAGGTGATATTTCTGAAATGACAAATGAATTGAAATTCAAAAATTCTAATTATAACTATTGGCCCAATACTCTGAGTTTGTTTTGTTAATATCTAATTAATGAAACATGGTGGCCATATTCCACCTTCTTCCTAAAAAAGAAATATTTTTATATCTTATTCTAACTATTTTTCTAAAACTTTATATCTAGCTATCTTTATTTCTTAATTGCTTATGCATACTTCATTAGATAAGATATTCTTAAAAAGAAACTCATGATAAATTCAAAATTATAAAACGAAATCTAATTACTCTTAATTTAAATGTTTTAAATCTATCTATACATACAGTTTGACCCCACCACATGTTAGTATTTGAGTAAAAAAAATTCTGCCACATGTTGTATCTCGGCTGGAATATTTTGCCACGTGTTGTTTCCGACCTAAAGAACTTTGCCACGTGTCATTTTTGGGCTGAAAACACTTCATTACAAATAAATAACTAATAGATTAAGCATGACAATTATCTTGAGTTTCAGTTTGTTTAAATATACACCTGCATTGCATATAAGAGCATCCACAGTCGTTTGCTTGTTTGCTATTTTTTTTTTCATTTTTTTATTGTAGCGCACACAATCGTAAGCTATTTTGCCATTATTTGGCAATTCGGCTACAGTAGAAAGGGGAAATAGCATTCGAAATAGCAAAATGCATATTATAGCTGACGAAATAGCAAAATGCATGTTTCTTCTAGATTATTTAATTATATTTTTAATTAATCGGACGAAACATGATGTTTTGTCCGAAGTAAATGAAAATTAAAAAACAAATAAATAAACCGGTTAAATGAATTTAAGGCTTGCAATGAACATGATGTTTCGCCCCAATCCATTTTTTTAAAAAATGGAAATTAATTTTTAAAATTAATTTTGTAAATTTTTAAATTGTTTTTGAAATTGTTAAATTGTTTTTGCAAATTTTAAAATTCTTTTTGCAAATTTTAAAATTGTTTTTACAAATTTTTAAATTGTTTTTGCAAATATTTTTTACAAACTATTTTTTAAAATTGTTTTTGCAAAAATTTTTTTGCAAAAAAGCTTCCTTAAAATCCAGACGAAACATCTTTCGTCTGATTATTTTTAAATTTTTTTCCTTCTTTCGGATGTTTCCCGTATTTTTTATTAATATTTTCTAAGTTTCGGCCTGTATAAATTATTTTTTAATGACAGATGAAACATGATGTTTCGTCTGTTTCTTTTTTAACGACTTTATGCATTTTTTTGTCATTCGACGTGCAGCGTTTCGTCAAAATAGATCACCAAAATATGCATTTTGCCATTTTTTACATCGAACGACTGTGGATGCTCTAAGATGCATATAAGAGTAGATAGACACATCCATCTTCTTTTATAATACTAGTAATTTACACGTGCGATGCACATTTTAATAAATATAGATTTTTTAAAAGTAAAAATTTAAATGTAGTCTGGGTTTGAACCTAAGACCTTCTTTATAATAGTTATGCACGTGTGTTGCACACATTGATAGATTTATAAATGACACTAAGGGGTTCTCCCATTATAGTATTATTAGAGATTTACACGTGCGATGTCCGTCTTAATAAATATAGTTTGAGAAATGTTCCATTGTGCACTAGGCCTCCATATGCACCCCCGTGCACTTGGCCTTCCTGCCTTCGTATCGACGATCCGAACCGTTCACATTGATCTACACATCCGAACCGTTCACATTGATCTACACATCTAAATTAGTCTAAATATGTAAAATCAAATTATTTGAAATTTATTTGTCCATCCATCATGTGACTATAAAAAATAACGATTTTCAGCCATACAATTTTGTAACACTTCAATGAATGAGCAAATGAATTTCAAATGATTTGATTTTACATATCTAGACTAATTTAGATGTGTAGATCAATATGAACGGTTCGGATCGTCGATACGAAGGTGGGAATGCCGAATGCACACGAGTGCACATGGATGCCTAGTGCACAACGGAACATTACTCAATATAGTTTTTTAAAGTAAAAATTCAGAAGGATTATGGTTTTGAACCTAAGACCTTCTTTATAATAGTTATGCACGTGCATTGCACGCGTTGATAGATTGACAAATGACACTAAGGTCTTCTCCCATTATAATATTATTATTACGTGCGATGCACATTTTGATAAGAGTTAGAGGATTTTCACATGCGATATATGTGTTAAGAAATAGTTTTGGAGTTGGACGTGCGTTGCACGTAATTGAAAAAATATTTTGAAGAAAAAGCTATAATTTATACTGCACGTTTTAATAAGTAGAATTTGAGTTGTACGTGCAACATATATGTATGTTTCGTGTTAAAAACATATTATAAAATTGTTTTGCACGTGCGTTACACGTTTTAAATATATGGTTTTTTTTTGTTTTGTTGTAATTAATGGGAGAGTTGAAGTTGCACGTGCAACGCACGGGATTATATGTTGACAAATGACAACCCCAACTCTCCCATTATTATATTAGAGATTAGAGTGACAAATGACAACCCCAACTCTCCCATTATTATATTAGAGATTAGAGATTAGAGATTAGAGATAGATAGATAGATAAATCTTGTTTTTGAAAGGTTTACTTTGTTGATGGTGTCTCCAGCTCTGTTGTATTACATTCGTGTCGGCTTTTTTTATTAAAGGAAAATGTGAAGTATGGCCACCCTGTTTCATTAATAAGGTGTTAATAAAACAAACTCAGAGTACTGAGCCAAGTACACAGGCCTACAATACATGAAAGAAAACATAAATCCTCCCCTAGCATGGGGGGTGGGACAAAAGGAAGATACATACATGCATCCATAAAATTACAGCAAAGCATCTAACTCCCCCCAATAAAAGTACAACAAACCAACTAATTCCCCCCAACAAAACTTGGGGTGGTAGGGATCTATCAGCAGTATAGCCTCGTCACTCAGTCGATCGTCGGTCTGAACTCAACTTCCTCGTCGTCGTACTCCTCTACCTGGAAAACACTGGCAATTCTCCCACGAGGACCTGTTGCAGCGGCTTTAACTCAAAAGGAAATAAAATGCATAATGTGAGTCAAGTTACCCGAAATACTATTACTAGTCCCATGAAAGTAACAATTATTCCTATCTAGCCAAAAGATCCAAATCGTAGCAGCGATAGAAATAAGCCAGGCCTCTCTCATAGATCGTCTCTCAGTAGCGAACTTAGCACCGACCCATAGATCCTCATACATACTAGGGTACTCGTAAGTATCCAGGGTGCTAAGTACCTCAGCGAGGACCGCTTTCCTCCTGGGACACTCCAGGAATAGATGGTCCCTAGTCTCAAGAGCATCATTGCAGAACCCACAGATAGAAGCAATGCTCGGTTGAAGATTAGTCAGGTTCTCTCTAGTCATGATGGCATCGTTCAGAACCAGCCATAGGAAGATTCTTATTTTCAGCGGGGTTTTCGCATTCCAGATAATACCCGACCATTTTGGGCGACATCCCCTAAAATGAATACGGTTATAGAGGGAGCAAATAGTTAAGGTTCCATTCTTTTTGAAGCCCCACGATTTCCTATCAGGACCGTGAGAACATTTAATCCCCGACCTGGCGATATGGGTCTGAGGCTCCATGAACCTGAGCTGAGCGCCCGAGTCCAGAGTCTATTTAAAAGCCGGTTTCCAAGAGTTTCTTTTCCAGGTTGCGTCCACCTTGCAGTGCAGATGCGACATGCGAACATACAAATCGGGAAACTGATCTCTAAGAGTGTGATCACCACACCACTTATCCCACCAGAATCTGGTGAGTCTTCCATTTCTAATAGAAGACATCACACAGCTATTGAAAGGTTCATATGCTTTAGCAATTCCTCTCCAGAGCTAGGAAACGTATGGGCCCACCCTGAAGCCCAGATTCCTCATTCCATTCCCATGCAAGTACGTCTGAATAAAATCCTGCCACCCCTCTCTGTTAGGGTGGAAAACTTTCCACCACCACTTATCCAGTAGCGTGAGAATCATATCTCGAAGGTCAATAATACCTAGACATCTGTGCATCTTCTTCATGCACACTTTTTCCCATCTAATGAGGTGATAGCCGCCTCTATCAGGATTTGCACCTTCCATAAAAATCGCTTTCAGATGTAATCAATTCTCTGAATAACCCATCGTGGAATTTCAAAGAAGGACATGTAATAGGTTGATAGGTTCAAGAGGACTGCATTGATAAGCGTGACTCCCCCTCCCCCCCCCCCCCCCCCCCCCGGGACAAAGCTTTACCTTTCCAACTAGCGATCAATGATGGGTAACCAATCAGCCTTCTTGAGCTTTCCCTGTCTCAGCGGGAGCCCCAGGTATTTAATGGGGAAACTCTCAATGGAACAGTTTAGAATCATGGCATGTTCTTGTGCCTCCTCAGTGGTTAGGGCAATGAGGATAAGAGCACTTTTGTGGAAGTTAACCCTGAGGCCGGACCAAGCTTCAAAACTATAGATAATTCCTTTGAAAGCGGCTTGTTTTCCCGAGGTTGCCATTTCCAAACAGAATGGTATCGTCTGCATTTTGAAGGATTGAGCAGCCTTGGTGACTACCTCCACAGGCCACCGGTGAGATCCAGCCTGCCCGTCTGCATTTAACCATCGTAGACCGCAAAACATTTACCACAATGGTGAATAGAAAAGGGGAGAGGGGATCTCCTTGTCTAAGGCACCGTTTGCACGAAAATGATTTGACCCGAAACCCTATTCACCATGATGGCAGTCCTGCTGGTGGTGAGACACGTGTGGATCCATCTGACCCACCTATCCCGAATCCACTACCAGCCAGCACTTCCAGGAGACCTTCCCATTCAATAAAGTCATATGCCTTCTCAAAGTCTAGCTTCAGGAGGTAGATTTTAGCATTCGACCTAAGGCAATGATGGATGGTTTCTTCGGTCGTTGCTATACAATCCTGGATACACCGCCCTTTAATGAATCCAGTTTGCTCGCAACTAATGAGTCTATCCATCACCTTTTCCAGTTTGTTAGCGAGTGTCTTGGTGATAATCTTGATCGAGCAGTTAAGAAATAATAGGCCAAAAATCTCCCCCCGCTTGGAATCTTCTTTCTTTTGGGATCAATACTACCTCAGCATAATTAAATCTACCTAACTTAAGCTTATGGTCAAATAACTCGGCGAACAAGCCTACCAAGTCACCTTTGATTTCTTCCCAAAACACATGGTAAAAGATGATTGGGAAACCATCCGGACCTGGGGCTTTCTCCTTTCCAAGTTGCTTTACTGCCTCCCAGATTTTCCCTTCCATGAAGGGAGCTTCTAGGGATCGTAGATCTGGGACTAGGTCATCAGTGGGCTCATGCCAGAAGTCATGAGCAAGAGGGACTCTCAACTCCGCATTCCGACCAAACAAATTCTTGAAGTGGGACTGGAATGCCACTCTGATATCATCTTCTCCTTGTAACATTCCAGAGTCAGTATGGATCGAAAGAATGAGGTTAGATCTACGTCGGGCACTGGCAACACGATGGAAGAAGGCGGTATTCACATCTCCCTCCTTGAGCCTCGAAATTCTGGACCATTGTTGCCATTTGATTTCCTCCAGTCTATACAGCTGAGCGATGTCCTCTCTGATTCGAAGTAACCTAATCCTCTCCTCTTGCAGTGGATCTCTAGTTTCTTCAACCTTTTCGAGCACCTCAATACCCCTCATAAGGAAATCTTTTGCTCTCCAAATCAGCGCAAATCTGGTCTGGTTCCATTTCCTGAGCTTGGATCTCAATCTTCGTATTTTTTCACACCAGATTGTTGCCGCTTCTGTCCCTCTAGTAGGGCGGGTCCAGCTTTCGTTAACCATGTGATGGAAACATTGGATTTCCAACCATGCTTTCTCAAACCTAAACTTGGGAGATCTCCTGGGTTGCACTTCACTGGAGGAAAGGATAAAAGGAACATGATCTGATGTGGGTTTAGGAAGAGATTTATCCCAGGAGAGAGGAAACTTGGTCTCCCAATTAGATGAGACCAAAATCCTATCTAGTTTAGCCAAAATTGGTGTTGATTGCATGTTAGACCAAGTGTATAGTCTATCCGTAATGGGAATGTCGACTAGTTCGAGATCCGCAATAACTAGATTAAATGCTTTCCTCTCAGCGTCACTGGAGCCTCTTCCTCTGTGCTCGGAGGCGAACTTGGTATTGTTAAAATCTCCCCCTACCACCCAGAGGTGCGGCCAGCAAGCGTGAATTGCTCGTAACTCAGTCCAGAAGGCCATCCTGGCGGGGGCAGAGTCCGGTCCATACACCACCGTGATTGTGTGGGTCTACAAATCGGCTGGAGCAGGACTAATAACGAGAATTGCCCACGGAACACATCTAGGAAGTTAAAAATCTGTAAGTTAAAACCAATGGCTATACCCCCAGAGGCACCCATAGAAGGGCATATTTTCCACTCAGAGATTCGATTCCCCCCTAGTCTACTAAGCCTAGAGGTATGAGTCAATTTGGTCTCTTGCAGACCCATGATGTTGACTTTAGATTTGGCAATAAAATCCCTAACCATTTCCTGCTTACCCTGCCTACCCAGGCCTCTAACATTCCAGAAAAGTGTATCCATTAATTACACCCAAGTTCGGAACCATGACTCGTTTTGGAGACCGAGTTTGAAATAAGTCTAACTCTATTACACTCCCATCCCCTAATCTTATTTAGGATAAAGGCATTTCGTTCATTATCGCTCACTGCTAGACCACAGGTTTTGACTAGACTAAAAATCTCAGAATCAGATATGAAATTAAAAATAGATGCTAGAAAGGAACGTGTACCTCCCTCGCTGGTCTTAGAGGATTTAGCGGCTACAGCAATCTCAAGGTAATTGTCCAAGGACTCATCAATAGCCCTCTTAGTAACTTTTTGTACTCTAAAGCCTTTGTTGCTATGAGAAAAGACAGGGGCCATCTGTTGCGAAGTAGGGAAAGTGGAGGGGACATAGTCTAGGGAAATATCCAAGGAATTATCTGCATTCTCTTCTGAATTCATAGAGTCATCTTCAGAGTAGACGTAATCATCTTCAAGGTTTAATCTAGCTTCTTGATCGTCTTCATACAACTCCAAACAAATCACACTCCCAAATTCAGAGTTGTATTCCCCAGTATCTCCACAAGAAACACTAGCCGTAACAGTGTTTAAGTTAATCTTGGAGGAGCTTGGATTCGTGGGCCAATTCCGAGTAAACTTAGTGTTTTTGTGGGCCAATTTAAAACCTCCCACAGATATGCTAGGGCCTCTCTTTGGGACCACTTGAAGCGTTCAGATCCTCTACACTTCTAATGAGCCCATGTGAAATCGGCTCCTCTGAAAAACTTTTGAGCCCAAGTGAAACCAGCTCCTTTGAAATTCTTTAGAGCCCATGTGACTGCTGCAAATTCTTCGTCCTTTCTTTGGGACGTGTCGAGCCATCAGAGTGGGGCGTTGTGGTCGAGGAGGGCTGTTTAGAAATCGAGGATAGAGGGATAGAAAATGAAGCAATTTTTCTGTCTTCTTTCCCAAATCTTCACCCTTTGCCTCATGTTTGTCTTCCCCAAAAGAGCTCCTTTTCTCCTTAATAGCCAGCTCCCTTGCTTCGAGTGGCTCCCCTCTTGTCTTTTTTCCCAAAACAGCACCCCCTTGCTTTATCTCCCACCCTAAAGCCTCCACCTTTTCCCTTAATGGCGAGCGGATTTGACTGTTCGTCAACTTGGAGGTCATACCTCTTTCAGCATAGATTCGTTCTGCCCATCCCCCTGCTCCACTCGCAGCATCTCTTCACCGTCTACTGGGAGTGGACTTCCTTTTTGAGCTCTCTTTTTGCCCAACTTTTGAAGGGAGGTAGCTGGGTCAGTCGAATCTGCCAAATTAGGCTCTGGTAGTAGATCCACTTTTTGACTTCCATCCTGACTGTTGGTGGTTTTGATCAAACCATGATCTTGACCGTCGATAGTCGATGGAGGTTTTTTAGGGTCAAAAGTCACCGTTGCAGGGTCCCGGCGCTCCCCCGTCCCCTTTGCAACCCTGATGAGTTCTCGGTGCGCACGCTCAATTTCGTGAGCCCCATCAATAGTGAGATCCCACTCCGGTGAGATCACTCTCTTTTAAGAGCGCCCATCTCTGAGCGAGGGGGAGGGGGGTGAAACATTCAAGAGCGCCATCGCAGACTCCGCTCTCTTGTCAAGAACAAAACGAATGTGGTATGATTCTTCAAATGAGAATAATTTTGCAAATCAAGGCATAAAGGTGATGTCAGGGCTTCGGATCAAGACTCTAGTAGATACAAGCTCTGATCGATGGATCGTCTTATCATCGATCTCTTCGATGGTTCCAAATTTCGGCTCGATCTCTTGCAGTACTTCTTTTTTCCAGAAGTGCAAAGGCACATTATGTATCCAAATCCAGAACCTCTCGCCTTGAGGCAGCTCCACTCCAAACCTAGGGGACCAAGGAGAAAATTCCACTTTAAAATTGCCAAAGTCCATTGAGCTCAAGTCGGCGACCTCAATCATCTTCTCCGGTGATGGAAAAGGCACAAAGAATTGTAAGTGACACATCTTCTTCACTACCCAATCTCTATGAGCCCTCATCGGCCATTTAGTGTTCAGATCATGCAGAAGGTGATTCTCCAATGGACTCCCTGACCTGACTTTAGCAATGACGCACCACTATCCGAGCCACTTCTCTTCATGTTTGATGATCTCAAGGCTATTTGCCAGCCGGATAAGTGTGGGATTATCAGGTGATTTTCCCCTTCTAACAGGTCTATCATCATCGTCGTTAGAGGTCATGTTTGTGCAAACATACGACATATGACCTCATTTCATACATTTGAGGCAACAGACCTCCTTTGTGCAATCCTTACGATAGTGGCCCAAGTCACCACAGTTGAAACAAGACACTGGTTTGCGTTTTCCTTTCCGTTGGTTCTTTTTGTTTTCCAACTTAGTAGGGGAGGAAGTACTGTGTCTCTTCTTTGCTTTGCTGGTAACTTCCACCTAAGGTGAATTCTCAGTGAAATCCCCATTCAAGATCGGAGCAATCTCCACTCTAGTCTCGTTTTGTGGACCCCCTTCTTAGGCCCTCTCTAGGATGGACTTGAGTGGAGCTTTAGCTTCCCTTTGAGGTGGTGGAGGAGACTGGGGCAGGTTGTGTGTTGATTGCTGGGGGTTGTGGTGATGGTCGGAGGCAGGGGAGGTGGGTATGGGGTAGTTTTGATGAACAAGAGAGTTCTTGGTTGAGCGGGATAACTAGTTATGGGAATGCGGCAGAAGTTTAGGGTGACTCTATTTATTCGGATGGCGATGCAGCTGTTGTTTATGCAAACTGTGGCGAAGGTTCCTCTGGTCGTACCTCTCTTCGTGGGAGTGGCGTAGGTCTCGAAAAAGCCAGTAGGAGATCCCCTTTTATGGGCCCGTCCTCAGGGGGGTGGTGAGAAGTGGCGATGAAGACCCGAACTCCTCCCAAACCGACGTTGATGCGCACTATTGTGTGCACGCGTGGGGGAGTGAGGGTGTCTGAGCCTCCTTTTGTCATTGTCGAGGGGGTATGCCATCTGGTTAGGGTGGGTGGGTGGCAACTTGATTGGGCAGTGAAGAAGATGAAGGAGGTGCCAAAGGGATTGAAGGTGGTTGCACAGCGGGAGTGGGTGGGGGAGGAGCGGGAGAGGAGGGGGCAGTGGGAGGCGGAGGATGGTGGCGGACCAACTCATTGGGCCCGTAACTACTCAGTTCCAATTCCGATAGCACCATGGGTGTCTATCTTCCAAGTCTGAGCATCACCCACAAGTTCTTGACAAAGAGAGAGGTGGCCAAAGAAGTGGCGGTGGAGGCTTTGGGAAGAGGGTTCAGTTGAGAGGAGAAGAGGCGGGAGGAGGAGGTGGGGTTCGTGTCGGCTTTCTTTCTTCGCACTTCATGCACTAGTATTCTACAATGACTAGTTCCTTTTTAGAGGTACGCTTGCGTAACCCAACTATTTATTTTATATGGTACGTTTGCCTAAACGAGTTACTAGTTCTTTTTTATGGTATTTTTGCATTACCGACCAGCTAGTTCCTTTTTTAGTATGTTTGCATAAATGACCGACTAGATGTATTGTTATGATATGTTTGCATAAATGATCGACAAGTTGTATTGTTATGGATAAACGACTAGTTCTACAAGTGTAAATTTTGAATAGGTAACAAGTCGTTGTGTATAATTGATTGTGACTGATAATTAATTATTATTTTTCCACTAATTGTAGTTCAAAAGAATGTGAGATAAATAAAAGGCGATTTAGGATCAAAATTAGACTACGACGTAATCTTTTTATTACAAAAAGGAAAATCATTTTCTTTTAGGAGCTGAATATTAGAGATAGAGAATGATACGCTTTCGAGTAAGGAAAAGCTATTAACCATACAATACCAATCAAAAGAAATAAATGAATTAATTAATGATAAAGAAGGAGCCACAAATGAATTAATTAAGGAGTTCTTTTTAATATTAAATTATTTCCATTAATTTTATTTTTGATTGGTTGGTGGTTGGCCATAGAACAGGGTTGAAGGGCATAGCAAATCTTTGTTGACCTCTCTAATTAAAGTATTCAGTAATCCTGCATGTGCAATAGATATTTTAATATTATTATTTTTTAAAATAAAGATTGTGACGTAGTATGACATCAAATCTGTAACTTTCTTTTCATCAATCTCAAATCTTTACTATACTTTTTACAAATTATTTTTAGTAGCCATAATTTATATTTTATATGAGTGACATTTTTATAAATAATTATGTCGTAAATAAATTTGAACTTTGAAGACTTCATGATAACAAGAATTGAGTAAATTGATGGTTATTAATATAACTCTCAATTAAAAATAAGTGATTGAGATTAAATAATTGGTTGACTATAAATTATAGTTTGTCTACAAATTATATAACTCCAATTCTCGCATTATAGTATTAGAGATTAGAGATTAATAGAGATAGAGATATCAATCTCTAATAGCTAATTAATTTATTGTCTTAAGAAGACCATTTCTTGCAGTCGGCATATGTTATCATTGTGGGGGAGAGAAAAAATGGTACCTTAATGACTTGTTAAATTTTGGTTGAGGAAAACAGAGCTAGCCATTCAATAACTCAATGTCCGCTTTATTGA
This sequence comes from Hemerocallis citrina, assembly GCA_017893485.1. Classification (NCBI taxonomy): domain Eukaryota; kingdom Viridiplantae; phylum Streptophyta; class Magnoliopsida; order Asparagales; family Asphodelaceae; genus Hemerocallis; species Hemerocallis citrina. Next base: position 112,246,600 of record CM030361.1, on the reverse strand, counting down.
ATGGTCAGCCTATTATAAAAGAATATTTAGGTCCCAATCCTCTTATCTATTGTCCGAAAGTAAGCCAACATTGAAGAAGACCTTATTAATGTAATTAAACCACCTGCTATTTAAAAGGTCTTTTACTTTTTCGCAAAACTTCGAGGAACTTCTCATGACCTAACTGTATCCCAAACTTGAAGAAGATGACCTAGTCAGCCATCTATTTAATGGGTTTGATATTTGTCTAAATCATGTATCTGAGTTAGACCTAACCCCAACTTAGCTAGATTTTGGTAGCCGCTAGCTAGACCCTGTCTTAATTTCCAACTTACGAAGGAACTTATTAACTCTGGTTGATAGATGTTAGGTGTTGTTCTCAACAATAAAGAGTTCTAACACCATTTCCATTTCATGAATTTAAACTTTTCTAGTCTTGAAATGAAAATCCTTTCACTTGATATTTGTAGCGCTTAGGATCTGTTTGGTTCAGGGGAGGGGAGGAAACAGGAGGGGAGGGAAGAGATTTTAATCAAAACTCTGTTTGGTTCAAAAGAGGGAAGGGAAGAGGAGAGAAGGAAAAATAATTATCTTCTTGTTTGGTTCACAAGGGGAGGGAAGAGATTTTATAATTAAAATACTTTTATACCTTTTACATTTTAGGAGAGCATATGTATTATTGTTTCTAATTCTAATTTGGTAATATAAACAAAATAATGAAGATTAATAAACAAAATAATGAATGCAGATTGATTGATAGATATTGTTGTTATAGCAATCAATACAGATGTTTGGTAGTACTAGTGCATTTAGCCTAAGAATGCTAAACTATGGATTCTAGAACGATATCTCAAGGGAAAAAATATTATTATTATTATTATTTTTATAGGTTGTATTTGCAGAATGTTATTGGTGGTAAAGATGGCCAACAAGTCCCACTGTGATCGTATTCAGGAGTTCAACCAAGACTAATCAGTTTTATATTCATTAGAAAAAAAGATAGGAAAATAGGTATTGAGAATATGATTCCCAACCTTTGGTCAAAACAGTAATAATACTGACATCTAAGTATCTAACTATTCATAAGAACATGCTTAACAATATGGATAGAACAATGAATTCAGAATTTCAGATTGCCTTGTAAAGGGGCTACGAAAGAACTAGTTTAAGCTAGAATAGAATATATTTTGTTAAACATAATCAAGATTTAATCATATCAAGCTCAATAAAGCTGCCATATGAGTAAATGAAAAACAAACTAGGCATTAGAAAATATGACAAAAATTAACTTTGAAAGTGCCTCTGATCAACATCATTTAGATATGTGAATATTGATCAATAATGACGATGGACGGAAACGAGAGGGGAGGCGACGAGGAAGGGGATAAAGAGAGAGCACGAATGGGAGAGAGAGTCAGGGATCTGTTTTTTATTTTAGAAAGAGAGATCTTAGGGATTTAGATTTAAAAAGGGCAATTTAGTCCAATCACTTAAAAAAAAAATAGACCTACTTTCCCTCCCATCCAAATCCCCCCAATATTGGAGGGGAGCCAAAATTGACTCAGGAGGGATTTTGCACCCTTCCATTTCCCTCTCCTCCCTTCCTAAAAAATGAACCAAACAAGAAATATTTTAAAAAATCCATCCCCTCCCCCCCCCCCCCCTCCAACCAAACAGATTAGTGGGTACGATGTTAGGATTCATAATTCAAATTCCAGTTAAAGTTTAAAAGATTATAAGTATAGAAGTTTATATTTATTTTAAATTTAGTTAAATATAGTTTGATTATTAGTTAGTTTAGATCATTAGATTTTTGATATTATATTACTTAGTTTAGTCTCATAACGAAATATATATTAGTTTAATCTTTACTTCTCTTATATATATAGATTACATTATACTCAGTTATAATCAATCCAATAAAATATTTTTTTTATCTCTGAACCTAATATGGTATCAAAGCTTTAATCCCAAATTATAATCTCAATTCTCATCTCTAAACCTTAACCCTAATCTTTAATCTTCTTCTCTTCCTAATATCAACTCTTAAAAATCCCTAAATCTTCTTCTCTAACCACATAAGCAACCCGAGCCCCCCATTCTCTCTGTATACATCCCCAAACATCAAACACCTTTCTCTCCAAAACACACCAAACACCATCATCACCCCTCCAAAACTCCACACCATCATCATTCCCATCACCATCTCCTAAACCCATCTCTCCCAAACCCTATTACCCCCATCACCATCTCTATCTTCCTTTGGATGCAACTAAACCCGACCCTTCCTGAATCCAAATTCTATATCCCGACCCAGATCCTAATCCAATTCCACTTCTCCAAACCCTAGCCATCCCACTCAAACTCCCTATCATGACCTATTTCTATTTCTCTTTAAAAATAAATTTAAAAAAAACCACAACCCTTTCTCTCACATCCAAAACCAAACTCGAAACCCGACTCGAATCCAAACCCGAAACCTTAATACCCTCATACCCTGTACCCGAATACTCGAAACCCGAATACTCAAAAACATAATACTTGAAAATCTATACACGATAACAAACCCGACCCGATTCTATTTTTCCCAAAAAAAAAGAAGAAGAAGAAGAAGAACAATCGCAACTACTGATACTTCTCCAATAGAACCTCAATTTTGCCAGTATCTTCTCGTCTCCACCGACTTTCTTGCTATTGCATCTTCCTCTTCACTCATCCCTGATCCCGGTGTCGACAAAAACATCATCTTCCTGATCCATGCCTCCTCCCTCCTTCCAATGACAACAACAGCAGCACCATCCCGATCACAATAGCAGCAGCACAGCCGCCTTCATCCCGATTTCGTCCTCCTCCATCCTTTCAGCATCATCATTATCCCTGCCCCACCCCTTCTTCCGACACCAACAACAATAGCAACATCCCGATCCCTATTCCGATTCCGACAACAGAAACATCACCATCCTCATTTCAATCCATGCCACACAGCATCAGCAGTTTCATTCCATCTCGCTGTAATTCTTTCCTTACATCTTCTACCATAACCGTTACTCTAACTTTTTCATCTCCTGCTAATTGGGTCAATTTTCAGCATCGCCTCGCTCAGCTAGAACTCAAGCTCTTTGGTTAGTCTGCTAATGCTGGATTTTTTACCTCTGCATTCTCTGTTACTCCCAATATGAATTCTTCCTGGATTTTAGATTCTAGTGCACACATCATCTTACTAGTAATTATACACTGCTCATCACCAACATTGCATTTCCCTCTCACTCTGCACCTCTTCGCACAGCCGATGGCTAATAACTTTTCATTGCACACTCAGGATCTATTAGCTCTCCTACTCTCACATTGCCTTATGTTCTTTATACTTCTCATTATTCTATAAACCTTATTTCTATTAGTGCTCTGTGCGATAGTAGTCTTGTCATTACATTCAATTCTTTAGGTTGTTCTATTAAAGATTCACACTAAACAGGAGTTTGCGCTTGCTAGTCGATAAGGTCTTCTATATCATCTGGATTTTCTACATTCACATAGATCTCATCCTAGTTTGGATGGTGTTATGTCCCTTGATGTCGATCTGTGGCATAGACGTTTAAGTCATGTTAGTGAGTTTCGCCTCAAGACTTTAGCCCGTAGTGGTGCCCTTAGTCATCTTTCTTTTACACGTTTTTCTGTTTGTCATGGTTGTCATTTAGCCAAACACACATCACTCCCTTTTAGTCACAAAAGCAATATTCACATCACTCATCCTTTTCAGCTTGTTCATTCTGACATATGAGGACCCTCTTTTGTACCTTCCCGATCACAGTAGATATAGGCAGATTGTTGGTCAAGTTGTCTATTTATGTATGACCAGACCCGATATTACTCATGTAGTCAGTATTGTCAGCCAGTTTGTTTCAGCTCCTTAATTAGTTTCACTACCATGCTCTTCTTCAGTTCTCAGATATCTTCGGGGCATTATCACTCGCTCATTATTCATGTTTTCTACATCTCTACTGGAGCTTCGTGCATATTCTGAGTCATATTTGGCAGTGGATCCCACTACCATATGATCTACCACAGGTTTCTGTCTATTTCTTATTGATTCTCTTATCTCATGGTGAAGCAAGAAATATGCAGTTGTTGCATGTTCTTCCACAGAAACCGAGTACAAAGCGATGACAGCTACCACTAGAAAGTTTGTTCATGTTCGGTGGTTATTATCAGATATGGGCGTCTGTCACGCCTCGCTTCCCAAAAAGGAATACAGAATACAGATACGTAACTAAGTCCAGCAAATAATTTTCATCATCCATAAGCTATCGGGATCTTTACAACATTTCACAGGAATAATCAGAGTAGGAAGCAAGAGAAGTCAACCACGCATGCATATATGAATCAATACTAACAGAATTTACTTGAAACAAAATTTAATAAATCTCAAATAAACTAGATCTAGAAATAAGTTAATAATTCTGGATCACATTGCCCAATACAAAATAATCCAAGTAACATATACATTTATTCAAATAAGCAACATGAAATAATAATAGCAAACTCTAGCATCTAGAACCTCATATCACCTACTCCATCGAGCAGCTGATCACCATAATCTGCAGGAAAAGAGAAAAGAAAACAAATGTCTGCCAATGCAAGTTACGGGCCGCTTGTAGTACAGACACAAGTACAGGAAAAGAATAAACAGATATAGAGTAACAGCGGAAGCAACATAGCATGGAATAGGCATGTCAATAAAACAGGATAACTAACATGAATCAGGAAATAGAATCAAGTAACATGATATACTAACAGGTATAGGTAACATGTATCAGGTGTCATGCAAGCAGGTTAACAGGTAAAAGGTGTCAAGTAGCATGTACAGATAATCATGTAACGGGTAAGCATGTAACAGGTAAGCATGTAACAGGTATCATGTAACGGGTAAGCATGTAACAGGTATCAAGTTATGTCAAGTCTTGTTTTATTACTATCTAGGTAGCACTTCATGCGTCCCAGATTTTTACCATATAGTTGCTACATTCGAACAAGTTACGTTTAGATCTAGTGGTAGGTTTCTATAGGGCCATGTACTCAGGCGTCATGTAACAGGTAACAAGCATGAATCACGTAGTCGTGAAATCATAGCTGCAGGAACATGCATGAATCATGTATTCATGAAACATGGCAATGTATAGTAATAACATGCATGAATCATGTAATCATGAAACATGGCAATATATAGTAATAGCAGGCATGAATCATGTAATTATGAAACATATAATCAGATAGTAGTAACATGCATGAATCATGCAATCATAAAATATGGCAACATATAGTAATAACAGGCATGAATAATGTAATCATGAGACATGGCAACAGGTAATGGAAAACACGGGCCCCCTTCTGAGTACACATACCTATATTGTCCACTACTAAGGTCTTTCCCTTAATCCCAGCTTGGTTACTTGTTATTATTATTAAACATGCATATATGTGTTACAAACATAGAAAGAATAACATGGCATGAATAAGTAACAGGTTCAGGTTGGAAGATAAACATGTACAGGTGAAAGAAAACTCACAAAAGAGTAGAATAACGAAAATTCTAGTTCAGGACAGCAAAACAGTACTGCACTAAATCTGGAATTTCCGTCGCCACAAACATACAAACCTGAATCCATCAGAGAATCTGGAAAATAGACTCTCGGCCGAATCTAGCAAATATATATAAGTCATATGGTATTTTACAAAAACAAGACTCAAAACAGAATTGTATCCAGAAAACGTGTTCAGCCAGAAATAAGAAGTTTGTATTTATAAACAGGAAAACTGCATAAAAACTTACTGATTAAATCCAAGAAAAATCTGAAGTATTTCCTAGTATGTTTAGTATCAGAAAATAAAGTTTCATAATTTTTCAATATATATAAAATAGTCAATTAAAATTAGAAAGCAGCAAGATACAGTAGTTTTGTAAATCTGGGATCATAAACACAATAGTACTAAAACAGCAATATATTACAAAATATAGATCGAAATCCAGATCCGTCAAAAGGGTGATAAAAAAGATACAGTAGGCTACAATTCATAGTCAAAAAGTTTTTATAGAAAGCAAATAGAATCATGTCAAAATTATGTTTCTTTACTGAACAGTATGAAAATTCTGTATGTATAGTAGTTGTTTACAAGTATAGAATAGTGTATAAAATTCAACAATTAAATCCACAAAAATTGGGGTTAATCCCAATCAAGTCTAGTTGTACTCAACAAAATATTGAATCAAAATATTATCTTTAACATCAGCAGAAAAATCATTTACCATACAGAATTCATATAAAATTGGATCTGGAATTTTAAACACATCTGTAGTAAAATAGTCATAACTTGCAACCCATAAATCGAAACTGAGACCTGTCAGAAAATATGGAAAGTATAAAGAATTCTCTATAATTCATATTCACAAATAATTTTTATATACTGACCTTAATAGGGTCAAAAATAATGAACAAAAACGGGGTACCACACAAAAACTAAATCTTCTTTATGCATAAAATCAACATAGATCATATAAAACTCATTCAAATCATAACAAACGTGAAATATGGCTTACTAGATGTCCAAACAACATGGTATATGGTATTTTACATGTCTACAACGTGTTATATTACATTGACCACATCATGCATACAAGATCATACAACACCTCATAATCACGAACACATGCATGTATACAACAATTGGTTATCTTTAAGTCTAAATTCATGTCGTGTGTGTAATGATAAAACTACGGACGGATCAACACATAGAGACAAAATATAACAAGGATTTTGCACAAGAATTGTCTCTAAAACAAACCTACACTACAGGCAGTATTTAGTACTTGTATTGCATAAAGAAAAAAATACAAGTTACTTGCCTTAGAGATGACGACGAAAATGATGAAGCAAGAGCAAGAATAATGGGAACGGATTCCCGAACAACGATCTAAACGAACAAATCCCGAACTACGAGCACAACCCACGAACAAAGAACTACGAATGCACAACTTGAGAACCAACACACGCACACAAGAGAGAAAGGAGGGCAACGACACGAGAGAACAGCAACGGCAGCGGCTGAAGCTGCCACCGATGATGCTGCTGGCTGCGTCGGAGAGAGAAGGCAGTGCAGTGGGTGCTACGATGTCGGGCTTCTGATGGCATCGCGGGAGCGCACACAGGGGGACGTCGGGGAGAGGTAGTGGCGCTGTCGCTGCTCTGGCATCGATGACAGGAGGTAGGGAGAGATCGGGAAGGTGGCTGATGGAGTGGATACCGAAGGTGGGCTCTAGCGTCGAGATGGGGTCGAGCAGCGCAGGGAGGGTGGTTGGCAGGTGAAGGCAGGGAAAGGAGGAGGATGATAGGAGGGATGGGTTGCGGCTATTAGGGTTTAGATGAAGTGATAGGGATATGCAAAGATGGGTGTATATATATATATATATATATATATATATATATATATATATATATATATATATATATATAATTAGGGTTCAATTGGTGACTGGGTAGTTAACGGGTTGGGGCAATGGGTATTGGGTTTTGAAAGATCCAATACGAACTTAAAATGGGTTATAGAGTTAGATGTATAGGAGTAATGGATCCAAGAGTATATAGAGTTTGGGAAAAGAAAAATAATAATAATAGATCCAATAAAAAGGTGAAAATAAAATGAGTAAATAAAATAGGACATGAACAAATATAATGAGGATCAAAAGTAATGGCTCGATCAACAGAGATGAAACAATAGGAAACAAAGAATCAAGAAACTCAAGAAAGAAGACGACAAATCAAATAAATGGATATATATATTGAAAATGAAGATCCAATACACGGTCCAAAAAGAGATACAAAGAGAAAAAAAATACACAAAAAGAAAAATACACCCAAAAATACAGAAAATGAAAAACAGGAGTTATAGCATCACTCTTGCAGATGTTACTTATCTTCACTGTGATAATCAGAGTGCCTTACATATTTCAAGCAACCCGGTTTTTCATAAGAGGATGAAGTACATAGAGATTGATTGCTACTATATCTATGAATGTTTTGAGGCATAGGCCATTTCACTTCATTTTGTAACATTTTCACAGCAGACATCAGACTTCTTCACCAAATTTCACACTGTCTAGAGATTTCGATACTTAGTAGGCAAACTCACACTGGTAGATCCATCGTGAGTTTTAGAGGGAATTTTAGATATTATATATTATATTACTTAGTTTAGTCTCATATCTGAATATGTATTAGTTTAATCTTTGATTCGCTTTTATATATATGAGATATTGTACTCGGTTATAATTAATCCAATAAAGTATTCTTTTCTATCTCTAAATCTAACATAGAAAAACATTGGTTATGAAGTAATTAATAGTTGTAGTTAGTATGGAGTTTGTTTTCGGATCGGGATTACAAGTTGATGATCTCGTCACCATCATCATATGCCTATTTAAAAGTTGAGAGACTTCATATGTATCCAGAGAGAACGATCAGAGCCAGAAGATCATGTAATCGCTGCGTAAAAGTTAGAGTAAGAAGGTAGTGTGATCGTTACAAGAGTTATAGGAGAAATATGGTTGGAGAAGTTGAATTTACCAGATTACTTAAGATGGAGCGTCATGGAAAAATGCTATCTTGAAATTCATAGCTTATGGGGAGCAATTTACAAGATGAAGATAGATATTGGAATTACTCCAAGAATCAAAGAAAATAAAAGGTAGAACGTGCATTCAAAATCCTCTGAGGAATTGTGCACTATGAAGTTTTAAAGTTAGTTGAAGGGTTGAAGTCTCTAACATAATTTTGAGAGAAACTTGAGGAGCTCACAATAAACAATAAAGGTATGATTTTTTCAGTATACCAAATATTATTTTAATGATATCTACGATATTAACTTTGTTGAGTTTGAAGAAAATAAAACTCTTCAAAAAGATATAGTTGTCGTAGAGACTGAATGTAAGACAGTCGAAGAAGTTTGAATAAAAAAGTAATAGAAAATGATAAAAACTATATTAGAAATGACATTGGAAAAGAAAATGTATAGGCAAGGACGATGTTAGAAAAAATTTGTCAGGGGGCTAAGGAAAAATCCTATGACTATATATAGATATCTAAGGGACTTCTCATAATTTTTAGAGGGGGGGGGGGTAAGCCTCCCTGGGCCCCCACTAAGCTTTGCCCCTTGGTAGAGGAAGAAAATGATAAGGAATAGATAAAATATAAAAAATTAGTGCTTGAAGAAGAAGTGAAATAGTAAGTAGTAGAGATAGAAGAAGATTAGACACAACAAGTACTAGTGCCAGAAGAAGATGAAACACATAAAATAGCAGAGATTGAAGAAGTTGTAGCATAGGAAGTAAACCAATTAGATCGTAAGGAGCAAGACAAAGAAGTTGCAGATATTTTGTTCACAGAAGAAAGGGAGGAAAGAGAATAGCAAGTTCCAGTTTGTCCTACAACATTTCATGAGTCGCCATATTCAATCAGTACAATTTCATCAACTACATCTATTACAAATTTTGATTCACTCTTGTTTGAATAAATTAGCGCAAAAGAAAAGTGGAAAAATGTCATACAAAGATTGAAGTCATAGAGAATAAAATTACGTGGGAAGCCATGAGTATGGGGATTGAAGCCATAGACAAGAAAAATACATGTGAGTTAATTAAAATTTTAAAAAGGTACAAAGTTGCAGGCGTGAAGCAAAAAACCAAGTGCAAACAAGATGGTTGGACTGATCGTCAAAAATAAAGAATTATAGTGAAGTACTACAGAAGAAAGAATATGATTAATTATCATGGGGTGTTTATTCCAGTTCGAATGTTGGAATTAGCTGCTAAAGTCATTGGAAGATTCATCAGGTGCATATGAAACCTAATTTTGTCAAAAGGTATGCAAATATGAAGAAGCTATTTTTCTTTGGGGGAGCGAATAAAAGTTTTTACTTCTGTAGAGATGGTGATGGAGACAATAACTTACAAAGTGGAAGCTTACAAAACTTTCACTTCAACATACATAGTGAAAGCTTACAAAACTCACTTGATGTCAATGAAGTTGGTAACATATAAAACCAAAACTTTCATGACAGCAAAACCCTTCTTGGTCGACTTATCAATATTGGATCTAGTGTCACCTCATGTCAATTAAAGACACTTAGCTGGTATTTTCGATTTGGGAAACAAATTCTATTTTCTTTGTTTTTTGTTGGTTATCAAGCTATATGCTTGCAAGAATTTTTTGAAGAACTAAAACATCGTCAAGATGATGGAGACAATAATTTGGAAATATTTGTAATGAAAAGTTCATCGTTCCATGAAAGGTACAAGCATGTCAAAGTTTGTTATCATTTCATTAGAGATTTCGTCAAAAACAGAGATCAAGTTGTTCAACATCAAAGAAGAAGATCAAGCTACAGATAACGCCCTTGAAGAAAGACGTGTTCAACAAGTTGCGAAAATTGCCTGAGATTTGCTCGCTAGAAAATTTGAATTAAGGGAGGATGTTGAGAATAATAATCCAAATCTAGTCTAACTAGGTAAGGATTAAAAAGGAGTTCTGATTTAATTAAAGTTAATTAGTTTTAAAGTCTAAATTAATAGTTAGTTAGGATAACTATGATTTTTGATAATCAATAATTAGTTTTATAAGAATTTAAATTGGAGTTGAATTTTAAGTTTGTAGCGGACTGTATAAAAGCTAATATGAGTTATATAGTTACTAGTGATTTAAACGTGCGATGCACGTCTTAATAATTAATAAAAAACCTCTGAGTAGTGAGGACTCTAACATGAAATCTCATTCATATTAGTTATGTACGTGCGTCACACGCGTTGATAGATTGACAAATGACACTAAGACATTTTTCCATTATAATATTAGAGTAAAGATTAGAGATGTAAAAGTAGATTAATAACAGAGAGTTTATGAAAGTTAATAAAGTTTGAGTTTTTCATTGCTTAATTTATATTAAGTAATCTATTCCTTCATTTTTGTAGTTTGGTAGATCAGATTAAAAAAAAAAGGGTGCTTTAAAACAAGTACCAACATAAAAAAATAGGTACTTTAAAACAGGTACCAACATACCATATGTCTTTGTAAGAGAGTAACAGATATACAATGTGCATACAAATTAAGGTCAATAACATAATCACAGCATAATCACATGTGCTGATAATTTACACTTAGGTAGTGTTCTTTTTCTCCTCTTATAAGTAATTTACCTCTTGTAAGAGGTGGTCCACCTCTTACAAGATTTTTTTTAGTGTTCTTTTTTTACCTCTTATAAGAGATTTCTTCCAAAATTACTTCTAAACCTAAATGGCTTCTACTAGCCTCTTTCAAAATCTTATAAATCTTCTGTCACTTAAAATAATTACATTACCCCTAAATTAATGATTTCCAGATCTTCTTTCCCACAAGACTGCGTTGAATCCCCCGAATCTACTGGTTTTATTGATAGATATCACAGAGGTGGGGATATTTCTTATGTATATATTGGGCTGAGGATGATGCTTATAGCTGGCTTGCTCATTTTTCAAGGCTCTGAGCAGGCATTTGCTGATACCGAGTTTACTCGTGGAATTCAGCCTCTCAGTTATTTGGGCGATGTGGATGATATTAGTACAGGTTTTGCTTCAGTTGGGAAAACTACCTTGTCACTGCTTATGTCATTTTCTTTGTTACTTTTGTCCTAGCTTCCCACTTCTTTATGCAATTTGGTTCTATGTTTTAATCTTCCTTGCAACACATAATAATTTTTCTAAATTCATATGTTCCATTTGACTATATTGTTTACTATATGAGCATATTTTATATGTTGAACATCCGGTTTATTTTATCTTTTACAAAAAATAAAAGAAAACTGATCAAAGAGATAGTTTTTTTTGATTCTCAGGGATTCGTGTGTTTGAAATATTGACAAAATTGTAATGAGTTAATTGCATAGGAGATAGGTTGCAGATATGATATTTTTCAAAATCCATGTGCTACTGTAGTGTGCAAATTTTGTTAAAATAAATTGCAATATATCACTTAAAATGGTTTGAACTGCTTCTACAACTATTAGATCAACTTGGCATCAGCTCTCATTGTGATCTACAGCTTTGTTCAATCAAAACAAGATCAATCATGGAGAACAATACTCCTTGAAAAAGATGATTCTCTAGCAAATTTATTATGATTATTACATTCTCTTTAACAAGTCAACAGAATACAAAAGTGGACATGAAGTTGCATGGAGAAATGTTGGTATAAATAGAGAAATTATATAGTAAGGGCAAAAATGTATAAAAGTAGAGAAAATGCTCTTGTAAGAGGTGAAGAAAAAAAACAGAAATATCTTATAAGAGGTTCTTATAAGAGTTTATTTTTATATAAAAGAACACCTCAAAGATGCTCTTACAAGATGCTCTTACTGTAAATCTCACCTCTTATAAGAGGCAAAAGAAAAGAACAGACCCTTAGAATGAATTTTTCATTGAAAACCACAATTTACAATTATATATATATATATATATATATATATATATATATATATTAGATTTGCCCGTGGACACGTGCCTACGGCACGTCTTCGGAACGATACAAGACACGAAAAGTCATGTAAACAATAAAACAATAATTATGTAGCTCAAGTTTGAATAGTATGACAATAATTAGTCATAAATAGAAGTCTATGTTTCCATTAGTATATGTTGAAAAATATTTATAAATGGGGGTATAAAATCTAACTTCTTAGAACTTTAAATGTAGAAAATAATGAAATTTAATTGTTAAAGAGATATTTGCTATTAAAAATTCTGAAAACTTACAAAACCGAAATCTTAAAATCTAAATTTCTAAGTAAATAAAGAAAGAATGGGATAGAGAGAAAGAGAGAAATATGAAAAAGTAAAGAGAGAAGAGATAGATAGTAATAAAGTAATGAGTTTTTTAGAGAGGAAAATTTGGTTTTTGGGTTTGAAATTTTAGAGAAAAAATGTGTTTTGTGAGGTTTGATATAGGCCTTTGATTTTGGGGGGATTGATTGTGAGCCACTTGATAGCTTTCTTTGTAATTTATTATATAATATATATATATATCCCCATCAAATGATCTTTAACTTCAAAAATTGCATGATTTGATCCAAACTTGCTAAATACATCAATGTAATGCAGTACTGGTGCAGTCGAAATCATCTAAAGGCATCACAAACTGGTTATCACCTCAGTCTTCCGAGGCCTAAGCTGCTAAGCAGCCAAAAACCATTTCTCGCTCTTGTAAATCTGCATGTCATTTCCTAGTAGAATATCTTTATCTAACATCCCCATCCCACCATTCCACATTTCATCCCTCAATGCATGTCGCTACATCACCAATATTCCTGGTACAAAGAATCTGGACGCCTTTTCATCCCCACATATCCCGCAACAGCACTTAAGACGTGTAACTTGAAACGAAAAAAGTTCGAGAGAGTAACGTCACTAGATTGTAACATGTAACATCCCTAGGTCTCAGGTTCAATGCACGCGGACGCTTTTCTGATCAACGATCCTGATCGGGTGACCGTGGGACTATATCTCATCGGACGGTTGAGATGATTTCGAGTGACGTGCATGGATCACGTGATCGTTTGACGGGTTGGCTGTTGAGATCGGGACCAGTGGACAAAGAGGGCACGCGGGTTGTGTGACCCATGTGTGTACATTTGTGTGGGTGGACTGCACGGATCTCAAAGTAAGGCTAGATTCCAGGTAATTGATGGTGTGTAGCTGCGTATCTTATCTTCAGTTTGAATGATCTTCGTTGGCTTGGCTCTGAGCTGGAAACAGTCGAGGAATAGGCCAAGTGGAGCAATTTTTTCCCAAAATGACTTACTTTTGAAAGTTTTTCCCAAACTCACCTACCTTTTTAAAAAATTTCCAAACTGACATACTCTCTGTCGCAAAAAACGAGTTTGAAATCTCACTGCTTTTTGAGACAGCAAGTATGAGATTTGGTTTTTTTTTATTTCTCCCTGACCAAGACTCACTGTCTCAAAAAGCGAGTGGGTTTTTCCCAAACTCGTTTTTTTGAGAGAGCCAGTGTCGTTTGGGGGTTTTTGATACCCAAGGCTCGTTTTTTTTCCCTCTTCTTATCTCCATTCTTACTCTTTCTATCTCCATTCTTACTCTCTTCTTAACTCCAAAACCTAAAATGCTAGCCTCCCAAAATCGACCTCCTACCCACAAAATCTTCTATAAATCTAAATATATTCACTTAATCTTTCCCAACCCTCTCAACTTCTACTCTCAAAATCCTAAACCTGTCTTCCAAAAGATCCATATTTTGGTCTCTGAAAATTTCTCAATTCCACAGTCGCTTTCTCAGAAAGCGATGTGATTTTGCCTACACTCGCTTTTTCAGAAAGCAACTGTAGGCAAAATCCAATTGCTTTCTGAGAAAGCGATTGTTGAATTGAGAAATTTCCATAGACCACTTAGACTTTGAAAATCTCTCAACCCTAACTCACTTTCTCAGAAAGCGAGAAGGTTTTGCCCCGATTCGCTTTCTGATAAAGCGAGTTTAGGGAGAAAAAAATTCCAATTCAAACTACATATGCTGTCTGCCTTGTGCATTCATATCTTTAGGGTTTTGAGAGTAGAAGCTGAGAGGGTTGGGAAAGATTAAGTGAATATATTTAGATTTATAGGAAATTTTGTGTGTAGGAGGTCGATTTAGGGAGACTAAGGTTTTAGATTTCGGAGTTAAGAAGAGAGTAAGAATGGAGATAGGAAAGAGTAAGAATGGAAATAAGGAGAGAGAAAAAACGAGCTTGGGGTATTAAAAACCCCCAAACGACACTCGATGTCTCAAAAAGTGAGTTTGGGAAAAACTCACTCATTTTTTGAGACAGTGAGTCTTGGTCAGGGAGAAATCACAAAAACCCAAACCTCACACTCGCTGTCTCAAAAGGCAATGAGATTTTTACCAAACTTGCTTTTTGAGACAGTGAGTAGGTCAGTTTGGAATTTTTTTTAAAAAAATGTCAGTTTGGGAAAAACTTTCAAAAGGTAGGTCATTTTGGGAAAAATTCCCTAGTGGACAAGTAGTTGAATCAACATGTAAGAGTTGACACGACTTCATTCAATCGTATGGAAAAGGAACATGGAGTCTCGGATTCAAAGTGGGACCGGAAGCCACTTGTTTTTAGAAAGGGGGATTATTAAACCTGTAATTCGTTTAGTAGTTGCGTAATTTCGTTTATTGGCAACAGTTGTTTAACCAAATTCTAATGGATCAAATGGTGTGGACCACACACCCTCGAAGAACTCTTTTTTGATCTTTATGACCAAACGATACTACCATACAACACGGTTGTCAAAACATGAGAGAGATGTTCGTGGAGGCCTGCTTTTCGACAATGCCTTAGTCAAGAGTCTCAGCTCAGGTTGGGAGAGCTTTAGGTATATTCAGCTCAGTCATGAGTGAAATGCTCGCAAGACCCCGATAGAAAGGTTTGGGAACTAGAAAAGGATGAGACTTTTACAGTACGGTCACTATACAACCGTATATATTTCAGAGGCTGCATCCCAAAATGCTCAATATTCGTCTGGAAGATAAAAGCCCCCCTAAAAGTAAAAATCTTTCTTTGGTTGGTTCTCAACAATGATATGCTTATAAGGAAAAATCTAGTCAAACAACAACCGAACATTGTTAACTCATGTGGGTTCTGTTCAACGACCCCCGAGATTGGAGAACACCTATTTACGGAATGTCATATGAGTAAAGTTGTCTTGGTTGAGGTTCTCAGAGCACTTGACTCTTATAACGTTTATCCCTTAAATTATGATGACCCGTTGGTAGACTACATGTTTGCTAAAGAGAGACATGAGATAAAAGAAGCTTGGTACATCGTCATCGCCGCTACAACCTGAATTTATGGCTGGATAGGAATAACTTTTACTTTCGTGGGATTAATAACAATATTTTCAGTAATTTAACTCATATTATGCATGTTATCTCGTTTTGGGCCACAACTGCTGCGACGGGGCCAAAAGAAAGGGTTGTCAAAGTCTTCCACGTCGAAGAGTACAAAGGAGATAGAAATTGTGCTTACTCTAGACTGAGTAGAGCGTCACTCACCGAACTCCCACCCTCGAGGGCTCTATTGAAGGATCTCTCTTGTTTTGATTGTACTGCTATTGTTGTTTAGGAGTCCATGTATTTTTTGTATCTGTCCCACCCTGCCATGGTTGATGGAGGTGTTATGTTTTATCTTCTGCATTATAGGTAAAGTTATTTACATGTGCAATGCACATCTTTATATATATATATATATATATATATATATATATATATATATATATATATATATATATATAATTTCGACGTTGTCTAGCATCGAACCTAAGATCATCTTTATATTAGTTATATACGTGCAGTGTACGTGTTTATTGGATTATAATGCATGTATTTGTTTTGTTTTGTTTTGTTTTTTTTTTTTTTTTTGAGGAAGAGGTGGAGTTTGGTCACCTTGTTTCATTAATAAGTGGTTAATAAAACAAACTCAGAGTACTGAGCTTACAACAAAATCCTACAAACAGAACTGAATTACATATCTCCACCCCGAGCATGGGGGGTGGGACAAAAGACAAAACATAGGCTAGCCACAGAGAACTACATCATACCCCCCAACAAACCCTGGGTTGGTGGGTATCAATTACCATCATATACCCTGTTGGCTATCAATCGATCGTCGGTCCGATCTTGATCTCCTTGTCATCAAACTCCTAAACCTGGAATACACTGGCGATTCTTCCCCTGGGACCTGCTGCTGCCACATTAGCCCAAAATGAAATAAGATGCATAATATGAATCAAACTGCCAGAAATACTATTGCAAGTTCTACGAAAGTAAAGATTATTTCTGTCTAGCCAGAGAACTCAGGTCATTGCGGCGATAGCGATATACCACGCTTCTCTCATAGCACCCCTTTCCGTCGCGGACTTAGGTCCTACCCACAGGTCCTCGTATGTAGTAGGGTATTGAGATGTCCCTGAGGCGCTGAGTACCTCTACGACAACCGCTTTGCTCCCAGGGCACCGGAAAAAAAGATGGTCTCTAGTCTCCATTGTAGCGTTGCAGAACCCGCATTGAGAGTCCATATTCGGTTCGCGCTTCGCGCTTCGCGCTTCGCGCTTCGCGATGTTTTCTCTAGTCAGGGTCGTATCATTTAGTACCAACCTCTACGTATTTGTTTTGTTACAAATACAGTTTGTTTGGTGACAAACTCTCTCATTAAAATAATAGAGAAGAGATAGAGATTTGTATCTTGTCTAGTACACTTTGGGATTATTTTGTTAACGCTTTATTAATAAAGGGCAATGCTACACCTCCTACCAAATCTACTACTTTTTTCTTTACAACCTTAGGTGGCACACTATTAGTGGAGGTTATTGTAAAATAGTTGGTACAAACATCTAATAATAGTGTGCCAACTAAGATAGTAAAGGAAGAGTTAGTAAATTTGATAGTAGGTGTAGCATTACCCATTAATAAAACATGGTGACTATATTTTACATTTTCTTTCAAAAAAGTCATTTAAGTTTTTGCCGATCAAAAGTCTGGAATTTAAGTCCTGCATATTCGATTACACCTAAGTTATAAATACATAAAACGAAAAATAAAACAGGGATTGAACTAAAATTTACATACACATGTCGTATGTAACTGTCAATTTGACTCAACTCAGAACAGGACATACCCCCGGTCTTTTTTTGGCATGGACTTTTGGGTTTGCTCGAGCTTTTTATAATTAGTGACAATGAACTTTCCGAGCATTATATTTTGAATTCCGATATGAAGGATAGGATACCGTTTTAGAGCTGTACACAAATACTCACTTTCATGCATGCATTTATTTCTTAAAGGAATATCTAGTTAGCTACTGGTAAACACATGACTAGCTTTTCCCCTAAAATAGTTTAACACAGCTCTCATTAATTTTAACTTACAGTATATATTCTGGATACTTAAGGATTTGGGAGAGGACATATTCGAGCGAGTTAATGTCAAAGATTAAACTCAGATTACATGTACATGCATTTTTTTGATGTAAGCGGATAGAGCCCGAAGGCTCCAGCCCGATCAAAAAATATATTGATAATAGAAATAAATACTGTACAATGCAGAAAGGTAGGTTTTACAAGATGTAAAACAAATTACAGCTGAAACGAAAAATACCAGATGAACAATCACGCTGAAATACAACAATGCAGCCAAACCATCAACAAACAACACAGGCAGTGAATCGAGAAGAGTGATCGAAAGCTGTGATCGCAGGGCAGGCTTGGGCGGAGAGCAGCACATCGAAGGATCCTGAAAGGCGCCGTCGGATGCCGATGCTGGAGGCGAGGAGACGAAAGGCCACCAGACTCGACAGCGGAGGGGGACCGCCGGAATCCAAAAACGGACCCGCAAAGCACAAATCCCGCAACCAAACACAGTTCAAAGAAGTGAAACAGCTCCCAGTCTAACGTCCAACAGAGCAGGCAAATAGAAGCGAAAGAGTATAAACCTCTAAGCCATGAACAAAAGCAGACCAACATGAAGCCAGACTCCCAACAAGAGGGAAGTATAGATAAACCAGAATCGGGTGCCAGCAACCGCCCACCAAGCGGGGGGAACAAAGTACTCTAAGAGCGCGAACAAACAGTTAAGTAGCGCAACTAACAAGGCAATAACAGCAATAAACAAAACCGCAGCAAGCAAAAGTAATCACATCCGCAACAAACAAAGCAGGAAACAATGTCCATAACCATAACTTTATAGCGCAAACAGGGCATCGGGGCCCCTAGAAGCCGAGAACACAAACTAGTACCCAAAACAATGAGTTAGAGCGCAATAAGTACATAGACACACGCTCAC
The DNA here is from genome assembly GCA_017893485.1 of Hemerocallis citrina. NCBI lineage: Eukaryota > Viridiplantae > Streptophyta > Magnoliopsida > Asparagales > Asphodelaceae > Hemerocallis > Hemerocallis citrina. The sequence goes on along the minus strand of CM030361.1, from coordinate 112,227,716 downwards.
CCACAAAACATGAAACCACAGACTAGAGCAAGAGAAATTAATAAAGCTAGCACGATCATTAGAGTAAAGCAAGAGCTGCGCCATAAAAAGAAAACATCTGAAAAGATCAAAACCCGACCCAAGCCTACGAAGCGATAAAGACCACAGCATCCACACCCAAAAAGTTCCAAGACTGGAAACAAAAGAGCCAGCAAAAAGCCCCAGGAGAGGAGAGCAAAAGCCAAAGGCCTTACTCCTGCAGAGAAAGGCAAAAATACCCAGTCAGAAAGCCATCAGAGTAAAAGCCAGAATGCAAAAATATAAATAAAAACAATGAGGCCCTAAGCAGAAAGAATCACAATGCATTGAGATTGGAGAGAACTACAATGGATTCTTCTAAACGTTGATAATGATAAGAATGTTTAATATCATCTTTAACATGCGATGTCCAGAATTTAAAAAGAAATAGAAACTCTTCCGTGAGGGCGGAAATGGAGGAGGATTTGTTAGCGAATAATCTACTATTCCTTTCCTTCCAGATAGTCCAAATAATAATATGGGCTGAAAGGCACCACCCCTTTCTATACCTAGATGGAACAGTGGAAGATTGGTGGCAAGCAAGAAGATTAGAGGGTAGCACTGGGATACCCCAAGCAAGCGACACAATTTTCCAAATCGGTCGAATGAAAGGACAGCCAACGAAAAGGTGATTAACATCTTCCGAGGCTTCCAAGCAAAGGGGGCACAATTGTCCCCATGCTAAATTCCTTTTATTAAGCACTTGAACAGTGAGGAGCTTGTTGTTGAGGGCAAGCCAAGAGTTGATCTTAACTTTAAGAGGGACGCAAGATTTCCATATGAAATCTGCAAAAGGGGAAGCAACACCTCTGAAATTGAGGAATTTGTAAAAAGATTTAACAGTGAAGACCGTCGATGCAGTCCAACGCCAAGCTATGTCCTCCACTTGGTTCCACTCGTACTGATTAAGGGCATAATATAGTTGATAAAGGTCAGCAATTAACGGGGGGGGGGGGGGGGGGGGGGGCAATAGAAACAAGAACGGAATGGACCAAAATCTAGAGGGACCAATCCAATAATAGGATTCAGAAACATAGGCGTCAGGATATGCAGCGGCCCTGTAAAGAGCGGGATAAGCTGAGGCGAGGGAGGTATTACCTAACCAGAGATCAGTCGAGAGTTTGGATTTAGACCCATCAGCACAAATCCGGTAGATACTGGAGTGAAAAGCAGGGGAAGCCTTCCAAACTCCTTTCCAGAACGGTGAGGCAAAACGATGAGGAGAGGGGTACAAATGCCACCAAGGAGAAGAAGAGAAATAAAATTCCTTGATGCAGTGAACCCAAGATAACTGAGGTGATTTGTGGAATCTCCATAACCATTTACCCAGAAGAGCCAGATTATGATCACGGAGATTTAGGACTCCTAAACCTCCATTAGCTTTAGCAGAGCAGACGATGTCCCAGTTGCAGAGATGAGAACCTGGCTTAAAGAGAGCGGACCCCGTCCAAAAGAAGTTGCTACGAATTTGGTCAATCCGCTTGATAACCCATGAAGGGATGAAATAAAAGGACATTAGATAAAGAGGCATAGCGGAGAGGAATGAATTAAGAAGAACTAATCTCCCTCCTCGGGAGAGCAGTTTTCCAGTCCAAACGTTCAGTCTAGATTCGATCTTATCAATGATAGGATACCAGTCAGCTCTATGGAGCTTCCCCCACCTCAGCGGGATTCCCAGATAAGAAATGGGGAACGAGCCGATGCGGCAGTTAAAAAACTGTGAAACTTCTTGATGGCGACCATTATCGCCACCAAGCCAAAAAACAGAGGATTTGTTGAAGTTGATGGCGAGACCCGAGGCTTGCTCGAAGCAGTAAAGCAACAGTTTGAGGTTACGTAAGGAAGCTTGGTCAGGTTTGGAGAAGATGATGGTATCGTCTGCATATTGCAGGTTAAGGATACCATCAAAATTATGCGAGCGACCTAGACCTTCAATGACATGGGCTTCGCGAGCGTTGCGAAGCAACTTGCTAAAAACATCCGCCACCAGAGCGAAGAGGAGCGAGGAGAGCGGGTCTCCTTGACGGAGACCACGCTTGATTTTGAATTTATGACCTTCGGATCCGTTAACAAGGATCGACGAGGTACCAGCCTGCAAGCTGGATTTAATCCATCCAATCCATTTTGAACCAAATCCTCGGTGTTGCAGAACCTCAACGAGAAAATCCCAGTTAACATTATCGTAAGCTTTTTGAAAGTCAAGCTTAAGAAGGATGCCATCTAATCTGCGATGGTGACACAGGGAGATGATTTCTTGCGCAGCAGCGACACTGTCAAGAATGAATCGGTCCTTAATAAAACCTGATTGGACAGGATCGATAAGAGGAGGGATAATAGCACTGAGTCTAGAAGCTAGCACTTTCATAATGATTTTAAAAGTAGTGTTAATAAGGCTAATGGGTCTAAAGTCAGCTACAGAATTGGCTCCCGGCAATTTAGGAATGAGGACAATGTGGGCATAATTGATGCGATCAAAATCAAGGGTACCTTGATGCAAATCTTGGAACAGATCAAAAAGGTCAGCCTTGATCCAGTTCCAGCACTTTTGGAAGAAAAAGGCCGGGAAACCGTCCGGACCGGGAGCGGAATCGCTTTTTAAGGCGAAAACAGCCGCTTTGATTTCATCCATAGTGAAGGGGACCTCTAAAGAGGATAAGTCAGTGGAAGGAGGACCGTAGAGTTGCTGCCAGTCGAAGGAGCACAAGCGAGGAGAGGAGGAACCGATAAGATTTTTGTAGAAGGAGAGGAATGCATGGTGAATGTCGGGATCAGATCTCAATTCTGCCCCTTGGTCAAGAATGAGCGCAATGTGATTGCAACGCCTACGATGCGAAGCAAAGTGATGAAAGAAAGCGGTGTTACCATCACCTTCTTTCAGCCACTTAACTCTAGCTCTTTGAGCCCATTTAGAGTGATCTTGAAGAAGGATTTCAGCATAATCCCTCTTACAAGCCGCACGCTCATTGAGCGCTTGGGAGGAGAGGGGGGAACGCTCTTCCAACGCGTCGAGAGACCGGATGGATTCAAGCAGAAATTCTTTCAGAAAATTGGTGTTGGATTGCCTTTCACGGCGCCAAATTTTACAGCCGTGTTTAATGGCAAAAAGCTTGAGGCGAAGATTACCTAATCCGTGCGAGCCATAAATGGAGGCGAGGCATTCCTCGACCAGTTTCACGAATAACTGGTCTTGGAGCCAGAATTTTTCGAAGCGGAATTGGTGATGATGGGGGAAGTGATAATCGGAGAAAAAGGCGATAGGAACATGATCCGAAGAGGGATTGGGAAGGGCTTTAGCATATGTATTATGAAATTTCGCGAACCAGGGGAGAGAGACTAGGAACCGATCAAGTTTGGCGAAGGAAGGGACGAGACGCTGGTTCGACCAGGTAAAAGCTCTGCCATTGATAGGGATATCAGACAACTGTAGATCACGAATGCAATCATTGAAGATATGGGAATGGGAGTCTGAGGTTACCGAATTCGATCTTTCCGATACGAAGCGAGTGACGTTGAAATCTCCACAAACCAGGCAGAGACCTTGGATGAATTGATGAAGGGAACGCATTTCGTGCCAGAAAAGAGGACGCTGATCGGAGGACGATGGGCCATAAGCTGAGATAACAGTAAAAACGCAATCTGGGATAGTCCAGTGTAGCTGAACAATGAGGAAGAAGTTCAAGCGGTGGACCGCAATTAAAGAGAAGACCGAGTCCTTGAAACCAAGGAGAATCCCGCCTCTCGAGCTAAGGCGTCGAGGGAAATCCAGTTCGAGATATAAGATCCTCCTAAAGAACGGAAAAGGCGAGGACCGGGGGACTCAATCTTAGATTCCTGAATGGAGATGATATCACAGTGAGAAGAAATGATAAGATCGAAAATGGCCCTTTGTTTGGCGGGGCAATTGAGGCCCCTGATATTCCAGGAGACACTAATCATTAAACAACTTGTGCTCCTGGACGCGGGAACGCTCAAGCCTGCGAAGACGAGAGATGGAGATTGAAGAGTCGGAAGGAAAGGAAAATCCGAGAGATTGGGAGATAGCTAACATCTCGGAGTCTGATAACGCATCAAACTGATGATGATAAAGGGAGCCGAAGGAGGGGGTGGATGGAATGGGGTCATTACTAGAAGTGACAGGAAACGATGATGATCGTTTAGCCTTTAGACGGGCACTAGAACGGATCACACGATAGGGGCTATAATACGCGCCAGGGGAATTGTGGTTGGATGGGCACAGAGGCACCGGAAAAGAGGACGGCGGTGCTCCATCATTGACCAACCTCGGAGCAATGATGGAGACCGAAGACGACCATGGTGGAGTGGAATTGCCAACTGATACCATGGTGAATACGCGGGTGGAAGGGGAGAAACCCGAGTGCTGGGTAAGAAATAGAGCTTCGCAACGGGCCAAAAGGTCCGAAGAAAGCATAAGATGAGGAGGGAGAGAAGAACTAAACATAACGGCTCTCACCAGATTAATTGGTGTGAACCGATGCGATGGAAGGGTAACTTCTAAGGAAAAAGAGAAACAACGAACAGAACGCGATAAATGATAAAAGTAACTGTAATGAAATGCAGAGAAGTTGAAATATACCTGATTAGGAGCATGAACCTTCTCCAAGTCCGCTAATTCCTCACTAAGCAAGTCATCCTTATCAAGCTTGTCCAAGGATTTAGCAGTAGAGGACGACTTAGCAGGCAGCATCGAAGGAGGAGCGTGGGGAGAACTGGTAGTGGGGAAGTGCGCGGAGCGTTGAAACTGCTCCCAGTCAGATGCGAAAGAAGGATTCACATACCAATCCGGCCAACCCTCCGACTTGGGTGGAGGGGGAGAAGAAAACGTCACTAGAGAAGAAGCAGTAGGCTTCAGAGCCGCAGGTGGAGAGGAAGAAATGGGAGTAGACTTAGGAGTAGTTTGCGACGAACGTTCTGGATTGATCCAAACAAGATTAGAGGATTTAGCAGGAGAGAGTTTAGGGGGAACCGATGAGACAGCAGGCTTAAGAGGCAGAGGGCCCTGCTTCTTCACTGGAAATGGGGGGACCTGTTTCCCCGAAGCAGAAATAGCCTTGTGGCCAGTGGAAGAACCCGGGTGAAATTCAGGGGAGGGCATGAGACAAAAACCTGGCTTTGCCGGAGCTGAAAGTGCGGGAGGCTCATGGTACTGAACAGAGATGGTGAACGAAGAAACACCATCATTGAGACAGTAAGCTTCTATACGCTCCTTAGGAGGACACTTAAATAAAGCTTCAACTTGGACGCTACCCGAGGCCAAGCGTGAGCAGGACGAGATACTAATGATCTCTCCAATACACTTGGAGAACGCCGCGACCAAGCGGAGAGAGTCACAGAACGGGGGAAGGCCAACCAACGATACCTTGGTGGGGATGGTAGTAAGAGCTTTAGAGGCGGTAGGAGGCAATACCCATTTGCGGATAGACAGAGTGATGGACCCAATGGAGAGAGATTGGTTAGCACAGAGTTCCTCCAGCACCTTGGTGGAAGGGCATTGGATAACAGCATCACCATTAGTGCAAGAATAGAGAACCCACTCCCATTCCTTAATATTGCAGTAGTTACACAGGAAAGCATTAAGAGTATAGAACGGAATAGATCCTTCAGAGAAAGATATAGCTCCAAAATTGAAATAAATCTTGAGGCGATCAGTGAGCTCTGAGTTCGGAAGAAAAACCTGAGTAACAATAGGTTTGGTCGATAGAGGGGGAACAGATGGCTTAACCGAAGTAGGCTCCACAGAAGGAGGCTGACGAGAACCTGAAGCGGGAGTGGGAAGAAGAGGAGAACGAGGAGAGGGTTTCAGCTTCTTAGATTTCGAGGAAGGAGTCTCGGCGAGCTTCTTTTGCAGAGAAGGAAAGTCGAGAGCAGCCAAGACCGAGTTGGCGATAGGAACACCCACAGATAACCCTAAAAGTTTCTGCAAGGAGAAACAACGGTGCCGCGCATGACCATCTTTAAGGCAAAATAAGCACTTCATCTTGGCCGAACAGAACCACTTCAAGTGTCCTTGTTGGAGACACCTAAAACAGTAAGAGGAGGGGTGACGAGAAGAGTGAGAGGAAGATGAGGAAGATGAAGCGCTTGTACCAGAGAGAGAGCGGGAGAACTTATGGATAGAAGAGTCTGGAATTGAAAAGACAGAAGAGTGGATGGGCTTAAGGCTAGCAAGGCCCAATCCAGCACTAGAGTTGGGATAAAGGCCAACTTTTTTATTAATCTTTTTCTTTTTTACAACCTCAACCCATGATAAGTCCATGGGCTAAAAGGGAGAACAGCCCACGAATGAAACTGCACACCCACAATGGCAAACACAATAGCCAAAGGCAGACAGAAAGAAGAAAAAACAACAATCCCTCCGAAGCTAGAGAAGCTGATCGAAGAGAGGGAGGACGAGAAGACTCAATCAAAACAAATATGAAACTAATGCGCAAGGCAGACACCCCAATCCGGATACCAATGCTGCCAGAGCAGCCAACCAGAAAAAAAGAGCAAGAAAAAAGGGGAAATAGAAGAAAATCGGGGGGAGAGGAAGAGATACGTTATCGATAATAGGGAGAGGAGGAAGAAAAGACGTAAGGGAGAAGGGGAAGAGCAGAAGAGGGGAAAGAGCCCAGAGAAAAGCACCAAAAATTTCAAGCGCTAAGAGGGCAGCAACAGGAAAAGTAACCACGAAAGAGCAGCACAGAAAACACAACAACAATAATAAACGAGGCGAAATTAAATAAAGCAACAACTAAACTCTTTGAAAAAAACTTACAGTGGTCTGCAGGGGTAATAAAGAGGGAGAAACTTGGAAGCAAGTAACCTGGGGGGGGGGGGAGCTCGCTGCTGAGGGGAGAGGGATGAACAAGGGCCACTTAGGAGAAGTACCGCCAGACCAAACCGAAGAAACCGAGGGGATCAACGGGACCACAGCACGCAAACAGCTCAGAAGCAGACAATGGCTCAACACAGCTCTAAATCCGACGCTGAGGGAGCAAGAAACGATCGCTGAAGAAGGAGAGGGGGACCACGAGTGTAACACCCCGAATTTCAAATAAGGATAAATTCGAGATTTCATAGGATCTTTACTTCACTTCGTACAATTTTACAAGGAATTTAAAACTTTTTATTCACAATACATCAGAGTTCAAATACAACTTGGTTTTACACAGCGGAAGAATAAAATTTACAACAAAACATTTCCAACATCTTTAAAATAAAACAGCATCAGCATATCCACTTTATAGCTCCATGAATAGTCCATTACCTGCATGTCAATCTGTGGGCACGTCAGTTATTTACAACTGACGAAATGTTATACACGGCTATCCTCTCTATGCCGGGAATAGTATAACGATCTCATACTTTAACAAATCACAAAAAGATTGAATGAACATATAAAGTGTCAAAAGTGATTATTCTAAACATAAGTGTATGTCATGCCTTAATGCCTAATGCACACAATTCTACACTAGGATGACACTAATGCACACTTGTTCGGATTCTATGCATCCCATACTACATAGGTCCGAGGGCAAGCGCCTACGTTCTTCACAATACAGGGCTCGATCCCTCGCCATGAAAACTACCCGGTAGCAAAACAAAGTTCAGACTATTCCGCGAATGTGAATCCCAGCCTTGGAGTCCACCAACAGCTGTTATAACAGATTCCACATCGTACGAACCATCCCGTATGTGACCCTCTAGCCCAGTATATATATATATACATTGGAGACGGTAAACACAAAAATCCATCCGTCCGACTACTCAAGATCCCGGAGTCCACCGCTGACCCGTCCTCATAGTCCCGAACTAAAATATAATAATCCGTCTCCCACAGGGCAACCTCAGTCCACCAACTGGGTCTATAGTCTTGGAGTCCACCAACAACTATATAGAGCACCCCACTTACGTTTCCCTAAGTTTACTACATCTTCACTTATGTGCCTAAATTTTCTTAAATTCAAGACATGAATAATTTCCATTGAAAGAATTAGTCTTACCTCCCACCGGACTTAATCGACAAATGCGAGATAGCCCCATGGCCATATCTCCAAATCATATCTCAAATATTTCTTTCAATAATGCCGGTATCGGGGTCTTACTAACTCTAGCTCATAAACTTTCATGTACAAGAAGCATGGGTATTCACACCCTTTCATAATCATCTCTTAAACCTAAATAATTTCATCTTTCAATTCATTCACAAAAGATCACAATCTTGTCTTAACACTTATCTACAAGTATTCATTTCTTAGTCTTGCCACTAATCATGATCTAGCTATTCATAGCAAATAATAACTCATTCACAAATTTCAAACTCATATGATATCTTATTACATCACGATTTATGATTCCTTAATAATAATTCTTTCTCATGAAACCATTTTATTCAACATCGATCTCCCAAAAATTTATCCTTTTCACAAACATGATTTTATCACTTGCAATCTCATTTGCATCTCTACTACTATAAAGGAAGAACCTCTTAGTGTAATTTGTCCTCAACCTAAATAATTTCGAAAGTGAACCAGTTCTGGACTAACTTTGGTAAATATTTTCAAAAGTTGGACCTGTTTGGTAAATATTTTCAAAAGTGGACCAGTCGGGTAAATACTTTCCACAGTGGGTCAGTTTCGGGAATTGTTTTCTTTTTTTTTATATAAAACTTCTTAAAACCCAAAAAAATGTATTTGGGCACCGTGGGATTCGAACCAGGCAACAGCCGGCAACCACTTTAGTGGTACCCCACTGACCAAGAAGTCTTTGTGACTTTCTTGTCATAGAGGCAGGCCGAAACTCTCATGTATCAACTTTCGGGTTCTGGGTATTTTAAACAAAATCAAAACAAATTGAGGATTATAAGTTTCGAATCCCGCACCTACTACCAGCAACAGTGACAGCCCTATGGCTCACTCACTAACCAATAGATTTACTTGCAACTACTGATTAAAGATTGTATTACTTTAGTTTTGTTCATACTGTTCTCAGATTGTCTCTTTTTACCCCAAAAAAAAAATCGTTTATCCCAAGATCCAACACTTTATGATATTGATATAAACTTTTAGACTGAGATAAATTTTAAAAGAAAACAGTAGCATAACTCATTTCAAACTCTTTTTAAAATATATTTCTATTTTTAAATAATCTCCCTTCTCATTCTAGATATAGATTTTGCCTTTATCTCAAAACTTGATTTCTAAGAGTTTTATTCATGAAGACTAGTTTATGTGCTCCCCATCAAACTAATTAAACTTGGCAATAAAGACGAACAAGTCTCTTAATCATCAAGGATAATTCTTTTATGAAAGAAAATTTTATTTTTACATAACAACATGCAATAGTAGATATATTTTGTGGTAGCATTCTAATTTATCTTTCTTCCTTCCTTCATTTGACTAATCATGGTATCAAGTATAAATTTAGTATAACACTATTACACATGAATCGTATATTCAACACATACAAATTTCCTAAGCATATAAACAAGATTCATAATATAAAGCATTTCTTCTTTTTAATTAGCATGATATTATCTATAATTAGAAAGTAGAGAACACCCACTTTTATGTTTTACTACTCATTTTTCATCACATACAAAAGTGTAAATTAAATCTACTTTTCATATCTCATTCAAAACATACATTCTCCCAAGATGAAGTTTTAACATGAATCATGGTATCAAACATCAAAATCCCATATTATTCATAGCATGTATTTTAGCATAAAAAATTACCTACATAACAATATCATCTCATAAGATTAATTTATAATTTTTAGCATGATATTTCTACAACTAGAAAGTAAGAAATCACCCACTTTTTGAAGCTTGAACAATTGGAAAAATGATCACCACTTCTACCTCCAAGACTCCTAGCTCTTCTCCTCCTAGCAATGGCCTCCTAAGCACAACACTCTCTTCTCTCTTTCTTTTCTTTCTCTTGATTTTCTATTCTTTTTGGTGTGTGAAATGAGAAGAAGAGAGGTGCTATTTATAGGATATGTAGAGGGTTCTATTTGCAAAATTAGCCACCTAATAAATTACTAAATTAATTCTCCAACTCTTCACATTTTATAACTCTCAAACTCCCATCTTTTGGTTTGTCCACCTCTTCACATCCTAAACTCCCCAACTAAATAAATCCCCTCTCCTCTCCCCACTCCAAGACCGGTCACCAGCACAATCGTGCTGTTGTTGTTAACCCCATGGGACCCAATGTGACATCCACGTCACACTTGACCGAAGTCAACATCTTCCAAACGCAGCCAAGCAAGCTTGCTTGCTATTCTCATTTTTCATGTGGGCCCCCAAGCTTCCAAAGCCACGTCAACCAAGCACAAGCACTCAGCATAGATTTGTTATTTCTGTTTTACTTGTTCACATGGGCCCTCCATCCTGATTTCTATTTCATCCCATCTTAATCAACATATTAACATACAAACTTATGGTATATATATCAACCCATATATATATAACACTTATATATCATATATTTATACTATTAAGAAAATTTGTTTAATTAAAATTTATAATGCAAAAATGTACACACATTTTATTAAATTCATTTCGAGAAAGGATGCGCGCACCGAAACACGTGCGTTGCACGTAAAATATTAAAATACGAAAATTGACTTTATCGATGAAAATTCATTAAATATAATCGAAAACAATATAAGCAAAATTATATTTACTAGTTTATATATATTTCATGATGAAATCACAACACGTAGAAAGCACGTGCATTATACGTGCAGAAAATTGAAAAATGCATTTTAATCAAAATAAGGGGAAAATAAATTTTCGTTTTATAAAATAGATTTAAATACATAAAAATAAATAATTTAAACCTATAGAAAATATTATACGTAGTGGTGGAAACACGTGCATCAAAACACGTAAAAAGCACGTAAATCCCAGGGATTGAAATATTATATTTTAGTTGACTGAAATCAATACGGAAAATATATAAATAGTACGAATCCAAAATATGGAGTGAAACACATTACAAAAATATACGTGCGTAACACCCAGGGACAAAATTATAATTTCCAATTTTGCGGGGTGTTACAACGAGGACGCACTGGAGAGGGCGAAGACCGGAGGAGCGAAGAAGAGGGGAAGAAGGGGACACTGAAAGAAACCCTAAAAAATGAGGGGGAGAAAGGGGGGGAGGCACAACAACGGCGGATCGTAGAAGAAGGAGGTGGGTCGGGAAAGGGGAAGCTCAGGGGGGAAGGTGAAAAGGGTATGAAGAGGACGCAGAGAGAAGCACTTTTAAAGAAGGGGAGGGAGGGGAATGAGGCTCGACGACGGCGGATCTGAGGGAGGAAGAAGGGAAGAGCCAGAGAGGAAAAAATCGCTTTAGATCAAATTAAGTTTTTCTTAAGCAATCTTTTTTCATGTACATGCATTTTAAAAATCCAGAAAATGTTACCTCCTCTTTTAATTCATCTGTATAGATCCTATGGCATTTCCGAAGGAGAAAAAATTGATATTACACCCCAAAAATAACAGCATGCACTTATTAGCGTTTTTCTTTTCTAAGGATGAATTTAGACCCCAAAACACACAAAAATTCATAGGCATATATATACCATGTATAATTAGAAGTGTTACTAATTTTTAATCATTCATCTCCATATATTATTTTGGCACTAAATCCTTCTGCGTTTCAAAATGATCAAAAATAACAACATTTAGCGTTTTCATTTTGCAGCAGAAAACAATCCTCATAAAAATATCTTCTAAATATAAAAATGCCAGAAAACAGTCCTCATAAAATTATATCCTGAATTTAAGAAAAAGCCTTTTAAAACCAAATTTACTTTTATTTTAGTGTAATCCTCCCTAAAATTAAGCCATTAACAATGACGGTTATTTCCATAATTTACCAAGGGCAAAAATGAATGTAGACTAGAAAACACACAATATTCATGGGCATAATAAATACCCGTGGTGATGTTGCAATCCAAAAAACCGGTATAAATAACCTCCCATTTCTTACCCACGCTCTCCCTCTCCGAAACCCAAGCAAAATCCTAGAGAGAGAGAGAAAGAGGAAGATTCGAAGAGAGAGAGAGAAAGAGAGAAAGGAGAGACCTTTAAGATCTAGGGTTTCTTTCCAATTCCTAAATTCTCTTCAAATCCCAATCCAACTTCGTCTCCTTCATCTTCTCTCTCACTCACTCGCGCACGCCATTTCCGATTCGGATTCGGGTTTTGAAAGCTTCGGAATCGGAGTTCAGAAACCCTCGATTTGGTCGATTCTTCGGTGAGAAATCGGATAAAGTTTGTGCTTTTTGGTTTTGTATGTGAATGCTTTTGATTTTGATTTTGATTAGCTCTCTTGTTTAAAGTTTGAATATTGAATTTGGGTTTTTTAAAAGTCCCAATTTAAGAGGGTTGTTTTGTTTTGTTTTAATTACTGCATTTAAAAAAAAAGAAGAAAAGGCAGAGTATAACCACCCTGTTTCATTATAGATACCGCATCTTTGTCCTTAATTTTTGTGGGTTTTTGTACGAATTGTTGTTTCCTGTTATGACCCAAAATCCATGTGAAATTCAACTCGTTCGGGATAATGGTGAATGCGAGTGATTTTGTATGTTGTCGAAATTAGTAAGGAATGCATATGCAAATGAATCTAGTTGTTTGTAATGCTTAGACACGAGTACATATGCTTCTTTCAATTACTAGTTATTTAGAGTAATGCTAGTTGTTCTGATCTGGTACCTCTATAGAAAAAGACATGCATAGCCCACAGCTCAATTAATCAGTGTCAACACGGCAGGGTTCCCATACTTTGTTTGTCATTGTACTAATGGAGTATAACTAGCATTTGCTTATTTTGGGGAACTTGTATTCAGTGTTTGTCCCATTGCTTTATATTCATCTAAGTATGCTCTATTACTAATTATGGGTTGCTTATTTTACAGGGAGAATAATAAAAAAGGTAAAAAAGAAAGAAAAAGAAGACAATGGTGTTGTGGGTGTTTGGGTATGGATCACTGGTCTGGAACCCAGGTTTTGATTTTGATGAGAAGATCATTGGCTACATCAAGGACTACAGCCGTGTGTTTGATCTTGGTAAGGGTTCTGTTGTCGGAAGTTAAGATTCTTTTTGAATTTAGAAGTGGTTTTTGGAGACTGAATTGAGGTTTGATTCCTGAATTTTTCAGCATGCATAGATCACAGAGGCACACCGGATCATCCGGCAAGAACCTGCACATTGGAAGCCAATGAAGGAACAATTTGCGTAAGTAATAAATACTGCGATTATGTTATATGTCTTGTAATGTTGCATATATATAGATAATTGGCTATGGTTAAAATTGAATTGTTTTATTCCTATTTCTATATACGCAATCAAACAACATGTATTTCCTACTTTATATTGAATCTAAGTTATGATTTTGTATGTTATGTTAAGCTGCATGTGCTGGTTTACCTGCAAGTTAGACAAGTACTCTGTTTCATACTGACGATAATATTTACTTCTTTAGTTATTTCTCTTTACGTCTTACCAATTACCAATTCTTTTTTGCTTTCTTTCCTAAGTGAGTTGTCTTGTAATCATCAGAAAGAAAAAAGAAAAAAGAAGAAAAAATGTATACACGTAATGCCAGATTGTAGGGGGTGGACTTTGAGTTACTATGAGGTTTCTGTCTTGTTTAGCAAACTTCTGTTGTAATCGTATAAATCTTAACCATAAAATTAATTGGACCTTGTTAATCTTAAATTTATCTACTTGAGAGTAGTCTCATATATAGAATATGGTAGATATAAAAAAAACAAAGGTAGAACCCTTACTCCGTACAAGAGAGCATGAACCTTATGGGATGCAGATTCCACCCCATTTTTCTTAGTTAGTGCTACTTTGTCAGGGTTGTAAGTTGACTGTGTCATCCTTTTCTCCTCTTCCTTTCCACTGCATTAAATCATTGATATTCTTACTGTAAATTAGTTGGCACAATTTCTATTTGTTGATAACACGTTATTGATTCTCTGTCAGTGGGGTGCTGCATTCTGTGTCAAAGGAGGCATAGAGAGGGAACAAGCAGCTATGAAGGTATGATAGATTCAGTGCGTTCCTCGTTCTTTTATCCTGATTATCAGTGAATCAAGTTCTCATTGAATGTTTTATCTTTTTTGTGTAGTATCTGGAGAAAAGGGAATGTGAATACGACACAAAATCATCCGTAGATTTTTACAAGGTGAGCTCAAGTTCCCTTTGCTTTCTATTTATCTAAACTTTGACAAAGAAGTTTCTCATCATATTTATGTTAGTTTTTTTTCCTGGCATTATATCCTCTCATATGTATTGGGCCTTTGTTGTTCAGGAGGGAGATGATCTCGCACCTGCTGTGACAGGAGTTCTAGTGTAATTACACTTAACTTGCGTGCAAACCTATGCACATTTTGTTTTTCCCTTCTAAAAGAGTAAGTTTAAGAAACTTCTTTTCCTTATCATTTTTCTTATGTATACAGGTTCACTTCAACTCCTGATAAGGAAACAAACAAGTACTATCTAGGTCCAGCTCCCTTGGAAGAGATGGCAAGGTGATTCTGCAGCACATTATACATTCTTTTATTGGTTCCATCTTTAATCCAATATTTCCCCCTATATTTTAGGCAAATTGCTACCGCACATGGACCTTGCGGGAACAATAGGGATTACTTATTCTTGCTTGAGAAGGCTATGCATGATATAGGTACAATTCTCATAGGATAACTTCGTCTCTTTTCTTTTTAATTTGTTACGAATTGCTCAAATGAGTAATAAAATAATCAAACAATTTCCGTATGTTATCAGCCATGAGCATCATGACTCTTTAAACTGATAAATAATTGATCAGATTCACTGATCAAAACCACAACCTTCCCTCTAATATTTGTGCCAGACTGCCAATAAAGATTATCGTCAACTCCTTTCCAAAACGGAAAATGGTTGGAATTTTGTGTACAATCTGCTTGGTGTAATTTTTTTCATACTAGCAAATGGAGATTGTAACTTTTTAAATTCATTTCCCTCATTTTTTTGTGATTTAGGTCACGAAGATGAGTACGTAATTGAGCTAGCAAACGAGGTGAGAAAGGAACTTACAAGGCTAAAAGAGAAGAAGGCGGCTTCTTCCCCGATTGCTCACAAGTCTCATCTTCCCCTGATGCACCTTTCCACCCTCCAGGAAACGACTGTTGTGAATTCCAGCTGATTTCTCGTACTGAAATACTACTGGGAAGATAATCTAAGTTCTCTCCCAACCAGCGAGCGAATATTCTCAATTTGGCATCATCATCAATTTGTTTGGGTATCTGATCAGTTACTGTTTACTTTTCAGTTCTTCAAGTTAGTGTAGTCCTAACGTTACTATTACCGCGCTAATGCTGTCAGTTTTATTGATACATGGACAAGCTGTATGAGTGGAGCATGAGTGGAGCAGATAGCAGTTGCACACTTATGTACTAATAGAACGTTCAATATATGAAGTCGGAGTTCTATCTAATGAAAACTGAGCATAATATTGGTCATCTCGAATGATGTTGCATCTGTTTTCCTTTGCTGTGCATGCTATGCTAGAAAATGATGCTTGTTGTTTTCGTAAATTCATATTCCAAATGGATCTGACTCTGTTTTAAAATCTTTTTACTACTCTTCCTTTTTTGGGGGACAATGTTTTGACTACTTGGGAGGGAGCCTGTAAGGTGAGCCAGATTATATATATATATACAGAGAGACATAAATGTTCTGATGTGCACTAGGTCTTTGTGTGGACTTGTGTGCACTCAGTCTTCATCAACGATCCGAACCGTTCATATTGATGCATATATATATAAATTAGTCTAAATATGTAAAATTAAATTATTTGAAATTTATTTGCTCATCCATTACGTGACTATAAAAAACAACGATTTTCAGCCATACAATTTTCTAACACTTCACTGTATGGACAAATAAATTTCAAATGATTTGATTTTACATATTTAGACTAATTTGGAAGTGAAGATCAATCTAAACAGTTTGGATCGTCGATACGAAGGCGGGAAGATCGAGTGCACACGAGTGCACACGGAGGCCTAGTGCACAACGGAACATTTCTCTCTCTCTCACGGAGGCCTAGTGTACAACAGAACATTTTTCTCTCTCTTGAGAGAGAGAGAGAAATGTTCCGTTGTGCACTAGACCTCCATGTGCACTCAGCCTTTCCGCCTTTGTATCGACGATCCGAACCGTTCACATTGATCTACAAATATAAATTAGTCTAAATATGTAAAATCAAATCATTTGAAATTTATTTGGCTGAAAATCGTTGTTTTTTATAGTCTCATGATGGATGGGCAAATAAATTTAAAATAATTTTATTTTACATATTTAGACTAATTTAGACGTGTGGCAATGTGAACGGTTCAGATCGTCGATACGAAGGCGGAAAGGCAGAGTGCACACGGAGACCTAGTGCACAACGGAACATTTCTCTCTCTCTCTCCCTCTCTCTCTCTCTCTCTTATATAGTTTACATTGATTACAGTCTAAATATGTAAAATCAAATTATTTGAAATTTACTTGTCAAAAAATTATTGTTTTTTATAGTCACATAATGGATGGACAAATACATTTCAAATAATTTGATTTTACATTAGACGTGCAGATCAGTGTGAACAGTTCGGATCGTCCATATGAAGGCGGAAAGGCCGAGTGCACACGGAGGCCTACTGCACAATGGAATATTACTCTATATTTCAACCATATATTGGCATTGACAACATTATTCAATATTTCAACCATATATAATTCTAAATTTCACTATTTCGGTCCGATATTGTGGATTTCTACTGTTTCAACGATTTTGAGAAATTATGAATTTAACAACTTTGTGCTAAATTTGTGGGTCCATCGTATTCGGCCGATTTTGAGATTTTTCAAATTTTCAATGTTTTGGCCAAATTTATAGGGTTGTCAGCTAATTTTGAGAAATTACGAGTTTCAATGTTTTGGCTAGACATTGTAGACTAGCTATTCCACAATTTTCGTTGATTTTCATAAATTTAGAATTTCACTGTTTTGGCATGATTCTATGGCGTATAGTGAAGTGAACCATTTTAGCCAATTTTAAATTTCACTGTTTTAGACTGATTTTGTGGACATTGTCTACTATTTTCGGCCGGATTTGAAAACTTTAATTTCACTAGTTTCTTTCCATATTATGTTGGCTACTCCAAGTGTAACACTCTGCAAAATTGAGTTATGACAATTTTGTCACATGTGCGTTACGCACATATATTTCGTTCCGTTATGGGTAATACCCATAACATTATTAATATAAATACTGTACGTATTTCATATTTCGATTATTTATAAATATATTCCGTCCTCTCGAGTTCATTTTTTTGTATTTTGAATTTATTTTATTTCTCATTTTGAGCCAACTCAAATATTAATTTTAAACCTTTGTGTTTTTACGTGTATTGCACGTGCTTTCAATGCACGTGTTGATTACGTATATTTTACCGTTAGGTATAATATCCGTAACATTATTAATATAAATGTTCTACGTATTTTGTATTTTGATTGTTTATGATTTTTTTTTGTTCTCTCAAATTTATTTTGTATTGATACATGCGACGGACGTGTCTGCAATGCACGTGTTGGTTGTATTCTTTTTCAAAATAAAAATTTATGAAGTGTGTATATTTATTTTTATTTATGCATGAAATTTTTTATTATAAGTAATTTACATTAGTTTTATTAGATTTATATTATATGAGTAACATATGTGTTTAAATTACATAAGATTCCTAATAAATCGTGTGTAGATTATGTGCACACATCACACCCATTTAAAACCCGTGCAATTCCCACTCGAAACACAGGTTTTGCCCACACACTATGGCCGGCCTATTGATGAGAGGGAAAATAATTTTTTTGAATGAGTTTAAAAGAGTAAGTGGGTAGTTAATTAGGATTAGTGGGTAGTTCAGTAAACTTCATCTTTCCTTTAAAAACCCCACTCCCATTCCGGCCAAGTCTTAAGAAAAAGAAAAAAAAAAAAAAGATTTCCCATTTCCATTTTTGTAAGTCTTGCTATGGTTTTTTCTTCTTGGGAGCTCAGATTTTGAGGAGAGATTAAAGATCTTGTTAGGAGCTTTTATTCGCAATTTGCATAAAAAATGTGGGTGTTTTCACTATCTTCTAATATGTAGATGATAATTAAATTTGTTTGTGTATGTGTATGAGTTTTCTAGAATTTTATTTGTGTATGCTTAGCCATAAAATATGTAGATGATAATTAAATTGGTATGTGAATATGGAGGAGTGTCACGCCTCGCTATACGAAAACACGGGCACGTAATTAAGGCCCAGCAAATAATATAAGTATACCAACTTATATCATCCATAAGTTGTACAATACTCGTAAGCTCAACAAAAGAATAATAATAATTACATGAACAATAATAGCATGAATAACCAATATCTGCGATATAAGAACTTACAGAATAGTCCGAGAATATGCAATGCAATAATAATACGTCAAAGATCCTTTAGTATCTCATTTTCTGTACATGTATAAACATTAACTCAAAAGATAGAGGAAGAGTACTCGTTAGTGCAAGCTACAGCCGCAAGTAGTGGCAATCGGTTAAACAATAAATGGACGATATGTCAAGAATAAGATATTTGAACGATATCAGAGTCAATAAACAACAGGCGATAACATGATCAAGAAAGCAAAGGTCGGTAAACAATAGTCGATAATGCAATGATCGATACAGTAAACAATAATGCAATGATCGATAACCAATATTCAATAATCAATGATCGGTAATCGATATTCAATAATCAATGATCGATAATTGATATTCAATAAACAATGATCAAAATGCAAGTGTCTATGCTCAGTGTCAATCTTATGTCTATCAGTCTTTTATTAATCTATCTAATGCACATAATCCTGCGTTCTATACCACAGGTTCGGGTGCATCCAATCAAGTGAACGTTTCGACTATAGTGGTGAATCTTATAGATTCATGTACTTGGCAACAGTAATCAATAAACATTAATCATTTGCGGTACAGTACACGATAGTTGGGTTACTGTAATTAGTAATCCGCAATCAATATTAGTAATAAGTACGAGAAACTCCGAGTACAGTCTCCTATAATATCCACTACTAAGTCGTCTCCTTTTTTACCCCGGCTTGTCATGATTTTATTAAATGAATCATGCATATGCAATCGATGGAACAGTGTCAAGAAACAGTATCAATGAAGTATCAATGATTGTACAATGAATGGTATGTTGTGCAATGCATTAGATGCAAAGTTTAACACATCTACATTTAAAAGCATGGAAAATACAATTCTGGATAGCAAAACGTTGTTGTACAAAAATTAACTTTCCACTGCTACGGGAAAGCGAATCAAGTTTCATCACATATTATAGAAATTAGAATCCTTGCCGGTTCCAACGCATATTCACACAATGCATTTAGACAATAGTAATTATGTCTACTGGTTGATTCTTTATGAGTACTGTTCAGACATCAACTCAGTATCAAGTTATTATATGTATAATCCAACTAAAAACTTAAATAAAATTCTTTCAAAAATTATAATTTAATTCCTGACGGTGTTCATTAACATTCTTGAAATTTTTAGATCTTAACTCTTACTTTAAACCAATGTTTCAATTAGTTGAGCATGACAATGTAACTATAAAACTGTGAATCAGGAATTACGACAGTATAATGGTAGAATCTAAATATTTTGCAATCTATAAGTCGGATTAAGAATCCGTCAGATGTTTTAAAAACTAGACACCGTACTACAATTTCTATTTAATAAGTTTTAGATAATATCATCAGTAACTAGGTTGAATTCTCACTCCAAGTTGGAGCAAACAACAGGCCAAAAACATATTATGTTGATTTTAACGATTTTCATTTGCAAGCGTATAGTTTTATGGTTAAAAATGAACACAAAACCACATGTAGAAGTAAGTATGGTTTCTATTATTAACATGACGAATATTAGCACTTTAACGATATTAAACTACGAATATAATCATATGATCATATGCAAACACAATTCATTCAAATCACTATTTCTTTTATAATTTCGTGATTCTAGTTTGTTTTTTTGTAACATATGCATATATAAATGGGTTCTCATGAGTTTCAATGACATTTTGGGTTGATGGAAGTCGAATGAAACGATGAACGATGTATGGATTCGAACTCAAACAATATATGACGATAACGAGTAGATTAATAACATGGATACAAAGATGAGACTACTTGCGGAGATCAAGAAGATGCTTGCACAAGAATATTTTTTTTACAAGTGATGATTGCCTTTTGTGCGAAGATTACCCATGTGACGAAACAGGGATGAAGCGAGGCGGGTGACACCCAACAACGTACAAAGAATGCAGCGAGAGTGAAATGTGAGCACTGCGTCGAGACTTAGGCATGGTAATGCTGTGGGCAAAAGTGGAGCAAGAGTATGGAGTTTGAGTCATCGGTGGTGAGTGGTTACTGGCGTGAGGGTCGGTGGCTGCGTGTTGTCGATGGTGGCGTTGGTCGGTCGGCGAGGTGGTCGGATTGGGACATCGACGACGTGGATGAAGGTGTTTGGCAGTGGACAAGCTTCGGCAATGGTGGGAGTTCGGTTTGTGGTGGTCGATGGTGGTAGCAATGGTGAGGTAGTGAGTGGAGCTTCGGGTGGACTGGATGTGGCATTCGGTGGTGCGGTGGAGGTGATGGGGAAGTGGCTGACGGAGATGGAGCTCGAGGTTGGAGGTGGGTTCGTATTAGGATGTGGTCTTCTGTTGGGCTCACAATAATAAGAAATTAATTTGTAGAGTGGGCTAGGATAAAAATAATAGCAATTAAAATAGCCTGGGCTCTAGAGTAAAAATTTATATATAAATAGAAGGAACATAAGATTGGACTTCAATCAATAATAAAATAATTATAATATGGACTAGGAATTAAATATGGCTTACAAAATAATTAGCTAAATAAATTACAGACCGGATTGGGCTTAAGTCCAAAATTTAATAAATCAAATGATATTTTATAGAATGAGTTTAAAATTAATTAAAATAATCAAATAACAATAATAGACCTGGTTTGAGTTATAAATAATGAAAATAAGAAAAGAAATAAATTTCAACAATGGAATAATATTTGGGTTAAACGATATAATCGTTTGAAAATAACTACAAATACAATTTGATGTTTAGAACGAGCTTTAGTAGGAGATCCAAGATGAATTTAAAATAATTAAAAAATGAATTTAAAAGCGGAAAGAATTTATGAAGAATTGAAATACAGAAAATACGTATTGACGTAAATGGGGGTTACAAGGAGCTTTTCTAGAATTTTATCTAAAATAACGTAGTAGAAATTTCATCTAATTAATTCATTATATGGAATTTCTCGTGTACAAGTTGCTAATGAAATTGCTCCTCCAAAAATCTAGCCATTTTTTTGAATAATTGATCATATGATTTAATGTATGCGAATTGTACGATAAATTTACATGTTATAAGAGTAGATTGTTATATGCATAATTTCGTGCTAAATGGTAAAGATATGACATTGGTAGTTAAAATGTATGGATGTAGGATTTCTCAAGTTTCTATCTAAGTTGATATGTACATAATTTCATGCTAAAATACACTAATTTTGATGGATATTCTTCTCTGAAAATTTAGAAGTTGTTGTATATTGTGTAGTAACTACGAGGATGATTATAAAAATTAGGTCTCGGATAAATATATTAAATGTGAAATAGAGAGTGTATACTTAAAAGAGTTCATTCCTAACATAGATAGGGTTGTGGTTTGAACTTACTGGCTAGCGGGTGTGTGGTGTAGGGTCGGTTTGGTCATGGCTTCGAATTCTGTGAGTTTTTATTTCTTTTCAATTTTTTAAAGTTAACCATTTAACTGTAGACAAGGCTTATAAACAGTATGTGAGATCCTTTCATCATCAACAGTGAGTTGGTTTATTGGTGGTTGGTTGCAATTTAGAGCACTGTGTGCTTTCTCTGTGGTCTGGTTCGATTTTGAATAGGGCTAGTTCTTTTATTTTTTGGTTATTTTTATATTTTAAAATTCTTTTCTATGAAAAGAAAAGTTCAGATTTAATGTAGAGTATTAGGAAATATTTGACAAAATATATATATGTTAATTCCAAGATTATTTTGTGGATGAATTAAAGTGGTAAATTAAGTTAATTTAAAAAATCAATTTTGGAGCTATTTCGCTTTAAACTTAAGTATGATTAAAAGAGTGAAATATGATGGCTTTATCTAGATTTATTCTAGAATTTTTATAGCGTATGAAAATGAGTTTAAATTGGGAATTTACGTAGAGAGTGCTAGATGATGAATTAAGTGATAATTAAATGATGAATTTGGAAAAGTAAACGTATTGACATTTGAAAAGAAATTTTATTGAAGTATTATTGAAATTTTATGATAAGAAGTTATTTTGAGATTGATGATTTAAAGTGAATGGATGAAAGAAGCAAATGAAATTGTAATGAATGAGAAATTGTGTAAAAGAGGTTAAGAATAACCTAGAAGATCTCTGTGTTGTGATGTATGTATTCTAGAGGCTGAGCAGGAACCCTAGTTACTGGCAGTTGAGATGTTGATTTTGGAAAGTAGCCTGTGTCCGCTAGCATTCCTAATTGGTTTTGGTATTGGAATTTAGCCAGTGTCGGGTAGAGTCCCTAGTTGTTTGAGCTAAATCTGGTAGGGTGAGCTAGCTCTAGGAGGCTATGGTTATCTATGTTTGGACTTAAGGACATGAACTAGTTGGAGATGTGATGAAGGGTATACATGAGTATGAAGGCTTTAGCTGGTCTGTGGTGTGAGATGAACCCCGAAATTATCGAGATGTGAGTGAAAGTGTCTCCAACTCATCTACAGTATGGGACTGATCTCCGGAATTATCGGGATCAAGGCGACACTCATGGAATGTTTTCGTGACTGTTAGGGCGCCATAGCTTGCGATGTGAGATGATCTCTAGAATTATCGAGATGTGAGTGAAAGTGTCTCCAGTTCATCTACGGTGTGGAGTTAATCTCCGGAATTATCGGGGCGTGGGCTGGACACTCACAACATGTCTAAATCTTATGTTAGTCACAAGTGTAGGTTTCATAGTGAAGGATTGAACCTTATAATGAGGATTACGTTAAGGATTTGCCCTCGGACCTTTGTAGTATGGGATGCATAGAATCCGAACAAGTGTGCATTAGTATTGCATCGTAAGTATGAATGTCTGCATTAATCATTAAATTCATATCATACACTAACATAATTAGGATAATCACTTTCATTATGCATTCAAGTTAGTGATTGTTAAGATAGTGGAATCACTTTATTATAGCATTGCGTCAGTTGTATGCAACTAATGTTTCCGCAATTTTCAAGTTGCAGGACTCAGATTAGCGAAAGACATCGAGATGAGTTCGATACAGATGGATATTGCTAGATTGAAGTTATTAGATGTTAAGGTTGTATTTCTTTATGTAATTTTCCGTTGTGTATTGTAATAAACCTTGTTGAAATGAAAAAGTTTTAAATTCGTTGTATTTTTGTACGAAGTTGAAGTAAAAGATCCTGTTTGTGCTACAAATTACCTGTGTTTGGAATTCGGGGCATTACACCAAGTCCCCAACATTATAGTTGATTTTGAGTAATTTTGAATTTCTTTATGCTGGCAGGATTGTGTGGGTTTGGGCTATAGTCTACCACTTTTTTGCCATTTTTGAGAAGTTATGAATAGGTATGGCAATGGGTAAGGATAAAGGGAGGGTACGGGGTTTATCCTTACCTTACACTAAAGTCCAAATACTTTACCCTAACGAATAATTTAGAAAATTACCATCCCCTACCATAACGGGTAAACCGATGAAACAATTAATTATTATTATTTTTTTTTTAACAAAATCAAGTTATAGAACAAAAATTGCAAATAAAAATGACTATCTTCCAGTTGCTGCTTTTTCTGTGTGGGAGCAAACAGATGTTGTGAATTCTTTTAAAAACAATAAAAAGCTGACATTTTTTACTTTCACCGATGTTGACTCCTGAATCTGACTCGTTTGCATCGTTGGATCTAATTTGGACGGTGATGATTGCTCTAATTGATCTGCAAAAGTCTGAAATACCGAGATTGACCCCGACGACAGACCCTCCGACGCTCAAGTCAGAACTTAGAAATAGCAAGAGAGTTTGTAGAGGGAAAATACTGATCACCTAATTTCTGTGGAGGTCATGGGGTATTTATAGTTGCTTTGGGGGTCAGTTTCAAGATAATGATTTATCTTTAATTCCCAGGGTTTTGGATAGAATCGGTTATCTCTTATTCAAGAAGAAATAAGAATGGTTGTGGAGATTGAGTTAAAACTTTTCTCATAATTAGAGATATAGTTTTTGAACTATCTCTTATGGATAATTAAGAGTTTAAATTATATTTAAATAATCATGGACTCATTTGTGTTGGGCTGTTATAACAACCTAGTTAGACAGACCCATTCTTGGGTTGTTGGGCTTGAAAGAGGCCCAGCTCCCGTGTACAGACCCGTTTCTAGTGAAAATTACCATTTTACCCCTAAGTGCTTTAAGATTCATGTCCGATTTGGTTATATTTTTACCCATATCACAAGTCCCCACTCCGGAAGACTGAGTTTCACAGCTTTTGAAGAGTAGTTCGCCCATGTTTAAGCGTTTACAAAACTTATCGGCGTTTTCAGGGACGTTCGAATTTTGCTCGAGGTGTAACGGGGCTATTCTGGGGTTTTATAGTAACCAGAATTATTTTTAGAACTTTTTTGTTTTTTTGGGATTTTTCCATATTTTTCTGAAATTTTTCCAATTTTTAATCTTTATTTCAAATTTTTTATTCAATTTCCCTATTTTTAATAATTAATTTTCAATTTTTTGATTAATTATTCTAATTTTAAAATTATTTCTTCGGAATTTAAAAATATTTTTTGAATTAATAATTATTTTTGAATTTTTTGAATAATTTTTTGGGATTTTTAAATATTAAATATGAATTAAATAATTAAGTAAATGATTTAATCAATTCTGATCGATCTAGGTCATTGATCACATGAGCGCAGATCGGGAGGAGATCATGGCTGTCGCTTCCTTCATTGTGCTCGGTGGAGCTCTTGCTCAGTTTGTGACCGAGCAGAAGTGTCTCTGACCCGTTGTGGAGCTTTATGGTGGCGCCATGTGGCATTGACTGATCAGCGTTGACTGTCGACCTGGGTCCACTTTGTTTTTGCTGAAAACTTCTTTCCACTTTTTAATTATTTTTTTGGTTTTTCATATCTATTTCCCGATTTTTAATAATTAAATTTTTAAAATTTTAAATAATTATTCTAAATCAATAATTATTTTTTCGGAATTTAAAAATATTTATTCGAATTAATAATTATTTTCAAATTTTATTAATTTATTTTTCAAAATTTTAATTATTTTTTTTTTCAGAATTTTTAAATAATTACTTCTATTTAATAATTAAATAATGGAATTCAATCAAACCTGATCAATATGGGTTGTTGATCACACGAGCGCGGATCAGAAGGAGATGTGGGCATTGATTCCTTCATTTTGGAGAGAGCACTTGCTCGGTTTTCAACCGAGAATAAGCGTCTCTGACCCTTCGTGCCGCGCTAAAGTGATGGCACGTGGCATTTGACCGTTAACATGATCGATCTGGATCGTTGATCTTGCTAGCACGGATCAGGAGGAGATCATGACTTTTAGTTCCTTCATTCTAGTTAGGGGCAGGTCTGCTCAGGAGCAGTCCCCGATCCCACAAGGCGTTTACGTGGCACTAAGGTGGCACCCACGTGGCAACTTTGACCCAGTCAACTTTCTCTTTAACTTCGGCCTTTTTTTGCACATGCAATACACGTGTTTCTTGGAGCAGGTTTAAAAAAACAAAGAGAATGCATCAGGAAATGCTGTGGCTCGGGGTCGAACCCCTGACCATGAGGTTGGAGGGTGGATGAATCAACCAGTGAGCCAAGTGCTTGGCTTGTAGATGATTCTCCTCAGAAGCTATTCATCTTGGTGTATTTTTGGAGAGTTCCGCATGTAGTTGTGGTATAACAAACTTTTTCAGTGCTACAGAGATCTGGTTGGAGCGTGTGACCTCTCGTTTCGAAGGAAAGGTCTACAAATTCACTTCAGAAGTCAGCTGAAGAATCATTTGTCTTTAGGGTCAAAATAGGCATGTAATATATTTACCTCCGTGAAGTTGAGAAGAGCTTCGGTGTCGAGGATTTACGAAGAGGATTTTCGTCCCCAGGGGGCTATGAAGAGGACTTCACTCCCGTGGGCTAAGAAGAGGAGCTTCACCATGGGGGAGCTATGAAGAAGAGTCATTGTAAGACTCTTGGGAAAAGCCATTCCGGAGGCGAGTTTAGGGAGCATCTCTACAAATGAGTTGAGCTCCGAACTCGCTTGTGGAAGAAGAAGGCCGCTCGAGAGGCAAGCGAGATGAAGAGCATCACCGAGCACTATGAGAGAGCCGTTCGGGAGGCGAGTTTAAGGAGCCACTCGAGGGGTGAGTTGAGCTCCGAACTCGAAGGCCACTAGAGAGGCAAGCGAGATGAAGAGCATCGTCGGGCTCTAGGATAGAGCCGTTCGGGAGGCGAGTTTAAGGAGTAATCTCGAGGGGTGAGTTGAGCTCCAAACTTACTGTGGCAAAAGAGGGCCACTCGGGAGGTGAGCGAGATGAAGAGCATCACCAGGCTCTAGGAGAGCACCATTCGGGAGATGAGTTTGCGGATTAATTCTAGGGGTGAGTTGAACTCCGAACTCATTGTGGAAGAAGGCCGCTTGGGAGACGAGCGAGATAAAAAGTATTGTTGGGATCTAGGAGAGAGCCATTCGATAGGAGAATTTAGAGAGCAACTCTAGGGGTGAGTTAAGCTTTGAACTCGTTGTGGAAGAAGGCTGCTCGGGAGACAAGCGAGATGAAGAGCTTCATCGGTATCTAGGAGAGAGCCATTTGGAAGGCGAGTTTAGAGAGCACCGCTAGACGAGTTGACCTCCGAACTCGTTGTAGAAGAAAGGTTTGTTCAGGAGGCTAGCGAGATGAAGAGCATCGCCGGGCTCTATGAGAGAGCCGTTTGGGAGGCGAGTTTAAGGAGAAACTCGAGGGGTGAGTTGAGCTCTGAACTACTGTAGCAGAAGAGGGCCGCTCGGGAGGCGAGCGAGATGAAGTGCATCGCCGGGCTCTAGGAGAGAGTAATTCTGGAAACGAGTTTGGGGAGAAACTCTAAGGGTGAGTTGAGCTCCAAACTCGTTGTGGAAGAAGGACGCTCGGGAGGCAAGCGAGATGAAGAGTATCGCCGAGTTCTAGGACAGAGTCGTTCGGTAGGCGAGTTTAGAGAGCAACTCTAAGGGTGAGTTAAGCTCTAAACTGGTTGTCGAAGAAGGTTGCTCGGGGGGCGAACGAGATGAAGAGTATCATTGGGCTCTGGAGAGAGCCGTTCGGTAGGTGAGTTTAGGGAGCATCTCTAGGGGTGAGGTTAGCTTTGAACTCATTATGGAAGAAATGACCGCTCGGAAGGCGAGCGAGAGCATCGTCGGGATCTTGGAAAGAGTCATTTGGGAGGCAATTTTAGAGAGCACCGCATGACGAGTTGAGCTCCAAACGCATTGTAGAAGAAGAAGTTCGCTCAAGAGGCGAGCGAGATGAAGAGCATTGTCGGGCTCTCTGAGAGAGCCGTTCAGGAGGCGAGTTTAGAGAGCAGATCTAGGGATGAGTTGAGCCCCAAACTCGCTATAGAAGGAAAGGGCCGCTCAGGAGGTGTTACCGCTGAATCTGGTGTGGGGGTAAACAGATAGAATTTGTGGGTTCGTGGAAAACCCTGAATAGCGAATCCAAGCCTGTTCGTTGGAGTTGGGCTATTGAGCTCCCGCCGTTCACCTGCAAGGAAGTGCGATACACCGGGGTTGATCCCGGCAACGCACCCTCCGACGCTCTTGTCAGTAACCAGTGATGATTAAGAAAGAGCTTAAGTTGGCAAAAGAGTGATTACCTTGTAACAGTGGTAGGTTTGAGGTATTTATAGTCGCCATGGGGAGTTGATTAGGGATCTGATTTCCTGTGATTCTGTTAGGAGTAAAGTCCTCATAATCAGTTTAGGAAACTGATCCCTAATTCCCGGTGAGAGGATAACTGTGGACAGGCCCGTTGATTTAGTCAAATCAGAGACCCTGATTTCCTCTTGCTGTTCTGGGTTTTTCTCGGGTCCCGTACCCAGTTGGAGTGGATCCGTTTGCGGGTTATTGGATCTGTGGAGGGGAGATCCAGTGCCCGCTTCAGACCCGTTGGTGGGTGAAATTACCGTTTTACCCCCGAGCTTCAAGATTCTTGCCCGATCTGGACGGTTCCGATTAAACCCCATTTTTAGCCATATCACGAGCCCCCCACTCCTAAAGACTGAGTGTGATCAGCCTTTGCGGAGTAGTTTAACTGTTTTAGTGGCTAGTGGAGTTGTATCGGAGTCCGAATGGAGGGTATTGTATCTCGAAGGGGGTAGTGAGGTGATTTTTACTGCTGAATCTGAGCTTTGTCGAATATTCGACGGTTTTTATCTATTTTTTCGGATTATTTATTTAATTTTGTGATGTGTTTAACCAGTCGTTCGGGGGCCTTAACAATACATTCTAGGCAATAATTGTTCGTTCAGGGGCTCAAAAATATTCCCCCAAATTTATAATTATTTTCTAGAATTTCTAGTTAAATTTTCCGAATTTTTAGTAATTTTTTCGTAATTTTTAAATAAATAAAACGATTAAAATAAATAAAAACTGATTTTTAATACCTATTTATGGCGTGGCCTGATCTGGACCGTTGATCTCGTGCGAGCGCGAATTTCTGAGAGATCTGGCGGTTTTAGTCGCTCGGCAGCCATTTTCTCGCTTTTGGAGCTCGGATGGACACTTGCTCGGTTGGCCGACCG
The DNA here is from genome assembly GCA_017893485.1 of Hemerocallis citrina. Lineage (NCBI taxonomy): Eukaryota > Viridiplantae > Streptophyta > Magnoliopsida > Asparagales > Asphodelaceae > Hemerocallis > Hemerocallis citrina. Next base: position 112,198,653 of record CM030361.1, on the reverse strand, counting down.
GGGGTCTAAGGGTTCGGCTGTCCGAGCGACGTGGCACGATCTGAGCCGTTGGATGGTGGCACGAATCTCGAGACGGGCTCAGTTCCCAAGAAAACGCTATCTTGTCGTTTAGCGCACGTGGCACGATCTGGACCGTTCATCACCAGAAGCGCGAATTTCTGGAAGATCCAACGGTCGTGGTCGTTCGGCGGCTTTTTTCTCGCTTTTGGAGCTCGGATGGGCACTTGCTCGGTTGGCCGACCGGACGTCTAAGGGTTTGGTTGTCCGAGCGACGTGGCGCGATCTGAGCCGTTGGATGGTGACACGAATCTCGAGACGGGCTCAGTCCCCAAGAAAATGCTATCTTGTCGTTTAGCGCACGTGGCACGATTTGGATCGTCTGATCGAGATCTTACACGAATGTTGAGGAGAAAGTGAATTTTCTCCGTTTTGGGGCTCGGATAGGCACTTGCTCGGTTAGCCGACCGGACGTCTAAGGGTTCGGCTGTCTGAGTGACGTGGCACGATCTGAGCCGTTGGATGGTCGAACGAATCTCGAGACGGGCTCAGCTCCCAAGAAAACGCTATCTTTTCGTGTAGCGATGCTGGCAAGATCTGGGCCGTCTGATCGAGATCTTACACGAATGTTGAGGAGAAAGTGAATTTTCTCCGTTTTGGGGCTCGGATGGGCACTTGCTCGGTTAGCCGACCGGAGGTCTAAGGGTTCGACTGTCCGAGCGACGGGCACGATCTGAGCCGTTGGATGGTGGCACGAATCTCGAGACGGTTCAGTTCCCAAGAAAATGCTATCTTGTCGTTTAGCGACGCTGGCAAGATCTGGGCCGTTGGATGGTGGCGCGAATCTCGAGACGGCTCAGTTTCCAAGAAAACACTATCTTGTCGTGTAGTGATGCTGGCAAGATCTGGGCCGTCTGATCGAGATCTTACACGAATGTTGAGGAGAAAGTGAATTTTCACCGTTTTGGGGCTCGGATGGGCACTTGCTCGGTTAGCTGACCGGAGGTCTAAGGGTTCGGCTGTCCGAGCGACGTGGCACGATCTGAGCCGTTGGATGGTGGCACGAATCTCGGGACGGTTCAGTTCCTAAGAAAATGCTATCTTGTCGTTTAGCGATGCTGGCAAGATCTGGGCCGTTGGATGGTGGCACGAATCTCGAGACGGCTCAGTTCCCAAGAAAACACTATCTTGTCGTTTAGCGACGCTGGCAAGATCTGGGCCGTCTGATCGAGATCTTACACGAATGTTGAGGAGAAAGTGAATTTTCTCCGTTTTGGGGATCGGATGGGCACTTGCTCGGTTAGCCGACCGGAGGTCTAATGGTTCGGCAGTCCGAGCGTGGTGGCGCGGTTTGAGCCGTTGGATGGTGGCACGAATCTCGAGACGGGCCCAGTTCCCAAGAGCATTAATGGCGCCCCAGGATTTGTGCGGCGTTCCAACTTCTCGGGGTCATTAAGAATGGTGTCCTCTAATTAATGCGTGGCGCTTCAGCTCCCTAGGCGTGACTGCTGGGCTTCCATCGCTTGGCCTCCTGAGGGCCATAATGGCTGGTCCTTGGAGGGAGGTTATAAATACCCCACTCCCCCTGTAGTTTCGATCACAGCAATGGTTGTTCATCGACCATCGGAGGTGTCTGCCTTGGGCGGATGCCTGGTTTTTGAAAAATTCTAACCCTGAGAGCGTCGGATGGGTGGTCACTCTTCCGTCGTGATCTTCTCCTGATTCTGACGGCCCCAATGCGGATGTCAGGGTCAGGGGAGATCAGGGCAGAAGAGGTGACGACCGGAGTCCGAACCCGGGGGACAAGGTGCCTTGGACGGATGGGTCTTCTCCGATCTCTGTCTTCCTTCCGAGCTGACGGCTTCTGATGGTTGTCAGCCCGAAGGAGCTAGAGATGGGAGGTGGGCCGATCTGCCTTCTGACTGGGTCTCACGCGATGGTGGTTTTTCTCCCACCCTTGAACGATTCGTGGTTTCGGCTTCCGAGGCCGTAAGCCTCGAGTTGCTCACGAGTGAGAGGGGAACCGACCGAGTCCTGGGGCCTGGGGCACTCGCCGAGGGCGAGTGCCTTAAAACTTTTGATCCAAATTTTCTCTTGCTTCCTGGGACAGATGTGGGGTGCCGGGTCCGAAGGGCTTCATCCGGGCGATGTGGCGCGATCTGAGCCGGTGGATGGTGGCACGAATCTCGAGACGGACCCTTGTTCGGTAGCCGACCGGTCTCTTTGATGTTGGGGTCGGATTTTTGCCAACCGTTGCTGCTCGGGTACAAAGTCGTTTGGGCTTTCGTAACGCTTCAAAAGCCGCTCAAGAGTCGTGCCCTTTAGTTAGGAAGCCCAAGAGACTTTCTCTTTTACTATAAATCTTCACTCCCCCACCCCAAATCTCATTATTCACTTTTACTTTCTCTCTCAAGTTTTTACTTTTCACCATCGAAGTTTTTAGCTCCTGGGCGGCGCTGCTAGCTGTCGCGGCAAGGCGTTTCTTTGCTCCGGTGAACTTTTCCGACCATAACAGTCACTTCAAGGTCAGTCTCTCTCCTTTCTCTTTAGAAAAAATGGTTAAGATTACTTCTTCGGATGAGACCCCCGCCTCGGACCAAGTCGTTAGCCGAGCGGGTAAAGGAAAGGAGGTGGTAGAGCCGACCGAGCAGACCGTTGTTCGGCCGAGCAAGAGTGGCGAGGTCGCCGAGCCACTCTAGGAGGTTGTGGCGAAGTCCCAGAAGGGTAAGGGAGTGGTTACGATCATAGAGCAGCCGAAGACGGCAGGGGAGTTCGGTCGGCAGCCGATCGTTCTGTCGAGCGTAGGGGGTGTTCGGAGCTATTCCGAAGATATGCTGGAGAAGGTGACCCAGGGCACCGCCAAGTCGGTAGAGGAGAACGAGCCGAGAGAGTTGTCCGAGGTGGACCATATCACTCCGGTTCTTACGGAGGCTGATTTGCATCGGATCCGGACTGGATTCCAGATCCCTGCCGAATATGGGCTGCTTCTCCCGGGGCCTGGTTTTCGAGCCTGCACGTCGTCTTCGGCCGACGCGTGCATTTTTCCGGTCGACTCCTTGGTCGCCGGGCTTCGCTTTCCGCTGCATCCGTTCATTGCCGAGGTCCTCAATTGGTACGGCCTATGCCCCGCCCAGCTGATGCCGAACACTTGGAGGCACGTTTTGGCATTTGTTCTTCAGTGTCAAGAGAACGGCACCGAGCCAAGTCTGTTTCTCCCTCGGAGCCTTTACCGTCCTTGCCAGTCGAACAGGAACGAGCAGAGGTTCTACCTTTCGCTGCGGACAGGCGTGAAGTTGATCGAGAACCCGGACTCGATCAAGCATTGGAAGGAGAAGTACTTCATTGTCCGAGCTCCCGGACCCTGGGCAATTCCGATAGCTTGGTCGAGGGAGGGCCTGCCCAAGCGAGCGAAGAAGGAGCCAGTGCTTAGTGACGAGGAGATGGAAGTCCTCAAGAAACTCCTCGGCCTGCCGACGCTTAGTTGGAAGGACATCACCGAGGAGGCTCTATTCTGAGGGGGTCTCAGTCCGATAGACCCTAGTACGCCCATGGTATTTTTATTTTTTGCTTGAAGTTCTTGAAAATTTTTCTAAGTTTTTTCATTCGGTTTGTGCAGAGTCTTCTAAGATGGACTATAGGGCGTTGATGGCAAAGGCCAAGGTGGCTAGGGAGCAGGAGAAGAGAAAGAAGAGACCCTCAACAGGGTCTCAGGGCGGCCGAGCGCCGAAGATACCTTCGATCGCAAAGACCGCCGACCTGCAGGAGGTCGTTGTTCCGGATGCCGATCCCGAGTAGGAGAAGGTCGCGGCTTCCGATCATCCTGTCTCGGATGCGCCGACTCCAACGGCGAAGGCAGATGCTCCCGGCTCGTCGAGCGGCGCGTTCAACGTGAGCGCGGCGTTAGCCCTTAACGTTCCGCCTCTTACTGCCGAAGCGGAGAAGATTCTGACAGAGGAGCATAAGCGGATCTTTGTCCCCGACTGGCAAGTAATGAAGGTCGACGGCTTCTTGGGGGATGGCAACATTTGTATGCAGGCGGTGAAGCACCTGCCGACCCCAAAGGACCGAGCGACGCTTAAGTCCAGGGAGGTCAGGGACGCTACGATGCAGATTGCTCGGAACACGATGTCGGTAAGTAGACCGAACACTTTCTTCTTGAAGCATTCCTTTCGAATTTCTCTAAGTTTTTAGGTTCGGATTTTGATTGTTTGTTCTCTTTTTAGACCCTCTGCCACTTCAACTTTTTGCTCGAAGAGTTCGCGAGCAAAGAACAGGAGCTGTCGGCGCTGTGCGACCGGGAGAGGTCGGAGCGCGCGAAAGCTGTGAAGCTGTTCGAAGCCGAGCAACTCCTCTCGGAAAAATGCGGTGCCGAAGTGGCAGGGTTGGAGGTGCAGCTGGCCGAAGCCATTCAGCGGTCGAAGGACGAGGCAGCCAAGTTCGAGGCCTCGGAGAAGGAGAATGCCGAGCTTAAGGAGGAGCTGGCCAAAGCCCGATCGGAGGCGGAGAAAGCTCGGAAGGAGACCGAGAGGATCAGGGCGAAGCACCACTCGAAGGTGGCGAAGGCAAAGAGGGCGGTCCAGCAAGAGGCCGAGGAGAACATGTTCAAGAACATGGAGGATGCGTACGGCCGAGCCCTGCTTCATATCGCAGCTCGGAACCCGGGGTTCGACACTTCCTCCTACCACTTCTACGACCCTGTGGACGGTGAGGAAGAGCTCCCTTCGGTAATGCTCGGCCCCGAGGGACAGACCGAGGGTGTCAAAGGCACGGGCGAGACCGAGGCCGAAGATGAAGAGGAGGACAGCTCCGAGGACGAGGACGTGGACGAGGACTTGGGAATCGTCGGGGGGTCGGCAGATCCGAGCGACAAAAAGGTCGACCCCTGACTTGCTTGCGTCTTTAGTCCTCTTTTTCTTTTCTTTTTATGTGTAAGCCTGACTGCGGACTGGCCACCGCTCCTGTAATGCGTTTTGAGTTTTGAATGAAAACACTTTTTGTTTGGCCAAAAATTCTCCAAGTGTTGGAGCTCGGATTTTATGTTTGACTAGTTGTAAAATTTCTCCAAGTGTTGGGCCTCGAATTTATCTCTGCTTTTCAGGTGAAGTTTGGTCCGGTCACGGAGGTCTCGTATCTTCGTAAGGAGCTAAAAGAGACGAAGCGAGCGCTTTCTCATAGCCGAGAGAGGCGGTTTTATATGGTCTTGAAGCTGGAGGAGATAAAGGCAGCTGCGAGGGGGTATTGTCGTGAGTTGAAGCAACTACGGAAGCAACCCCAAGCTTCTCGTCTCGAAGGCGAGACAGTGGGGCTTCGCAGAGAGCTTTTGGTTGCCGAGCAAAAGAATAGCGAGCTCTTGGCCGAGGTCCGTCACTTGGAGGTAACAGAGAAAGAACGTTCGGCGAAAGAAGAGGAGTTAGCCTCCGAGTTGGAGAAGTTGTCATCTGAGCGCCAAAAGTTGTTGGCGAAGGTCGACAAGCTTAGGAGGATTACGATAGACAGGGGAATCGATGTCACACATTATCGACGTCTTGCGACCGATAGTGCCGATGTTGCAGGCTCGTCGAGACCTCCTCATTTGAAGATGTCGTCGAAGGATGATGTTCTGAGAGATAGGATTATCGAGCTGGAGGAAGAGATCGCGTTGCTCAAGCCTCTGCCTGAGAGGGCCAACGTTCATAGTACGTCGTGTACTCGCGAAGAGAGCGAGAAAGGGATTACTTTCTACGAACTTGCGACTCGTTTGCCTGCGGTGAGGCGGAGTCCTGCTGACACTCAGAGTAGTGTAGTTGTCTCATCTAGCGGCGCCTCAGTTGGCACCACAGTTAGAGTTAGCGGCGAAGGGGGTTCTCGCTTCGCTGGTTTGGAGTCGAGCTCGGAGGTCAGGCGTCGCTGACCCCGTGTTTCCTTGAACCGGAGCATTCCCCTTCCGAAGAAGCACTAAACATGTTGTATTATGTCTCTCTAAGTTATTGTAAAACCCTGTTGTAGCGTCGGTCTAGTTGTATGTAGGGCTACTTTATTTGAATAAAAACCTTTGCTTTGCTTCTGTGTAACTTCCGATCTCGGACAACTTACTTAAAGTTTGAAAGTTTGCTTTGCTTCTTGAAGTGTTGGGCTTCGGCAGTGTTTGAAATTTTGTTGTTTGACTCTTCTTCTTTTCAGCTTGTAGTGGTGGCCGAGGACACCGAGCCTGCTTGCTCGGATGACAACCCTCGAGCCGAGGCTGTCTCAGGGGGGACGAGGCCGTGCCTGGGGAGGTGCCGAGAGCGGCTCTACGAAATCGAGCTGGGATTGCGCCGAGCCGAAAGTAAGCGGAACCATCTTCAGCTTGTCCTAGGTCAGCGGGACATCGAGATCCGGCGTCTGGAGAGCAGGATCACCGAGATGACCCCCGTAGGAGAGGACGAAGGTTCGGCGACCGCCTTTAGCAACACTCTTCGGATCCAGTGTGTTCGGCACAATTTGTCAAAAATAACGGCGGAGAGAGACGATCTGCTTTCCGAGATCAGTCACCTGCAGGCTGTAGAGGCGGAGCTTCGGATGGAGGGAGAGGGACTGGCGGCCGAGGTGGCCAAACTGACGACGGAGCGGGACGAGCTGGCGGCCGAGGTCGACGCACCGAAGTGTAGTGGGTCGACATTGTAATTTTTGTACTTTAAGGCCTTGTGACCTTGTTGTACGGAAGAGTCGCTTTGTACTGCATCCCAATTATTAATAACATTTCTTTTTCGAACTCGCATATCCTTTGTAACTTTTTGTAGTCGTTTTGTTTGTGACTGTGTTCATCGCACCGAGGCCTCTGAGCCGACCTCTTGCTCGCTCGGCCAGCGGTGCCGAGCAGCGCTTTGGTATCCTAATCTTGTGAACTTGTGAGATGGGCTGAGCCTTACCTAATAGTGGGCTCGCTGGCCACCGTGAGAGTAGTCCGACGGCTGTGGGAGCAATTTCAAATGGCGACCCACTCCTAGCCCGCTTAGAAGCGAGCTTGCGGAGGAGAATCGAGCCAAGTGTTGGACTCCGGAACCATCGTTAGAGTTCAACGGTCGTGGGAGAAATTCCGAATGGCGACCTACTCCTAGTTCGCTTAGAAGCGAGCTTGCAGAGTAGAATCGAGCCAAGTGTTGGACTTCAGAACAATCGTTAGAGTTCAACGGTCGTGGGAGCAATTCCGAATGTCGACCTACTCCCAGTTCGCTTAGAAGCGAGCTTGCGGAGTAGAATCGAGCCAAGTGTTGGACTCCGGAACCATCGTTAGAGTTCAACGGTCGTGGGAGCAATTCCGAATGGCAACCCTCTCCTAGCCCGCTTAGAAGCGAGCTTGCGGAGTAGAATCGAGCTAAGTGTTGGACTCCGGAACCATTGTTAGGGTTCAACAGTCATGGGAGCAATTCCGAAAGGCGACCCACTTGCAGAGTAGAATCGAGCCAAGTGTTGGACTCCGTAACCATCGTTAGGATTGTTCAACGGTTGTGGGAGCAATACTGAGCGGCGAACTGCTTCTAGCTCGCTTAAGAGCGAGCTTGCGAAGTAGAGTCGAGCCGGGTATTGGACTCCGAACCATTGATTGAATAAAGAATAAAGACGGAGAGATACAAGCAATTTTATATGTACGAAAAAGCATTCTTTATTGATAACTGACGGCGAGCCGTTTTTACATATGACAACTTAAGAGAGGAATTACAAGTTAGAGGAGAGGAACGGTTCGACACCCTGTGATACTCAGAGAGGCACCGGGGCGCTTTCTTGGTATTTTAAAAGGTGGTCGGCATTCCAGGTCCTCGGAATCTCCCTGCCCTCGAGGTCTTCCAGACGATAAGCTCCGGGCCGAACTACCCTTGCGATCTTGTAAGGTCCTTCCCAATTCGGGGCTAGTTTGCTCTTCTGACTGGGGAAGGAGATGGCTAGTTTTCTGAGGACTAAGTCCCCCTCCTTGAGATCGGCGGGTCGGACTCTCTTGTTGTACGCCAATTCGATCCTCCTCCGGTAGTTCTGTTGGCAGATTGACGCCCTTTCTCTCAGTTCGTCCACCAGGTCTAAGTTCGCCCGGAGGTCTCTGGCGTTCTGTTCCTTGTTGTAGGCTGCGAGGCGAGGAGAAGGCATTCCGACTTCGAGAGGTATCACTGCCTTGGACCCATAGGTGAGGTTGAATGGGGACTCTCCTGTGGGGGTCCGTTTGTTGGTGCGGTAGTTCCACAACACGTTGGGGAGTTGGTCGACCCATAAGCCTTTGGAACACTTGTCCAGTCTCTTCTTGATACCAGAGAGGATCTGCCGGTTAGCGTTCTCCGCCTGGCCATTCGACTGTGGGTGGGAGACGGAGGAGAAGTGCTGTTGGATGGCAAGGTCTTCACATAGAGCTCGGAACGCGGCCCCAGTAAACTGAGTTCCGTTGTCTGTTACGAGGACACGGGGGACGCCGAATCGGCAGATGACGTTCTTCCAAAAGAATTGAAGCACCTTGGTCTCGGTGATAGTGGCTAGGGGCTCGGCCTCAATCCACTTCGAAAAGTAGTCGATGGCTACGACCAAGAACTTGAACTGGCCCGGAGCTGGAGGGAATGGCCTTAGTAAATCCATCCCCCACATTGCGAAGGGGATAGGACCTGATAAGGAGGCGAGGTTAGCTTGGGGGAGGCAACGAATGTTGGAATGTCTCTGACAAGAGCCACATTGCCGAACGTGTCACTCGGCGTCTTGGAGGAGAGTCGGCCAGAAGTATCCGTAATTCAGAGCTTTTCGAGCTAAGGACCTAGACCCTGAATGTGCCCCGCCGATGCCTTCGTGGAGCTCCCGTAAGGCATAGTCGGCTTGTTCTGGGGAAAGGCATCTCAGGTATGGTCGGCCGCCTATCTGCGAGAAGGAGTGCTTGTACAAGATCCCCTCGACCAGGACGTACCGCTCGGCCCTGGTTCTTATTCAGCGCGCTTCCTTGGGGTCCTCGGGGAGAAGCCTGTCCCTTAGGAATTCCACTAACGGTTTCATCCAGTTATCTTGCAGCAGGATTGGCAGCGACTCCACTGAGTCAGAGGCTTTGCCTTCGATGCTTGGTTTCAACAGGACCTCAATCAAGAAGGTCTGCTTGAGACCTTGGAAGGAGGATGAGGCTAACTTGAAGAGGGCGTCGGCTTGTGAATTCTCTTCTCGAGGGACTCGTTGGATGAGTGCCTTTTCGAACCGGGCCATGAGGGTTCGGACTTTGGCGAGGTACTTCGCCATCCGTTCGTCTCGTGCCTCGTAATCGCCCAAGACTTGGTTCACAACCAGCTGAAAGTCACTATGGATTCGGAGGCGCTGCGCCCCAGCACTTCGGGCAAGTCCGAGGCCGGCGATTAGTGCCTCATACTTTGCTTCGTTGTTTGAGGCCTTGAAATTCATGCGAAGGGCATACTGGAGGACAAAGTCATCTGGACCCATCAAGATGATACCGGCGCCGCTTTCCTCGTTGCAAGAGGAACCGTCCACAAAAACCGTCCAAATAGGGGGTCCGTTCGGGACATGGCTGACCTCGGGAATGGTGGTCTCGACGATGAAGTCCGCGAGGGCTTGAGCTTTGATCGCAGTCCGGGGCTGGTAGGAGATGTCGTGTTGGCTCAGCTCGATGGACCATTTCATGAGCCGGCCTGAGGTTTCCGGCTTGTGGAGGATCTGCTTCGGCAGTTGGTCGGTGAGGACCACAACCGAGTGGGACTGAAAGTATGGGCGGAGCTTCCTTGCCGCCATGATCAGGACGTAGGCCATCTTTTCTATCTTCGGGTAGCGGAGCTCAGCGTCCCGAAGCACCTTGCTCACATAGTAGATGGGCCTCTGAGCCCGGTCTTCTTCCCTCATCAAAACAGCACTTAGGGTCTGCTCGAAAGCAGCTAAGTAGATGAAGAGAGTTTCCCCTGGAACGGGCTTGCTAAGAAGGGGAGGATTGACCAAGTAGGCTTTCAGCTGGTTGAACGACTCCTGTTGCAGTTCGCCCTACTCAAAACCCTTGGCTCCCCTGAGAGCCTTGAAGAAAGGGAGGCACTTTTCCCCAGACTTCGAAAGGAATCGCCCAATGGCGGCGAGGCGACCCGTAAGCCTCTACACTTTCTTGACGTTCCGGGGTGGGGCCATGTCCAGTATGGCTTTAATTTTTTTAGGATTTGCTTCGATCCCTCGCTGGCTGACCATGAAGCCAAGGAACTTTCCTGACGAGACCCTGAACGCACACTTGTTCGGATTAAGCCTCATGTTGTGCATTCTCAGTACGCCGAATGCCTAATGGAGGTCGGCCACATGGTCGGTACCTTGGATGCTCTTCATGAGCATGTCGTCGACGTATACTTCCATGTTGCGGCCTATCTGGCTTTAAGAGACTTTATTGACGAGGCGCTGGTAGGTGGCTCCAGCATTCTTCAATCCGAACGACATAACTCTATAACAGTAGAGGCCATGGTCGGTAATGAAGGAAGTCTTCAGAATGCCCGGGGGGAACATTCGGATCTGGTTGTAGCCGGAGAAGGCGTCCATGAAGCTGAGGAGCTCATGGCCTGAGGTGGCATCGATGAGGGTGTCGATATTCGGGAGAGGGAACGGGTCCTTCGGACACGCCTTATTTAAGTCTGTGAAGTCGATGCATATCCTCCAGGAACCATTGGACTTCTTAACCATGACGACGTTGGAGAGCCACTCGGGGTAGTTCACCTCTTGTATGAACCGAGCTTTTAAAAGCTTGTCCACCTCCTCCTTGATGGCTTGTTGTCGCTCGGGAGCGAATTTATGCCTCTTCTGCTGAACCGGTCTGCACCCCAGTTCGACGCTGAGGCGGTGCACTAGAAGTTCCTTGGAAATCCCGGGCATATCCGCGGCGGACCAAACAAATAGGTCGTGGTTCTTCCGGATGCACTGCACCAAGTCGGAACATAGGGCAGTCGGTAGGGACTTGCTGATGAGGAACTTTCGGCTCGGGTCCTCGTCCGAGAAGAGTACTTCTTCCAATTCGTCCGCCGGCTCGGACGTTGGCCGGACGTTCGGCTTGGGGATCTCTAGAGTCTCGAGGGAGAGCACTGGACCCCCAGTGGAAGTCATGTAGCATTTCCGAGCTGTCTCTTGGCTGCCCTTGACTTCTCCCACTCCCGCTCGGGTGGAGAACTTCATCTTGAGGAGGTACGCCGAAGGAACGGCTTCCAGGGCTGCTAGGCGAGGTCGGCCCAAGATGACATTGTATGCAGCCGGGACATCGACGACCATAAAGTCCATCGGCTCTGTCCGGATAGTAGGGGTCTTCCCAGCAGTTACGTCTAGGGTGATAACCCCTTCGACAGTTACTGGCACCCCCGTGAACCCGTGGAGCGTGTAGCCGGCCGGTTTGAGGCGATCCCGGGATAGTTGCAGCCCTCGGAAGGCCGAGAGGAAAAGGATGTTCACGAAGCTCCCGTTGTCTACCAGGATCCTCTGCACTTTGAAGTTCGCCATGCGGAGGTCGATAACAAGTGCGTCGCAGTGGGGAGTGCAGACCCCCTCGAGGTCTTCATCAGAGAAAGTTACTGGGATGCCGAGGCCTTTGGGGGGAGGGGCACCGTGAACTGAATTGACCTCTCGGACGAAGGCCTTTCGAGAGGAGTTGGAAGAGCCCCCCATGGGTCCTCCGTGGATAAGGTGCAGAACACGCTCCTCCTCGAACTCGGGGGTTTCATCGCGTCGCTCAGAGCGCTTGTTAGCCCCCCGAGGCAGAGGGGTGGTGCGATCTCCCCGATCATTTGTTCTCACAAACTTAGCCAACTGCCCCCTCTGGATGAGGGCCTCTATCTCGTTCTTCAACGCCCGGTAGTCGTTGGTGTCGTGGCCATGATCTCGGTGGTAACGGCACCACTTCTCCTTGTTCCTCTTCTTGGCTGGGGTGTTCATCCTCGGAGCGGGAGGTATAACTCCCTCCTTCTCGACTTCCATCAGGATGGTGAAGACATTGGTAGTGAGAGGAGTAAAATTTTCAAACCTGGGAAGAGGACGGCGTTGACCGCTATTATCCTTCTGTAGTTTCTTGGTCCCTTCCTTTTCTGTTGTCTTTCTCTTCGACCCGGAAGCGGATCCTCCGAAACCTGAGAAGCACTTGGCTTCCTCCGCCCGAATATATTTCTCGCATCTAAGGAGAAGGTCGGCGAAGTTGTGCGGGGGCTTTTTGGCGAGGGACGACCGAAGGTTAGAGTTGAGGACGTTGGATTGGAATGTGACGGTCGCCACTGACTGGTCGAGGGAGGCGATGGACCTGACCTCCACAGTAAACCTCCTCATATAGTCCCTCAACTTTTTTCCCCTCTCCTGTCGGAGGTGGAGTAGAGAGAGGCTGGTCTTCTCCGTTCGTCTGCTGCTCACAAAGTGGGTTATGAAGAGCGTTTCGAACTGGTCAAAAGAGAAGATGGAAGAGGGAGCGAGCCGGGAGTACCATTCCCGCGCCGAACCCTTGAGAGTGGCGGGGAAAGTTTTGCAAAGCATGGCGTCGGAAGCTTGGTGGATCAGCATCAAGGTCTTGAAGCTCTCGACATGATCAACAGGGTCCGACTCCCCCGAGTACGTTTCAAACTGCGGAGGCTTGAAACCCCTCGGGATGGGAGCCTCCATGATAGTCCGAGAGAAGGGGGGTCTGCTGGGGCGGACGGTCCTTCCTCTCGACTCCTCCTCCTTGTCCATTCGACCAAGGCGCCTCTCCAACTCGTGGAGATGGCGGTAGAGGGCATCGTCCCTCCGGTGGTAGTCAAACGATCCCCTGGACTCGTCTTCAAAGGAAGGGTAGCGGGGACTGCGGCGACGACAGTCCTGAGATCGGCGAGGACTATGATTGTGTTGCTGATGACTAGGAGCCGGGGGAGGAGTAATGGATCGGTGGTGAGGACTTGGGACCCTTGGGGGTGTTGGAACCCTTTGGGCATTATTGTTGTTGGGGCGAAGGTTGAGGGCCTGCAACACCGTTGCCTGGAATTGTTGGAACTCGGCACGAGTGATGGGTGCCTCATCGTTCCTCGGATGATGTCGATCAGCAGGAAAATGTGGCCTCATTCTCCGACGCTCGGGAGATTCCCTCCGTCCTCTTCAGTCCGGAGACCTCCTGCCTTCTCGGCGATAAGGAGAACGCTCACCTTGATGTTGGTGGGAGACTCCCTCTCGGGCCCGCTTCTCATCTAGGCGGCAGCGAAGGTCCTCATCCTTCTGCCAATTTAGAACGGTGTTGCGGAGGTCGGAAGCTTGGGGATTATGGGAGGCCATAGAATCCGAAGAGGCATTGTGCACTGAGACATGGTCAGGGTGGAGAGGTTGCTTCTGCTTCCGTTGGTTCTGACCAGTGGGACCATTAGGGGGTTGTTGATTCAGAAGAGGGTGCTGGCCCTGTTGGAAATGGTCTTGGACCGGGGGAGGAAGTTGCTCGGGCTGCGGAGTAGGATGCACGGGGACTTCCTCTTGCTGATCGGCGGGGTTGGGTCCACGGTTGGACCCCCTAGACCTGACCTTTCTGGGAGGCATGGCTGGAGAAGAGCTAGTCGACGAGAAAGAGGCGGGGGCTATTCGTATGGTTTCCCACAGGCGGCGCCAATCTGTTACCGCTAAATCTGGTGTGGGGGTAAACAGATAGAATTTGTGGGTTCGTGGAAAATCCTGAATAGCGAATCCAAGCCTGTTCGTCGGAGTTGGGCTGTTGAGCTCCCGCCGTTCACCTGCAAGGAAGTGCGATACACCGGGGTTGATCCCGGCAACGCACCCTCCGACGCTCTTGTTAGTAACCAGTGATGATTAAGAAAGAGCTTAAGTTGGCAAAAGAGTGATTACCTTGTAACAGTGGTAGGTTGGAGGTATTTATAGTCGCCATGGGGAGTTGATTAGGGATCTGATTTCTTGTGATTCTGTTAGGAGTAAAGTCCTCATAATCAGTTTAGGAAACTGATCCCTAATTTCCGGTGAGAGGATAACTGTGGATCAGGCCCGTTGATTTAGTCAAATCAGAGACCCTGATTTCCTCTTGCTGGTCTGGGTTTGTCTCGGGTCCCGTACCCAGTTGGAGTGGATTCGTTCGCGGGTTATTGGATCTGTGGAGGGGAGATCCAGTGCCCGCTTCAGACCCGTTGGTGGGTGAAATTACCGTTTTACCCCCGAGCTTCAAGATTCGTGCCCGATCTGGACGGTTTCGATTAAACCCCATTTTTAGCCATATCAGGAGGCAATCAAGATGAAGAGCAATGAACTCGTTATATGGGGAGAATGAATTGTTAGAGGGTCTCGAGTAAGGAATGGGAATACTGAACGCATTGTATGGAGCAATGTGTTATTGGGGAAGCTCGGAAGAATAGTTGAGAATCGGACTCATTACTTTGAGTTGTGAAGTCCTTTGTGTTTGCTAATGTTGTCGTGACCCCTTGCTCTTTCCCATTTGCAGATTATCGTGTATGGTGGGGGTGATTCCTGTGATGGCGAGATCTCCGGTCTCCGTACCAAGCTTCGTGTGGTGGAGTTGAGGCTTAATTGTTCACGGGAGAGGCTATCTAAGGTGGAAGTGGAGCTCGGTCACTTGAGGAGATTGTTAACCCGGAGGAATATCGAAATGAGGCATCGTAACGAAGTTCTTCGGAAGATGCCTTCGACGAAGTGGGGAGATGCTCGTGTTATAGAGGGACTCCCCTTGCTGAGATGGTGGTCGGTAGGGACTCGAAAGTTAAATCCCTTCGTCGTTCTTTGCTAATGGCTACCACCGAGAGGGATGAGTTAAAGAACGTAGTGCTTGAGAAGAGCTAAGAGGTTGCCCATCTAAGGAAAGTTGTTCTTAAATTCTTGGGAGAGGCTCGTCCGGTTGTTTCAGCGTGTTCAAGTATGGTTCGTTGGAAGATTAGGGAGAAGGATGCCCACATCAAGGAGAGGCATGTCGAGTATGAAGTGGGGATCCATCGATTTAAGTAGCTTCTTGAGAAGACTAGGACCAGGAGTACTGCTTGGTCTTGTGATGAGATAAATCAAGGGAGGTCATTCCATGACTTGGCTTTACGTCCGCATAGGGTCTCGAGGAAAGCTGGTCGAAGTCTTTTAATGTCCAGTGCCCCCCCTGTGAAAGCTGATCGAAGTCAACAGAAGCAAAGCATCTGCATTTCCTTTTTACCGTGGCCCCCCACCTCCAAATACACATATATACCATATGCCATCAAGCATATAAATCACCCGGATTTTAATTGAGCCACCCTCTTATCCGCCCGTCTAGTTATGATCCCGGAGTACACCGCCCGATCAATAACAGTCCTGGAGTACACCGCCGCTCCATACTCGATGTGGAAAGTCGGCTCTGATACCATTTATAACGCCCCTGCCCCTAGCTCAGATAATTTATTCAATAGGCTGCCTCCCAAAAAGGGGTTAACCAGATTGGTGACTCTTGATTATAGGTTTGGTTATTTATATATTATTATACTCAAGTTAATTTTCGATATGGGACATTTCTAACAAATCCTTCTCTTTCTATTTCCGAAATGCACAGTAGCATAAGCCACGTCATCATTTGATGACGTTACCTTGGCTGTTTCATTTCTTCCACCGTGGACCCCCCACTATTTACACCATTCCATCTCAATATTTAATTACAACCATGTACAAATTAATAATTGAGGCTTGAAAAGTTCAGATTTTGAAAACCAGGCTCTCTCCCTTCTCTCTCAGCTTATTCTCTCAGATCCGGCTCTTCCGACCCACATCCCCCCCATCCTCCTTCATTAAAAAGCTTCGTCTCGTCTCTTTCCACAAACCCTTTTCAGCTCCTTCCTTTCCCCCCTTGTTTTGGTTTTCGACTTCCTTTCCCTCTCTCTATCGCCCCAGTTGCCTCATCGCAGTTCTAGGTGCTGGTTTGTCCCCTCTGCGGTGGCCGCCCTCCAGCCGATTTGCGGTAGTCGTTTGGATCCCCTTCGCCCATAGCGAGCTTCCTTATTCCGCTGCGTTTCGAGTTCGGTCTTGCTCCTCTCCCTTCCGCGAGAGTGCCCCCTGCAGCGCTGGCATTTTTTGGGCCCTCCTCGTCCAGCCAGTCTTAGCCTCCTAGCCAGAGGTTTTTGGATTTCCTGCTTCGTGTTGCTTTAGCCAATCACTGTAAGTCTTTTTCTTTGTTTATGTGGTTGTCTCTGAGCTCTGGCCTATGAGCTCGCCGGATCACTGAAAGTTGGCCCGAGCTCTTAGTTTACTTCCTTTTTCTGTAGAATTATTTTTGGGAGTTGTGTTTGGAGCTGTTTAGTGCTCCGCTGTATCTTTTGAGCGTGATATCGGTCCCCAAACTGTGGTGTTGTCCAGTTTGACCGATTGTTTTTTCCTATATTGTATTCCCCTTGGGGATTGTTTCATCCTGTGGTTTCCTCAGTGCCGAGCTGCTAGTATTTGAGCAATTTTGTTTGTTCTATTATTCCTCTATACATCTAGTTCATCCTCTTTCTTTCTCTTTCTATTGGAGGGTGCGGTTGCCACTCTGTGGACTGTGTTCTTCACTTCTAGGCAGTGCTGTATTGGTTGGTGTAGATCTGCTCAGTGTGGATTTCCATCGTCCGGTACTTTTCCTCTGTTAGTGTTTTGATTTGGGCCTATCTAGGGTTGCTTTTTTCCTTGGCTCTCTCTGAGTCAGTAGCTAGTTTCTCCCAGTTTTTATTCTGTTCTGGATTTGATGGGGGACTCGTTTCACCCTCTTTTGGCTATCATAGATGATCACCGAAGCTCTCCCATCTCCTCTAATTCCCGTTCTCCTCGTTGGTCTGACCATCATCCGGTCTGCTTCAGATGCCTTCTTCCCGGGCATTATAAACGTGAATGTGTTAACAAACTGAAGTGTTTCTTCTGTGATAAGTTTGGTCACTCTCGCAGTCGATGTTTCTCCCTTCAGAAACTCCTGGGTCTTCCCAGAGGCCATCCCCTTCCGGCCAAACTCCTCGCCTTTCTTAATTATCCCCTCTTAAAACGCAAGGTTCACGCTCGCTTGGCTAGTAATCTCAATATTGTTAATGGAGAGGACCTCGTCTCCTCAGTTGTTGATTCGAGGCTAGCTAAGAACTTCACTCCTTTCTTCTCTCCCGTTTGTGTTTCTCCTGCTTCTCTTCGACCTTCTAATATCGCTAACCTTTTGATGGATCGTAAGGTTTATCCGAAACTCGTATCCTTCCCTCACTCGGTTTCTTTCAAGGCTCATCCTCTTTCTTTCTTAGGGGCCCCTTCGTTGTGTTGGAACTTAAGTAAATATTCTGGTTCGTTGTCATCACACCTCTCTTCTCATTATTGGCCTCGGCGTGCGAGGGGGCTCATTTGGCACTGCCGATCTTCTGTTCCCCAAGTGCACCCAATCTTCTGTTCCCCAATCAAGACTATTGTTTCTTTTGAGGTCCCCTCCTTAGTTTTTAATAATCCTTGTGCATTAGGGATATCTTATCCCGAATGTTCTAAGTTTTCGTTTCATTTCCCGGGATGCTTATTTTCTTTGTATCAATATTTGGGAGTCCAATTGTGGCTCAATCAGCTCCTGATGGAAGTTAAACCCTTCTGGTACTCTATCCCCCCTAAGTCTCCCCCGGTCACGGTTGACTCTTCTCTCCCCCGTCGTTCCTTTAGTACTAGCGCCGTCCCTATAGCCTCGTCGGTGGTCTCAAGTTGTCCATCAAGTTGTCTCTTTACCCCATCGCTCCGCGTCGAAGCTAGTTCTTCTGACCTTGCGACTTCATCCCCCCCTTCAGTGATGGTAGCCGCCCCCCCCCCCCCCCGTGAAGCATTGTTACAATAAGAAAGTCTATAAGACTTCGCAGATTCGTGTGAGTGCCCGTCTTCTTGCGCGGAATGCAGCTGCTGTGTCAGCTCATCTCCTGGTGCTCAGTTGAGACTTGTATTTGTTTTGCCATCCGTGGTTTAGGCAGTCTATCTTAGCCTCCGTTGGGCTGCTAGAGTTCCATGGGACTGCTAGTAGAGTTGGTGGTTTTCGAGTGGGGAGGTTTGGTCTCCTAGCTCTTGGCGCTCTCCTGTCGTCCTGATATTACTTCGGGTTCGGATTGTTTGGTTGGTTCCATTAGTAGCTTGGTTTTTTTCCCGGATGATGACTCTGCCCCCGTCCTTGTTTGTCGGTGTGGCGCTTCGTTTTGATCTCGCTCCCTCCGCTTGGCGTGCTAATCAGCCTTTTTTGTATTATTTGTGTATTCTTATTTCTGTTTTACTCCTTGTAAAACCATTGATTATTGCTTGTAAATTAACTGTTTTTATTGATATATATATGTTTTGATGGCTGGAGCCGTTTGGCTCTATCCGATTCATCAAAAAAAAATGTCCAAATTAATACACATATGCCATCTTCTCATTTACCAAACAGCCATTTATATACCAACTCTTTTTTTTATATACTTCGAACATACTTTGAACATATTATATATATATTATAATATTCTTTTTAACACGGGGTGTTACAGTGAACCCAAACACTACATACCATGTTGGACTGTTGTTTACTTTAATAAAAATCAAACAAGAAATAAAAGATGGTGTCAAGTTTCGAACCCAGAACCTCCACATGCTACAGTGACAGCCCTACGGCTCACTCACTAGCCAATAAATCTACTTGCAACTACTGAGTAGAGATTGTATTAAAGTAGTTTTGTTCATACTGCTCTGAGATTAATTATTTTTCACAAAATCGTTTAATCAATTAATCTAATCTTATGATATACTAAAATACATCGTTCTCTGACTGAGATAAAATTTAAAATAGTAACCCACAAATTTTAATTCCATTTTAAAAACAATATCTCGATTCTTTTCAATTTATTTTTCTCTCAATTCCACACATAAGTTTGCATTTATCTCAAACATAAAATTAAGAAATGTATTTGGTATAACTAGTTCATGCACTCGATTACACTAATTAAAATTTCAGTAACAAGGCCAACCGTGCCTCTTAATTACTCATGAGCATCTCTAAATTTCTTTATACAAAAAGTTATAATTTAACATATCATAGCAATATGCGTAAATTAACATTTTTAACGGCAACATTTTAATTAATATCAGGGTATGCAATTATTATTTTTACAGGTGTAAACAAAATAGCATGGATTGATCTATAGTCATCACATCCCATTTATCTACTTTACTCATTTATCAAAAATTAGCATACTCAGCCTATGAATTAGAAAGCAAAAAGATCACCCACCTATTAGAAGAGTAAAAATAATTCCGCTTTCAACGGAGACACCGAGCTCCAAGAAAATCACGCCAAAAGCGTACCTCGAAATTCCCGAGTGCAACACGGCGCCTCTCCTCCTAATTTGCTCTTGGCCAAAAGGGAAATAGGCTTTTTTTTTCTTCTAATTTTTGTTTAACAGTGAATGGAGTTTAGGGGGGTTAGGTGAATGGATTAGTTTAGGGTGTATGTGTATTTATACACAAATCTAAAAGTCAGTTACCATGATTTCCTCCCCACTCTCTCCGTACCCCATTACTCCATCTCCTAACTCCCGGTCATTACACTTCCATAACTGATCAAGACTAGTGAAGAGCCCAACTCTTCACTTCCCAAAACCGATCAACACATGAAAAGCTCAACACCAATTTCCATGCCAACACAGCCAACAACACATATTGCTGTGTCCAAGCCGTGGGCCCCTCTACCTCCAAATCATTTTTTTTATTACATATGCCATAGTTCTTATACCAAACAACCAACATGCATAAATATATATATATATATATATATATATATATATATATATATATATATATATATATATATATATATATATATATGGGAAAAAGGGGTATGAGCAACTTGCTCATTTAGTAAATAAGCAATTGATGATGTGGCATACATGTGATTGGAGAATCATTAAAAGGGTTAGTTGTCCAATGTATCACATGCATGCCACATAATCAATTGCTCATTTACTAAATGAGCAAGTTGCTCATATCCTTTTTACCCTATATATATATATATATATATACTTACTCTGTATGTAAGTAAAAATAGTTAAATTAAAAATTTATAATGTATCATACAAAAATAAAATAAATACACATACACCAAAATTTATTTTGAAAACGAATACGCTCAAATACGCACATCAAAACATGTGCGTCGCACGTAAAATACCGAAATACGAAAATTGACTTTATCAATGGAAAAATATTAAAGATAATAAAAATACAATATAAGAAAATATATTTATTTATTTTATATATTCCACGACGTAATTGTTACGTACGTAGAAAACACGTGCATTACACGTACAAAAGTATTTAGATTAAAATGCAAGAAAATGAATTTCTGTTTTATAAAAATGGATTTGAATACATAGAAAATATTGCATGTAGCGGTGGAAACACATAATCGATACGTGCATCAAAAACACGAAAAAACAAGTAAACCCAGATATTGAAATTTAATATTTGAGTTGGCATAAATGAGATAAAACCAATATGAAAAATGCATGAAGAGTCGGAAATCAAGATACGTAGTAAAAACACATTACAAATACACATGCGTAACATACGAGGACAAAATTGTCATTTCCAATTTTGCGAGGTGTTACACCTCCCCTAACTCTAGATTCTAATTAATTCCACCTCCCCTATGCCACTAACAAGAAATAATCATGCATAATATTAAAAAAAATTGATAATTTCATTCAGGCCCTTTTTTGTAATAATCATTTCCTAGAAGTCCCTAAAGCAATTGCTCTTAAGTTCTTATTCAAAAATAGAATATTAAATATGCATATGAGTCATTCCCAAATATTTATATTTTACAAATTAACATTTAATATTTAAGGTATTATATAAGATATTATATGCAATTGTACAAAATACCCATATATAGTATATGTGGGAGCAAAATTATCATAACTCAATTTTGCGGGATGTTCCACATTCATTAATCTCTTGTTCCTCCATTATGCTAATAATAGGATGAGAATCGACCCACTGATCGTATAACTCCATAATATGTTTGGATAGAATTTCGAGATCGTCACCATATTTGTGCCACCAATTATAGAACCAAGTTGGCATCCCTTTTTTAAGAGCTATAGGACATAATTGGAAAAACCACGTATGCTTTCCATTAGGATTATCAATAATGAATACTTCGTAAACAACAGCTACATAATCCCAATAATTAAATACTTTGAGATTGTCCATGTACCTTTATTAATGGTAGTGCTCAGTGGGTATTATATCCCCAATCTTCATGAATCATTACCTCCTTAATAATACATTTACTAAATTTAAGTGGTAATTTATCATTAGAATTTGGGTGATAATGTTACAACAATATTTCTTTACGTTGCAATTAGAGCTGCTATCGGGTCTTCCACTACCCAGATCCAGACATGGTATCTCACAGGTCCAAAAATTAGATCCGAATCTGAACTTGCGAGAATCGGGTCCGAGTCCTACTTAAAAAAATCTATCTGTCGGATCTGGTACCAGGGAATAAATATTTGTACTTAAGTATTTTTGCACCTGATACCCTACGGTTCCAACAATTTTTGCACTTAAGTGCATGAATAAATATTATATTTACACATATATCTTCAACAATTACTAATTACATATATATATCCCTATAACCCTATTATTCAAATTACATATTTTTAGGGGTATTTTTTAACGGGTCCAGGTTCGGGTCGGTTCTATTTTGAGCAGACCCGGACATGGACCTGGACTCGGATCTGAAAGTGCATCGAGTCTTATTTTAGAACCCGGACCCGGATCTGGACTGAATCCATATAGATCGGATCGGTTTCGTCCAATACCGAGTCCAGATATCGGACAAATGTGACAGTGCTAGTTGTAATATCATCTGCATCCATTACTGAGACTTATTAGTCCTTTTAGGATAATCATAATTATCCAAATATTTTTGTCTTAATTTATCCATTTCATTCATTAATGGAGTGTCTTCTTTCTCAATATAAATAATTAATTCAGAGGCATTCTTAGTACAACTAGGTTGCTCCTTCTGAAGAGTTTCTGCAAATGTGATCAAGAGAGCTGAAGTGTTAGTTGCTTGTGTATTACTAGCACCTGTTGTTGAAAATAATCCCATAAATTCTTCAAGATTGTATAAGGATTAGTAATCTTTTTCTTTAAAAATTCACGTGTAAGAAAGTCAGAATTAGATTCACTTTTAATGTAATCAATAGTAAAATAAAAAATTGATGACTCAGATTGCCAACGAGCACAAATTTGTTGAGAGGTTAAAATTTTAACATGTTTATCAATAATACTCTTAGCAGAGCTATAATCGATTCATAGCAAAAATTTCTGATTTAATGAATCATCTTGAAATTTATATAAATTTTTAATAACAAGAAGCATTTCTTTCTTAATTATGAAATAAGTATATCGGGTTGGATTCCATTTTCTAGATGTAAATCTAACAAATACTTCGTTATTGGTGTCTGGATGAATTTGTTTCAAAATTCCTCCATATCCAATATTCGAGGCATCAGTTCCCATAATTTTATATACAATTGTGGAATTGCTAAATGTGTGCATGGCAAATGTATTGTTAGGATTGGGGCGTCAACAAACGCCCTCTGGTCGCAGAGAAACTAATTAGAGCAATTAGGAAGTTGAAGTAGACGAGCTGAATAAATTGAGCAAGCAAGTAGATCCACCAAACTAACACAAACACAACAACGATGACTTATCCCGGTTAGATTTTGCTTAATCCGAGGAAAATATAGGGAGATTTGATATTCAACTAGAAGAGATTACAAGGAGTTACTGATTCACTCAATACAAGGAATTAAACTCACCCACCAAGAACTATCTCTCTCTCTCGAGCCTCTCTTTGCAATGGAGAAAAGAACCTATGAAGTACTACCTCTCATATTGGAGGAGTTTACAATATATATAGAAGAATAGAGAGAAAACCTAGGTCTAATCTTGATCCTCAGTCATCCGATAAAACTTGAAAAAGAAGTAACTGAATAGGAGCCGCACGATCTAACTTGGAGTTGAAGATTGGGCTAAAGCGACCTAACAAATCGGGGCCCAAAATAGATTCAGCGCCGTGGTCGGTCGACCATCCAACAAGACCGGTCGACCATACCTTTCTCGGACAATCCATGTACAATGAGCGGTCGAGGGGCGCGGTCGCCTGTCACCAAGACCGGTCGACCGCAACTAGCGTGCACCATACTGTTGTTATTTCTCCTTCTACTCACTTCGAAGCTTCGACCTCCGTACTTCATATTACCTTCTTTTAATCGGAACAACGAGTATTCAAGACACAATCCTAACAAACTCCACCTTGGATTGCATACGAGTGATATCACTTGATGTGTTACTCATCTCCAAACTCTAACAAATTTCACTTGCAAAGAAAACTTAGAACAATAGCTTCTTCTTCTTCCAGTTGAACTGATCTCTACCCAATCTCACCAAATCCAGTATACCCCTTCAAAGGCACACCTCCATAGATGTACTCACGAAGTTGCCAAACTCCGCACGAACTCGACCTACCCGTAGGCTTTCTCCACCTCTCGACGATATTCGAATGTCGTGGTCTCGTCTCGATGAATCTAGTTGCGGCAAACTAGCTGAACTTGCGAGAATAACGGGAAAAGGAGCAACACTTGTGCAAGTATTTTGAATTCCCCAAAGCTTGTAGTGATTGTTTTGGTTTTGCCTAACCACTCTCATACCTCTAATCACCTTACGATGACCTTGAAAAACAGACAGAACTCCACCTCGAGCTGTGTACCTGTAGCCCCGTGCATCAAGAGTTCCCAAGGAAATCAGATTCCGTTTCAACAGAGGAATATGCAAAACATCCCTTAAAGTGAACATATTTAGACCTGGCATCTTCAACTCAACTGTCCCCTTACCCACTACTTCACAAATCTTCCCAGTTCCCGTTACCACATAACGTCCTGAAGTCGACTTATAAGTAGAAAACAACTCTCTCTCGGAGCAAATATGAGAAGAACTCCCTGAGTCAAGAAATCAACTAGAATCCACTTCTAAAGAATTTGAAACAAGAAGACACGAACCACCTGAATCAAAGGCACCAAAGGCACTAATTACATTAGCGGCTGAACTCCCGTTCTTAGTGCTCTCTTGATTCTGTAATTTTCAATAGTCTTTCTTGATATGCCCTGGCCTCTTGCAATATCGGCAACGGATCGAATCCTTTTGTAAAGCACTTTATCTTCCCCCCGAAGGACCATCCACCGCTAGACAACTTGTAGGAATAGACGATGAAGATTTATGGGTCTCCTTCCAGAGTTGTTTTTCTTTCAATGCTTTGATTACACCATCTACCGAAATACTTTCTTTGACAGATCTACCGTGTATCATGGTCATGATCAAAGGCTCGTACGAATCCGGCAGTGAATATATCAGGTTGAAAGCTTTATCTTCCTCACACACATCTGCGTTAATCGCCTTAAGTTTAGATAATACTTTATTGAACTCTGTAATGTGGTCTTGGAGATCGGTACCTTCCTTTATAGATAAACGGAACAACTTTCTCTTCCAATGCATCCGTTCTAATAACGATAAACCAGAGTAGTCAGTGTTACCGCTGATTTCGGTGTGGGGGTAAACAGATGAGATTTGTGAGTTCGAGAAAAACCTGAACAGTGGATCCAAGCCTTCTGATTCCTGCCGCAACCTGCAAGGAAGTGCGATACACCGGGGTTGATCCCGGCGACGCACCCTCCGACGCTCTTGTCAGTAACCAGTGGGAGATTATGAAAGAGCTTAAGGTGGAAAAAGAGTGATTACCTGGTCACAGTGGTAGAGGGGAGGTATTTATAGTCACCAGGGGAGTGATTAGGGACCTGATTTCCTGTGTAACTGCCAGGAGTAAAATCCTCACAGTCTGTTTAGGAAACTAATCTCTGATTCCCGGTGAGAGCAAATCAGGCCCGTTGACTTGGTCAAATTAGTGACCCTGATTTGCCTCTTGTTGGTCTGGGTTCGCCTCGGGTCGGGACCCGTACCCAATTGGAATGGATCCGTTTGTGGGTTATTGGATCTGTGAGAAGGCTAAAAATGGGGTTAAATCGGAACCATCCAAATTGGGCACGAATCTTGAAGCTCGGGGGTAAAACGGTAATTTCACATACAAATGGGTCCGAAACGGGTACTGGATCTCCTTCTCACAGATCCAATAACCCACAAACGGATCCATTCCAATTGGGTACGGTCCCGACCCGAGGCGAACCCAGACCAACAAGAGGCAAATCAGGGTCACTGATTTGACCAAGTCAACGGGCCTGATTTGCTCTCACCGAGAATCAGGGATTAGTTTCCTAAACAGACTGTGAGGATTTTACTCCTGGCAGTTACACAGGAAATCAGGTCCCTAATCACTCCCCTGGCGACTATAAATACCTCCCCTCTACCACTGTGACCAGGTAATGACTATTTTTCCACCTTAAGCTCTTTCATAATCTCCCACTGGTTACTGACAAGAGCGTCGGAGGGTGCGTCGCCGGGATCAACCCCGGTGTATCGCACTGCCTTGCAGGTTGCGGTAGGAATCAGAAGGCTTGGATCTGCTATTCAGGTTTTTCTCGAACTCACAAATCTCCTCTGTTTACCCCCACACCGAAATCAGCGGTAACAGATTGGCGCTGTCTGTGGGAATGACCACACGAATAGCCTCCGCCTCTTCCTCGTCAACTAGCCCTTCTCCAACCATGCCTCCCAAGAAGGTCAGGTCTAGGGGGTCCAACTGCGGACCCAACCCCGCCGATCAGCCGGAGGAGGTCCCTGTCCATCCTGCTCCGCAGACCGAACATCTCCCTCCCCCGGCTCAACAGGGCCAGCCTCCTCTTCCGAACCAACAACCCCCAAATGGTCCTGCTGGTCAGAACCAGCAGAGGCAGAAGCAACCACTCCATCCAGACCACATCTCAATTCACAATGCCTCCTCTGACTCCATGGCTTCCCATCACCCCCGAGCCTCCGATCTCCGCAACACCGTCCTGAATCGCCAAAAGGAAGAGGACCTTCGCAACCACCTAGATGAGAGGCGGGCCCGAGAGGGAGCCTCCCGCCAGCATCATGGTGAGCGATCTCCTCATCGCCGAGACGATAGGAGGTCTCCGGACCGAAGGGGCCGGGCAAATCTCCCGAGCGCCGTAGGAGGAGGCCGCATTCCCCCGCGGATCGGCATCATCCGAGGAACAATGAGGCACCTATCACTCGTGCCGAGTTCCTACAATTCCAGGAGACTGTGTTGCAGGCCCTCAACCTTCGCCCCAACAACCATAATGCCCAGAGGGTTCCAACACCCCCACGGGTCCCAAGTCCTCGCCACCGATCCAGAAGTTCTCTCCCGGCTCCCAGTCGCCAGCAGCACCCCTATAGTCCTCGCCGATCCCAGGACTATTGGTGCCCCAGTCCCCGCTCCCCTTCCTATGAAGAAGAGTCCAGGGGATCGTTCGATTACCAGCGGAGGGACGATGCCCTCTACCGACGTCTCCACGAGGTAGAGAGGCGCATCGGTCGCATGGACAAAGAGGAGGAATCGAGAGCAGGGACGGTCCGTCCCAGCAGACCCCCCTTCTCTCGGACGATCATGGAGGCCCCCATACCGAGGGGTTTCAAACCTCCGCAGTTCGAAACGTACTCAGGGGAGTCCGACCCAGTTGATCACGTCGAAAGCTTCAAGACCTTAATGCTGATCCATCAAGCTTCCGACGCCATGCTCTGCAAGACCTTCCCCGCCACCCTCAGGGGGTCGGCTCGGGAATGGTACTCCAGGCTCGCCCCCTCTTCCATCTTCTCGTTCGAGCAGTTCGAAACGCTCTTCATAACACACTTTGTGAGTAGCAGGCGAGCTGAGAAGACGAGCCTCTCCCTCCTCAACCTGCGACAGGAGAGGGGAGAAAAGCTGAGGGACTATGTGAGGAGATTCACCACAGAGGTCAGGTCTATCGCCACCCTAGACCAGTCAGTGGCGACCGTTGCGTTCCAGTCGAACGTCCTCAACTCCAACCTCCGGTCATCCCTCGCCAAGAAGCCCCCGCACAACTTCGCCGATCTCCTCCTAAGATGCGAAAAGTACATTCGGGCGGAGGAGGCCGAGTGCCTCCCGAATTTCGGAGGATCCGCCTCCGGATCAAAGAGGAAGACGACAGAGGAGGAGGGGTCCAAAAAGTCGCAGAAGGACAATAGCAGCCAGCGCCGTCCTCCCCCCAGGTTCGAGAAGTTCACTCCCCTCACCACCAATGTCTCCACCATCCTGATGGAAGTGGAGAAAGAAGGAGTCATACCTCCGGCTCCGAGAATGAACACCCCGGCCAAGAGGAGGAACAAAGAGAAATGGTGCCGCTACCACCGGGACCACGGCCATGACACCAACGACTGCCGGGCGTTGAAAAATGAGATAGAGACCCTCATCCAGAGAGGGCAGTTGGCCAAATTTGTGAAGGCAAACGATCGGGCGGATCGCAACACTCCTCCGCCTCGGGGGGCTAACAAGCGCTCCGAGCGGCGCGATGAGACCCCCGAGTTCGAGGAAGAACGAGTTCTGCACCTAATCCACGGAGGACCCATGGGGGGCTCCTCCAACTCCTCTCGGAAGGCCTTCGTCCGAGAGGTCAACTCAGTTCACAGCGCCCCTCCTCCCAAAGGCCTCGGCGTCCCAGTGACTTTCTCCGATGAAGACCTCGAGGGGGTCCGAACTCCCCACTGCGACGCCCTCGTCATCGACCTTCGCATGGCAAACTTTAAGGTGCAGAGGGTCCTGGTAGACAACGGGAGCTCGGTGAACATCCTCTTCCTCTCGGCCTTCCGACGGCTGCAGCTGTCTCGGGACCGTCTCAAGCCGGCCGGTTACACGCTCCACGGGTTCACGGGGTACCAGTAACTGTCGAGGGGGTTATAACCCTAGACGTAACTGCTGGGAAGACCCCTACTACCCGGACCGAGCCGATGGACTTTATGGTAGTCGACGTCCCGGCCGCATATAATGTCATCCTAGGCCGACCCAGCCTAGCTGCCCTAGAAGCTGTCCCTTCAGCGTACCACCTTAAAATGAAGTTCCCAACTCGTTCGAGAGTGGGAGAAGTCAGGGGCAGCCAAGAGACGGCTCGGAAGTGCTACATGACTTCCACGGGGGGTCCGGTGCTCTCCCTCGAGACCATAGAGATTCCCGAGCCAAATGTCTGACCCACGTCCGAGCCGGCGGACGAATTGGAAGAAGTGCTCTTTTCGGGCGAGGACCCGAGTCGAAAATTCCTCATCAGCAAGTCCTTACCTACTGCACTGTGATCCGACTTGGTGCAATGCATCCGGGATAATCGCGACCTGTTTGCTTGGTCAGCCGCGGATATGCCCGGGATTTCCAAGGAGCTGCTAGTCCACCGCCTAAGTGTCGAACCGGGGTGCAAACCGGTTCAGCAGAAGAGGCGAAAATTCGCTCCCGAGCGACAGCAGGCCATCAAGGAGGAGGTGGACAAACTCTTAAAGGCTCGGTTCATACAGGAGGTGAACTACCCCGAGTGGCTCTCCAATGTTGTAATGGTCAAGAAGTCCAATGGTTCTTGGAGGATATGTATCGACTTCACCGACCTGAATAAGGCGTGTCCGAAGGATCCATTTCCTCTCCCAAATATCGACACCCTCATTGATGCCACCTCGGGCCATGAGCTCCTCAGCTTCATGGACGCCTTCTCCGGCTATAATCAGACCCGAATGTTCCCCCCAGACATTTCGAAGACCTCCTTCATTACCGACCAGGGCCTCTACTGCTATAGGGTCATGCCATTCGGGTTGAAGAACGCTGGAGCCACCTACCAGCGCCTCATCAATAAGGTCTTCCAAAGTCAGATAGGCCACAACATGGAAGTGTACGTCGACGACATGCTTGTCAAGAGCATCCGAGGTACCGACCACGTGGCCGACCTCCAGGAGGCATTCGGCGTATTGAGGAGGCACAACATGCGGCTTAACCCGAACAAATGTGCGTTCGGGGTCTCATCGGGAAAGTTCCTCGGCTTTATGGTAAGCCAGCGAGGGATCGAAGCAAATCCCGAGAAGATCAAGGCCATACTGGACATGGCCCCGCCCCGGAACGTCAAGGAGGTGCAGAAACTTACGGGTCGGCTCGCCGCTATTGGCCGGTTCCTTTCGAAGTCTGGGAAAAAGTGCCTCCCCTTCTTCAAGTCTCTCAGGGGGGCTAAGGGTTTCGAATGGGGCCAACCACAACAGGAGTCGTTCGACCAACTGAAGGCCTACTTGGTGAACCCCCCTCTGCTCAGCAAACCCGTTCCGGGGGAAACCCTTTTTATCTACTTGGCTGCTTCCGAGCAGACCCTGAGTGCTGTGTTGGTGAGGAAAGAAGACCGGGCCCAGAGGCCCATTTACTATGTGAGCAAAGTGCTCCGGGATGCCGAACTCCGCTATCCGAAGATAGAAAAGATGGCTTACGCCCTGGTCATGGCGGCAAGGAAGCTCCATCCATACTTTCAGTCTCACTCGGTTGTGGTCCTCACCGACCAACCGCTGAAGCAGATCCTCCACAAGCCTGAAACCTCGGGCCGGCTAATGAAGTGGTCCATAGAGCTGAGCCAACATGACATCTCCTACCAACCTCGGACTGCAATCAAGGCTCAGGCCCTTGCCGACTTCATCGTCGAGTCCACCATTCCTGAGGTCAGCCACGTCCCGAATGGACCCCCCATTTGGACAGTTTTCGTGGACGGATCCTCCTGCAACGAGGGTAGCGGTGCCGGAATCATCCTGAACGGTCCTGATGACTTCGTCCTCTAGTATGCCCTCCGCATGAACTTCAAAGCCTCAAACAACGAGGCGGAGTATGAGGCATTAATCACGGGCCTCGGACTTGCCCGAAGTGCCGGGGCGCAGCGCCTCCGAGTCCATAGTGACTCACAGCTAGTTGTGAACCAAGTCTTGGGCGAGTACGAGGCGCGAGACGAGCGAATGGCAAAGTACCTCGCCAAGGTCCGAGCCCTCATGAGCCGGTTCGAAGAGGCACTCATCGAACGAGTCCCTCGTGAGGAGAATTCACAGGCCGATGCCCTCTCCAAGTTGGCCTCATCCTCCCTCCAAGGTCTCGAGCAGACCGTTTTGATCGAGGTCCTCTCAAGGCCGAGCATAGAAGACGAGAAATCCGGCTTGGTGGAGTCGTTGCCGGTCCTGCTGCAAAATAATTGGATGAAGCCGTTGGTGGAGTTCTTGAGGGACGGACTCCTTCCCGAGGACCCCAAAGAAGCACGTCGAGTCAGAACCAGGGCCGAGCGGTATGTCTTGATCGAGGGGATCTAGTACAAGCGCTCCTTCTCGCAGATTGACGGCCGACCATACCTAAGGTGCCTCTCCCCAGAGCAGGCCGACTATGCCTTACAGGAGCTCCACGAAGGCATCGGCAGAGCACATTCAGGGTCCAGGTCTTTAGCTCAGAAGGCTTTGAACTACGGATACTTCTGGCCGACCCTCCTCCAGGACGCCGAGCGACACGTTCGACAATGTGGCTCTTGCCAGAGACACTCCAACGTTCGTCGCCTCCCTCAAGCCAACCTCGCCTCCCTATCAAGTCCTATCCCCTTTGCAATGTGGGGGATGGATTTACTAGGGCCTTTTCCTCCAGCTCCGGGTCAGTTCAAGTTCTTGGTCGTAGCCATCGACTACTTCTCGAAGTGGATTGAGGCCGAACCCCTCGCCACTATCACCGAGAACAAAGTGCTTCAATTCTTTTGGAAGAGCGTTATCTGTCGGTTCGGCGTCCCTCGTGTCATCGTAACCGATAACGGAACTCAGTTTACCAGGGCTGCATTCTGAGCTCTGTGCGAGGATCTTGCCATCCAACTGCGCTTCTCTTCCGTCTCCCACCCGCAGTCGAACGGCCAAGCAGAAAATGCCAATCGGCAGATCCTCACAGGTATCAAGAAGAGGCTGGACAAATGTTCCAAAGGCTTATGGGTCGACCAACTCCCCAGCGTACTATGGAACTACCGCACGAACAAGCGGACCCCCACAGGAGAGTCCCCTTTCAACCTCACCTATGGTCCGAGGCGGTGATACCCCTCGAGGTCGGAATACCTTCCCCTCGCCTCGTAGCCTACAATGAGGAACAGAACGCCAGAGACCTCAGGGCGAACTTAGATCTGGTGGATGAACTGAGGGAGAGAGCATCGATTCGGCAATAGAGCTACCGAAGAAGGGTCGAATTGGCATATAACAAGAAAATCCGACCCACCAATCTCAAGCAAGGGGACTTGGTCCTGAGAAAACTGGCCATATCCTTCCCCAATCAGAGGAGCAAGCTGGTTCCGAACTGGGAAGGGCCTTACAAGATCACAAGGGTAGTTCGGCCTGGAGCATATCGTCTGGAAGATCTAGAGGGCAGAGAGATTCCGAGAACCTGGAATGCCGACCACCTCCTGAAATACCAAGAAAGCACCCCGGCGCCTCTCTAAGTATTATAGGATATCGAGCCATTCCTCTCCTCAAATTTGTAATCTATTTCATAAGTTGTAATATGTAAGAACGGTTCGCCGTCGATTATTAATGAAGAATGCTCTTTCATACTTATAAATTTGCTTGCGCCTCTCAGCCTCAATCTTTTGTTTTTCTAAATTGATTTCAACCAATGGTTCGGAGTCCAATGTCCGGCTCGACTTTACCTCCTCGGCTCGCCCCCGGACGAGCCAGAGGTAGACGCCGTTCGGAACTGCTCCTACAACCGTTGAACTACACCGATGGTTTGGAGTCCAACACTCGGCTCGACTTTACCTCCTCGGCTCGCCCCCGGACGAGCCAGAGGTAGATCGCCGTTTGGAACTGCTCCCACAACCGGTTGAACTACACCGATGGTTCGGAGTCCAACACTCGGCTCGACTTTACCTCCTTGGCTCGCCCCCGGATGAGCCAGAGATAGATCGCCGTTCGAAACTGCTCCCATAACCGGTTGAACTACACCGATGGTTCGGAGTCCAACACTCGGCTCGACTTTACCTCCTCGGCTCGCCCCCGGACGAGCCAGAGGTAGATCGCCGTTCGGAACTGCTCCCACAACCGTTGAACTACACCGATGGTTCAGAGTCCAACACTCGGCTCGACTTTACCTCCTCGGCTCGCCCCCGGACGAGCCAGAGGTAGATCACCATTCGGAACTGCTCCCACAACCATTGAACTACACCGATGGTTCGGAGTCCAACACTCGGCTCGACTTTACCTCCTCGGCTCACCCCCGGACGAGCCAGAGGTAGATCGCCGTTCGGAACTACTCCCACAACCGGTTGAACTACACCGATGGTTCGGAGTCCAACACTCGGCTCGACTTTACCTCCTCGGCTCGCCCCCGAACGAGCCAGAGGTAGATCGCCGTTTGGAACTGCTCCCACAACCGTTGAACTACACCGATGGTTCGGAGTCCAACACTCGGCTCGACTTTACCTCCTCGGCTCGCCCCCGGACGAGCCAGAGGTAGATCGCCGTTCGGAACTGCTCCCACAATCGTTGAGCTACACGATGGTTCCGGAGTCCAACACTTGGTTCAATCCCACTCCCCAAGCTTACTTCTCGGCGAAGCTAGGAGTGGATCACCATTCGGAATTGCTCCCACAACCGTCGAACACTCGCTATGATCGGCGAACCCCACCATGGGGTAAGGCTCGACTCACCCCTCGACTTCGCGTGAAGAGGGAGACCGAGGCACTGTTCGGCATCACCGGCCGAGCACTCTTGTCGCCGAGACGAAAGCAAACAAGAAGGAGGGTCAGATCATGTGGCCCCCGATCGGCTAACCGAGCAAGTGCCAATCCGAGCTTGCAAACGGAGAAGACTCACTTTCTCCTCAACTTTCGTGTAGGATCTCGATCAGACGGCCCAGATCTTGCCAGCGACGCTAAACGACAAGATAGCATTTTCTTGGGAACTGAGCCGCCTCGAGATTCGTACCAGAATCCAACGGCCCAGATCTTGCCAGCGACGCTAAACGACAAGATAGCGTTTTCTTGGGAACTGAGTTGCCTCGAGATTCGTACCAGAATCCAACGACCCAGATCTTGTCAGCATCGCTAAACGACAAGATAAAGTTGTCGGGGGGGCTGGTCCACCTCGAGATCCGTGCCTAATACCTACGCCTCAGAACGCGCCAAGGCGCCGAACCACGAACAAAAGAGGGTTCAGCTCGGAGACCTTGGCACGACGAACACAATCATAAACGAGACAATTACGCAGAGCAACAAAAGACATGCTAGTTCATGAAAGAAATTTTATTAATGGTTGGGACATAATACAAAGCAATCCTGCCCCGGTTACAAGGCATTAGAAAACAAAAAGTGCAGCACCGACCCACTACACTCGGTTTTTAAACGAAAAAATCATCGCCATCCCACTCGGTCGCCAGCCCGGCCACTTCGGCCGCTAGTTCATCCGCCTCCTTCCGAAGCTTCGCCTCCAGGGGCTGCAAGTGACGGATCTCAGAGAGCAAATCGTCCCGTTCGACAATTATCTTCGACAAATTGTGCCGAATACACTGAACCCGATGGGTGTTGCTAAAAACAGTCTGCGAATCCTTGTCCTCGCCTATAGGGGTTGCCTCGGCAATTCTGTTCTCCAAGCGCTGGATCTCGGCGTCTCGCTGATCGAGGACACGCTGAAGGTGGCCCCGCTCGCTTTCTGCTCAGCGTAATTCCAGCCCGACTTCATAGAGTCGCCCTCGGTGCCTCGCCGAACGCGACTTCGTCACCTCCGAGCCAACCTCGGTCCGAACGTCGTTATCTGAGCAGTTGGAATCGGCGTCTTGAGCTGCCACCACGAGCTGAAAAGAAGAAAAAACGAATAACAAAATTTCAAGATATTGCCGAAGTCCAACACTTGAAGATTTTTGCAAACAAACTCTCATATTCGTATTCAGATATAGTAGTTCTACATACTACAAGACCGACCCTACAATAGAGTTTTACAATAGCCAGAAGAAACATAAAATGACATGTTCAGGGCCTCTTCGGAAGGGGTATGCTTCGGTTCAAGGAAACGCGAGGACGACGAGGCCTGACCTCCGAGCTCGATTCCAAACCAACGAAGCGTGATCCCCCTTCGCCACTGACCCTAACTGTGGCGCCGACCGAGGCACCACTAGACGAGACAGCCACACTACTCTGAGCATCAGCAGGGCTCTGCCTAGCCACAGGCAAACGTGTCGCAAACTCGTAGAAGGTAATCCCTCTCTCGCTCTCTTCGCGAGTACACGATGTACTGCGGATGTTGGCCCTCTCAGGCAGAGGCTTGAGTGACGCGATCTCTTCCTCCAGTTCAATGATTCTGTCTCTCAAAGCATCGTCCTTCGCCAACTTCTTCAAACGAGCAGGCCTTGACGAGCCCGAGGCGTTGGCGCTATCGGTCGCGAGCCGTCGGTAGTGGGTGACCTCGATCCCCCTATCTATCGTGATCCTCCTAAGCTTGTCGACCTCGGCCAACAACTTTTTGCGCTCGGACGACGCCTTCTCCAGCTCGGAAGCAAGCTTCTCTTCTTCCGCCGAGCGACCTTGCTCCGCTATCTTCAAGTGTCTGATCATGGCCGAGAGCTCGTCGTTCTTCCGCTCGGCGACGGCAAGCTCTCTACGAAGCCGCTCGACCTCGCCTTCGGGACAAGGGGCTTGGGGTTGCTTCCGCAGTTGCTTCAACTCGCGACAATACCCCCTCACAGCTGCCTTTGTCTCCTCCAGCTTCAAGAACATGAAAAACTGCCTCTCTCGGCTATTGGAGAGCTCCCCCTTCATTTTAGCCAGCTCCTTACGAAGGTGTGAAACCTCCGTGATCGGACCGAACTTCACCTGAAAAACAGAGATAAATCCGAGACCCAACACTTGGAGAATTTTACGCCTAATCAAACACAAAATCCGGAGACTAACACTTGGATAAATTTTGGCCAA
This sequence comes from Hemerocallis citrina, assembly GCA_017893485.1. Classification (NCBI taxonomy): domain Eukaryota; kingdom Viridiplantae; phylum Streptophyta; class Magnoliopsida; order Asparagales; family Asphodelaceae; genus Hemerocallis; species Hemerocallis citrina. Next base: position 112,163,794 of record CM030361.1, on the reverse strand, counting down.
ACAAAGTTTTTCATTCAAAACTCAGAAAAAAGTTTTACAAGAGCGGTGGCCATTCCGCAGTTAGGCTTACAAAAAAGGAAACAAAACAACAACAAAAGACTAAAAGAGGCAACCGAGTCAGGGGTCGACCTTTTTGTCGTTTGGGTCTGTCGACCCCTCGGCCTGGTCCTCGCCCTCGACCTCGTCCTCGTCCTCGCTCCCGCTCTCATCCTCGGAGTCTTCCTCCTCCTCATCCTCGGCCTCAGTCTCACCTGGGCCTTCGACACCGTCAGTCTGTCCCTCGGGGTCGAGCATCCCCTGGGGAAGCTCCTCCTCCCCCTCCACGGGGTCGTAGAAACGGTAGGAGGACGTGTCGAAACCTGGATTCCGAGCGGCAACATGAAGCAAGGCTCGGCCGTACGCGTCCTCCATGTTCTTGAACATGTGATGCTCGGCCTCGTCCTGGACGGCCTTCTTCGCCTTTGCCACCTTAGACCGGTGCCTAGCCATGATCTTCTCGGCCCTCTTCTGAGCCGTCTCCGCCTCCGACCGAGCATTGGCCAGCTCCTCCTTCAGCTCGGCATTCTCCTTCTCCGAGGCCTCAAGCTTGGCTGCCGTGTCCTTCGACCGCTGAACGGAGTCGGCCAGCTGCTTCTCCAACCCTGCCACTTCGGCACCTCGTTTTGCCGAGAGGAGTTGCTCAGCATCGAGCAGCTTCGTAGCTTTGACACGCTCCGACCTCTCCCGGTCATGCTCCTGTTCCTTGCTCGCAAACTCCTCGAGCAAGAAGTTGAAGTGGCAGAGGGTCTGAAAAGAGAACAAACCGTTAGAGTCTGAACCCAGGAACTTAGAAAATTTCAGAAAAAGTTTCAATAAGAAAGTGTTCGGTTCACTTACCGACATTGTGTTCCGAGCTATCTGCATTGTGGCGTCCCCAGCCAGCCCGGCCTTAAGGGCCGCTCGATCCTTAGGGGTCGGCAAGTGCTTCACCGCTTCCATACAGATGTTGCCGTCGCCCAAAAAACCGTCGACATTCATCACTTGCCAGTCGGGGACGAAGATCTGCTTGTGCCTCTCTGTCAAGATTTTCTCCGCATCGGCAGTAAGAGGCGGAACTTGGAGGGATAGCACCTCTTTCGCGCCGAACGCTCTGCTCGACGAGCCGGGGGCACCCCCCTCTGTCGGCGGTGCCGGCGCATCGGGAGCTGGAGGATTGGGGACCACGGCCTTCTCCTGCTCGGGGCCGGCCGCCGGGACAATGACCTTCTGCGGGTCGGCGGTCTCCGCGACCGAAGGCATCTTCTGGGCTCGGCCGCCCTGAGGACCTTCCGAGGGTCTCTTCTTCCTCGACCCCTGTTCCTTCGCCTTGGCCTTCGCCATCAAAGCCCTGTAGTCCATCTTGGAAGATTCTGCGCAAGCCGAATGAAAAAACTTAGAAGAATTTTTCAAGAACTTTACGCAAAGAAATAAAATACAAGAATCATACTAGGGTCGATCGGACTGAGACCCCCCCCCCCCCGGAACAAAGCTTCCTCGGTAATGTCTTTCCAACTTAGCGTCGGCAAGGCGAGGAGCTTCTTGAGGACTTCGGCCTCCTCATCACTCAGTACCGGCTCCTTCTTAGCTCGCTTGGGCAGGCCCTCCCTCCTCCAAGCCGTCGGTATTGCCCAAGGTGCAGGAGCTCGGATAATGAAATACTTTTCCTTCCAATGTTTGATCGAGTCCGGGTTCTCGATCAACTTCACTCCCGTCCGTGGAGACAGGTAGAACTTCTGTTCATTCCTGTTCGGCTGGCAGGAGCGGTAGAGGCTCCGAAGGAGGAACAAGCTCGGTTCAGCTCCGATCTCTTGACACCGGAGAAAAAATGCCAAGACATGCCTCCAAGTGTTCAGCATCCACTGGGCGGGGCTCAAACCGTACCAGACGAGAACCTCTACAATATATGGATGAAGCGGAAAACGGAGCCCGGCATGCAAGGAGTCGAGGGGAAAGATACACGCATCAGTCGAAGACGACATGGAGGCTCGGAATCCCGATCCGGGGAGAAGCAGCCCGTACTCGACTGGAATCTGGAACCCAGCTCGGATCCGGTGCAGATCGGCCTCGGTAAGAGATGAGATGGTATGGTCCACCTCGGATAACTCTCTCGGCTCATTCTCCTCCACGGACTTGGCGGTGCCCTGAGTCACCTTCTCCAACATCTCCTCGGAGTACTCCCGAACGCCTCCCACACTCGACAGAACAATAGGCTGCCGACCGAACTCCCCCACCGTCTTCGGCTTCTCGATGATCGTGACCACTCTTTTACCCTTCTGAGACCTCGCCACGACATCCTGGTGCGGCTCGGCTACTTCGCCCTCCTTGCTCGGCCGAACAACGCTCTGATCGGTCAGCTCTATCACCTCATTCCCTTTGCCCGCTCGGCCTATGACTTGATTCGAGGCGGGGGTCTCATCCGAGGAAGTAATCTTAACCATTTTCTAGAGAGAAAGGAGAGAGACTGACCTTGAAGTGACAACTACGGTCGGAAAAGTTCACCGGAGCCAAGGAACGCCTTGCCGCGACAGCTAACAGCGCCACCCAGGAGCTAAAAACTTCGATGGTGAAAGTAAAAACTGGAGAGAGAGAGTGAAAGTGAATAATGAGACTTGGATTGAGGGGGGAGGTGAAGATTTATAGTAAAAAAGAAAAGTCCCTTGGACTTCCAAACGAAAGGGCGCGACTTTTGGGCCGCTCTCGAAACGTCGCGAAGGCCCAAAACCACTTTGTCTTTTCACCAAGTCAAGTAGCTCGGCACAGCAGGATCGAAACCCGAGCTACGTGCGATCCGAACCCAGCAGCAAAGGGCCCGGTCGGCCAATCGAGCAAGTGCCATTCCGAGCCTGTAAACGGAGAAAATTCACTTTCTCCTCAACTTTCGTATATGATCTCGATCAAACGGCTCAGATCTTGCCAACGACGCTAAACGACAAGATAGCGTTTTCTTAGGAACTGAGCCCGTCTCGAGATTCGCACCACCATCCAATGGCTCAGATTGTGCCAAGTTGCTCGGACAACCGTGCCCTTAGATCTCCGGCCGGCCAACCGAGCAAGTGCCCATCCGACGGCCCAGAATGTCGCTCGGACAACCGTGCCCTCAGGTCTCCACCTCTGTCTAAAGAAGCCAGAAAAAATTTTGGATTAAAAGTTTTAAGGCATCGCCCTCGGCGAGCCCCCAGGCCCCAGGTCTCGGTCGGTATCCCTCTCACCCGTGAGCAAAACAAAGCCTGCGATCTCGGAGCCGAAGCAACGAATTGTTCAGGGATTAGAGAGAAACCGCCGACTCACGGGGTCCGGTTAAAAAGCAGATCAGCACACCTCCCATCTCTAACTCCTTCAGGCTGACAGCCATCAGGAGCCGTCAGCCCGGAAGGAAGACAGAGATCGGAAGAGACCCATCCTTCCGAAGCACACTGTCCCCCGGATCCGGACTTTGGTCATCACCTCTTCCACCATGATCTCCCCTGACCCTGACACCCGCTTCGGGGCCGTCAGAGTCAGGAGAAGATCATGGTGGAAGAACGATCACCCGTCCTTCCGAAGCAACTCGTCCCTCGGGTCCGAAATACGGTCGTCACCACTTCTGCCCTGTTCTCCCCCGACCCTGACACCCACATCGGGGCCGTCAGGATTGGGAGAAGAACAAGGCAAAAGAGTGACCACCCCTCCGAACCTTTCGAGGTTAAAATTTCACAAGACAGGCATCCGCCTTGACTCCGGTCGTCACTTCCTCTGCTATGATCTCCCCTGACCCTATCATCCGCATCGGGGCCATCAGAACCAGGAGAAGACCATAGCCGAAGAGCAACCACCCAAGGCAGACGCCTCCGAGGGCTAAAACCCAACATTTTTTGTGACTGAAATGACAAGGGGAATAGGGTACTTATAAACTACCCTCCAAGATCCAGCCATTATGATCCCCGGAAGTTGAAACACCACGCATTAATTGAAGGGCACCATTCTTAATGACCCCGGGAAGATGGAACGCCGCACAAACCCCGGGACACCATTAATGCCCATAGGAACTGAACCTTCTCAAAACTCGTTCCGCCGGTCAACGGCCCGCACCGCCACACCACGCTCGGATTGCCGAACTGACAGAGCTCCGGTCGGCCAACCGAGCAAGTGCCATTCCGAGCGTCAAAACAGGGAAAACTCACTTTCTCCTCAACATTCGTGTAAGATCTCAATCAGACGGCCCAGATCTTGCCGACAGCGCTAAACGACAAGATAGCATTTTCTTAGGGAACGCACCCGTCTCGAGATTCGCGACACCATCCAATGGCTCAGATTGCGCCAAGTTGTCCGGCCAACCGAACCCTCAGAGCTCCGGTCGGCCAACCGAGCGAATGCACATCCGACGGCCCAGTAAGTTGTTCGACCAGCCGAACCCTCAGAGCTCCGGTCGGCCTACCGAGCGAATGCACATCCGACGGCCCAGGAAGTTGCTCGACCAGCCGAACCCTCAGAGCTCCGGTTGGCCTACTGAGCGAATACACATCCGACGGCCCAGAAAGCAGCTCAGCCGACCGAACCCTCACCCCTCCTGTCGGCCAACCGAGCAAGTGCCATTCTGAGCTCGCAAACAGAGAAAAAAAAACCACCGAGCAACCACGACCGTTGGATCTCTCAGAAATTCGTGCTCTCAGTGATAAATGGTCCAGATTGCGCCACGTGCGCTAAACGACAAGATAGCGTTTCCTTGGGAAACGCGCCCGTCTCGAGATTCGTGCCACAATCCGACAGCTCAGATTGTGCCACGTCGCTCGGACTGTCGAACCCCTGTGTCTCCGGTCGGCTGCCGAGCAAGTGCCCATCCGAGCTCGCAAACGGAGAAAAAAGCTTCCGAGCGATAACAACCGCCAGATCTCTCAGAAATTCGTGCTCGTCCATGATCGACGGCCCAGATCGAGCCACGCCATAAATCAGTATTTAAAAGTTAATTTTTATTTATTAAAATCGTTTTATTTATTTAAAAATTGCGAAAAATTGCTAAAAATTCAGAAAAATTAACTAAAAATTCTAGAAAATAATTAAAAATTCGGGGGGATATTTTTGAGCCCCTGAACGAACAATTATTGCCTGGAATGTACTGTTAAGGACCCCGAACGATTAGTTGACACATCGCAAAATTAAATAAATAGTCCGAAAAAATAGATAAAGGTCGTCAAATACTCGATATGGCTACAGAATAGCACATGGCATCAAAAAAATTACCTCACTACCCCCCACGAGATTCAAAGTCCTCCATTCAGACTCCGATACAACTCCACTAGCCATTGAAACAGTTGAACTACTCCTCAAAGGCTGATCACACTCAGTCTTTAGGAGTGGGGGGCTCGTGATATGGCTAAAAATGGGGTTAAATCGGAACCATCCAAATTGGGCGCGAATCTTGAAGCTCGGGGGTAAAACGGTAATTTCACATACAAATGGGTCCGAAACGGGTACTGGATCTCCTTCTCACAGATCCAATAACCCACAAATGGATCCATTCTAATTGGGTACGGGTCCCAACCCGAGGCGAACCCAGACCAACAAGAGGCAAATCAGGGTCACTGATTTGACCAAGTCAACGGGCCTGATTTGCTCTCACCGGGAATCAGGGATTAGTTTCCTAAACAGACTGTGAGGATTTTACTCCTGGCAGTTACACAGGAAATCAGGTCCCTAATCACTCCCCTGGCGACTATAAATACCTCCCCTCTACCACTGTGACCAGGTAATGACTCTTTTTCCACCTTAAGCTCTTTCATAATCTCCCACTGGTTACTGACAAGAGCGTCGGAGGGTGCGTCGCCGGGATCAACCCCGGTGTATCGCACTTCCTTGCAGGTTGCGGCAGGAATCAGAAGGCTTGGATCCGCTGTTCAGGTTTTTCTCGAACTCACAAATCTCATCTGTTTACCCCCACACCGAAATCAGCGGTAACAGTCAGCTATGAGTTTTTCCCACAAACTCGCCGCATCAGTTTCTACAAGAAATCTGCACTTGACCTCGTCCGCCAAGGATAGTCGGATTAGACTTATGGCTTTTTCACGAATATCTTCCCAAATATCATCCTTCATATCAGCTAGCTTTTCTTTCTTATTGACTTCTAACTGCAACCGTTCTTGAACAAGAACATCATACATGTCAGTCTTCCAAAAATTGAAATTGATCTTTCTATCGAACTGCTTGATCTTCAAAATACTGTGACCTATCATCTTAACCAAAGAACTCGGCAACCTGAAACTTTGATACCAGTTGTTGGGATTGGGGCGTCAAAAAATGCCCTCTAGTCGCAGTGGAACTAATTAGAACAATGAGGAAGTCGAAGTAGACGAGGCGAATAAATTGAGCAAGCAAGTAGATCCACCAAAGTAACACAAACACAACAACGATGACTTATCTCGTTAGCTTTTGCTTAATCCGGAGGGAAATATAGGGAGATCTGATATTCAACTAGAAGAGATTACAAGGAGTTATTGATTCACTCAATACAAGGAATTAAACTCACCTACCAAGAACTATCTCTCTCTCTCGAGCCTCTCTTTGCAATGGAGAAAAGAATCTATGAAGTACTACCTCTCATATTGGAGGAGTTTACAATATATAGAAGAACAGAGAGAAAACCTAGGTCTAATCTTGATCCTCAGTCGTCCGATAAAATCTGAAAAAGAAATAACTGAATAGGAGCCGCACGATCTAACTTGGAGTTGAAGATTGGGCTAAAGCGACGTAACAAATCGGGGCCCAAAATAGATTCAGCGCTGCAATGTGTCGATCGTCCAACAAGACCGGTTGACCGTACCTTTCTCAGACAATCCATGTACAACGAGCGGTCGGGGGGCGCGGTCGAGGGGTGCGGTCGACTGTCACCAAGGCCGGTCGACCGCAACTAGCCTGCACCCTACTGTTGATGTTTCTCCTTCTACTTACTTCGACCCTTCGACCTCCGTACTTCATATTACCTTCTTTTAATGGGAACAACGAGTACTCAAGACACAATCTTAACATGTATAACATTAGACTTAATTCTTTTAACTGCCTCAGCATCTTGAGTCGTCCATGGAGATAGATTTTTTCAAAAAAATCTATTGTATAAAAGTATTGTGTCTTTAGCAAGATCTTTATAATAATTTGCCACATAATTCAGAGCTCCTGAGAATCTATGGAGTTGTTTTTATCTATAATTTCATCAGAAAATTTAGAAGCTGATATGGCTAAAAATGGGGTTAAACCGGAACCGTCCAAATTGGGCACGAATCTTGAGATTTGGGGGGAAAATGGTAATTTCGCCTACAAGAGGGTCCGAAATGGGTATTGGGTCTTCTCCCCAAGGACCCACAAACGGACCCACCAACACGAGGGTGCGGGTTTTAACCCGCTGCACACCCAATCCAACAAGATAAAATCAGGGTCCCTGATTAATCTTGATCAACTGCCCAGATATACATCTATCTTTTCACCGGGATTTGGGGATAAAATTCCTTATCTGATTACGGGGAATATACCTCATCAGATTACATTCCTCATCTGATTATGGGGAATATTCCTTATCAAATCACGGGGATTACATTCCCAATCTGTTCCCTGAGACGCCTATAAATACCCCCATCCATCTCCATTAAGAGGTAATCAATCTTTCACCAGTTTTTACGCTCATTCATAGTCTCCCTAGATTACTGACTTGAGCATCGGAGGGTGCGTCGCCGGGAACAACCCCGGTGTCTCGCACTTTTTGTAGGTCTACGGCGGGATCGACGACCGAAGCCCGACGGAACAAGTATACAGGTTTTACTATTCAGTTTCCCTAAGAATCCACAAATTCATCTGTTTGCCCCCACACCAAATTTAGCGGCAACAGATTGGCGCCGTCTGTGGGAAACTAACGAATAGAAATCTCTCCTCTTCCCCGAGAACAGGTCTTCTCCAACCATGCCGCCTCGCAAAGTCAGGTCAAGGGGGTCTAACCGAGTACCCAACCCTGACCAGCAAGAAGTCCTTCCTGATCCCGCTCAGCAACAAGGACAACTTCCCCCTACCGCGGAAGAGCCGCTCCAACAGAACCTTCCCCCTCCTGATCCAAAGGGTCCTAACCCCCCTCAGAAACAGCCTCTTCACCAAGAGAACCTCTCTATCCACAATGCCTCCACTGACTCTATGGCCTCCCATCATCCCCGAGCCTCCGGTCGCCACAACGCAGCCACCAAACACCAGAAAGATGATGACCTCCGTCGTCACCTGGATGAAAAGCGGGCTCGAGAGGAAGCCTCTCGCCAGCATGAGCGATCTCCTCGTTGCCGAGAGTACAGGAGGTCCCCAATCCGAAGAGGGAGAAAGGAGTCCCCCGATCATTACCGGAGAAGGCACTCTCCCGTAGGTCGGCAACAGCCCAGGAACAATGAGGCACCAATCACCCATGCCGAGTTCCAGCAGTTCCAAGCGACCGTCCTGCAGGCTCTCAACCTCCATCAGAATCCTATTAAGCCGAAGCTCCCGTCCCCTCCTCCGGTCCGAAGCCCTCGCCGACGGTCTCCCTCTCCTCGACCCGCTCCTACCAACTCCCGGCGTACCCCAAGTCCTCGCCGCTCCCGAAGTTACCATCGCCGCAGCCCTCGATCTCCCTCATACGAAGACGAGTCTCGTGGCTCGGCAGATTACCGTCGGAGAGATGACACCATGAACCGCCGTCTTCATGAAGTAGAGAGACGCCTGGGTCAGATAAACCGAGAAGAAGAGCTCAGGGGGAGAACCCTGCGTCCTAGCCGACCCCCTTTCTCCCGAACCATAGTGGATGCACCTGTCCCGTTCGGCTTCAAACCTCCCCAATTCGAGATTTATACCGGAGAGACTGACCCGGTTGATCACATAGAGAGTTTTAAAACTCTAATGCTCCTTCACCAAGCTTCCGATGCCCTCCTCTGCAAGACCTTCCCCGTAACTCTCAAAGGGCCGGCCCGAGAGTGGTATTCTCGTCTCACCCCCTCCTCAATATTCTCTTTCGAACAGTTCGAAACCCTCTTCGTCACGCACTTCGTAAGCAGCCGAAGGGCAGAGAAGACCAGCATCTCCCTCTTGCACCTTCACCAGAAGAAGGGGAAAAAACTGAGAGATTATGTGAAGAGGTTCACCGCTGAAGCTAGGACCATAGCATCTCTCGACCAGTCGGTCGCTACGGTAGCATTTCAATCCAATGTCCTCAATTCCAACCTCCGCTCCTCCCTCGCCAAGAAACCACCACACGACTTTTCCGACCTCCTCCTTCGCACTGAAAAGTACATCCGGGCCGAAGAGGCCGAGCAACAACCCAACCGGGAGGGCTCTACCTCCGGGTTTAAGAGGAAGGGGACGGAAGAAGAAGGAGCCAAGAAGCTCCAGAAAGATAATGCCGGCCAGCGCCGACCTCCTCCTAGGTTTGAAAAATTCACTCACCTCACCACTAACATCTCCACCATCTTCATGGAAGTTGAAAAAGAAGGAGTCTTACCCCCTGCACCGAGGATGAACACCCCGGCCAAGAGAAGAGATAAAGAGAAATGGTGCCGCTATCACCGGGACCATGGGCATGATACCAACGATTGCCGCGCCCTGAAGAATGAGATCGAAGCCCTTATCCAGAGAGGGCAGCTGACTAGGTTTGTAAAAAAAGACCGAGCAGAACTTCCTCCTCCGCCTCGGGGGGCTAACAAGCGTCCGGAAAGAGAAGAGACGCCAGACTTCGAGGAAGAACGAGTCTTCCACCTCATTCACGGGGGCCCAATGGGGGGCTCCTCGAACTCCTCTCGGAAAGCCTTTATAAGAGAAGTCAACTCGGTCCGAGCCACCCCTCCTCCCAAAGGCCTCGGAGTTCCAGTCACATTCTCCGACGAAGATCTCGAGGGAGTTCGTACCCCACATTGTGACGCACTCGTCATTAGCCTCCATATGGCGAATTTCAAAGTGGAAAGGATTTTAGTAGACAACGGCAGCTCCGTCAACATCCTCTTCCTCTCCGCTTTTAAAGGCCTAAAGCTCTCCAGAGACAGACTCAAGCCCGCCGGCTACACTCTCCATGGGTTCACGGGGGTTCCGGTAACTATTGAAGGGGTGATTACCCTCGATGTAACTGCCGGTCAAACTCCTACCACCCGTACGGAGCCAATGGACTTCATGGTGGTGGATATTCCCGCCGCCTACAACGTCATTTTGGGTCGGCCTGGCCTCGCAGCACTGGAAGTTGTCCCCTCAGCATACCATCTTAAGATGAAATTTCCCACCCGGTCCGGGGTCGGGGAAGTAAGGGGAAATCAGGAGCAGGCCCGGAAATGCTACATGACTTCAACCCTCGGACCCGTCCTCTCCTTAGAGACTCTGGAGATTCCTCAAGACTCTGCAAAACCGACCTCCGAGCCGGTGGATGAACTGGAAGAGGTGCTCTTCTCTGAACAAGAGCCGACCCGCAAGTTCTTCGTAAGCAAGACCCTTCCGACCGCCCTATACTCAGATATTGTGAAATGCATCCGAACCAATCAAGACCTCTTCGCATGGTCCGCAGCAGACATGCCCGGTATCTCCGAAGATCTCTTGGTCCACCGCCTGAGCGTCGATTCGGGGTCCAAACCGGTCCAGCAGAAGAGGCGTAAGTTCGCCCCCGAGCGTCAGCTCGCTATCAAAGAGGAGGTAGACAAGTTGTTGAAGGCCCGGTTCATCCAGGAGGTGAACTATCCTGAATGGCTATCGAATGTGGTAATGGTGAAGAAGTCCAACGGGACGTGGAGAATTTGCATTGATTTCACCGACCTCAACAAGGCCTGTCCCAAAGATCCTTTCCCTCTGCCGAGCATCGACACTCTGATTGACGCAACCTCGGGACATGAGCTCCTCAGCTTCATGGATGCCTTCTCAGGTTACAATCAGATAAGAATGTTCCCTCCTAACATCCCGAAGACATCGTTTGTTACCGACCAAGGCCTTTATTGCTACAGAGTCATGCCGTTCGGCCTAAAAAACGCAGGGGCGACATACCAGCACCTCGTCAACAAGGTTTTCTAGGCCCAGATCGGCTGGAACATGGAAGTGTACGTCGATGACATGCTTGTAAAGAGCATCCGAGGTGTTGATCATGTGGCCGACCTTCAGGAAGCCTTTAACGTCCTAAGAAAGCACAATATGAGACTCAACCCGAACAAGTGTGCGTTCGGTGTCTCATCAGGAAAGTTCCTCGGCTTCATGGTTAGCCAACGAGGAATAGAAGCAAATCTGAAAAAGATCAAGGCCATATTGGACATGGCCCCTCCTAGAAATGTCAAGGAAGTCCAAAGGTTGACTGGACGCCTAGCCGCCATTGGGCGCTTTCTGTCGAAGTCCAGGGAGAAGTGCCTCCCGTTCTTCAAAGCCCTCAGGGGGGCTAAAGGATTCGAGTGGGGGTAGCAGCAGCAGGACTCCTTCGACCAGCTTAAAGCCTACCTCGTCAATCCACCACTCCTCAGCAAACCGATACCTGGCGAACCGCTCTACCTCTACTTGGCAGCCTCCGAACAGACGCTTAGTGCGGTCTTAGTCAGAGAAGAAGAGAGGGCTCAGAAGCCCATTTACTACGTCAGCAAGGTGCTTCGGGACGCCAAGCTCCGGTACCCGAAGATTGAGAAAATGGCCTATGCCCTGGTGATGGCCGCGAGAAAGCTTCGGCCCTACTTTCAGTCCCATTCGGTGGTCGTCCTTACCGACCAGCCGCTGAAACAGGTCCTTCACAAGCCTGAGACTTCCGGTCGCCTCATGAAGTGGTCGATCGAGCTGAGCCAACATGATATAACTTATCAGCCCCGGACTGCAATCAAGGCTCAAGCGCTGGCCGAATTCATAGTTGAGAGTACAATCCCCGAGCCCTGCCAAACAGTAAAGGGGCCACCGATTTGGTCAATTTATGTTGATGGATCTTCTTGCAATGAGGGAAGCGGGGCAGGAGTCATCCTGGCAGGCCCAGACGACTTCATCCTCCAATACTCCCTCCGTATAAATTTCAAAGCTTCGAACAACGAGGCCGAATACGAGGCGCTAATAGCCGGTCTAAGAATGGCCCGAAATGCAGGGGCACAGCGGCTACAGATCTTCAGCGACTCTCAGTTGGTTGTCAACCAGGTCCTCGGCGAGTATGAAGCCCGCGATGATAGAATGGTTAGATACCTGGCTAAAGTCAAGAGCCTCATGGCGCTGTTTGACGAGGCTCTCATCCAAAGGATCCCCCGAGAAGAAAACGCTCAGGCCGACGCCCTATCCAAATTAGCCTCCTCTTCCCTTTAAGGTCTTGAGCAGACCGTGTTGATAGAAGTCCTCTTAAAGCCAAGCATAGAGGACGAAACCCCAGACTCCGTTGAAACATTGCCTGTCCTCCTCGAAGACAACTGGATGAAACCCATTGTCGAATCCTGAGGGACGGACTCCTCCCTGAAGATCCGAAGGAAGCAAGAAGAATCAGGACCCGAGCCGAACGTTTCACTTTAATCGAAGGCGTCTTATATAAACGCTCTTTCACCCAGGTGGACGGCCGGCCTTACCTAAGGTGCCTTTCCCCCAGGCAAGCTGAATACGCCCTGCAAGAGCTCCACGAGGGCATTGGCGGAGCTCATTCCGGGTCCAGGGCTCTAGCACGTAAAGTGTTGAACTACGGATATTACTGGCCCACTCTCCTACGGGACGCCGAGCGACACGTTCGGCAATGCAGCTCCTGTCAAAAGTATGCAGACGTCCGATGCCTTCCACAAGCACCGCTCACCTCCCTATCAAGTTCGATCCCCTTCGCCATGTGGGGGATGGATTTACTGGGACCGTTTCCACCAGCTCCCGGACAGCTAAAGTTCCTAGTCGTGGCAGTCGACTATTTCTCTAAATGGATAGAAGCCGAACCCCTGGCCACAATCACCGAACATAGAGTCATTCAATTCTTCTGGAAAAACGTGATTTGCCGGTTCGGCGTTCCCCGAGTCATAGTCACGGATAATGGAACACAGTTCATTGGGGCCGCCTTCCGAGCCTTATGTGAGGACCTCTCCATACAACACCGATTCTCCTCCATCTCCCATCCTCAGTCGAATGGCCTAGCAGAGAATGCCAACCGACAGATTCTCTCGGGCATCAAGAAGAGATTAGACAAGTGTTCCAAAGGACTGTGGGTCGATCAGCTGCCGAACGTACTCTGGAATCACCGCACCACTAAGCGGACCCCAACAGGCGAGAGCCCTTTTAATCTCACCTATGGGGCCGAGGCCATCATCCCCTTAGAAGTCGGGATACCCTCTCCTCGTTTGATAGCTTATGAAGAAGAGCAGAACGCTAGAGAACTCAGAGCAAGCTTAGATCTGATAGATGAAATCCGAGAGAGGGCTGCCATACGCCAGCAAGCTTACCGAAGGAGGGTCGAGCTAGCATACAACAAAAGGGTCCGACCAGCGGACCTCAAAGAAGGGGACCTAGTCCTTCGAAAATTGGCCATCTCGTTCCCCGGACAGAAAAGCAAACTGGCCCCAAATTGGGAGGGACCGTACAAAATCTCAAAAGTGATCCGCCCGGGTGCATACAAGCTAGAAGATCTCGAAGGCAGAGAAATTCCCAGGACTTGGAATGCCGACCATCTTTTGAAATACCAAGAGAAGGCAACCACGCCTCTCTAAGTAACTCAAGATGTCGAACCATTCCCTTCCCTTTACTAGTAGTGATTTTTTCCTTTTATTTTTTCATTGTAATAACGGCTAGCAACTTTAGAAGCAGCCGATCATTAGATATTAATAAATAAAGCTTTTTTTCGTATTTTCACTGCCACTACTTCTCTCTGCTTTTAATTCCTTAATCTTACGATGGCTCCGGAGTCCAACACTTGGTTCGATTCTACTTCGCAAGTTCGCTCCCAAGCGATCTAGAAGTAGCTCGCCATTCGGAACTGCTCCCAAAGCCGTTGAATGGTTCGGAGTCCAACACTTGGTTCGACTCTACTCCGCAAGTTCGCTCCTAAGCGAGCTAGGGGTTGTTTGCCATTCGGAATTGCTCCCACACCCTTAATCTTACGATGGCTCCGAAGTCCAACACTTGGTTCGATTCTACTTCGCAAGTTCGCCCCCAAGCGATCTAGAAGTAGCTCGCCATTCGGAACTGCTCCTAAAGCCGTTGAATGGTTCGGAGTCCAACACTTGGTTCGACTCTACTCCGCAAGTTCGCTCCTAAGCGAGCTAGGGGTAGTTCGCCATTCGGAATTGCTCCCACACCCTTAATCTTACAATGGCTCCGGAGTCCAACACTTGGTTCGATTCTACTTCGTAAGTTCACTCCCAAGCGATCTAGAAGTAGCTCGCCATTCGGAACTGCTCCCAAAGCCGTTGAATGGTTCGGAGTCCAACACTTGGTTCGACTCTACTCCGCAAGTTCGCTCCTAAGCGAGCTAGGGGTAGTTCGCCATTCGGAATTGCTCCCACACCCTTAATCTTACGATGGCTCCGGAGTCCAACACTTGGTTCGATTCTACTTCGCAAGTTCGCCCCCAAGCGATCTAGAAGTAGCTCGCCATTCGGAACTGCTCCCAAAGCCGTTGAATGGTTCGGAGTCCAACACTTGGTTCGACTCTACTCCGCAAGTTCGCTCCTAAGAGAGCTAGGGATAGTTCGCCATTCGGAACTGCTCCCAAAAGCCGTTGAATAATTCGGAGTCCAACACTTTAAAAGCTTCGGCACAAGCAGACAACAGTCACGAAAGTAAAACACACAAGTTCGGCAAACAACACTTTTATTGACGAAACAAATGCGGTACAAAGGCAAACATCACAGGTTTACAACTCATCGAAGAAAAAGTTACAATGCCGACTTATTACATTCAGCAAAAAACAAGAAGACTCGCGGAGCCGGCGACTTCAGCGCTTCTTCGGAGCCGGAGCGTTCCGCTTCAAGGACACTCGAGAGTGGCGACGCTTGTCTCCAGAGCGCGACCCCAAGCCGGCAAATTGGGACGTATCCTCGGCGCCACTCCTAGTAGCTACTCCGACGGACGCCCCGCTCGACGAAGTTGCCACCGAGCTCTGCGCGTCCCCCGGACTAGGTTGGCCGATCCGCTGACGGGTCGCCATCTCGTAGAAGGTAATGCCCCGCTCGCTCTCAGCACGAGTGCACGACGTGCTTCGAATGTTGATCGGTCCCGAATGCGGCTTAAGACGGGCCACTTCTGCCTCCAACTCCGAGATCCGATCCCGCAGCGAGTCGTCTTTGACATTGACTTCGAACCGTGGGGGTATCGTGGAGTCCGAAACTCCTGATCGGCTGGCGATAAGGCGCCGGAGGTGGGTGACCTCGATGCTTTTATCCACCGTCGCCCTCTTGAGCGCATCAACTTCGGCAGTCAACTGCACCCGTTCGGTCGTCAACTTGGCCACTTTGGCCGTCAGCCCCTCGCCCTCACTCCGAAGAGTCGCCTCCACGGACCGCAGATGCTGTATCTCGGAAAGCAAGTCGTCCCTCTCCGCTGTTATTTTGGACAAGTTATGACGGATGCACTGAACCCGAATCTCATTACTGAAATCAGTTGGCGAGTATTCACCTTCGGGGATGAGCTCCGCGATCCTGCTTTCCAATCGGCGAATCTCGATGTCTCGCCGGCCGAGGACAAACTGGAGATGCTTCCTCTCGCTTTCAGCTCGGCGCAATCCGAGCTCGACCTCGTAGAGCCGCTCTCGGCACCTCGCCAGACATAGCCTCGTCGCCCCTAGGCCGACCTCGGCTCGAGCTCCTTCATCCGAGCCCAAAGGTTCGACGTCTTGGGCAATCAACATAAGCTGCAGAAGAGATCGAAGCAATCAGCAAAAATGTCGAAAACTGCCGAAGCACCACACTTGGAAAAATCTAAGCTAAGGACAAGAAGGGAATGTTCGGTAAAAAAAAAGGGAGCAAAAGGCAAAGACTGTCGAACACCAATACTTGCAAAAAATTTTCTTTTCATTCATTTCAAAAAGTAGCGGTGGCCAGTCCGCTATTAGGCGTTACAACGATTGAAAAGAAAAACAAAAAAAAAACAACAAACACGCGAGCGAAAAAGAAGAAGACGAGGAGCGGAGTCAAGGCCCGACCTCTTTCCCCGGGCGACGAGGTGGAGTAGGGGTGGACTTCGCCGAAGGAGATGCCACCGCCAGCGGAGTGATCGTGGCGCTGGGGACCTCGCCAGTAGCCCCGGCGTCGGCATCGGCGTCGCCCTCCTCCTCTTCTTCCCCTTCGGACTCGGGGTCGAAGCCCTCAACGTGTCCGGGGAAGAGACGCCATCCCGAGACATCCACCGAGGGGTATGCCTCCGACACCCGCGTGAGGGCGGCAGCAAAGGCCTTCGCCATGTTCTGCGCGAGGAACCCTTGGGCCTTCTCCATGGTCGCGCCCTCCGCCGCCTTCACGGTTGCCGCCTGCTTCTCCTCCGCCTCGGCCAGCTGCTTGGCCGACCCCTCCTTCTCCCGAAGGAGCTCGCCCTCCAGCCTCTTCACCTCGGCCTCGAGATGCTTGATCCTCGCCGACCGACCCTCGTGCTCGACCCGGAGCTTGTCGAGCTCGTTCGCCATCCGAGCTTTATCATTCCGAGCTTGGTCGGACTCCTGCTTCAGCTCTTTCTCCAGAGCTATTAGCCTCTCGGTGAGATGGCCGAAGTGGACGATGATCTGCAGCAAAGAAGAACTAAAAGAGTTAGAAAAAATTTTCGGTTCAAGAAATACAACAGACGTGGAGAAGCTTACCGATACCGCCGAACGAGCGATCTCGATCACGTCGTCGCCCTGCCTCCCCGCCTCCATGGCGGCTCGGTCCTTCGGGGTGGCGAGATGCTTGACAGCCTGCATGCTCGCCAACGAGTTCCCAAGGAACCCATCGTGCTTCCGGACTTGCCAGTCCGGGATATGGATCCGCCGGTGCTCCTCTGTCAGGAGCTCCTCGCCTGCCACGGTCAGCGGCGGTGTCGGCATGGCGAGGGCGGAAGCAATGGGAAATTCCCCCACAGGCGAGGGAGCAGAAGTCCCTGCCACGGTGACGACCGGGGCCTCGAGGATCTCCACCCCCTCGTCAGGGGCAGCAATCCTCGGCGTCTTCGAGGTCGAGGGCAGCTTCGACGCGACCCTCTTGCGCTTCTTTGGCACCTTACTCGCGAGCCCTGCCCTGAGCACTAAGACCGCGTCGTAGTCCATGGATTCTGCGTCAAAAGTAAAAAGGTGATCAGCATACAAAAAACAACAAGGCAGCAAGTACGGAAAAAAGAATTTGACGAAAGCCGCGTACTAGGGTCTACGCGGCAGAGCCCTCCCCTGTAGAGAACATCCTCCGTCAACTCCTTCCAATCATACTTCGGCCTGTCAAGGAGGGTCCGGACCGCCTCTCCTTCTTCCACTGTAAGCCTCGGCAATGCCATCGCCCTCTTTGGCACCCCTTCTGCCCAATTAGTAGGGATCGGCCAAGCCTCTCGACTCCGCACGACGAACCACTTCTCTCGCCAGTGCTTAATAGAGTCGGGGCAGACGACGAGCCTGCCGCCGTGCCTCGGAGTCAAATAATACCGGTACTCCGACTTGTTCCCTTGGTGGAGCCGGTATATCGTCCGAAGCACGTTCAGCTGCGGCTCGATCCCTGTGGCCTGGCAGTGGAGAACGAAACCATTAATCACTTGCCACGCATTCGGCATGAGCTGAATGGGGCTGACCCCGTACCAGCTCACCACGGTAATAGCGAACGCGTGGAGAGGTAGCCGAGCACCGGCGATAAAGGCATCGACCGGCCAGCAACACATGGTCACTGGCAGCGACGAATTGGCCCTAACTCCGGGGCCCGGCAGCATGATTTCGTACTCCTCCGGGATGAAAAAAGAGTCCCAGATCACAGCCAATTCCTCCTCGCGCAGAATCGACGCCGCATCGTCTCCCTCGCTTCGTTCTCCTCGAAGGACCTCTCCCTCCCATGGACAATTCGCTCGGCCTGATCCTCCAGGAGCTGCCTGACTCTGTGTAGCCCCGTCAACGGACCTGGCAGCTGTCCGAACTCCCCCATCCTCTTCGGATCCTCAACAATTGAATCCTTGCCGAACACCTTGCCTTTGGTCGGGGCCGGAGTCGAGTCCTCAACGTCCTCAAGGGAGGGCTTGGACCAAGAGACTTCGTCTGAGACAGAAGCTACAGACATAATTTATAAATTACCTTAAGGGAGAGAGCTGCCGAAAAACTTCGCCTGAGTCAAACGCCGACCACCGGAAAAACTCGCCTGAAGGACAAGAAAATGCCTGAGCAAGTGAGAGGAGAAATGAGAAATGAGAGAGGGGGGTGAGGATTTATAGAAGGGGGGCACTCCCAACGAGGCTAATGGGCCCGTACGACCGGCCCATCTAAACCAAGCGGCGGAGCGATCCCAATCGCCACCTCGCTAACCGCAACGAATCATGAGTTGAATTCAATGCGCATCACGTCTGATAGAAGCCCAGAGGTCACTGCAATTAATGAACGTCCCACCTGTCAGGGCTGTCAGAGCTATCAGAGCTGTCAGAGGTTCAAATGGCGCACAGAAAAAACAAACCCCCAAAAACGACAAGTCTGCAGGTTCGGCGCTCACTGCCGAGCGTTCGTGACACCGACCGTGTTACAGGGCAAAAAACAAGTTCGGCGCTCACTGCCGAGCATTCGTGACACCGACCCTGTTACAGGGTAAAAACAGGTTCGGCACTCACCACCGAGCATTCGTGACACCGACCCTGTTACAGGGTAAAAACAGGTTCGGCACTCACTACCAAGCGTTCGTGACACCGACCGTGTTACAGGGCAAAAAACAAGTTCGGCGCTCACTGCCGAGCGTTCGTGACACCGACCCTGTTACAGGGTAAAAACAGGTTCGGCGCTCACCGCCGAGCGTGTAACAACCCGAAAAATAGCATATGGCTATTTTGCATCGAAATGTGTGCGCGGTTGAGAATTTCGCGCGATTATGGATTTTCTGATAATAATTATTTTCATTGAGAAATATAAGATATATTGTCTCTTTATTTTATTATTATTTTCGAATTTAAATTATTTTTATACGGATTATCTAGAAAGCAGTTTTAATGTATTTTGTATTGTTTGGAATTATTAAGAGTAGAGAGTTGGGCTTTATTTGAAATGTATTAAGGCTAGGGGGCTTATACGAAACATTCCCTTAGATATTTACCTATCTACTATTATTTATTTACATTTTTACAAAAAACCCCCCCTTCTTTCTCCTTCTCCTTCTTCTTCCTTCTCTTTTCTCTTCCCGTCCGGTTCCACCCCAACCCAGATAACACCCCCCCCCTGTTCCCTTACTTCTTCTCCTTCTTCTTCCCTTCTTCTTCTCCATCCCCGTTCGTTCCCAAAACCAAAGAAGAAGAGACCCCCCCCCCCCCCCACTCCCGTTCCCTTCCTTCTTCCTCTTCCTTCTTGTTCGATGCCGACCCTAGAAGAACCCCAAGCCCCGGCCTCTTCCTCCTTCTCCATTCCCTTCTCCTCCTCCCATCTCCTCTTCTTCCCGTTCGTTCCCAAACCGACCCAAAAGGAACCCCGACCACCCTTCTCCTCCTCCCGTTCGTCCTAACCAAAATCGAAGCAGCCCCGACCTCCCTCCCTTCCTCCCTCTTTCGTCCACGCCGCCGATCGAAAAGAAACCCGACCGCCCATTTCCCTCTTCCTTCTTCTTCTCCTTCCCTTCCATTCCGATCCAAAAAAAAACCCCAAACGAACCCATCAACGGTTCTTCCCCACCTCAAAATCCACCTCCATTTCTTCGTCAAATTCGAATTAAGTTGAGGGTTAGATTAATGGAGGGATTCTCTACATGGTGGTGTCGTCGGATTTTCGAATGGATTCGCGAAGGTAAAACCCTAACTATTTTATTGTATAAAATTTAGTTAGGTTAATTTTTATTGAGTAGGGTTATTTTGGTAGGGAGATTTAGAGATATTGGAAATTGTAGATGTGAAAAATTAGTAGGTTATTAGAGAGATTGTGAGTTGTTAGTAAAATAGGGTTTTGGGTTTGAAAAAGAGGACTATATGGGTATGGATTGATTCTCGTATAGTAATAGAAATTGTGGTTGGGCTATTAGATTATTTGGGGGTGGTTTTAGTAATTATTGGGAGATGAAAATACCGTAAGCATTAGATTATCACGTGCATCGCACGTGTATATCCCAAGTGTTCAGTAAACGCTTGTGTGATATTTGGGGATAGTGTTATTAGCTTTATGATTGGTTTGAATTATTTGAGTTTAATTGCTTTGAAATTGATGATAGGATATATTGCGACTTTGGAGGCAAAGTGGCATGGCGCTTCGGATCTTCGCAGAAAATGGTGAGTTAATTTATTATGTGTTTTTGGTGTATTAAAAATTATGTGAGTATGATTTATCATATGTATTATGTGAGTTAGTTTGTTTATATATTTGTGTATTTTATGATTTAAAGATATGTGTGAGTTAGTATATTTATATATTTTGTGGGTTGATGAATATGTGAGTTAATTTATTATGTGTTTTTGGTGTATTAAAAATTATGTGAGTATGATTTATCATATGTATTATGTGAGTTAGTTTGTTTATATATTTGTGTATTTTATGATTTAAAGATATGTGTGAGTTAGTATATTTATATATTTTGTGGGTTGATGAATATGTGAGTTAATTTATTATGTGTTTTTGGTGTATTAAAAATTATGTGAGTATGATTTATCATATGTATTATGTGAGTTAGTTTGTTTATATATTTGTGTATTTTATGATTTAAAGATATGTGTGAGTTAGTATATTTATATATTTTGTGGGTTGATGAATATGTGAGTTAATTTATTATGTGTTTTTGGTGTGTTAAAAATTATGTGAGTATGATTTATCATATGTATTATGTGAGTTAAATTGTTTATATATTTGTGTATTTTATGGTTTAAAGAAACATGTGAGTTGGTTTATTATATACTTTTGTAGTTTGATGAATATGTGAGTTATATTATTTATATATTTTTGTGGTTTAAAAATATATGTGAGTTAGTATATTAATATATTTTGTGGGTTAAAGAATATGTGAGTATTGATTTATTTTACATATTTTTGTGATTGTAAAAATATGGTGAATTTTAACTATTCATGAGTATATAAAAACCTATATAATGGATGAGTTATTTTTAGATGATGATATCAAAATATGGGTGTATGGTTTATATACGTATTTTGATGTTTTGAAGAAGTTCGAATAAACTAAAGTATTGATATAAATTTATGGATCAAAAGGATCCTATGAAAAGTATGAATGGTAGAACTTGAGTTGTATTAGATCATGCTTGAGTTGGTGTGCTATGTCAAAAAGAGAACTACCATGCTTAAAGATTTGTTGTAGTTAATGATTCTAAGAGAAGAACCCATGCTAAGATAAGTAGTGGTTCTAAGGTTCAAAGAAACCATGCTTAAGTGAGTGTAGTAGTGGTTTTAGTTAAGAGTCTCAAAAAGAACCCATTTTAGTTGTTAGTAGTAGTGAGTAAAAAGAACCCATCCTATGGATTTGGATTGTTGGAGAGAAAGAACCCACACTTGTGCTATAGTAAGAATCCATGCTTGAATTGTTGTAGAAAGGAACTCATGGTTAAGTTGTAGTAGAATATCATGTTTGAGTCGATTTTAGAAAGAAGCTCATGTTTGAGTTGATCATAGTAGATAGGCCATGATGAGTTGATTTTAGAAGGATACCATGCTTAGGTTAATTATAGTAGATTCTTTTGTTGCTTCTAATTATAGAAGATCAAGTTTGCTAGTAAGCACAGTTGGTTGTTTCTAGGTTTGATTACCTGTATGGTTGTTGTATGTGTTGTTGTCTCATACGCGGCTCGACTGGCCCGTATGTAGATGTTGGTCTCATACGGAGCTTATTTGGCTCGTATGCATGTTGTTGTCTCATACGCGGCTCGACTGGCCCGTATGTAGCTGTTGGTCCCATACGTCGCTGTTTAGCTCGTATGTGTTTTTGGTTACTTGTATGTAGCTTCTTAGCTAATACGCAGTTTGTTGTGCTCATCTAGGGTGATATCATTGCGCTAGGGCTATCGACCATTAAGACGTGTGTTTGGCTTACTCCTAAGGGACTGTGGACGAGTCACTTCGCGGGTGCCTTCAGATCTTAACCGTTGGTTGATTGCGGACCGGAGTGTGACGAAATCCAAGTTCAGGATAGTAGCATGCGAATACGTTCGTATTGCCGGGGTCTTGGATCGATAGGCCATGAACCAGATCCTGAGGGATTCTGGTGAGTTTAGGTTGAGCAGCCTAATAGAGTTATCTTGCGAAGTCTAATTTAAGACCTAACATGCTGTGTAATGTTGTCATTCCTAGGATTGTTCAGGGTTAGGAACATCATTAAGGTAGTGACTTATAAAGATCATTTTACTTCGACCCTTTGCCGAAAAGAGAGGAGTTGGTTGTAGGTAGCGCCTTACGACCAACTTGTCCCTCGAAGCAGGCCTTAGGTGGTGATATTGGGTTGTATCTTCCTGTCAAAGGGATACGTACGGTGCCCTCTCACGAGTTGGGAGCACGGGATGCGTATCACACACTATTAATTCCTGAAGTGCCATGATAAGGCGGCGGAGCTAGGGGGATGGACCCCGGAACTTCGTCGGGTCCTTGTCCAGGAGAGAGCGAACAGGCCATAGATCACGGTCTATGAGTTAGGGGCGACACAGGATAGGCTTTGTATGCTATACTGCGCTCGGGAGACCCCGTGTTCGTCTGGTTTTTGAGTGAGGTCCGGTGTACCGGGTAGTAGTGGCAAACATAGACACCATGAGCGTACTGCATTGGTGGGACTTGACCACGTTTGCAACCTCATCAGTCATGTAGTATCTGTCAGGAACAGGTTGGGTACAATTAGTAATTCATAACGCGGGTTCAAATCCCTATATTTGGAGAAACGGCTTGAGATGGGGCGTATGTAGTATGGGATGCATACTGTTCCGGAGACTTGCTTGCATTAGAATAAGAGCATCATTGTAGTGGTAATTTTGCATTAGAGTTTAAGTCATAAGGTACACAGGCACAAAATTATAGGTACACGTGTCTTTTCCATTCGAGATGAATCGCGAGTGTGATAGTGAAGTTAATTAACAACCGAGCTATGGGCTTGGGATGTGAAGTGATATTACCCAAGTTGGGCTTGGGATGTGCGTGATTATTACCCAAGCTATCGGCTTGGCGTGTGATATGTTATTGCCAAAACTATGTTGGGATATGGGGTGTATTGTGATAAAATGCAAGTAAATGGTAAGGTGAAATGAGATGTGAGGTTGGACATGAATGAATGTGGTAGTATGAGGATGAAGGCATATGTTTATGATGGGATACATGAGATAAGGAAACAAAATCAATATTGTATTATGGGTGGTTATTCAAAGGGTTACTAAATATAAGTATGTTATGAGCGGGTATAGATATACATACAGGTGATGACTCGGAGAGTATTTAATGTAAAATCGCATTTATGATGTTTACATATTCAGATGTCAAGTAAGATTTGTTTATCTTGGAAATTGTGAGTTCGTTATGTTTTTACTTGTAAGTTTAATTTATTTACTTATTTAATAAATTATACTCACACCAGAAATGGCTAACCCCTTAGTGTTTGGGGGTTAGGGAGTCCCTGGACTACCCTAGGTCCCTACTGTTACAGGTCCTCAGCAGTGCAGAGGTGAGATGTAGGTACAGGTTCCGTGGAGTGGAGCTCCAGTTATAATTTGTTGTTATGTTTTAATTGTAAATAGTAAAGATGTATGCTTTAAATTGTATTTTTGATGTGTAAGTATGAGGATGATGATGAAGAGTATAGTGTGAGGCAGCAGGATATGGTTTGGACCCGTACCCATTTCGTTGTGGAGTGCCGGGCGTCGTGGTAGGTTTTTACAGGTTATTTTCTAAAAACTTACTACGTTTTCAAAAGGATTTATGCTTTTTAATTGATATTTGTTAAACCGTTATGAGTTTGGCCCCCAGAGCATATATATATATTGCCTGTGTGATGATGCTCATTTTGGCCTGGGGAGCCCGTATTATTATTGCCTGTGATGTAAGCTACGGAATTTAGAGCAAAATTCCGTAAGCTTTTCTGTGTTTTGGGCAAAAAATACAAGGGAGACTCTGCCCAAATTTTCTTTGAAATATAACTATTTTAGTTTATGTTTAAAGTGATATAGAAATTGGAAGAATTGATTTTGGAGTCAAAAGGAAAAGAAAAGGGGCAGGCAGTACAGTTTGGTATTACAAACTGATATTTGTAATTACTGCGTAGTAACTCTGTGTTGAAGAAAAGTTTTTAAATTTTCCAGCTTTCTGTGTCTCGAGACTAATTGAAGGAAAGATCTTGGCATGTGTCACGGTTTCCCAGCAACGGGGAGATCGGGGCGTTACAGATGGTATCAGAGCTGACTTCAATTTACAGTCCGACACAGTAGGAAAATTAAACTTAAATGCCTTTTAAGAGTTGGGTTTTAGTTAGTTGTAGATAGTTATAATTCATATTGTTGGTTCCTTCAACTTATGTTTTATAATTTTTCTATACCTGGACTAATTCCAGTATATGTGTTACCATCCTTTAAGCACATGAATGATGTTCGAGGATGTCCTAACCAAGGAGGTGTTGATGGAAGAGAGTGAACCGATATCGTTGGATGATCCGATAATCTTGAGCGAGAATCCAAGGAGACTTCACCACCGTAAGGACTAAGTATGGATCAACACACAGCGGCACAGCCAGCATACATCGGAAAATGAGGAAGCTCAGGAAGTTGTTTTTATGAGGTGAGCATGGCCATCTCAAGAACCAGTGTTCGAGGAAGGACACTCAGATAGATACCCGTACATGTTACCAATGTGGAAGGATTGGTCGTATCCAACCAGATGTTCCCCAGCTTCACCGGAGGAACGGCAGATCAACCTCGAAGATGAACAATAAAGGAAAGGAGCCTGTTCACCGAGGGTAGAGTTCGCACTTACTACCAGCAAGCTGTAGAAGGCAGGAGTGCTAATACCGGTATGTGCCTATAGAACTGCAACTAAGTTAAAAGTTGTGTTTTTTGAAATTATTTTGGACTAAGAAGTAAGGTATGATGAAACACTTTCGTAACCAGTTGGATTTATATATATATATGGAATCCATACAACTGTTTTGTTCAATTGTGGTTCATCACATTCTTTTGTCCGAACTATTTTTCAAGTGTTGAGATATGTGCGGGAGGCAACTCTAGATTTGGTTTGTTTGAATACACCATCTGGAGCATCAGCTTCGGACAAATTACAGGAGAGAATCCTGGAAGTTTGAAGTAATGATTATAGGCCATGCCCTATTCTAAGGAGGGAGTGGCTACTGAACTGAAAAAGATCGAGATAAGTGAAGGATTGACCTCAGCCAAAGACCGTGAAGAAAGCAAGAAGCCAGATGATGAGATCAAGCAAGACAGTATCAGGGTGATTCTCAAGTTTAGAGCTCAATTTTGGCACGATAGAAGCTACAACCGAGTCCAAGTGAGCAAGTCAGAAGGCTTAGGCAGGAAATACAAGGATTGAAGCGCTGAAGCAGCAGAGTTCTCCAAGATCAGCTTATGATTAAGCAGCCACTAAGAGCACGCCAAAGAGAAAATCTTGCTCAGACAGAGGGCAATCGTGTTAATAGTTCAGTAAGGTCACCAAGAGGAGCTGCTCAGGGGCTGAAGCGGCAATGTGTGACTTCGTCCTTTCTAAGGAGGGAGTGGTCACCAACCAATAGAAGTCGTAATCAAGGAGTAATCAACATCACTTGTAGACAATGATAGAGCAAGGTAATGCAGCCACTGTCTACTTCAGAGCAAGAGCAGAAGAATGTCAGCATCACATTCATGGTGGGTCTGTCCAGAAGGCTGAAGGACAAAGTTCAACTTGGTAGAAGACCAATCTTCGAGAATATCACTCGAGGAACTGGAGATGGTTCAGAAAAATGTCTCGTGAACCATTGATGTTGTGGTTGTCTTCCTCTCCACTAGCAGCGTTCTGAGGACAGAACGATTCTAAGGAGGGAGTGATGTAACAACCCGAAAAATAGCATATGGCTATTTTGCATCGAAATGTGTGCGCGATTGAGAATTTCGCGCGATTATGAATTTTCTGATAATAATTATTTTCATTGAGAAATATAAGATATATTGTCTACTTTATTTTATTATTATTTTCGAATTTAAATTATTTTTATACGGATTATCTAGAAAGCAGTTTTAATGTATTTTGTATTGTTTGGAATTATTAAGAGTAGAGAGTTGGGCTTTATTTGAAATGTATTAAGGCTAGGGGGCTTATACGAAACATTCCCTTAGATATTTACCTATCTACTATTATTTATTTACATTTTTACAAAACCCCCCCCCTTCTTTCTCCTTCTCCTTCTTCTTCCTTCTCTTTTCTCTTCCCGTCCGGTTCCACCCCAACCCAGATAACACCCCCCCCTGTTCCCTTACTTCTTCTCCTTCTTCTTCCCTTCTTCTTCTCCATCCCCGTTCGTTCCCAAAACCAAAGAAGAAGAGACCCCCCCCCACTCCCGTTCCCTTCCTTCTTCCTCTTCCTTCTTGTTCGATGCCGACCCTAGAAGAACCCCAAGCCCCGGCCTCTTCCTCCTTCTCCATTCCCTTCTCCTCCTCCCATCTCCTCTTCTTCCCGTTCGTTCCCAAACCGACCCAAAAGGAACCCCGACCACCCTTCTCCTCCTCCCGTTCGTCCTAACCAAAATCGAAGCAGCCCCGACCTCCCTCCCTTCCTCCCTCTTTCGTCCACGCCGCCGATCGAAAAGAAACCCGACTGCCCATTTCCCTCTTCCTTCTTCTTCTCCTTCCCTTCCATTCCGATCCAAAAAAAAACCCCAAACGAACCCATCAACGGTTCTTCCCCACCTCAAAATCCACCTCCATTTCTTCGTCAAATTCGAATTAAGTTGAGGGTTAGATTAATGGAGGGATTCTCTACATGGTGGTGTCGTCGGATTTTCGAATGGATTCGCGAAGGTAAAACCCTAACTATTTTATTGTATAAAATTTAGTTAGATTAATTTTTATTGAGTAGGGTTATTTTGGTAGGGAGATTTAGAGATATTGGAAATTGTAGATGTGAAAAATTAGTAGGTTATTAGAGAGATTGTGAGTTGTTAGTAAAATAGGGTTTTGGGTTTGAAAAAGAGGACTATATGGGTATGGATTGATTCTCGTATAGTAATAGAAATTGTGGTTGGGCTATTAGATTATTTGGGGGTGGTTTTAGTAATTATTGGGAGATGAAAATACCGTAAGCATTAGATTATCACGTGCATCGCACGTGTATATCCCAAGTGTTCAGTAAACGCTTGTGTGATATTTGGGGATAGTGTTATTAGCTTTATGATTGGTTTGAATTATTTGATTTTAATTGCTTTGAAATTGATGATAGGATATATTGCGACTTTGGAGGCAAAGTGGCATGGCGCTTCGGATCTTCGCAGAAAATGGTGAGTTAATTTATTATGTGTTTTTGGTGTATTAAAAATTATGTGAGTATGATTTATCATATGTATTATGTGAGTTAGTTTGTTTATATATTTGTGTATTTTATGATTTAAAGATATGTGTGAGTTAGTATATTTATATATTTTGTGGGTTGATGAATATGTGAGTTAATTTATTATGTGTTTTTGGTGTATTAAAAATTATGTGAGTATGATTTATCATATGTATTATGTGAGTTAGTTTGTTTATATATTTGTGTATTTTATGATTTAAAGATATGTGTGAGTTAGTATATTTATATATTTTGCGGGTTGATGAATATGTGAGTTAATTTATTATGTGTTTTTGGTGTATTAAAAATTATGTGAGTATGATTTATCATATGTATTATGTGAGTTAGTTTGTTTATATATTTGTGTATTTTATGATTTAAAGATATGTGTGAGTTAGTATATTTATATATTTTGTGGGTTGATGAATATGTGAGTTAATTTATTATGTGTTTTTGGTGTGTTAAAAATTATGTGAGTATGATTTATCATATGTATTATGTGAGTTAAATTGTTTATATATTTGTGTATTTTATGGTTTAAAGAAACATGTGAGTTGGTTTATTATATACTTTTGTAGTTTGATGAATATGTGAGTTATATTATTTATATATTTTTGTGGTTTAAAAATATATGTGAGTTAGTATATTAATATATTTTGTGGGTTAAAGAATATGTGAGTATTGATTTATTTTACATATTTTTGTGATTGTAAAAATATGGTGAATTTTAACTATTCATGAGTATATAAAAACCTATATAATGGATGAGTTATTTTTAGATGATGATATCAAAATATGGGTGTATGGTTTATATACGTATTTTGATGTTTTGAAGAAGTTCGAATAAACTAAAGTATTGATATAAATTTATGGATCAAAAGGATCCTATGAAAAGTATGAATGGTAGAACTTGAGTTGTATTAGATCATGCTTGAGTTGGTGTGCTATGTCAAAAAGAGAACTACCATGCTTAAAGATTTGTTGTAGTTAATGATTCTAAGAGAAGAACCCATGCTAAGATAAGTAGTGGTTCTAAGGTTCAAAGAAACCATGCTTAAGTGAGTGTAGTAGTGGTTTTAGTTAAGAGTCTCAAAAAGAACCCATTTTAGTTGTTAGTAGTAGTGAGTAAAAAGAACCCATCCTATGGATTTGGATTGTTGGAGAGAAAGAACCCACACTTGTGCTATAGTAAGAATCCATGCTTGAATTGTTGTAGAAAGAAACCCATGGTTAAGTTGTAGTAGAATATCATGTTTGAGTCGATTTTAGAAAGAAGCTCATGTTTGAGTTGATCATAGTAGATAGGCCATGATGAGTTGATTTTAGAAGGATACCATGCTTAGGTTAATTATAGTAGATTCTTTTGTTGCTTCTAATTATAGAAGATCAAGTTTGCTAGTAAGCACAGTTGGTTGTTTCTAGGTTTGATTACCTGTATGGTTGTTGTATGTGTTGTTGTCTCATACGCGGCTCGACTGGCCCGTATGTAGATGTTGGTCTCATACGGAGCTTATTTGGCTCGTATGCATGTTGTTGTCTCATACGCGGCTCGACTGGCCCGTATGTAGCTGTTGGTCCCATACGTCGCTGTTTAGCTCGTATGTGTTTTTGGTTACTTGTATGTAGCTTCTTAGCTAATACGCAATTTGTTGTGCTCATCTAGGGTGATATCATTGCGCTAGGGCTATCGACCATTAAGACGTGTGTTTAGCTTACTCCTAAGGGACTGTGGACGAGTCACTTCGCGGGTGCCGTCAGATCTTAATCGTTGGTTGATTGCGGACCGGAGTGTGACGAAATCCAAGTTCAGGATAGTAGCATGCGAATACGTTCGTATTGCCGGGGTCTTGGATCGATAGGCCATGAACCAGATCCTGAGGGATTCTGGTGAGTTTAGGTTGAGCAGCCTAATAGAGTTATCTTGCGAAGTCTAATTTAAGACCTAACATGCTGTGTAATGTTGTCATTCCTAGGATTGTTCAGGGTTAGGAACATCATTAAGGTAGTGACTTATAAAGATCATTTTACTTCGACCCTTTGCCGAAAAGAGAGGAGTTGGTTGTAGGTAGCGCCTTACGACCAACTTGTCCCTCGAAGCAGACCTTAGGTGGTGATATTGGGTTGTATCTTCCTGTCAAAGGGATACGTACGGTGCCCTCTCACGAGTTGGGAGCACGGGATGCGTATCGCACACTGTTAATTCCTGAAGTGCCATGATAAGGCGGCGGAGCTAGGGGGATGGACCCCGGAACTTCGTCGGGTCCTTGTCCAGGAGAGAGCGAACAGGCCATAGATCACGGTCTATGAGTTAGGGGCGACACAGGATAGGCTTTGTATGCTATACTGCGCTC
The DNA here is from genome assembly GCA_017893485.1 of Hemerocallis citrina. NCBI lineage: Eukaryota > Viridiplantae > Streptophyta > Magnoliopsida > Asparagales > Asphodelaceae > Hemerocallis > Hemerocallis citrina. The sequence continues at coordinate 112,133,884 of CM030361.1, read as the reverse complement.
GGGAGACCCCGTGTTCGTCTGGTTTTTGAGTGAGGTCCGGTGTACCGGGTAGTAGTGGCAAACATAGACACCATGAGCGTACTGCATTGGTGGGACTTGACCACGTTTGCAACCTCATCAGTCATGTAGTATCTGTCAGGAACAGGTTGGGTACAATTAGTAATTCATAACGCGGGTTCAAATCCCTATATTTGGAGAAACGGCTTGAGATGGGGCGTATGTAGTATGGGATGCATACTGTTCCGGAGACTTGCTTACATTAGAATAAGAGCATCATTGTAGTGGTAATTTTGCATTAGAGTTTAAGTCATAAGGTACACAGGCACAAAATTATAGGTACACGTGTCTTTTCCATTCGAGATGGATCGCGAGTGTGATAGTGAAGTTAATTAACAACCGAGCTATAGGCTTGGGATGTGAAGTGATATTACCCAAGTTGGGCTTGGGATGTGCGTGATTATTACCCAAGCTATCGGCTTGGCGTGTGATATGTTATTGCCAAAACTATGTTGGGATATGGGGTGTATTGTGATAAAATGCAAGTAAATGGTAAGGTGAAATGAGATGTGAGGTTGGACATGAATGAATGTGGTAGTATGAGGATGAAGGCATATGTTTATGATGGGATACATGAGATAAGGAAACAAAATCAATATTGTATTATGGGTGGTTATTCAAAGGGTACTAAATATAAGTATGTTATGAGCGGGTATAGATATACATACAGGTGATGACTCGGAGAGTATTTAATGTAAAATCGCATTTATGATGTTTACATATTCAGATGTCAAGTAAGATTTGTTTATGTTGGAAATTGTGAGTTCGTTATGTTTTTACTTGTAAGTTTAATTTATTTACTTATTTAATAAATTATACTCACACCAGAAATGGCTAACCCCTTAGTGTTTGGGGGTTAGGGAGTCCCTGGACTACCCTAGGTCCCTACTGTTACAGGTCCTCAGCAGTGCAGAGGTGAGATGTAGGTACAGGTTCCGTGGAGTGGAGCTCCAGTTATAATTTGTTGTTATGTTTTAATTGTAAATAGTAAAGATGTATGCTTTAAATTGTATTTTTGATGTGTAAGTATGAGGATGATGATGAAGAGTATAGTGTGAGGCAGCAGGATATGGTTTGGACCCGTACCCATTTCGTTGTGGAGTGCCGGGCGTCGTGGTAGGTTTTTACAGGTTATTTTCTAAAAACTTACTACGTTTTCAAAAGGATTTATGCTTTTTAATTGATATTTGTTAAACCGTTATGAGTTTGGCCCCCAGAGCATATATATATATTGCCTGTGTGATGATGCTCATTTTGGCCTGGGGAGCCCGTATTATTATTGCCTGTGATGTAAGCTACGGAATTTAGAGCAAAATTCCGTAAGCTTTTCTGTGTTTTGGGCAAAAAATACAAGGGAGACTCTGCCCAAATTTTCTTTGAAATATAACTATTTTAGTTTATGTTTAAAGTGATATAGAAATTGGAAGAATTGATTTTGGAGTCAAAAGGAAAAGAAAAGGGGCAGGCAGTACAGTTTGGTATTACAAACTGATATTTGTAATTACTGCGTAGTAACTCTGTGTTGAAGAAAAGTTTTTAAATTTTCCAGCTTTCTGTGTCTCGAGACTAATTGAAGGAAAGATCTTGGCATGTGTCACGGTTTCCCAGCAACGGGGAGATCGGGGCGTTACAGAGCGTTCGTGACACCGACCCTGTTACAGGGTAAAAACAGGTTCGGCACTCACTGCCGAGCGTTCGAGACACCGACCCTGTTACAGGGTAAAGTCAGGTTCGGCACTCACTGCCGAGCGTTCGAGACACCGACCCTGTTACAGGGTAAAGTCAGGTTCGGCACTCACTGCCGAGCGTTCGCGACACCGACCCTGTTACAGGGTAAAAACAAGTTCGGTGCTCACTGCCGAGTGTTCGTGACACCGACCCTGTTACAGGGTAAAAACAGGTTCGGCACTCACTGCCGAGCGTTCGTGACACTGACCCTGTTACAGGGTAAAGTCAGGTTCGGCACTCACTACCGAGCGTTCGCGACACCGACCCTGTTACAGGGTAAAAACAAGTTTGGCACTCACTGCCGAGCGTTCGTGACACCGACCCTGTTACAGGGTAAAAACAGGTTCGGCACTCACTGCCGAGCGTTCGTGACACCGACCCTGTTACAGGGTAAAGTCAGGTTCAGCACTCACTGCCGAGAGTTCGTGGCACCGACCTTGTTACACGGCGAAAATCAAGTTCGGCAGATTGCCAGACTCACTCCCAGCGCTCGCAGCCATGCCGAGCTCACTCGCCTCTCCAAAAAAAAAAAAAAAAAAAAAAAAGAGCCTGCCAAACAGCAGGTGGACCTATGCCTAGAAGCACCAGGAAAAATTTTGATTCAAAGTTTTAAGGCACCGCCCTCGGCGAGCACCCCCCAGGTCCAGCGTTCGGTCGATATCCGACCGACCCACGGGCCCCGATCAAAAACAGATCGGCACTCCCTCCATCTCTGACTCCCCCGGGTTGACATCCATCAGAAGGCATCAGCCCGGAAGGAAGACAAAGATGGGAGGGGGCCCATCAACACTCAGAAATCTGAAGAAGCGCACCATTCCGAGCTAGTTGTTTGCAACTGGAAGGCTCGGCCTGGCAGAGGACTCTGGCAACCGCGCCTTCACAGTTGCTAACAACGAGCTCAGATGGTCCGGAAAAATCGTGATGGAGGAACGACCTATCGTCCCACCGAACGAGCTCACCCCTCGAATTCGGACTTGGGTGATCACCTCTCCCACCATGGTCTCTGCCGACCCTGACACCCGCTGCGGAGCAAACAGGGAAGGCAGAAGACCTTGGTGGAAGAACGACCACCCGTCCTTCCGAACTAACTCATCCCTCGGGTCCGGACTACAGTCGTCACCACTACTGCCTCGTTGCCCCCCCGCTCCTGACATCCACTTTGGGGCCGTCAGGAACGGGAGAAAAAAAAGGCAAAAGAGCGACAACCCCCGGACCTCGAAAGACAAGTACCCAAGGCCAATGCCCCCAAGGTTTGAAACTCTACATTTGGTGCGATCGAAATGACAAGGGGAATGGGGTACTTATAGTCCTCCTCCAAAATCTGGCCATTATGACCCTCGAAAGGTGAAACGCCACGCATTAATTGAAGGAACCACATTTAATGCCCTAGGGAAAGGCGGAACGCCGCACAAACCCCAAGGCACCATTAATGCCCTCGAAAACAGGACCACCTCAGGACAGATTGTGCCACATCGCTCGACCCGCAGAGACCTCACCCCTTCGATCGGCGACTGAGCAAGTGCCTCACTGCCGAGCGTTCGTGACTCCGACCCTGTTACAGGGTAAAAACAGGTTCGGCGCTCACTGCCGAGCGTTCGTGACACCGACCCTGTTACAGGGTAAAAACAGGTTCGGCGCTCACTGCCGAGCGTTCGTGACACCGACCCTGTTACAGGGTAAAAACGAGTTCGGCACTCACTACCGAGCGTTCGTGACACCGACCCTGTTACAGGGTAAAAACAGGTTCGGCGCTCACTACCGAGCGTTCGTGACACCGACCCTGTTACAGGATAAAAACAGGTTCGGCACTCAATACCGAGCGTTCGTGACACCGACCCTGTTACAGGGTAAAATCAGGTTCGGCACTCACTGCCGAGCATTCGTGACTCCGACCCTGTTACAGGGTAAAAACAGGTTCGGCGCTCACTGCCGAGCGCTCGTGACACCGACCCTGTTACAGGGTAAAAATCGAGTTCGGCACTCACTGCCGAGCACTCGTGACACCGACCCTGTTACAGGGTAAAAACAGGTTCGGCACTCACTGCCGAGCGTTCGTGACACCGACCGTGTTATAGGGTAAAAATCGAGTTCGGCACTCACTGCCGAGCGTTCGTGATACCGACCCTGTTACAGGGTAAAGTCAGGTTCGGCACTCACTGCCGAGCATTCGTGGCACCGACCCTGTTACAGGGTAAAAACAGGTTCGGCACTCACTGCCGAGCGTTCGTGGCACCGACCTTGTTACAGGGTAAAAATCGAGTTCGGCACTCACTGCCGAGCGTTCGTGACACCAACCCTGTTACAGGGTAAAAACAGGTTCGGTGCTCACTGCCGAGCGTTCGTGACACCGATCCTGTTATAGGGTAAAAACAGGTTCGGCACTCACTACCGAGCGTTCGTGACACCGACCCTGTTACAGGGTAAAATCAGGTTCGGCACTCACTGCCGAGCGTTCGTGACTCCGATCCTGTTACAGGGTAAAAACAGGTTCGGCGCTCACTGCCGAGCGCTCGTGACACCGACCCTGTTACAGGGTAAAAATCGAGTTCGGCACTCACTGCCGAGCGCTCGTGACACCGATCCTGTTACAGGGTAAAAAACAGGTTCGGCGCCCACCGCCGAGCGTTCGTGACACCGACCTTGTTATAGGGCAAAAAACAAGTTCGGCAGATCGCCGAACTCGCTCCTAGTGCTCGCAGCTATGCCGAACTCGCTTTTCTCTCCGGAAAAGCTTGCCGAACTACCTATGGACCTCGGCCTCCTAGTCAGCAAGCCCTGGGGGGAGTCTAAGGCGCGATACAAACGTGTGAGACCCCCGAACGATGAATCGACGCTTCGCGAGGGTGAAGAGGATTTCCCTGCAAGAATACCACATGACCATCAGAGCTCATGAGCAACTCGGAGCTCAACCCACTGGGCAAATCACCTCACCGCCCCTTCAAGATTCACAACCCTCCATTTGAACTCCGATATAACTCCACCAGCCATTAAAACAGTCAAAACTACTCCTCAAAGGCTGATCAAACTCAGTCTCTAGGAGTGGGGGGCTTGTGATATGGCTAAAAATGGGGTTAAATCGGAACCGTCCAAATTGGGCACGAATCTTGAGATTTGGGGGGAAAATGGTAATTTCGCCTATAAGAGGGTCCGAAATGGGTATTGGGTCTTCTCCCCAAGGACCCACAAACGGACCCACCAACACGAGGGTGCGGGTTTTAACCCGCTGCACACCCAATCCAACAAGATAAAATCAGGGTCCCTGATTAATCTTGATCAACTGCCCAGATATACATCTATCTTTTCACCGGGATTTGGGGATAAAATTCCTTATCTGATTACGGGAATATACCTCATCAGATTACATTCCTCATCTGATTATGGGGAATATTCCTTATCAAATCACGGGGATTACATTCCCAATCTGTTCCCTGAGACGCCTATAAATACCCCCCATCCATCTCCATTAAGAGATAATCAATCTTTCACCAGTTTTTACGCTCATTCATAGTCTCCCTAGATTACTGACTTGAGCGTCGGAGGGTGCGTCGCCGGGAACAACCCCGGTGTCTCGCACTTTTTGCAGGTCTACGGCGGGATCGACGACCGAAGCCCGACGGAACAGGTATACAGGTTTTACTATTCAGTTTCCCTAAGAATTCACAAATTCATCTGTTTGCCCCCACACCAAATTTAGCGGCAACAGAAGCGAATTCAATACTTCTATTAATGGGGATGATCTTTCCATGATGAATATTATGACCAAGAAATCTAATTTTAGCTTTCACTTATTTTTCTTTTAGCTTGCACCGTATGTAACAATTTTTTTTTAAATTTTAATTAACATATACTTTAAACACTATGTACTTAGATCTACAACAATCTTTATGATGAGTTTAACACCTAGTACTTCTAGGAAACACACCGGTAATACTAGTAGTAGAAAGATTAAAAATGCTCAATTAGCATAATTGCCTTCAGAATTAGACCAACTTAATAAGCGGTCCATTCCAGATATTCCTAATATGGAAATTTATAAAATATGTTCTCTAGAATGTAAAATCCTTAATTAACAATAAAACTCTTGAAAGAACTCTTACCATTAACCCGGAAGAGAAAATATTTAGACTTCTTAGTGAAGTAAGATATTCAATCATATGTTGATAAGTAGGACTGTAAATCAGACCGGACGGAACCGAACAATCATATGTTCAAGCTCGGACCGAAATTTTACTCGGATGAGCTTATGTCTAGCTCGGTCCAGATCGGACAAAATTTTTATAGTTCGGACTCGGTTCAGTAAAGCATCGGACCACAATAATACTCGAACGGACTTATGGCCGGCTCGAGCTTGATAAAACATCGGACCTAATAATTTGTTCATGTTCGGTTCGTATAACAGTTCGGACGGTCCACAGTTGGGCCATTTCTCAAGCCGGACGACGGACGGATGACGGACCGTTTTGTTCATTTTACACCCCTATTGATAAGTATAATTACCTCCACGTAGGCTTAATACAAGTCACTTTTAAACCTTTGACACTTCAAGGACTGAATGCATCAATGTTAGCTAGTTTAAGAGATGTTAGATGCCGTGATTGGCCTCAGTAGTTAATGGGTATCATGGAAACCAGTTCATACTATGGTCCTGTTTACTTTAATGTATTCCCAGATTTAAATTTATCATTAACATATCCTAATATATTAGAATCTGTCGATCTTAATATAAAGACTCGTGGGTATAATTTATTACCTGGATCAGAAACAATAGCAATTGTTCATAGAATTCATTATAAAATTTTAAGCACTCTAGTTCTGAAAGCTAGATTTCACACACCACTAGGAAAGGCAGTTTTAATAGAAATTAATTTACTTTCATCTAGAATAGCCTCTAATAGACAAATACAATGGGATGAAGTAAATTTACCTGATAATTTAGTTATACCTCAAGCTGTACAGCCACGGCCAATTGTTAATCAAGAGGTCCAAAAAATTGTCCAAACGGTTGATGGTGATGTACAAATAGCATTTAATCCTCTTAGGTTAATAATTATTACCGATGCTTCAAGAATATCTATTTCTAGATCTTCTTCTATGAGATATCCTTCTATAAGTAAAAGTGAAGCACAAGCTATAAGAATTTTAGATGCTAACATACCGCATCCGGTATATAGGGATGGCGAACGGGTCGAGTGGACCGGATCGGGCCCAACCCGTACGGGTTGGCACGAATACTTAGCCGGGCCGGGCAATCTTATACGGGCCGGTCCGGGCCGGGCTAAGTTTACGTTTGGGTGGCCCGCCCAACCCGTGAACCCTTTAGGGTTCAATCCGGGTTGGGCCGGCTCGACCCGCGGGTTGGCCCGTTTATTTATTTATTTTTATTTTTTTTGGTAGCTTAAATTAAAATAATAATAATAATAATTTTACAAATGATGTATACAAACAACCATATCTTTGTTTGATGAATACTACAATTCTTCAAAAATTATAATACTAAGTAAGTAATAATACTAATAAGTAATAATACTACAATTCTTCAAATATCCCCAAATGATGTTTAATTATAACACTAAGTAAGTAAGTAATAATACTAATAAGTAATAATACTACAATTCTTCAAATATCCCCAAATGATATTTAATTATAATACTAAGTAAATAATAATACTAATAAACAATAAAAATCGTAATAATAATAATAAGATTGAAAGAGTGAAATTGACAACAAATTTTGAAATATTATTCATATGAATTTAAGTTATACAATTTGAACAATTTATAACGAAATGAAGAATTCAATTCACAAATAAGTTTTATACAATAACATATTTCTTATATACAATTTTAATTGAGTACAAGTTTTCTAATTTGACATAACAAGCAAAGCTATTGTTGTTGTTGTTGTTGTTGTTGTTGTTGTTGTTCTTCGGGCGAGTTGCTCCCACTTGTGGAACTTGATAGTGCTTTCCCTTGCGTCCTATCTTTAGCCTTCAGCCAGTCTTCTGTGCAAACGAGCATCTCTAATGCCTCGGGCTTCAACCGATTCCTGTAATCAGATAGAACCCTGCCACTTGTAGAAAATGCACTCTCAGAAGCAACTGCAGAGACAGGAGGAGTTAGTAAATCTTTAGCCATAATTGACAGAATACTAAAAGTGTGTTCATATTCTTTCCACCATTGTAAAATATCTAGTGGAGAAAGAGTAGGCTCAGTATCCTGTTGGTTATACCAATATAATTTATTTGGTTGATTAGTCCTAGGTTTTTTAGATTGAATTTGTTCAAGTAAACTAAATGTTCTATCACCAATTCTACTTTTACCCTTACCTTTAGAACTACCAGAAGAAGAACTAACTACAGAAGTTGTACTACTAGAAGCAAAACGTCTATCATAATAATCATACAAGTTATTTAACGTAGATTCAAACTGAACTAAAAAAGTAGCGCAATCAGTTGTTAATTCTACATTGTTCTCTAAATATCCAAAAAACATTTCTATCAAATTTTTCGTACCTTCTAATTTGATACGGGGATCCATAACAGTAGCAACACAAAATAACATAGGAGGAGGAAAATAATACTTCAAAATTTTTTGAAATGCAGGTATTACAATGTCACTAATATATGGATCATTTAACATTTCGTTAAATATTTGCATCATGCTAACTAATTCAATAAAAATGCTACTAGATGTAGATTCATATGTTTTTGAAAATTTTAAAGTTGCGGTTTTAAAAGGTTCTAAAAATTTCAACAAAGATTCGGCAAAAAACCAATCGGTGGGAGTCATTTTAAAATTGTGCATATTTTTTGCGATACAAAAATTATTTATAACTGCTTTATAATCGGTGACAACATTTAGTAAATCAAAAGTAGAATTCCATCGGTGTCTAACATCCTTTGGAAATTTTCTAAAAGGAACATTTCTAACCCTACACCAAGCTTTCCATTCTTGTAAAATGTTTGGACTTAATGCAATGAAATGTACACAATTTCTAATTTTATGTATATATGGATCAGCTATTCTTAATGCATCTTGAACACATAAATTTATAATATGACATGCACATCTAACATGAAAAATATTGTCAGATGGAGGGTTTAATATAGATTTTAAAGTAGTAATTGCTACATTGTTTTTAGATGCATTATCAAAACTAATAGCCATAATTTTATCGCGAATATGAAAAACATTACAAATTTCTATAATACGGTTTGCTATTTCAGCGCCACTATGGGGATACGGCAACGACGCAAGTGATATAATTCTTTTTTGAAGAATCCAATCATTGTCGATCCAATGACAAGTTATTCCCATCGTTGGAATATTGTTGACACCCGTCCAACAATCCGAATTTAAACTAACCCTACAAGTTAAACTCCATAAAAATGCAATCAAAGCGTCCTTCATTTCTATGTACACTTTAAAACAATCCGATTTGCAAGTATTTCTCGAAATTCTTTTAAAATGAGGGTTTAAGGCCGTTTGATTAAAATTTTCCAAGTTCCTACTCTCGGGATAGGAAAATTGCAACTCTTCCTTAATGACTAATCGGGCCATTTCTCGACGAACAAGTTCGAGATCATAAGGGTGGCTATCTACTTGACCGGTCCTAGGGTTGATTTTTTGTTGGCCTTGTATTTGATCAAGAAGTTCTTTATGATTATGTTGTATGTGCCTACTAATTGTACCGGTGCCGTCACCTCTCTTGAATTTGTATGTTTTACTACATGTTTTACACACTTTCAAACCTATATCCGGAGTATGTTCGTCTGGGATATAATCATAAAACTTATGCCAATCACTAGTTTCTCCTCTACTTTTTCTACTATTACGGGGTTGTGTAGTTTCGGTTTGTTGTTGTTGTTCTTCTTCTTCTAATTGTATGTCACCTACAACATCGTCGTGTGTACCCCATTGTTCCATAGTAGGATCAATGTAATCTTGGGCGGGCTCACTAGTTGGGACAATTGGTGGCCTACGTGAAGAGGAGGAGGAATCTTGTCCGCTATGACCGCTACCGCGTGATCTAAACATAATGTAGTAATGTGGTATGTAAAAAAAAAATATACAATGTAGGAGCGGTGAATTATACAAAAAAAAATCTAAAAAACAAGAGGGTTGAGATAGAGAAGTTCAAAAAAACGAACAATAATTTTAACTACAACGCAAAAAAAAATTAACGAGAGAGATAGAGATATTTTGATACCGTTCACCGTGGAATACGCGTATGTAAAAAAAACCGTTAAAATAAGAATAGAATAGAAAAGATGGAGGAGCGCTTTGCCGATTCCGCAATTGAAGAGTTGAGAAGAGGTTGAAGTAGATTTGACGAGGGTTGAAGAGAGTTGAAGACGTTGAAGACGTTGAATTTTGATTCCGATACGACCGAAATTCGATCGTGTATATGCCTCCTCGTTCTTTATTTGATGAATACTACAATTCTTCAAAAATTCTTTACAAATGATGTATAATAGTGAGAGAGTAAGAGAGTGAGGTGTGATTTTTTATGAGATTTTTGGGGATATTTATAGGGTAAATATGTAGGAAAAAACAAAAAAAAACAAAAAAAAAAATCAACTAACGGCTCAAAGAGCCGTTCGGCCCGTTCTGGACAAAACTGGCCGTTTTCGACTGTTCGACCCGCGGGTCAACGGTCGACCCGTCACGGGTCGAACGTTGGACCCGCACAGGTCCAACAGGTCGAAACCCGCGGGTCGACCCGCGGGTTGGCGGGTTGAATTCGCGGGTTGAACGGGTTCGTGGGCCGGGTTTTCACAGTTTCAACTCACGTTATTTGCGACCCGGGTCGACCCGGTACTATTCACCGGGTTCGACCTGGACCCGCCAAACTGTTAGACGGGCCGGGTTCGCGGGCCGATTTACGGGTGGGCCGCCGGTTGACCCGGCCCAGTTGCCATCCCTACCGGTATATAAAGATAGAGATAATACATCCACAACTAGCTCTGAAAGGAGCTTTCATATATAATTATTATTAATGGATTTAAGCGCAAGAGGTAATTTAAGACAATTTCTTAATAAGGAATTTCAAAAGAAATCGAATGCACCACATCATAAATGGTATTATGGTAATACGACAGAAGAAAAAAGGTTATTTTATAAAAATAAATATTATGAAATTCTCGAATCAAATAATAGATTAGAACATTTTGTGCATTGGCTCTTGAACTATTATATCATAGAACAAAAGCAAAGAATAAATGTATAAGAACACTTTAAACAGTGGGAAACGAGTAATGCTAGAGCCATTACCAATTTCACTACCATTTTCTTCACTACTTTAGATGGCATACTTCTATTGGAGAGTTCTCTCACCTACTTTATTATTCTCTACCTATTGAAGTGTACCACCTAAGGTAGTGAAAGAAATGGTAGTGAAATTGGTAGAGGCTCTAGCATTACTCGTGGGAAACAGGTATAGGCAAAACAGTCATAGGATTTTATCCTGCTTTAGAACCATTGAGAATGTCAGGAATTCATGCTTCTAATATATTGAAGTATCCGAAAAGGATGATGAAACACTAAAGTAGTTTAATAAACTTTTTAAGTAGTACAACTACTCTACTTTATACTTACAAGTAGTTGGACAACAATTATCTAGAATTGAAGATACGATTACAAAACTTATTAATAAATTAGAAACAAAAATCTCTGATTTTACTAGTATTGGGAGTAGAAGCTGTTATACAACAACATAGACAAGTCACATTACAACCTAATCCAGAAATATCTGGATTCAAGTTACAAAAAGAAGGATCGAGTTCGGAAGATGTTGGATGTATATGTATATTCTCAATATAATAGGATAATATTGTATATATTATTCTCTGGGGCAACACGTGTTTACACGTGTTATATATTAATTATTAGAACGGGTTGAGTGAGCTCAAAGCCCAGTACCCTAAATCCAGTCTAATCTCTTTATAAGCTGGTCTAGAGGTAGTGCCCTGTGATATTCCAATACTGATAAGCAGGGTATAATATCTTAAGCGGCTAAGAGATAAACCCTAACCCTAATTTTTCCTTATTAGATCTAACAATCTTAAGATATTAGACATCACCTCTAACGAGTTTGGCCATCGCCATCAACAACCAGGTCTCCGATCGTCGACGACATCAGTAGCATCGCCACCGTCACCGATCGCGACCGTAGTCGCAGTCGTCGTAGATCTTCGTTACCGTCACCGATCGCAAGTCATCGCAGCCATCTGCGACTGTAGACACAACCGTCGGCGTCGAAGACGACAGCATCGCCACTGTCGTAGAAGATCGAAGACCCCCCTCTCTTTGGCCGCGCTCTCGAAGTTGAGCGCCGCAGATCCAGGTCGTCTTCCTCCCTTTGGATCGGTTGCTGTTGCTGTTGTGTTTGGGGGTTTGATCGGATCAGGTCGAGTGGGTCTCTCTCATCGACCAGTTGCTGTTGTTATTGCTATTTGGGGCTTTTGATCGGATCAGATTGGGTTCTCCTCTCGATTCATTGCTGTGTGCTTTTCAGATTTGGTCAACTCTAAACTCAGTTATTTTCTCTTTACTAAATCACGTAAGTAGTAATTATTCCAAAGAACTCTCTATTGTGGGGAATTTATTGTTTATTTCTTTGTGATGGAAAAACATAATCGTCCGTACGAGGTTCCCAAATTAAAGGAATTCATTAGTGCTGAATTTAATAGTTGGAAGAGAAAAGCCCAATATGGAATGAAATTTATGAAAATTTTATATACATGTCAAACAACCTATGATGAATGTGTTGAAGATGTTGATGATGCAACATGGGTAACTGATGAAAACTTATGTAGAGAATTCTTATTGAATAGCATATCAGATCACCTTGCAGACGTGTATATGAAATATGAAATAGCTAAACAAATTTGGAATAATTTACTAGATGAATTTAAGAAGGAAAAGAAAGTATCTAAAGCACATCTAGTTGATAAGTTCATGGGTTTCTGTTTTAAAGAAGAAAATGCAATCCTTCTTCAGGTAACAGATTTAGAGAATCTTGTAGGAAAACTAAAATCAGAAAATATTACTGTGTGTGATGAGTTCCTTACTGGAGCAATAATTTATAAGTTACCTGCTTCGTGACTATCTTTTAAGACTGAGATGTATAGGTTTCCTGAACAAATTAAACTTGCACATCTGAAACGTTGCATCAAAGTTGAAGATGAGACTAGAACTATGATAAATTTGGAATTGGTTAATAAACAACTTTCAACTGCTAATGTGTTAACCAATATCAAACGCACTCCTAAGTTCAAAAAGAACAAGTTTAATTCTAAAGGTGAACCAACTAAGTTAGAAGTCACGAAGAAAATTGTTAAAAAGAAAGGAAAATGCTACAACTGCAGAAAGTGAGGGCATCATGCCTCTGAGTGCAGGCTACCCAAAGTAGAACAACCCAACAAGGTGAACTTATTGGAGGGGAAAACTGGGCCCACCAATTTTGTTTGTGCTATTAGTGATGTCAAGGCCAGTACCTCTGCTAGTTGGTTGTTGGACTTGGGAGCCACCTGCCATGCTTGCAACGATGATGGCCTACTATCTGATCTAAAAGCTGCAGATGAGTCAGTCTCAATGGCAAATGGTGAATCAGTGAAGGTTCTTCAGACTGGGACAGCAAACCTCAATCTCTCCTCAGGTAAAACTTTAATTTTGCAAAATGTTAAATATGTGCCTGCTTTAGCAAAGAACTTGATCTCTATTAGCTTACTAAATTATGCTGGTATGGTTGTTATTATGATTAATGGTAAAGCTATCTTGTCTGTAAAATCTTTTTATTTTGGTTGTGCTTATTTAGTTAATGGCATGTACAGAATTAGTTTAGCAGATGAAGTAATCAACAATGTTAGTTCCAAATTGTGTAGTCCACATACATGGCATAATAGGCTGGGACATGTGAACTATGTTAAGATTCTTAATATTGCTAAAACTTTTAACTTGCTAATTGACACATCTATTAAAGGTGATAAATGTGAAGTGTGTGCTCAAACAAAGATAACTAGAAGACCCTTTCGTACCGTCTCTAGGAGTACACAATTACTTGAGTTGATACATTCTGACATATATGATTTTAAGAGTTTTATGACACAAGGAGGTCGAAAGTACTTAATCACTTTTATATATGATTACTCTTGATATTATCACATTTATCTGTTAAAAACTAAGGATGAAGCACTAGAAAAATTCAAAGAATTTAAACACCGTGTTGAGAATCAGTTAGATGCTAAAATTAAAAGATTTAGATCAGAGAGAGGTGGCGAATATGTCTCATTAGGATTCAGAGAATTTTGTAACTCACATGGAATCATAGCAGAAACTACAGCACCCTACTCACTACAGTCAAATGGTATTGCCAAAAGAAAGAATCGAACACTCACAGAGATGTTGAATTTTATGTTGTTGACTGCTGGATTACCTTCACACTTTTGGGGTGAGGCTGTATTGACTGCTAATAATATTTTGAACATATTACCACACTCTAAGTTACCTACTACACCGTATGAACTGTGGCATAAGCACACACCTAATTTTAATAAAATAAGAACTTGGGGCTGTATTGCTTTTGTTAGGATACCTGACCCTAGAAGGCCTAAAGTGGGACCTCGGACAAATACGTGTGTGTATTTGGGTAGTGCAGTTGATAGTGCTACAGACAGATTTTTATATCTATTTCTTAACAAAGTAATAGAATCAAGAGATACAGAATTCTTTGAAGATATGTTAATCAAAGATAAAGGCATCTCATTATCTGAACCTGTAGACACAAGGAATGATCCACAACAGGAATCTAGATAAATTTTAATTGGTACTGAACCCTCATATAATGTTGAATTAAGAAAACTCTCTATAAGAGATAAAACTCCTAGAACCTATGGAGATGACTTCGTGACTTATGCACTAGCAGCTGACCTTGTTAGTGTTAAGAAAGCTTTAAGGTCTAGGGATGATTTGCTTTGGGAAGAAGCAATTGATGATGAAATAGATTCTTTATTGCAGAACAACACTTGGGAATTAGTTAATTTCCAGTAGGGGCTAAAACTATAGGAAACAAGTGGGTTTTGAAGAAGAAACTTAATCCCAATGGAACTGTAGCTAAGTATAAAGCACGCTTAGTAGCTAAAGGTTATACTCAACAAAGTGGGGTGGATTATTTTGATGTTTATTCACCTGTTTACCACATTGCTACAATAAGGATTCTTCTAGCCATAGCATCTATTGAAAAATTTGTTATTCATCAAATGGATGTTAAGACTGCTTTCCTAAACAGTGATCTCAAGGAAGAAATCTATATGAATCAATCTGAAGATTTTGTACTAAAAGGTTCAGAATATAAAGTTTGCAAATTAATAAAATCTTTGTATGGTTTAAAATAAGTACCAAAACTGTGGCATGAAAAATTTGATAAAACAATAAAGAGCTTAGATTTTGAATCTAGTAATTATGACAAATGCCTTTATTATCGTGATGAATCGAATAAAATTGCCATTATTTGCTTGTATGTCGATGACTTGCTAGTTGTTGGAAGTGACCTCTCTATTATTATAGAAGTCAAAACTATGCTATCCAAACAATTCAATATAAAAGACCTATGTGTTCTGGAGACCATATTGGGCATGGGAGTGGGCTTTAGAAGGCAAGGAATAACCCTTAGCCAATCCCACTATATTAAAATTGTGTTGAAGGACTGGGGATACAGTGATTGCAAAAGGTTTAATACACTTTATGATTATACCGAAAAGTTGACACCTAACGATGGTACAACAGTGAGACAGTTAGATTACTCTAAACTCATTGGGAATCTCATGTATGCTATGACATGCACTAGACCTGACATAGCCTTTGCGATAGGCATGCTAAGCAGGTTTACTAGCAATCCTAGTCAATTACACTGGAATGCCCTTGAGAGGCTATTGGGATACCTAAACGGTACTCAAGAGTTTGCTTTGTGCTACTCTGGTTATCCTCCAGTACTAGACGGATACTCTGATGCATCGTGGTGCTCAGGAAATGGTGACAGTAGGTCCACTAGTGGCTATGTGTTTACACTAGAAGGAGCAGCTGTATCATGAAAATCTAAAAGACAACCTGGTCTTGTCTTTTCATCCATGGAGTCAGAACTCTTTGCTCATCTTGTGCTGGTGAAGAAGCGGAATGGATGAAAGAACTATTGTCAGATATTCCTTTGAGAAGATTTAGAGTAACCACTCTCAGTCTGTATTGTGACAACCAAGCTGCGAATATTGTAGCTAACAACACTCTTTACAATAGTAAGAGACGTGTTGTGTGAACCTTAGACATGCTAAGTTGAACTATCTCATTAAACAAGGGACTGTTGCCCTTATTGATGTACGATCAGAAAAGAATGTGGCTGATGTCTTTACAAAAGTACTAAGTAGAGATTTAATTATCAAAACTGTGGGGGAAATGGGGTTAAAAACTATTGAGGATAAGTTTTAACACCCTAGTTATTTTGATAAATTAGAATCCAAAGCTAAGAGCCATAGAGTAGTTCAAGCTTTAAGCATCAATTTTGACAGTTGACATGCTTTAGACAATTAGAAAAGTTCTATGTATTTATTGTTGATATATAACTTCATTCCAAATTTGATGATGATATATATGTTTCAAAACATCCATAAAATTATCTTTTATTCCAAAAGAAAGCATGAAAATTTGTCGATGTGTTTCCGATATTTAGAACTGTTGTTATATCATTTCAACTTTGATGATATATTTCTTTTATGGGTTTATGTTTCATTCCAATCTTGATGATTCAGCACTTAACCATAATTGATCTAACAGTTCTATCATTCCAACATGAAATACAGTATAGTTCTTGTGTAGAAACTATAATAGTTCTTGTACTTTATTTTGATAAAGATACTTGATTGTGATGCTTATGATGTACCTTTACATATCTATGTTGAATTGTACTAAGTCTTTTAGCTTGAACTAGATACTCTTATACATTTTATTTGAACTCTAAGAGAAGCGACTCATGAGATCTCTGTTTGTTATGTTTATAACAGATGGCAGGAAAAGCAATGGAAATGAATCAGTCAACTTTGATTTTGAGAATGATGATTTGCTCAATATGGAGGAGTGGACACAAAAGAACTCACAAGAATAGTTTGTCAATTGCTTGGAGAAACTTCTATTTGAGTTTAAGACTCTTTACTTTGAATGAGCTTAAAACTTTTTGTTTATTTTGAAGTTTATTATTTGGTTGACTTGAGATTATGATTTTTGCTTTGTTGGTTTAGTCTTTGTGAACTATTCATTTATGGTTTTAGAACTATTTGATTATTTTGGTTTAATCATATTTGAACTATTCAAGTTATAATTGATTTAGCCTATGATCCATGTTCTTTATGATTCAATAATATTTGAATTTTTGTGATCCAATAATATAACATTGCTGATATGGCTAAAAATGGGGTTAAATCGGAACCGCCCAGATGGATCACGAATCTTGAGGCACAGGGGTAGAACGGTGATTTCACCTCCTAACGGGTCTGAGGCGGGTACTGGCTATCTTCCCCGAAGATCCACTTACCCGCAAACGGATCCACCCCAATCGGGTACGGGTTTCAATCCGCAGCAAACCCAGCCCAGAAGGGACAGAATTAGGGTTTCTGATTCATATTAATCAACGGCCCTGATTCATGTCTATCCTTTCACCGGGATTTGGGATTAAGGTCCTTATCTGATTACAGGGAATATACCTTATCAGATTACATTCCTAATCTGTTCACGGGGAGAATATTCCATATCAGATCACGAGGATTACATTCCTAATCCGTTCCCTTAGACGCCAATAAATACCCCCCATCCATCTCCATTAAGAGGTAATCAATCTTTCACCAGTTTTTACGCTCTTTCATAGTCTGCCAGATTACTGACTTGAGCGTCGGAGGGTGCGTCGCCGGGAACAACCCCGGTGTCTCGCACTTTTTGCAGGTGCACGGCGGGAACGACGATCGAGGCCCGACGGAACAGGTACACAGGTTTTTCTATTCAGTTTCCCCAAGAATCCACAAGTTCTATCTGTTTGCCCCCACACCGAATTTAGCGGCAACAGATTGGCGCCGTCTGTGGGAAACTAACGAATAGAAACCTCTCCTCTTCCCCGAGAACAGGTCTTCTCCAGCCATGCTGCCTCGCAAGGTTAGGTCAAGAGGGTCCAATCGAGTGCCCAACCCTGACCAGCAAGAGGTCCTTCCTGATCCCGCTCAGCAACAAGGGCAACTTCCCCCTACCATGGAAGAGCCGCTCCAACGGAACCCTCCACCTCCTGATCCAAAGGGTCCTAATCCTCAGAAACAGCCTCTTCACCAAGAGAACCTCTCCATCCACAACGCCTCCAGTGCCTCCATGGCCTCCCATCATCCCCGAGCCTCTGGTCGCCACAATGCCCCTCCCAAACGCCCGGAAGATGATGACCTCCGTCGTCATCTGGAGGAAAAGCGAGCTCGGGGGGAAGCCTCCCGCCAGCAAGAGCGATCCCCCCGTCACCGAGAGCACAGGAGGTCCCCCGTCCGAAGAGGGAGAAAGGACTCCCCCGATCATTACCGAAGGAGGCACTCTCCCGCAGGTCGGCAGCAGCCTAGGAACAATGAGGCACCAATCACCCGTGCCGAGTTCCAGCAGTTCCAAGCAATGGTACAACAGGCTCTCAACCTCCGTCAAAACCCCAATGAGCCGAAGGCCCCGTCCCCTCCTCCGGTCCGAAGCCCTCGCCGACGGTCCCCCTCTCCTTAGCAAACCAGTACCCGGCGAACCACTCTACCTCTACCTTGCAGCTTCCGAACAGACGCTCAGCGCAGTTTTGGTCAGAGAAGAAGAAAGGGCTCAGAGGCCCATTTACTATGTTAGCAAAGTGCTCCGGGATGCAGAGCTCTGGTACCCGAAGATTGAAAAAATAGCCTATGCCCTAGTAATGGCCGCGAGAAAGCTCCGACCCTACTTCCAGTCCCATTCGGTGATCGTCCTTACCGACCAGCCGCTGAAGCAAGTCCTTCACAAGCCTGAAACTTTCGGCCGCCTCATGAAGTGGTCGATCGAGCTGAGCCAACATGATATAAGCTATCAGCCTCGGACCGCGATCAAGGCTCAGGCACTAGCCGAATTCATAGTGGAAACAACCATCCCCAACTCCGAACAAGCCATAAAGGGACCACCCGTATGGACGGTGTATGTCTACGGATCCTCTTGCGACGAAGGAAGCGGAGCGGGGGTCATCTTGGCAGGCCCAGACGACTTTGTCCTCTAATATTCGCTCCGGATAAATTTCAAAGCCTCGAACAACGAGGCCGAATACGAAGCACTAATAGCCGGGCTTCGAATGGCCCGAAATGCTGGGGCACAACGGCTACAGATCTTCAGCGACTCCCAGTTGATTGTCAACCAGGTCCTCGGCGAGTATGAAGCCCGCGATGACAGAATGGTTAAATACTTGGCCAAAGTAAAGAGCCTCATGGCACTGTTTGACGAGGCCCTCATCCAAAGGATCCCCCGAGAAGAAAATGCTCAGGCCGATGCCTTATCCAAGTTAGCCTCCTCTTCCCTTCAAGGTCTGGAACAGACCGTGTTGGTAGAAGTCCTCCTGAAGCCGAGCATAGAGGACGAAGCACCAGACTCCGTTGAGGCATTGCCCGTCCTCCTCGAAGACAATTGGATGAAGCCATTGTCGAATTCTTAGAGGACGGACTCCTCCCTGAAGATCCAAGGGAAGCACGAAGAATCAGGACCCGAGCCGAGCGTTTCACTTTGATCGAGGGCATCTTATATAAACGCTCCTTCACCCAGGTGGATGGTCGACCTTACCTAAGGTGCCTTTCCCCCAGCCAAGCCGACTACGCCCTGCAGGAACTCCATGAGGGCATCGGCGGAGCTCATTCTAGGTCCAGGGCTCTAGCGCGCAAAGTGTTGAATTATGGATATTACTGGCCCACTCTCCTACGGGACGCGGAACGACACGTTCGGCAATGCAGCTCCTGTCAAAAGTATGTAGACATCCGACGCCTTCCACAAGCACCACTAACCTCCCTATCAAGTCCGATCCCCTTCGCTATGTGGGGGATGGATTTACTAGGACCATTTCCTCCAGCCCCCGGGCAACTAAAGTTCCTAGTCATGGTAGTCGACTATTTCTCTAAATGGATAGAAGCCGAGCCCCTGGCTACGATCACCGAGCATAGGGTCATTCAATTCTTCTGGAAGAATGTGATTTGCCGGTTCGGCATTCCCCGAGTCATAGTCACGGATAATGGGACACAATTTGCTGGGGCCGCCTTCCGAGCCTTATGTGAGGACCTCTCCATACAACACCGATTCTCCTCCGTCTCCCATCCTCAGTCGAATGGCCAAGCAGAGAATGCCAACCGACAGATTCTCTCGGGCATCAAGAAGAGATTAGACAAATGTTCCAAAGGACTGTGGATCGATCAGCTACCGAACGTACTCTGGAATCACCGTACCACCAAGCGGACCCCAACTGGCGAGAGCCCATTCAATCTCACCTATGGGGCTGAGGCCCTCATCCCCCTGGAAGTTGGGATACTCTCTCCTCGTCTGATAGCTTATGAAGAGGAGCAGAACGCTAGAGAGCTCAGAGCGAGCTTGGACCTAATAGATGAAATCAGAGAGAGAGCGGCCATACGCCAGCAAGCTTACCGAAGGAGGATCGAGCTGGCATACAACAAAAGGGTCCGCCCAACGGATCTCAAAGAAGGGGATCTCGTCCTCCGAAAATTGGCCATCTCGTTCCCCGGACAAAAGAGCAAACTGGCCCCGAACTGGGAGGGACCATACAAAATCTCAAAAGTGATCCGCCCCGGCGCATACAAGCTAGAAGATCTCGAAGGCAGAGAAATTCCCAGGACTTGGAATGCCGACCATCTTATGAAATACCAAGAGAAGGCACCTACGCCTCTCTGAGTAACTCGAGATGTCGAACCTTCCCCTTCCTTTTACTAGTAGTGATTTTTCTTTTATTTCTTCATTGTAATAACGGCTAGCAACTTTAGAAGCAGCCAATCATTAGATATTAATAAATAAAGCTTTTTCATATTTTCACTACTACTACATCTCTCTGCTTTTAACTCTCTTAATCTTACGATGGTTCCGGAGTCCAACACTTGGTTCGACTCTACTCCGCAAGTTCGCTCCTAAGCGAGCTAGGGGTAGTTCGCCATTCGGAATTGCTCCCACGCCCTTAATCTTACGATGGTTCCGGAGTCCAACACTTGGCTCGATTCTACTTCACAAGTTCGCTCCCAAGCGATCTAGAAGTAGTTCGCCATTCGCAATTGCTCCCAAAGCCGTTGAATGGTACGGAGTCCAACACTTGGTTCGACTCTACTCCGCAAGTTCGCTCCTAAGCGAGCTAGGGGTAGTTCGCCATTCGGAATTGCTCCCACGCCCTTAATCTTACGATGGTTCCGGAGTCCAACACTTGGCTCGATTCTACTTCACAAGTTCGCTCCCGAGCGATCTAGAAGTAGTTCGCCATTCGGAATTGCTCCCAAAGCCGTTGAATGGTACGGAGTCCAACACTTGGTTCGACTCTACTCCGCGAGTTCGCTCCTAAGCGAGCTAGGGGTAGTTCGCCATTCGGAATTGCTCCCATGCCCTTAATCTTACGATGGTTTCGGAGTCCAACACTTGGCTCGATTCTACTTCGCAAGTTCGCTCCCAAGCGATCTAGAAGTAGTTCGCCATTCGGAATTGCTCCCAAAGCCGTTGAATGGTACGGAGTCCAACACTTGGCTCGATTCTACTTCGCAAGTTCGCTCCCAAGTGATCTAGAAGTAGTTCGCCATTCGGAATTGCTCCCAAAGCCGTTGAATGGTACGGAGTCCAACACTTGGTTCGACTCTACTCCGCAAGTTCGCTCCTAAGCGAGCTAGGGGTAGTTCGCCATTCGGAATTGCTCCCACGCCCTTAATCTTACGATGGTTCCGGAGTCCAACACTTGGCTCGATTCTACTTCGCAAGTTCGCTCCCAAGCGATCTAGAAGTAGTTCGCCATTCGGAATTGCTCCCAAAACCGTTGAATGGTACGGAGTCCAACACTTGGTTCGACTCTACTCCGCAAGTTCGCTCCTAAGCGAGCTAGGGGTAGTTCGCCATTCGGAATTGCTCCCACGCCCTTAATCTTACGATGGTTCCGGAGTCCAACACTTGGCTCGATTCTACTTCACAAGTTCGCTCCCGAGCGATCTAGAAGTAGTTCGCCATTCGGAATTGCTCCCAAAGCTGTTGAATGGTACGGAGTCCAACACTTGGTTCGACTCTACTCCGCGAGTTCGCTCCTAAGCGAGCTAGGGGTAGTTCGCCATTCGGAATTGCTCCCACGCCCTTAATCTTACGATGGTTCCGGAGTCCAACACTTGGCTCGATTCTACTTCGCAAGTTCGCTCCCAAGCGATCTAGAAGTAGTTCGCCATTTGGAATTGCTCCCAAAGCCGTTGAATGGTACGGAGTCCAACACTTGGCTCGATTCTACTTCGCAAGTTCGCTCCCAAGCGATCTAGAAGTAGTTCGCCATTCGGAATTGCTCCCAAAGCCGTTGAATGGTACGGAGTCCAACACTTGGTTCGACTCTACTCCGCAAGTTCGCTCCTAAGCGAGCTAGGGATAGTTCGCCATTCGGAATTGCTCCCACGCCCTTAATCTTACGATGGTTCCGGAGTCCAACACTTGGCTCGATTCTACTTCACAAGTTCGCTCCCGAGCGATCTAGAAGTAGTTCGCCATTCGGAACTGCTCCCGAAGCCGTTGGACGGTTCGGACTCCAACACTTGGTTGCCGAGCGTTCTTGGCACCGACCTTATTGCAGGCTTAAGTTCGGTAGTCAAGAACTCCAAAAATTTACAAGTCAGAAGCCTCGGCGCCAGCTCCGAGCATTCTCGCTACCGACCTTATTCCGGGCTTGGGTTCGGCACCCGTGCTGAGCGTTTTCGTCAACGACCGTAGCACGGGCTCGAGTTCGGCAGTCAAGACCAATCAAAAATGCCAAGTCTCAAACCTCGGTTCCATGACCCCACAACTAGGGCGGAAATTGAGCAACTGCGATACAGCGACAGTTAAATCGATTCCAATTTTATTAAAAGCAACCCTCACATACATCAATATTACAAGGCACTAAAGATTACAAGAAGCTGAAAGGCAAAGATTACAAGACACCGAACTCGGACCCGTCAACGCTTTCGAGGCGCAGGGATGCTCCTCTTCAGGGACACCTGAGGCCGGCGACGTTTGCCTCCGGAACCCGATCCCAGGCCAACAAGTTGGGACGTGTCCTCGGCACTGCTTCTGGCAGCCACGCCGACGGATGCACCGCTCGACGAAATGGCCACTGAGCTCTGCGCGTCCCCCGGGCTCGGATAGCCGAGGCGCTCACGGGTCGCCATCTCGTAAAAAGTGATGCCACGCTCGCTCTCTGCTCGGGTGCATGAAGTGCTCCTCACATTAATTGGCCCCGAACGCGGCCTGAGACGAGCCACCTCTGCTTCCAGCTCGGAGATCCGACCCCTCAATGAACCGTCTTGCGCCTCGACCTCAAAGCAGGCCGGTACGGCCGAGCTCGGAACTCCAACGTGGCTCGCGATAAGATGACGGAGATGAGTAACTTCGATGCTCCGGTCAACAGTGGCTCTCTTCAACACGTCGACTTCGGCGGCCAAGTCGTCTCGTTCGGCCGTAAGCTTGGCCACCTTAGTCGTCAGCTCCTCTCCTTCCGCCCGAAGCTTAGTCTCCGTAGTTTGCAAGTGCTGAATCTCCGAAAGCAGGTCGTCCCTCTCCGCCGTTACCTTTGACAGTGTATGGCGAAAGCACTTGGTCCGAAGATTACTAGTGAAGGCAGCTGGCGAAGCCTCGCCCTCACCCGAGGCGGTCATCTCGACAATCCTGCCTTCCAAACGTCGAATGTCGCTGTCCCGCTGCCCTAAGATAAGCTGAAGCTGGCCTCGCTCCGTTTCGGCTCGGCGCAGTCCTAGCTCGACTTCGTAAAGTCGCTCTCTACACTTCGCCAGACTCAACCTCGTCGCCCCGAGGCCTGCCTCGGCTCGAACCTTGGCATCCGACCCTGTACGCTCGACCTCTTAGGCTACCAGAACAAGCTGAAAAGAAATGCAAACAAGCAACAAAAATTCAGATATTGTCTAAGTCCTAGACTTCGGGGATTCTTTTGAACAAACGCTCGAGCACTCAACAGTCAACAGACAAGTACACGAAGCCGAGCCCAAAAAATTGGAGTTTTTCATTCATTTCAAAAAGGTAGCGGTGGCCAGTCCGCTATTAGGCGTTACACGACAAAAACGACAAAAAACAAAAAGAAAAAAAAAAGAAAAAAAAAGAAAACAGACGGAGTCAGGACGCGACCTCTTTCCCGGGGCGGTGAGAGGGGGTCGAGGGCGACGCCTCCGAAGGGGCAACCGTCGCCAAGGGGGTAACCACCGACCCCTGAGCTCCGGCGGGGGGATCGGCCAAAGGCTCGTCATCGCCCCTCTCCTCCTCTTCTTCTTCTTCTCCCTCCGATTCGGGGTCGAAGCCTTCAACGTACCCCGGGAACAACCTCCAACCCGAGCAGTCCACAGAGGGATAGGCCTCCTTCACCTGGGCGAGAGCATCGGCAAAGGCCTTGGCCATGTTTTGGGCGAGGTAGCTCTACGCCTTCTCCATGGTCGCATCCTCCGCCTTCTTCACCACCGCCGCTTGGGCCTCGACCGCCTCGGCCAACTGCTTGGCCGCCTCCTCCTTTTGCTGACGGAGTTGGCCCTCCAGCGTCGTGACCCTGTCCTCGAGGTAGTAGACCCTCGCCGACTTGGCCTCGAAGTTCAGCTCGAGCTTGTCGAGCTCGGTCTGAACCCGGGCCTTCTCCTTCCGAGCTTGGTCGGATTCCTTCTTCATCTCTTTCTCCTGGGCCGCCAACCTCTCGGTGAGGTGCCCGAAGTGAACAACGATCTGCGAATAGAGCACGAAATTTCATCAAAATGACAACTTGAGAAGTTCGGCATAAAAAGGGGAGGGAATAGGTTCAACACTCACCGACACCGCCGAGCGCGCTATCTCGATGACGTCGTCTCCCTCCCGTCCGGCCTCCATGGCCGCCCGATCCTTCGGCGTGGCGAGGTGCTTGATGGCCTCCATGCTCGCCAAAGAGTTGCCCAGGAACCCGTCGTGCTTCCGAACCTGCCAGTCCGGAACATGGATCCTCTTGTGGGCCTCGGTCAGAAGAACCTCGGCCGTCTTCGTCAGTGGCGGCGTCGCCATCTCGAGGGCTGCGGCGACGGGGAACTCGCCGGCCTTGGTCGACGTCGAAGCACCTACGCCCTCAGGAGTCGGGCCCTCAACGATTACTACCTCTTCGGCCACCTCGGTGACCTTCGAAGCCTTGGACGCCGGCTGCTTCGACGCCACCCTCTTCCTCTTCCTCGGAGCCTTGTTGGCAAGGCTCGTCCTCAACGCCAGCACTGCTTGATAATCCATTTGCTCTGCGCCACAAGTCGAGTTCGTTAGCTCGGAGCAGGACAAGAAAAATGAAGTACAAAAAGAAAAAAAAACGAAGGCAGTAAATAAAAGAAGCAGCGTACTGGGGTTAAAAGCAGTCCCGAATTGCCCCTAAGTCCTCTTCGGCGAGGATCGACACCGTCTCGTCGGCCTCCGTCGTCTCCCTCGCCGCGTTCTCCTCGAACGACCTCGCCCTCCCGTACACTATCCGTTCCGCCTGATCCTCTGGGAGTTCTCGAACCCTATGGAGCCCCGTCAACGGTCCCGGCAGCTGGCCGAACTCCCCCATGCGCTTCGGATCCTCCACAACAGAATCCTTGCCGAACACCTTCTTGCCCTTGGCAGCTCGACTCGAAGTTGGAGCTCCGACGACTCCAAGGGAGGGCTCGGACGAAGATGAAGTGTGGGAAACAGACATGTTTAGAAGATAAATATAAAGGTTACCTTGAAAGGGGGAACTCGTCGGAAAATTCGTCGGAAAACGGTCAGTGATCGCCTGAAGCTCTCTCAAAAGCAGACTAAGACACGAACAAAAACTTGGAAAGTAAAAAATGAGGAGGGGGTGAGGATTTTTATAGAGGAGCCAGCACTTCAATCGAGGTAAATGGGCCTCTAACACAGGCCCACCCCCACTAAACGACAAAAAGAGACCCCAAACGTCGCCTTGTTCTTCACGCTGATCCGGACGGCGCATTAATGACCATCTCGTCTGGCAGAAGCCCAGGAGGCAGCATTAATGGACGTCACGTCTGGCAGAAGCCCAGGAGGTAGCATTAATGGACGTCACATCTGTCAGAAGCTCAGACGACGTCACATCTGTCAGAAGTCCAGAAGATCACATCCGCAAGTATTGTCGAAACCGCCAAAACTCCACCCAAAAAAAAAGACAAGTCAGAAACTTCGGCACAAGCTGCCGAGCATGATGAACACATTATTATTCACTTTTTAGAGCAATAATCTTAATATAATTAGACATTTAAAAGCTCTATATATGGTATTTAACTCTTATTCTCTCTTTTCCATAGGAAACAGCGTAAAACAGCAAAACGAAGCAGATTCAGGACTTTAAAGATGATACACAGAAAAATGTAGAGGAACAGTCGACTTATTCCCAAGAGCAGTCGACTGGCCTGATCAAAGATGAAATCTACAGAAGTCTCGACTCAGTCGACTGGTCCAGAGATAAGTCGACTGGTCTGCGGCGGAGTAAACAAATTAAATCTTCAAAGATACACCTGCATCTAATTTCAAATCTATTTTGAATCAAGATTTTATGAAGCAAATCAAATCTAAAGACAGGGTATTTCCAAGTGGACGTGGTGAACAGATAAGGAAGAAAAGGAGAAAAGAGAAAGATATTAATCATCAAATCAAATAAAGAGGATCTTCCTGAAAAAGTGGAAACCCTAATTCTCAGCCGTACTCTATAAATATCAGAAGAGGTCAACTTAGAAAAGGGGATCATCAGATATATCTCTGGGAAGCAACTCAATCACCAAGTTCCTGAACAAACATCGAGAGCATCACTCCATCAACATCGAAGAAGGAGAGAGAAGATCCAGCAACCAGAAGGTAGTCGACTGTGTGACAGCCAGTCGACCATATTGCCGGAATCCATTAGTTTATTTCTTCTTTTCTCTTTATTCTTTTATGTTGATCATGTATTCAAACTTGTTAAGCAATAAAGTTATTATTATGTGGAACTAATTTCATAGTTGGGTAGATCGAAACCGTAGTTATGTAATGCTATTTTCTTCTGAACTCTTCTATGTTACTTATTGATTGAATCTAATTGAATTGGTATAGGTTTATGATACTCAAACTAGTTTTCAAGACTGAGAGCAGTCGACTGAGGTGAGAGCCAGTCGACTGACGTACAGAACTTGGGAAGCTCAAGTTTGGATATCATTTATCTGAATCTGTTATATGAGCATATTGAGACGACTGAATCTCGTGCTCATAATTTGTAACAAAGGAATCTTTAGGGGTTCTTGGTTCAATCAACTTAGAGGATCTAGATCTGATACCAATTTCTAGAACTTTAAGTGTTTGTTCGTTTCCACTGTTCTTATGTTTTCTCTAAGTATAACTTAGTAGATACCATGCTAGATACTTACGGAAAGAAACGAATTAGAGTAGATACCATGCCTAATTCTTGGCTTAGGGAAACATTACTTTAAGGAGTAGATAACATGCCCTTGAAGTGAACAAACATGAGTAATTAGAAGTAAGTTCAGAAGGTAGCTTAGCATTATTAACTATTGGTGGAGATCAACAACCCAACTATTCAAGAGATATTTGTGATTCAACACCTCTCATCTTAGTTTTAATCTTTTAGTTCTTTTAGAATATTATGACAACTCTTATTCATTTTTATTATTAGTTTTATTGATTAGTAAGTTGAAGTCTACAATCTCTGTGGGATCGACCCTTGCTATTACTACGATTCTATAAACGATTCGTGCACTTGCGAGGTTTTATAATTTGTGTCTAGGTTTATCTATTTATTTAGGTATCTAGATTTCCAACAACAAGTTTTTGGCGCCATTGCCGGGGATTGTTTAGTATTTTGACTTACAAATCAGTAAAATCTTTTTCTTTTTTATTCTATTTTATTTCTTCTTTTTCTTTTTCTTGAACTTTCTTTCAGGTTAAACTTTGCACAGAACCAGATCAGTCGACTGTCTCACAGACAAGTCGACTGTACAGAAGCTATTGTACAGGTGCAGACCAGTCGACTGTTCCGAGGATCAGTCGACTGTCCAGAGGATTTTTCCAAAAAGCAACAATGGGTGAAATTTTTTTAAACCGAGTACCAATGCAAGACAAATTCATTCCTAAGAATATTGAGAATCCTTCTTGCATAGCTTTTCAACCCAAAGTCACAGGGAATATGCATCTATCACCTCAATTACTCAGCATGGTGCCCCACTTCTTTGGTAGAACAGACGAAGATCCGCATCTACATTTACAAGACTTATTTGATCTTTGCAGGACACAAAGCATCCAAGGGCTTACCTCTGAACAAATCAGGTTAATCTTGTTTCCTTTTTCTCTAAAACTTAATGCTAAGTTATGGTATAATTCTTTGGAACCAGGATCAATTAATTCATGGGAGCAATTGGCAACAAAATTCTTGAAAGAGTTCTTTCCAGCCCAGAAAACCAGACAACTAAAAAGGGAGATTCTACTTTTCCAACAAAAAGATGGCGATTTGTTTTTTGAGGCGTGGAAGGACTTCAAAAACAAGCTTTTCAAGTGTCCTTTGCACAACATACCTAAGGATGATCAGGTACAATCATTCTATGAGGGTTTAAATTACACTAACAAAGCAATTGTTGATTCAGCATGCAATGGAATGTTGATGAGGAAGAGTGCTGAGGAGGCCTTAGAGCTATTTGAAGAACTCAGCGAGAACTCACAACAATTCTCAACAAGGAGGAGCATCTCAAGAAAACAGGGAGTATTCGAAATTTCTCATAATAATAACATGCAATTCGAAATGGAAACCATGAACAAAAAGATTGATATGCTTGTAAATTCAACGTTGGGTGGCGTAAAAAACCAACCAAAAGAAATTTGTGCAAATTGTTTTCAATCTAATCATACAACTAATTCATGTCCCATGTTTTTTTTCGCAGATCAGGAGCACACAAACTACGAAGAACAGGGAATGTACCCGCCCCAGAACAATTTTTTTTCAAACACGTATAACCCAGGGTGGCAAAACCATCAAGACAATCAATTTGCACCAGGGCATACGCAGCAATTCCAAGGCGGGAATGGGTATGATGAGCCAGCACAAGAACAGGAGAAGTTAAATTTCGAATCCACCATTCTTCAACTACTCCAACAGCAACAACAAACCAGTGATCAACAAAGACAGGCCATTCAAAAATTGGAATTTCAAATTGGCCAAATTGCTACGGAGTTAAGTGAAAGAAAGGCAGGAGAATTTCCATCACAAACCATACCTAACCCTAGAGGACAAGAACAGCTCCAATCAAGGACAACACTAGAAGAAGAGACTGAGTTTACAATGTTTGATGCACCACAATTTCCACACGATGATCATGAATGTTATAAAGTTGACGTGGTTCCGAAAATTTGCGACCAAACATTTCAAGAAAATAGCGTTGATCCATTACAAGCAACAATTGCGCACCCTCCACCACTATCTCAAGTTGAAATGGAATACGACGACTGGAAGATTGCAGAGACAGTACTTCACCATGGAACTCCAGAGTCCTATCCAGGTAAGCTTGCATCTGTATTTGAAGAGTTGGTATCTGATAACACTTGTGTTCTACAGGTTAAGTCGACTTATGAAGAGGACAAGTCGACTGATGAAACATACAAGTCGACTGAAGATCATGACAAGTCGACTGCTCCTAGGACACCTGATGAGGAGCTAAAGCCACTACATGAACACCTGAGGCCACTACTTGATTATTTGGGGAACAACCAGACAGTACCTGTGACAGTTGCTGCAAAATTCAGGATGAACAAAGAAGCAAGGCTGCAGGGAGTCTTGCAAAATCACAATGGTGCTTTAAGATGGACCATTGCTGATAAACTAATGTCAAGATGGTACGGTCCATAAAATGTTGCACAGGTTTCCCCCACATGGAGCATTGACGACAAATCAAACGTTCTAGGTGAATGGGCAGAGGGGGGAAACCTTATACTAAGATGAGTTGTGAGCCGCGAGACATTCAATACATGGCACAACTCATCAAGTCTAGCTGAAGACAAGAAACACAGCGCTTATTGGGAGGCAACCCAATTTTTCAGGGGAGTATTTACACTTTCCTTTATTTCCTTTCAGTTATTCATTATTATTTTTGTTTTAGTTATTTTTATTTCTAGTCTCTCCTTACTAGATGGTGACACATGCCGATTTTTAAATTTCCTTTCGAACATTGAGGACAATGTTCCATCTAAGTTTGGGGGTATTGGGGGTATTAGGGGTATTAGGGTTATTTTTAGAGTCTTTTGAATTTTTTTTTTAGGGTAAACAATTTCTTATAAAGTAAGAGTAAGGATACTTATTTACTTTAGGATTGTTGAGTTTCATAATTCCCTACAAAATTGTGTGAGTCATGCGATTATACATAATAAACAAATGTGATGCTTTTTCTGATAATTATTCCCTTCAGATCTAGTCCTAAATCGAGTTTAAGTAAATAGAGTGATACAATATATGTATATATATTTGAATAAAGTCAGTCTACTCCAATGTTTTGAGCGCTTAGTAACTAGGGGTATTCATCACCAATGTTTACCTTTACGTCAAACGGCAACTTGAAATATGAGTATGCAAAGCACTTTAGAGTTTGTGACCTGCTGAGTAACCGGGTGGATCCATCACAAATGTTTCGCATTCGCGTCAAAAGGCAAGTGACATCTTTAGAGAAGAGATTACTAAAAAAAAAAAAAACACCTCTAGTTTGCTACTGGATTTGTAGTAGAGAAAAGGGATAATCACAGACTGAGTAGTTGCATACTATAACTACATTAATCGCATGACAAATATGATTAAGTTTGGGGATTATGACTGAACAATTGCACTAGAGAAAGTGGGTATGTTCAATTTTACTTTATCTGAAATTGTTTGTAGTTTTATATTTTTCATTTTGATGTCCACATAATAAGAAATCTTGGTGGTTGAGTCTATTATTATTATTATTCTCCCTATTCATAATTCTAGTTTGCTTGAGGACAAGCAAAAGCTAAGTGTGGGGGTATTTGATGAACACATTATTATTCACTTTTTAGAGCAATAATCTTAATATAATTAGACATTTAAAAGCTCTATATATGGTATTTAACTCTTATTCTCTCTTTTCCATAGGAAACAGCGTAAAACAGCAAAACGAAGCAGATTCAGGACTTCAAAGATGATACACAGAAAAATGTAGAGGAACAGTCGACTTATTCCCAAGAGCAGTCGACTGGCCTGATCAAAGATGAAATCTACAGAAGTCTCGACTCAGTCGACTGGTCCAGAGATAAGTCGACTGGTCTGCGGCGGAGTAAACAAATTAAATCTTCAAAGATACACCTGCATCTAATTTCAAATCTATTTTGAATCAAGATTTTATGAAGCGAATCAAATCTAAAGACAGGGTATTTCCAAGTGGACGTGGTGAACAGATAAGGAAGAAAAGGAGAAAAGAGAAAGATATTAATCATCAAATCAAATAAAGAGGATCTTCCTGAAAAAGTGGAAACCCTAATTCTCAGCCGTACTCTATAAATATCAGAAGAGGTCAACTTAGAAAAGGGGATCATCAGATATATCTCTGGGAAGCGACTCAATCACCAAGTTCCTGAACAAACATCGAGAGCATCACTCCATCAACATCGAAGAAGGAGAGAGAAGATCCAGCAACCAGAAGGCAGTCGACTGTGTGACAGCCAGTCGACCATATTGCCGGAATCCATTAGTTTATTTCTTCTTTTCTCTTTATTCTTTTATGTTGATCATGTATTCAAACTTGTTAAGCAATAAAGTTATTATTATGTGGAACTAATTTCATAGTTGGGTAGATCGAAACCGTAGTTATGTAATGCTATTTTCTTCTGAACTCTTCTATGTTACTTATTGATTGAATCTAATTGAATTGGTATAGGTTTATGATACTCAAACTAGTTTTCAAGACTGAGAGCAGTCGACTGAGGTGAGAGCCAGTCGACTGACGTACAGAACTTGGGAAGCTCAAGTTTGGATATCATTTATCTGAATCTGTTATATGAGCATATTGAGACGACTGAATCTCGTGCTCATAATTTGTAACAAAGGAATCTTTAGGGGTTCTTGGTTCAATCAACTTAGAGGATCTAGATCTGATACCAATTTCTAGAACTTTAAGTGTTTGTTCGTTTCCACTGTTCTTATGTTTTCTCTAAGTATAACTTAGTAGATACCATGCTAGATACTTACGGAAAGAAACGAATTAGAGTAGATACCATGCCTAATTCTTGGCTTAGGGAAACATTACTTTAAGGAGTAGATAACATGCCCTTGAAGTGAACAAACATGAGTAATTAGAAGTAAGTTCAGAAGGTAACTTAGCATTATTAACTATTGGTGGAGATCAACAGCCCAACTATTCAAGAGATATTTGTGATTCAACACCTCTCATCTTAGTTTTAATCTTTTAGTTCTTTTAGAATATTATGACAACTCTTATTCATTTTTATTATTAGTTTTATTGATTAGTAAGTTGAAGTCTACAATCTCTGTGGGATCGACCCTTGCTATTACTACGATTCTATAAATGATTCGTGCACTTGCGAGGTTTTATAATTTGTGTCTAGGTTTATCTATTTATTTAGGTATCTAGATTTCCAACAACAGAGCACTCGTGCCACCGACCGTTTTACGGGCGTGAGGTCGGCACCTATTCACTTCGGCACAAGCTGCCGAGCACTCGTGCCACCGATCGTTTTACGGGCATGAGTTTGGCACCTATTCAGCTCGGCACCACTCGCCGAACACTCGTGCCACCGACCGTTTTACGGGCGTGAGTTCGGTACCATTCGCCGAGCACTCGTGCCACCGACCGTTTTACGGGCGTGAGTTCGGCACCTATTCACTTCGGCACAAGCTGCCGAGCACTCGTGCCACCGATCGTTTTACGGGCGTGAGTTCGGCACCTATTCACTTCGGCACAAGCTGCCGAGCACTCGTGCCACCGATCGTTTTACGGGCGTGAGTTCGGCACCTTTTCAGCTCGGCACAATTCGCCGAACACTCGTGCCACCGACCGTTTTACGGGCGTGGGTTCGGCACCTATTCACTTCGGCACAAGCTACCGAGCACTCGTGCCACCGATCGTTTTACGGGCGTGAGTTCGGCACCTATTCACTTCGGCACAAGCTGCCGAGCACTCGTGCCACCGATCGTTTTACGGGCATGAGTTCGGCACCTATTCAGCTCGGCACCACTCGCCGAACACTCGTGCCACCGACCGTTTTACGGGCGTGAGTTCGGTACCTTTTCAGCTCGGCACCATTCGCCGAACACTCGTGCCACCGACCGTTTTACGGGCGTGAGTTCGGCACCTATTCACTTTGGCACAAGCTGCCGAGCACTCGTGCCACCGACCGTTTTACGGGCGTGAGTTCGACACCTATTCACTTCGGCACAAGCTGCCGAGCACTCGTGCCACCGATCGTTTTACGGGCGTGAGTTCGGCACCTTTTCAGCTCGGCACCATTCGCCGAACACTCGTGCCACCGACCGTTTTACGGGCGTGGGTTCGGCACCTATTCACTTCGGCACAAGCCGCCGAGCACTCGTGCCACCGATCGTTTTACGGGCGTGAGTTCGGCACCTTTTCAGCTCGGCACCATTCGCCGAACACTCGTGCCACCGACCGTTTTACGGGCGTGGGTTCGGCACCTATTCACTTCGGCACAAGCTGCCGAGCACTCGTGCCACCGATCGTTTTACGGGCGTGAGTTCGGCACCTATTCAGCTCGGCACCACTCGCCGAACACTCGTGCCGCCGACCATTTTACGGGCGCGAATTCGGCACCTATTCACTTCGGCACAAGCTGCCGAGCACTCGTGCCACCGACCGTTCTACGGGCGTGAGTTCGGCACCTATTCAGCTCGGCACCATTCGCCGAACACCCGTGCCACCGACCGTTTTACGGGCGTGAGTTCGGCATCAGACCAGCTCGGCACAATTCACCGAACGCTTGTGTCACCGACCATTCTACGGGGGTGAGCTCAGCGCCATGTGAGTTCGGCATCAGCTGCCGAATGTCCGCGGCGCCGACTGCATCACATGCATGGGTTCGGCACCCTTGGCACCAACTCCCAGCCAGCGGAGACGACCAAACCGCTAACTAAAAGGAGCACCGCGCCGGTTCAAGAGTCCCATCTGCAGGAAAAAACACCATGCCACCTCCTTCGCGATTCAGCAATGTTCCGTTTGGTTCCCGATACAACTCCGATAGCCAGTAGAAACAGTTAAACTACTCCTCAAAGGCTGATCAAGCTCAGTCTTTAGGAGTGGGGGGCTCGTGATATGGCTAAAAATAGGGTTAAATCGGAACCGCCCAGATGGATCACGAATCTTGAGGCACAGGGGTAGAACGGTGATTTCACCTCCTAACGGGTCTGAGGCGGGTACTGGCTATCTTCCCCGAAGATCCACTTACCCGCAAACGGATCCACCCCAATCGGGTACGGGTTTCAATCCGCAGCAAACCCAGCCCAGAAGGGACAGAATTAGGGTTTCTGATTCATATTAATCAACGGCCCTGATTCATGTCTATCCTTTCACCGGGATTTGGGATTAAGGTCCTTATCTGATTACAGGGAATATACCCTATCAGATTACATTCCTAATCTGTTCACGGGGAGAATATTCCATATCAGATCACGAGGATTACATTCCTAATCCGTTCCCTTAGACGCCAATAAATACCCCCCATCCATCTCCATTAAGAGGTAATCAATCTTTCACCAGTTTTTACGCTCTTTCATAGTCTGCCAGATTACTGACTTGAGCGTCGGAGGGTGCGTCGCCGGGAACAACCCCGGTGTCTCGCACTTTTTGCAGGTGCACGGCGGGAACGACGATCGAGGCCCGACGGAACAGGTACACAGGTTTTTCTATTCAGTTTCCCCAAGAATCCACAAGTTCTATCTGTTTGCCCCCACACCGAATTTAGCGGCAACAATTGCTTAGCCTAATATATTGAGAATATAGGAGGAGATTGTTGGATGTATATGTATATTCTCAATATAATAGGATAATATAGTTATATTGTTCTATGGGGCAACACGTGTTTACACGTGTTATGTATTAATTATTGGAACGGGTTGAGTGGGCTCAAAGCCCAGTACCCTAAATCCAGTTTAATCTCTTTATAAGCTGGTCTAGAGGTAGTGCCATGTGATATTCCAACACTGATAAGCAGGGTATAATATCTTAAGCGGCTAAGAGATAAACCCTAACCCTAATTTTTCCTCATTAGATCTAACAAAAGATATTAGTTCCGATGTACAAGAAGCTTTAACAAAAAAAAATTTAAAGATTCAAAATTACAAATCACTGAAGGCAAACCATCAACCGTACCATCAAAATTTTATGATAATGAGGATGATATACTTTCTAGTGAAGACACTTCATCAGAAGAATTAATTGATCTTAATTAAATTAGTAATACTGAAAAGCAATATAGAGAAACTAATAAAATTTCTGAACATAAACCCCAAAGGATAGAAAACTATACTATCAACGACCAACACCAATGGATGTGTTATTTGCAGAAAATGATGTTTTTATGCAAAAATAGTTTAGTGGCTCATACATATGAGTGGAATATTTATGGTTATATTGAAAGCAAAATTAATAAACAAATATATCGAATGTTGATGTTTCAACTGTAGCTAAGCAGAATGTTAATTCTGATAAGTCCACTGCTGCTTTCATTACTCTTGGTTTTACAGGAATTTTGAAATGTTGGTGGCAAAATTATTTAAGTGAAGAAAATAGAAATGAAGTGTTACGAGCTATTAAAAAAGAAGGTGAACAAAAAAAAAATGTTATTTACACTCTTGGTCTTGCTATTCTCGGCCATTTTACTGGTGACATGGGATATCAAGGTGAAAAAATTAGGGCTTCATTACAAAACCTCAGATGTCCTGCATTGACCCATTTTAGGTGGTATAAGGACACATTTCTCCATCGAGTAATGAAACTCAGTGATGCTAAGAGCATCCACAGTCGTTTGCTATATATGCCATTTTGTCATATTATAGCAAACGAAGCTCTGCAATCGTTTCTCATTTTGTCATTTTTTAGCAAACGTTCTATTTTTGTTTCTCAAATTTGAGAAACGAAATGTAGTTTCTCAAATTATAAAGGACGGGATATCATATCCCGTCCCTCCGATTTAATCATTATTTAATCGATTCAGACGGAAGAACATATACCGTCTCAATAATTTTAAATTTTTTTTTAAAAAAAAAATGGTCGGACGGGGATACATACTCCGGACGGGATATGATACCCCGTCTCTCCAAATAAAAATAATTTTTTTTTTATATAGGCTCAGACGGGGAATGATACCCCAGCCGGGGTATCAAACCGGGAATGATACCCCAGCCGGGGTATCAAACCCCGTCCGTGATATAAGGAACCAGTGGGCTATTAATGCTGTTGGGTAGGTTAGGAAGTAGTAATTATGTTTAGTTAGTTAATTAATTAGGTTTAGTTATTATTATATTATTTAATTTAGTTAATTAATATAATTTAATAGTTAATAAGTAATTAACTTTTTTTAATTTATTTTAAATGATGAGACGGTATATCATATACCATCGCTCGTTTTTTTCTAAAAAATGAGAAACAATATAGCAAACGATCACTGCAGCGATCGATCTTATTTGCTATTACTGTAGCTGTCATTTTATAGCATATGAGAAAAACGACTGTTGATGCTCTGACAACATACATTGGAAATTTAAATTTGTTGAAGGTCATCCAAATCTATTTGCCGAAAGGGTTCGTACCCATCTGCAACATCATGGAGGAGGGATTCACTATGAAAATCTCACATACAGTACATTAATAAATGCATGTGTAAAAGAAGGCTTAGCCTTATATAATGATTTAAAATTACGAAAACAAATAAAACAGCAAAAGTTGTCAGAAAATTAACAATTAGGCGAATTTTGCCAACATTTTGCTTATGGGCAAGATTATACACCCACCAATCATAAGCAAATTAAGAAAGGTAAAAGACCCTACATTCTCCATAGAAAGAAGAAGATGAAAAATGATAAATATTATCTAAAAGAAGATAATCCACTTTTAGTGCAAAAATTATTAATAATCCCAAAAGGCCAAGTGTTATAAATGTGGAAAAATAATAAAAATCATGATATCAACTCATAAGGGTGACGTTGTTCTTTTATTTTATTTTTTAACAATACATATATGATTTCTTCTTTTCAAATAGAAATAATAAGTATAAATTTCGTAATAATTTGTGTGGAGGTCGTTCTGGAGTCTAGGGGTGGGCTCGGTATGGTACCAGACTTTTTGACTTTGTACCATTACCATACCAAACTAGTTCGGTTTGAAAATATGCAAACCGTTACCAACCAAAAAGTTTGGTATACCGAAACTTCATATACCGACTACTTCGGTTGATACGGTTTGCACTACAATAGAAAAGGTCTTCACCGGCGCTTTTTTGGGGCTTCACCGGCGTTTATAAACACCGGTGAATAACCTACCGGTGTTTGGAAAAGCGCCACAACAAGCGCCGGTGGAGTGCGTGCCGGGGATTGTTTAGCCGCCTACACCGGCGCTTTTGAAAACGCCGGTGTTAGGGTAATATACCCCGGCGCTTTTGAAAACGCCGTTGTATATATATATATTTTTTAACAATTTTTTTTTTTTTTGGGGTAAAATCTTCCCCGGCGTTTTGAAAAACGCCGGGGAAGGTAAACCTTTTTTTTAAAAAAAATATTTTCCAAAAAAAAAATTATTTTTCACAAAAAAAAATTAAAAAAAAAAATCAATAGTGATTATTGAAGCAGGCATAAGACTGTGAAATTGAAGCAACATAAGTATGCAACATGCCAAACCGAAGAGGAACATCTTACAATTTGATGCATTTAGACTTCTTACAGTAGCAAGTTCTGGTGATATTCATGAATAGGCCACTCCTAGAGATTTCTTTATTTGTTCTTATTTTGATACTGTGTCCTCTTTTGTTATGTTATATTTCTGATCCAGAGCTGTACTCTGAGAACCTAATTCCTATTTGCTGAGAGCTTGTGATTCTCTTTGTGAGATCACCATTTAGTGTATTGCACCGGTCTATCATTCGGTAGCTACTATTTCTTTTATTTTAGTTGGTTGGAGTCCATTAGGACTCTATCTATTTGATCCACACACACACACACACAAACATGTGGTCAGATTTAATTTCACATCGGATTTGCACGATGCTCTTGTAGGATAATGGCTCGATTCTGGTTCAGATTGTTTTGGAGTATCTGCAGCAAAAGAAAGTTACAGCATAAGTCGACTGATAGAAGGATCAGGCGACTGTCCAGAGAGTTTTCGAAGGCTAAAGATACAAGCAGCAGCAGAGGATCAGTCGACTGATCGGTCGACTGCCAGATGGAGTGCCAGTCGACTGGTAAGTCGACCAGTCGACTGTCGACGGGATTTTGAACTAGATCTGGCCCAGTTCGAAAAGGCCCAATAGTTTTCCTATAAATACACTTGTTAGGGTTTTGTAATCTGAGACGAAAATTAGAGATCCCTATTTCGGTTTTGCAGCCGTCATTATTTGTAAGGGTTTGTTTTCGCCCATTGGTGATAATTTGAAGAAGAAGAAACCCCAACCGCCCCGTGGATGTAGGCATGTATTTTGCCGAACCACATTAAATCTGTGCGTCCTTTTGTGTTGGTTTGTTTTTGTGTTTTCTCGCTGGTTCTCTCTTTGTATTCCGCAATGATTCTTGTTGATTTGATTTGTACTCGCGCATAACAAGTGGTATCAGAGCTGTTGGTTCGACCTAGAGAGAGATGGCGGGTGATGCAGATACAACCAAGGAAGTTGTGGGATCAAGTTCATCAAGAACAACGATTCACAACGCAAAATTTGAAGTTGAAAAATTTGATGGGACAAACAATTTCGGGATGTGGCAATGTGAGGTTTTGGATGTTCTTGTTCAACAAGAACAAGATGTTGCTTTGGAAGTGGAAAAACCTAAGGATATGTCCGAAGCAGATTGGAAGAAGTTGAATCGAGTTGCGTGTGGGACTATTCGGCTCTTTATTGAGAAGGCTCAGAAGTACGATTTGATGAGGGATACCGTTGCTGCGGTGTTGTGGAAGAAGCTCGAAGACAAATACATGAGGAAAAGTTTGGAGAATCGGCTGTATTTGAAGAAGAGACTTTTTCGCTTCACCTATACGGAAGGTATGTCTATGAATGCTCATGTGGAATCATTTAATAAATTATTGGCTGATTTGTTAAATTTGGATGAGCAAATTAAGGATGAAGATAAAGCCCTAATTCTGTTGAATTCATTACCTGAAAGTTATGATCATTTAGCAACTACTTTATTATATGGAAAAGATACTGTGAAATATGAAGATGTTGCAAATGCTTTGTTGAATAATGAAACTAGGAGAAGGGATAAGATGGTTGATAGAGAAACTTCTGAAGCGTTGATTGTAAGGGGCAGGACTGAGACTAGATCTGAGTCCAAATCTGGGAAAAAGGGAAACAAATCTCGTTCCAAATCGAGAGGAGTTTCAAAGGACAGGAAAATACCGGCCAAAGATGAATGTGCTTTCTGTCATGAAATGGGGCATTGGAAAAAGGATTGTCCAAAGCTACGAAATAAGGAAAATTCGACTGCAAATGTGACTGTTGATAATTTAGAAAGTGGCGAGGATGTTTCTTTTGCACTTGCTTCTAGTCCCTCACTTTATCAAGAAGTATGGTTTCTTGATACAGCAGCCTCCTATCATATGTCTTGGAAAAAGGAGTGGTTTACTTCTTTGGAATATATGGATGGTGGTGTAGTTTTGATGGGAAATGATGCACCTTGTAAGAAGGTAGGAATCGGGAAGATTGAATTGCTAATGCACGATGGTCTTATTAGGGAGCTTTCAGATGTATGGTATGTTCCAGATTTGAAAAAGAATCTGATTTCACTAGGTGCTTTGGAGGCCAGTGGTTTGAAATTTGCTAGTGAAGGTGGCATTCTGAAGGTGACTAGCGGATCACTCGTGGTGATGAAAGGGCAAAGAAAGAGGAACTTGTTTTTCTTGCAGGGAAAAACATATTTGGGTCAGGCTGCCAGTGTAACTGAGAAGCCTAAACAGGTTGTTCCCGACTCTACTAGGTTGTGGCATATGCGACTCGGGCATGCAGGAGAAAAGGCCTTGCAAGGGCTTGTGAAGCAAGGGTTGCTTAAAGATGCTAAAGGGTGCAAGTTAGAATTTTGTGAACATTGTGTTTTGGGTAAGCAAACTAGGGTGAAATTTGGTACAGCTGTACATCAGACAAAGGGTATCCTCGATTATGTGCACACAGATGTTTGGGGCCCTACTCAGACACCTTCTATGAGTGGTAGACACTGGTTTGTTACTTTTGTTGATGATTACTCCAGACGAGTTTGGGTATATACCATGAAGCACAAAGATGAAGTTTTGACATTGTTCACAAGTTGGAAGAAGAAAGTTGAAAATCAGACTGGTAGGAAGATTAAGGTTCTGAGGTCAGATAATGGAGGGGAATATAAGAATGATCCGTTTCTGAAGTTGTGTGAAGATGAAGGGATCCAAAGGCACTTCACAGTTAGGAAGACTCCACAGCAAAATGGGGTTGCAGAAAGGATGAACAGAACCTTACTTGAGAAGGTAAGATGTATGTTAGCACAGTCTGGGTTGAAGAAGACATTTTGGGCAGAAGCTGTTATATATGCAAGCCACATCGTCAACCGTTTACCATCAGCAGCACTTGAAGGCAAAACGCCTATTGAGGTATGGAGTGGTAAACCTGCATCTGATTATAGTTTTTTGCATATATTTGGTTGTCATGCTTATTTTCATGTAACTGAAACTAAACTTGATGCAAGAGCCAAGAAGGCTATATTTGTTGGTTTTAGTACTGGTGTCAAAGGTTACAGGTTGTGGTGTCCAGAACAGAAGAAGTTAGTAATCAGCAGAGATGTCACTTTTGATGAGACCAGCATGATCAGCTCGGGACAGTCGACTGATGG
The DNA here is from genome assembly GCA_017893485.1 of Hemerocallis citrina. Lineage (NCBI taxonomy): Eukaryota > Viridiplantae > Streptophyta > Magnoliopsida > Asparagales > Asphodelaceae > Hemerocallis > Hemerocallis citrina. The sequence continues at coordinate 112,092,781 of CM030361.1, read as the reverse complement.
TATAGGACAGTCGACTGGTGAGCAGCAGAAGAGTGGGACAGTTCTTCAACAGGTGAGTAGAAGAAGTTCGGGACAGTCGACTGATGAACAGGAGCAGTCGACTGATGGTCCAAAACAGCAGAATTGTGGGAGCTCGGGACAGTCGACTGGTGGCAATAACCAGTCGACTGGTAGGAGAGTGTTCCAACAGGTGGAGTTAGAAAATTTGTCAGTTGAAAATCCTGTTCCTGTCCAAGATGAAGATGATGTGGTTGATACTGAGATTGATGAAGAAGCTCCTATCCAGCAGGAAGAATCAATTGCAGTAAGAAGGCAAAGAAGAGATATCAAACGACCGTCTCGTTTTACAGACACAGTTGCATTTGCTCTTCCCATTGTGGATGATGAAGTTCCCTCCAACTTCAAAGAAGCCACTAGAAGTTCAGAAAATGCAGATTGGAAAGTTGCTATGGGTGAAGAGATGAACTCTCTTCATAAGAATAAGACTTGGGATCTAGTGCAACTACCAAAGGGGAAGAAAGCAATTGGTTGCAAGTGGGTGTATACGAAGAAAGAAGGTCCAAAAGGCAGTGTTCGGTTCAAGGCAAGACTAGTTGCAAAGGGGTATGCTCAACAGGAAGGAATTGACTATAATGAAGTGTTCTCTCCAGTTGTGAAGCATCCTTCTATTCGGATTTTGTTGGCATTGGTAGCACAGTTTGACCTTGAGTTGACACAGATGGATGTGAAGACTGCGTTCTTACATGGGGAACTAGATGAAGAAATTTATATGTTACAGCCAGATGGGTTCAAAATTGCTGGGAAGGAAAATTGTGTTTGCAGGTTGAAGAAGTCTCTCTATGGTTTGAAGCAATCTCCAAGGCAGTGGTATTTGAGGTTCGATCAGTTTATGAAGGTGCAGAAATATTCCAGAAGTGAGTTTGATCATTGTGTTTACTTCAGGAAGTTGCAGGATGGCTCTTTCATATATCTGTTATTATATGTGGATGACATGTTGATTGCCTCTAAGAATGCTAAGGAGATTCAAAATTTGAAGAATCAGTTGAGTTCTGAATTCGAGTTGAAGGATCTTGGTGAAGCCAAGAAGATACTTGGGATGGAGATAGCTAGAGACAGGGCAAAGGGCACAGTGAGTTTGACTCAGAAGCAATATCTTTTGAAGGTGCTGAAACGGTTCGGTATAGATGAGAAGACTAAACCAGTAAGTACACCCTTAGCCAGTCATTTCAGAATTAGTGCTTCTCAGTCTCCAAGTTCAGATGAAGAGAGACAGTATATGGCGAATGTACCTTACACTAGTGTGGTTGGAAGCTTGATGTATGCCATGGTTTGTACTCGACCAGACATCTCTCGGGCGGTGAGTATGGTTAGTCGATATATGCATGATCCAGGCAAAGAGCATTGGCAAGCAGCTAAATGGATTCTAAGGTACATAAGTGGCACCACAGATGTGGGTTTGAAATTTGAAAGGGATGACAATATTAGCAGGTTATTAGTTGGATATGTTGATTCAGACTATGCAGGTGATCTAGATAAGAGGCGGTCTACTACAGGCTATTTGTTTACGATGGCTAGAGCACCTATAAGTTGGAGGTCAAATTTGCAGTCCACTGTAGCGTTGTCTACTACTGAGGCTGAATACATGGCAGTTGCTGAGGCCATGAAGGAAGCCATTTGGATACATGGACTTTTGAAGAGCTTGGGGATTCATCGGGAGAAGGTGGAGGTACACTGTGACAGTCAGAGTGCTATTCATTTAGCGAAGAACCAAGTTCATCATTCGAGGACCAAACATATTGATGTCCGTTATCACTTTGTGCGTGATTTGATAAAGGATGGTGATATTCATTTGGTGAAGATTGGAACAGCTGATAATCCTGCTGATATGTTGACAAAAGTTGTTGGAGCAGCCAAGTTTAAGCATTGCATGAACCTGGCTAATATTTTGCATGTTTGATGATTTGGAATGGGGGGTTGGAATAGTGCTTCGCTATTTGTTCGCCTAGTATGTGATATCATACTAAGGTGGAGTTTGGATTTGTTGTTACATTTGATGATGAGCATTTGGAGTATTTGTGGAGATTGCTTGGGCTACTTGGAAGATCTTGCCAAGGTGGAGATTGTTGGTTGGTGGAAGATCTCGCCAAGGTGGAGATTGTAGGATAATGGCTCGATTCTGGTTCAGATTGTTTTGGAGTATCTGCAGCAAAAGAAAGTTACAGCATAAGTCGACTGATAGAAGGATCAGGCGACTGTCCAGAGAGTTTTCGAAGGCTAAAGATACAAGCAGCAGCAGAGGATCAGTCGACTGATCGGTCGACTGCCAGATGGAGTGCCAGTCGACTGGTAAGTCGACCAGTCGACTGTCGACGGGATTTTGAACTAGATCTGGCCCAGTTCGAAAAGGCCCAATAGTTTCCCTATAAATACACTTGTTAGGATTTTGTAATCTGAGACGAAAATTAGAGATCCCTATTTCGGTTTTGCAGCCGTCATTATTTGTAAGGGTTTGTTTTCGCCCATTGGTGATAATTTGAAGAAGAAGAAACCCCAACCGCCCCGTGGATGTAGGCATGTATTTTGCCGAACCACATTAAATCTGTGCGTCATTTTGTGTTGGTTTGTTTTTGTGTTTTCTCGCTGGTTCTCTCTTTGTATTCCGCATTGATTCTTGTTGATTTGATTTGTACTCGCGCACAACAGCTCTAAGTACTCAGAATTCTGAAATCAATTCTGAAATCAATTGACTAAAGCATTACTCAATACATTAACTGATACAGAGCTCACCATCTCTAATAAGAGTAATGCTAGAGCCACTACCAATTTCACTACATTTCTCTTCATTACCTTATGTGGCACATTCCAATAGGTAGGAAATGATAGAGTAGGTGGGAGAACTTTCCAATAGAAATATGCCACCTAAGGTAGTGAAGAAAATGATAGTGAAATTGGTAGTGGCTAAAGCATTACTCCTCTAATAAATATATTAAATTGATAAGGCAATGAAGTTATTGGATGGGACCATCAAAGTAAAAATCCCTTAAAAGGTTAGAAACATAATTAATTTTAACCTAATTAATATGGAGAGTTTGTAAAAAAAATCTACTGGAACAAAACAAAGATAAATTACCAGCATCATTTCTAATGCCTTTGGCAGCCCTACAAGCCTTGGAAGTCGCTGAGTACCTTAATAAAATATAGCCTTCAATAAGTTGATGTTTAATCAGCAATACAATTGAGTATTGCACTTTCAAGAAACCTGCTCAGTATCCCAAAAAAAATACTACCTCCAAACCCAGGGATAACTCCTAGAGTCAATTCAGGCAATCCAAGTTGGGCTTCAGGAGTTGATACTCGTGCATGACAACCCTGCAGAAAATCATACAACAAAGTTTCCACCAAATTAGGCATCTTTAGCAAAATAAATAGCAAGGACACAGCATCAGAACAGTATAGGGAAAAAGAATAACAAACCATGGTCAGCTCTAAACCACCACCGAGGGCAAGACCTTGAATGGCTGCAACAGAAGGCTTCCGTCCATCTGGAAAATATTAATTATAAAAACAATTTAAAATCTTTCAAGAAAATAGAAAATTTATATATATATATATATATATATAGAAACAATCAAAAAGGCAGATGCAATACCTTCTATTATGTTCACCACAAGTTAGACGGATACTTCCGGCATGCGTGACAAGTCTCCTGTCAAGACATAAAAGCACAAATGAGAACCTTTTTCGCATTTAGGAACTGAACATTCCACCTTCTCAACAATTTGTGTTCGTGATCGGTGCCTATTCATTGTGGGTCACAAAACTTGTTTTACTCTTTAAAACAAATATTTAAAGAGTAAGACACTAAACAATTTTTTCTACTAAATGATCAAAACAATCCGTGAAGATTTAACTCAACAATTATTTCAGCTAAAATGCTAGTGTACATTTATATACCTCACAGTATGTCTGATAGTTGAAGGCAGCAGAAATGGGGACACCGCGACCTGAAGAAGTATGATTAAGTCTGTAATAACTCGTTCCTCCCAACACGGTCGACCTCATTCCTCCTGACACGGTCATCATATGATGGCCTTGTCTGAAAACAGACATCAATTTAACCAAACAAAACTGTACAAACAAGAACTAATAAAGGGGGAGAAATATGAATTATAAAACATAAACGAGAAATACTCATTCGTTATATATGCAGGAGGTGCAGTGAGCACTGATTGAGGAAATGCAGGTTCCTGCAATTTTTCAAGGAACACAACATAACATCATTAAAAACTGCAACTAGTTGTTCCAAGTGATCTTTTGAAAAGAGAGAAAGATTAGAGCAATTTTTGTGTACCCCAAATAATCGTCTGCTCATAAGAATGTCATCAAGATGAACAGAAGAACTCGGGGAAGTTCCATTGTAGGTAACAGCATCATTGTAATCACACATGTAATTTCCAAAATCATCCAGACCGTAGAGGTCTTCATATTGAGAACAACTTGCTTCCAAATTTGCAAAAAGACTCTCAACCAAACTTGCTTTTTATTTGTTAGGTATCTACTTTAAGTCATCTGATAGTTTTGAATCCCTCGATTAATTTTTGTTTGTGAGAGATTAGTTGCTCATAAATCAATCCCTTGACTGAACAAATTTTAGAGAATTCGAATGAAACTCTCAGCCCATGACACAGACAACTAGATATAGGAGCATTTGCATCTACAAATACAATTAAGCTCAAGTTCTTGCAAGCAATGACCGAAATGCCTCAAGTTCATTTCTTTCCCACAATCAAACAAAGCATAATTTTCCCCCAATTCCACAAGTGTGCAGTTGGAGGAAGCAACTTCACTGTCTCGAGCATCATTAGATGGATAGTGTATATTTCCTTGATCAATAGATGGTGTATATTTCAGTTCAATAGATAGTGTATTATTTCTCTACTGAGTATACAACTAGTATATCAAGTAATTACGAAATTCCTCGCTGAGTAACTCAGTGTACTCAGCGAACAGTTGCACAACCAATATTCTACAATTGTGAGACTTTTCTATTAGCAAATACTAAAAGTGTCTAACATAAAGTGGAGTCATTTCCTTTTTCATGGCTAAACTAAACATTTTATTACAATGATTTAGATGCTTGGCAAACAGTGTCTGACTTGTTCTATCTTCTTTATACTAAATTTGGTAAGTAGATCAACATTACACGGTGAAATTTTCACAAAGCTTATTTTAGGAATTGGTTTGGATTGATTCAATAGATAAATAATCAGTAAAAGGTGATGACAAATCCAATTTTTACCTGCATTCTCAATGAGATCCTCCCATCTCTCTGCCTCCTTAACATTAAGGATTAAATGCTCTGGAGCATACAAGTTAGAGAATGAGATCGCCTGAAAACAGAAAAAATAAATAATTGAAGTCATCCAAATTAGAAATAATCAAGTAATTACGAAATTTATTAACAACTTACAGAGATAACAGGTCCGTTGTTGACGGATTTGAAATCCACGGACTCGATCAATTCCTCGCTGGTCGTTACAGATCTCACTACTGTCATCGTCGGTGCCGCCCTCCGTTGACACGTCAGAGATCGGAACTTCTTCTTCGACAAGCGTGACAAGGGGGAGGATAAAGAGGGAGAGAGGGGGGGCACCCAATCCCCCCAACGCCTCTGCCGCAGCCTTCCTCGCCGAGGGAGCGGACGGCGTCGACGAGGGCGGAGCGGACGGAGGAGTCGGGGTCGCGGACGCGGCGGAGGGCGGAGGAGAGTATGCGGGGTAGGAGGGGGGGGAGGGAGGAAGGGGGGTGGGAGAGGGAGAGGAGAGAGAGAGAGATAAATAACAAGTAAAGGGGAATGGGGAAATCGAAGGCGGCGGGGGTTAAAAAATTTCCCTGGAATGGCCGGCGTTTTTTTAATAAATGCCGGTCTATAGTATAATAGCCCGCCGCTTTTAATATGCGCCGGTGTATGTTAACGTTTTAGGATTTCCTGTGAATTAACACATTCATATCCCGACATTTCTCACAAACACCGGGGTATAAATGCCGCTAAATCCAGTTTATGTTGTAGTGTTGGTATTGGTGTTATAATAAATATGACCCAACAAATATCTTAGCAAATATCAGTACCAATAAAAAAAACAAGTTAACAACATCGCACAACTACCGAAACAAAAACAGAATTAATAGACCACAAATTTATTTTCATTCCAAAAGCAAGCAGGGAACAATAGCATAAGCATAAACTTCATAAAAGTCGCAAAATGATAACATCAGTAGCATTTCTTTACCGAATGAGAGTTTCCGCTCTTTAGTTAACTTCTGATGGGTTCTCAACAACTTTTAGCCAATTTCAAGAAATTCTAAATTTCCCCATACTATTCAATCAGTTCCATTGTATTAGTCATCAGTTACAATAGTAACAATTCATAGATATCGGTGGAGACATAGTTTACACGTACCAGCACCACCAGCATCACCACCACTAAACCAAACCTAACTAACAGTGCCACCAGAGAAATAAAAATGAAATTATCCATGTTAAGAGCAATAACTTCATCCACATGTCATTGACCTGATCTTAGCCTACAGTATGCTTACATTTCTGCCAACAATGCCTTCGCCAAAAAAATGTATATAAATCGTGAACAAGCAGAAGACTGATAGTCACAGTAATCAGAAACACACATACACCATCATCTTAAAGAGTGGAAACTAAAGAGTTCTGTTCTTGGAAGTTGGAAATAAGTTTCATTCATTATTGTATTCTATTCTTTCTTGGAAGTTGAAAATAGGTTTCATTTATTACTGTATTCTGTTCTTGGAAGTTGGAAATAGGTTTCATTTATTAATGTATTCCGTATATATATATATATATATATATATATATATATATATATATATATATATATATATTGGAAAAGCTCCATTAAAAACGCAAATGCTGTGAAAACACGTGAAAACCACCTAGGTCGTTGTGGGAAACAACGACTTAGGCTTGTTTTCACGTTTTCCACGCTACAGTACGTTTTCAATGGAGCATTTTCCTATATATATTTATTTAATATTTAATTATTCGGTACGGTACGGTAAAATACCGACTGAACCATATTCATACCGAAACCGAACCGGATTTTAGAACTCGGTACGGTTGTACCGTACCACACTTTTGGTAACCGAATTTTTCGGTACCGAATTGATTGGTTCAGTTGAAAAACCAGTCGGTTGGCTCATTTCGGTATGACCGGCCACCCCTACTGGAGTCCACTAGAGATAACATATTGAAGGTAAATGAAAATAATTAACTTTACATGTTTTATTTTAACTAAATAAAAATAAAAATCAGATAATAAAGGTGTTTAAATGAAAAATAGTTATACTCCGAACAGTCTTTGAAGTAAATAAAAACTAGTATTTTTCACGTGCGATGCACGTTTTGATAAGAGTTGGAAGATTTTCACGTGCGATGTATGTGATAAGAAATAGTTTTGGAGTTTGACGTGCGTAGCACGTATTTGAGAAAAATATTTTGAAGAAAAAAATACGATTTGTATGTGCAATGCACATGTTCATAAGTAGAATTGGAATTGTACGCACAACATATGTGTTAGTTTGGTGTTTAAAAAATATTAAAAAATTATTTTGCATGTCCATTGCACGTTTAAATAGGTGAAATTTTTTTGTTTGTTTGTTTTTGTTGTAATCAATGGAAGAGTTGGATTTGCACGTGCAACACAGAGATTTGTATATTGACAAATTACAACTCCAACCCTCCACATAGAGAAGAAATGTCGGGTGGACAAATAGTAGAGATATTTACCTAATTTTTCTTTTTTCTTTTTGACGAGATGAATTGTTAAGAAAAGCAATGAAACTATTTTTGGCGACATGATAATGGGATGTGATGCCATTAAAATACTCTTATGGGTTGATCATGCCGGTCCTATAATCACCGACACCAGGATTTTAATGTAACCCGACAATGTTCTTAACGTCGACTTAAATGTAGGGTTTTTTTTAACGGACTTGCACAACATACAAACATACGTTGTTGACATGGTCTTTTGGGACGTCTCGACTATATATCTAGTGTCTGTTTGATTAAAATATTTCTAATATATCTACTATATTAATGAGAGAGATGGGGATCAGTTTGGTAAATATGTTTGTGAGCAAACTCGTGCATCGCACGTGCTCACTTTGGTAAATATTTTCGAAAGTGGACCAGTTTGGTAAATATTTTCAATAGTTGATTAGTTTGGTAAATACTTTCATTCCCTTCCTTTTTTTTTTCCTTTTTTTTTTCCTTTTTTTTTTCCCCTTCTTCCTCCACGTGCATCGCACGTGCAGCATACTAGTATATTATAATGAGAGAGTTGAGGTTAACATTTGTAGACATTCAACTATCTAATTTCAACCATTCATTTTTAAATGGGAGTTATATTAATCATTAATTTACTCAAATGTTGTTAGTTACCATAATATCCTCAAAAGTTCAAATTTATTTACAACATAAATATTTACTAAAATGTCACTCATATAAAATAAAAGTTTGTGTCGCTAAGGATAATTTGTAAAGAGTGTATGAGTAAAGGGAGATATCAGGTTCGAAACCAGATCACGTCTTATTATTTACTCTATTAAAAACAAAATTTCGATTAGAACGTGCATCTCACGTGCAGTTACTAGTTCATATAATGTGTCACTAGCTAGCTAGTGTTAAGGGTGTAAAATGAACATGACGGTCCGTCGTCCATCCTAGTGCGGCTCGAGAAATGACCTGACCGTGGACCGTCCGAATTGTTATACGAACTGAACTTGAACAAATTATTATGTCCGATACTTACTGAGCTCGAGCCAGACATAAGTCCGTCCGAGTATTATTGCGGTCTGATGTTTTATCGAACCGGGTCCAGACTATAAAAATTTTGTCCGACTTAAACCGAACCGGACATAAGCCCGTCCGAGTAGAATTTCGGTCCGAACTTGAACATATGGCTATCCGATCCTGTCCGGTCCGATTTACAGCCCTAGCTAGTGTCAGTTTCTATGTTGGTTGAATTGGGTTTGGGCCCAAGGTGGGCATTTAGGCTGCAGGCCGAATCCCTTGGAGGTGTTGGTTTGAACCCAAGAAAAGAATACCCTATTGCCATCGATCATTGATTTCAAGAATAATATTTGCAAACTCCAAGGTCCTCCACAGTAGGTTGTTTTCAGAGAAACCCATCCATAGAGACCACAACCTCCTAATGAGAATATTATTCAGTTCAGGTATAAGTAGACAATTACAACTTTTTTTTCAAGAAACTTATTGGACCCATTTGCTGTATAATTAAGCACTCAGAATTGAGTGTCGTTCTAGTCCTTAATTATGGAAGAAAAACTTTAGTTGATGTTACATTGTTAACAGAGAATACAGAAGGTTCGTATGTGTATACACTATGTGTATGTATATGTATGTATGTCGTAGGAGGAAATTTCTTCCGATCGCACATTAAAATTCATTCTTCATAATCAAAATTCAGGATCCACGCTGTTTGAAATTGATCTGTGTATCCTAAATAAAAGAGTGAAGAAAAAATACTAAGTTTGAAAAACGTGTTGTCCATTTACTTTCAGGTTGCAAAATGAACAAATTTTAAACAACACAGCTGCAATCACTTAATGGATAGGCAAAAAATAATCAACTTTGATGATATTTCGTTACCTTATATTTTATAATATGTTGAACACTTTGAATGATGTGAATCATACATTTAGGTCGAGGGGTTAGAAAAATTTAGGATGCTATTGGAGGAAATTTACTCCTATGCCACCTTTCCTCCCATTTTCTATTATTAATATAACTTTGCAATCAAAATAAACTGCAAGTGTACAACCAGAGTCAAATAACCTCTTATTTATGGTTGTATATTATTATTATTATTATTATTATTATTATTATTATTATTATTATTATTTCCTTTCTTGGACCTAAGCATTTGTAGTTGTACTAGATTTACCCGTAGGCACGTGCCTACAGCACGTCTTCGGAACGATACAAAACATGAAAAGCCATGTAAACAGTAAAACAATAATTATGTAGCTCAAGTTTGAATAGTATGACAATAATTAGTTATAAATAAAAGTCTATGTTTCCATTAGTATATGTTGAAAAATAATTATAAATGGGGTATAAAATCTAACTTCTTAGAACTTTAAGTGTGGAAAATAATGAAATTTAATTGTTGAAGATATATTTGCTATTAAAAATTCTGGAAATTTACAAAATCGAAATCTTAAAATCTAATTTCTAAGTAAATAAAGAAAGAATTTGATAGAGAGATATATAGAGAGAGAGAGAAATATGAAAAAGTAAAGAGAGAAGAGATAGATAGTAATAAAGTAATGAGTTTTTCAGGGGAAAAAATTTGATTTTTGGGTTTGAAATTTTGGAGGAAAAATATGTTTTGTAAGGTTTGATATGGATCTTTGATTTTGGGGGGAATGATTGTGAGCCACTTGATAGCTTTCTTTGTAATTTATTATATAGATATTCATTGTATGCTTTATGAAGGATTTTAAAGGCCCATGTTTAATTAAAACAAGGCCTATTCAGGCCTACTTGCATTATCCTTAATGGGGTTGCATCCATTTGTTTTACTGTTCAACTTTCTTTCTATTCGATTATCACAAACTTTCTCAGTCTTTACTTGGAGTTAGAATTGTGTGACAACAATAAACTAATCAATCTCAACCCCATATTCCAGGTCCAAGTTAAATTAATCATCCACTTCAAATCAGTCACACAACCAACCGTTAAATTGCAACCACATACACTTTGCCTCTCCCATCAATTATTATTAGAAGAACTAATCATCCACTTGGAAGTTTTCTTCTGAATAAATTCATTACTATAATCTTAAATTATTTTTGATTTAATCTTTATTTTGTAGTCAGTCACCTGAACTTGTTCACGATCAATGCACAAATTTCCCCCATCATTTTTAAGAGCAGTGTCACTATCTGTAAAACCGTGCTATTGATTTGCCGACCTTTTGGTACATGCATGCTCAGGTGAAGAACAAATTAAAATACCTAGCTAGCTACTTTTTTCTTTTCATCAAGGCATGCATGCTTGAACATAGGTGAGTCCTAAGTGCAACAACCTGTCTGCATCCCGCACACAAAGTACTTTGCACGCATTAAGGCAACATGTACTCATCCTTTACGCCTGACATGAACTTAAGCATGTATGAGAGACACTAAGATGGCCAAATCTCTACCCAAGCATATATAAGTCGATCGTTTACTGTGTTATTTTGCCAAGCATCCTGTTCAGATTCTTAAGGCTCTAGAGCACCTTAACTTGTGATAGATAGAAGTATGCACTATCATACTAATGGGTATTGAAAAGTTTAACAGATCTATCTAAAAGAGAAAAGAAAAAAAAAGGGGGGGGTCTATTTATACTTCTTAATTTCTTTGAGCCAATAATTACTCGAATTTGATTGACAAAGTATTGAACCAGTTAATGAAATTCAATGGTGGATCAAGTAGGAAAAGATCCACTTTAGAAGATGCATGTCTTCTCAATAAGCTTAATTACTACGATCGTCTAACCTTTTCTTCGACAACTTTGCTTTACCGTAACGCACTTATAATTAACTAGTAATTTACACGTACAAAATAAAGAGAGGATTTGAATTGAAAACCTCCTTTATATTAATTATGTACGTGCATTACACATGTTGGTGTTGGTAGAATGACAAAATGACAAATGACACAAAGCCTTCTCCCATTATAACATTACTAGTATCATGCACGTGCGATGCACGTGGAGGAAGAAGGAAAAAAGACAAAAAAAAGAAAAATAATTTCCAAATTGATCCACTGTCGAAAATATTTACCAAACTGGTCCACTTTCGCACGTGCACGCGGAGGAAGAAGGAAAAAAGACAAAAAAAGGAAAATAATTTCTAAAATGATCCACTTCCGAACATATTTACCAAACTGGTCCACTTTCGAAAATATTTACCAAAGTGAGTCATTCTGTCAACACGTGCGCTGCACGTGTTGGCTTCAAAATGACAGTCAATGACACTAACCCCTTCTCCCATTATAATAGTAGAGAGAGATTGGACCCATAGCACTCAGAATTCACCTACTGTCGTGTCGTGTTTGTACCCCTTAGGGAAAGCAAAAACTAGTTGATATTACTATCAGTTTGCAATGAAATAAAAGTGCAAGTTAAGTGTACCACCAAAAATTACTAGCTAGCTGCTACTGCTAGCACCTGATCTTATTTGTCGTTGAATATACGTAGTAGCTAGCTTTAATAAGGTTTTAAACAGGTCAATATCGAAGGCCCATCTAGGCCAATTTGCAGCATTCTTTAGTGGGCCTTCCGTAAATTTTCCATCCAATTGTTTTTCTGTTCAACCTTCTTTTATCTTCTTCACCATAGTATAATACAGAGTTGTTTCCCAATAAATAAATAAATAAATAAATAAAACCGGAGAGCTGGAGTACTGTGTTTTGTGGACAACAATCAAATTTTTTTTAAAAAATAAATAAATCTAAACAACACATTTTATAAACCATCCCCTTAAAATTAATCACACAATTGTTAAATGGCAACCACACTGTTAACCATCCTCTTTAAGCTAAGGTAGTGTTCTTTTTCTCCTCTTATAAGCGATTTATCTCTGGTAAGAGGTGGTCTACCACTTACAAGAATTTTTTTAGCGTACTTTTTTTACCTCTTATAAGCAATTTTTTTCAAAATCGCTTATAAGCCTAAAAGGCTTCTAGTAGCCTCTTTCAAATTCAATTCTTATAAGCCTTCTATCACTTAAAAAGTCTATATTACCCCAAAGTCTATATTATAATTGTTACTAATTTCAATCTCAAAAATAACAGATGCATACTTAGGTAAGGAGTGGTGGGTTCATAGGTGAAAGTTGAAAGGATTGGGTAGAAGTAGGTGTAGATCTAGTTCAGCATGACTAGGGGTGAGAAGACTACAATATCCTTGATATTTTAAGACATGAAATGGCATCCGGAGTTGGATGGAGAAGAAAGATTTGTATCCGACAAAACCAGTCGATACCGTAGGATAGACGCTAGAGTATCAGAAATGGGAATCGAGTTTCAAAATGTCACTTTCGTGCTTAGATGCTATTGTAAAAACGACAAATATGTACATTAAATTGTTATTCCGCCAGTGTTTTATTATTCAATTCCATTTATGTAGTTTTTGTAGAATGCCGTCATTTGCCATATTACCGTTTTCTTTGTTACTATTGGTTCTTTTTTGACTTTTCACACTTTTGTGTGATAGGCATCCAAAGTGATGTAATTGGAAAGACATAATTTATTCAGCATTTGAACTTATCTTTTCTTGTCCTTCATCTCACTTTTTTTATACTTTGGGGTAATATAGACTTTGGGATAATATAGGCTCTTGTAAGAGGTGAAAAAAAAAACAGAAATTTCTTATATAAGAGGTTATTTTTATATAAAAAAATACCTCAAAAAGAGGCTCTTACTGTAAATTTCTTATAAGAGGTAATTTATAAGAGGCAAAAAAAAAAACAGTACCTAAGACTCTCAAGTCTCAAGTACATTGCATGCACTAATTAACTAATTTGTGCTAAAATAATAATCATAATATTACAGTAGGGGGGGAAAAATACTACTATGTACTATTTGGGAACATAAATGTTTTGTAAGTCTCGACCTCAAAGATTTGGTTGGCCACTTGAACTTCTTTTTAATTTGAATAAATTCACTAATAGATATTTAGATTCTTGTTGATGTCAAATCCTGTATATGTCATAGTAACTAAAAGGTAAAAAAAAAGGAAACAAGAATAAGTGAGTGGTATCTGAGCTCAGAGATGTTTATATTTCCACATGATTAGAATTTAGAATCATAGAAAATCATGCATATTCCATTCATGGCAAAGTGATGATGTAGAGTTATGAGATGACTCTATAGGTGAAAGAAGAGCGAGCAAGGCATCTTATCTCTTTATCTAGTACAGTATTATCTAAGCATCCACCATGTACTTATATATTTTTGTTCATTATCTTATGATATCTTGTTGTGCATGCTAACATGAGATTAATTTGCATGTCATATCCTTAATTAAGAGTTCAAACTAGCTAGCCTTCTCTCAATACCATATATTGATGTCTAGTCATTCCACACTAGCTGGCTCCATGATAAGTAATCTTGACTCTCAAATTTTTACAAGTTAGAGAACATCTTTTCCACATTGTGGACCTAGATGCAGCTTGGGATCGAGTACTTCATATTGCTGATGAATGACAAGAGTATGAGCGGCGAGTGTTTCAGTTGCAAAAAACAATTAATACTAAACAGAGTCTTATAAATCTCATCTTTACTTGTAGGGTTTCCTTTGTTGAGTAAAGAGATGAAAGAGAGACTTTTGACAAAAATTTGTAGGGTAAGATGACTTATAATGTTGAATATGTAGGGTTAGAGACAAGTAGGGGTCCATGGGCTTATGAGACGTCTACATTGGCATGTGCTATTAGATACAGATTGAGCTCCTAACAATTTTTATACAAGCTAGGAACTTATACGTGGTATTGATTGGATTCTGAAATCTAAATGAGCTGGCTCCTCCTAAGTACGGGATCCTAGAAGATGCATGAGAGTTTGCATCGGATTGGGACTTATAATTGCCATTTTGTCTTCATTTGTGTGGATTTTGGAGATGGGAGTTTGTGTTTATGGCACCTTGCATGCCCTTTATTATTTAGGTTAAGGGTCATTTTTATGTAAAGTTCATATCTCTGAACTCATCCTATTAGCAAATGAATTTTTTTCCCCCCATCTAGGACCACATTGTTTTTGCTAGGATTTGACAGAAGATATATGTGTAAAATTCTCAATCTTTACTGGGATTTTTTTATATATATTATGGTAGGATTTTCCATATTGTATCAGTCATTTGAATTCATATTTCACAGATTACGCAATTTGCTGCATATAATGCAGGTCTCCCTGCACATAAATCAAGGTTAGAATTTAGAAATATAAAACCCTCATTTTTAATCAAATCTTTGAAGTTTTAGCCGAGTGATATGATCTTTTATATATACTATAAATATGTAGCTTATATGAGCATAATGTTAGAATATAAATGTAAATTAAACTGTCAATCTTTATCAAAGTTTTAACCTAATAAAACGATTTTTGTATAGAAACAACACATGTAGGTGTAAACATTTTTAAAGTAGTAACTAAGAAAGAAGATTTCTTGTCTTCCTACGTACCCTCTTAATAAGGGTAAGTTTCTTCAGAAAAATACTCCTCTGATAAGGTAATAGCCAGATGAAAGCTAGGAATAAATCCCTAATTAAAAGAAGATAATGCAAGAAAAGTAACCAACTTAGTATGTTATATGTTAATTACCAGCTGATTGACTATCCCACTCACCTCTGTTAATTATACGAAAACTAGTAATCTACAAATGTGATGCACGTTTTTTTTTTTAGAGTAAATAATAAGACGTAATCGGACCTCGAACTCGAGACATCATTTTACTATCACATGCTTTTTACAAATTACTCTCAAAATGGCACAAACTTTGAGGGTATTATGGTAATTAACAACAGCTGAGTAAATGAATAGTTAACATAACTCATACTCATAAAAGAAAATAAATGGTTAAGATTAGATGATTGAATAAATGTCTACAAATTACAGGTCAGACATAATAAAAGAAATATTTCTAATTAAGCTTAACCAAAAAGAAATAGATTTAAGATCTTTATGTTTACAAGAATAAAGGGGCCCATCGCCCATTAATTCCTAATTAAATTAATCTCTTTGTCTAATTAAATGTATGTAATTTGATACTAAGGAATTATAAAGAGAATCTTGCCCCTGTGGCCTGTAAGCTAATCATGTCTGCCACCAAGCCACATGTAACAAAAAATAATCTAAGTAGCTCAAATATATGTATTCATCTTGAACAATATCTTGATTAAAAGTACTAGTAATATGGATCTAACATGTGTTTGACTCTAACTTTGGTGTGCACAAAATGTATCATGCACAACTAATATTTTCATTTAAGACATGCAGAATATACAGAAAAAAGAAAATCAAAATAAAGATCCAAAAAGATTTGAATCCAAGCGAAAGAGGCATGTCGAAAAGATCATGGAAGATACACAAGAAACATATGCTTCAAATCTTCAAGGAAGCAGGCAAAATTAAATTATGCATTTCTGTTTTGGTGAGAAAATACTATGTAAAGGTTGTTTGATTGATTGATTAATTTTTTGTATGAATATAAAATAGATTTGATAGATAAAAGTCGAATCTGCACTATAGCGGTCGACCGCACAAAATGTCGGTCGACCGTCACAACAGTCGACTGCTCATCATAGTTGAAAAGTTAAGTCAGTCGACCGGACATCGCTCGACTTTCAAGTTGAAAGATGAACGGTCGACTGCTTACATATGTGGTTGACCGTAAACATGCAGACTTGACTTTTTCAGAAATATCTTCCTTTTTTTTTGTGGAAAGACACATTTCCTCGCTCTATAAATTGAGGCGAATTTACTGAATATTCTTCATCCCTTGTAATCATAATTCTTCTGAACTAATTATTAAATCAACGATCCAAGTGTGAGATCTTATATTGTTTTCTTTAGTCAAGATCACTTTAAATCTTGAGAGTTTTTCTTTTTTTCCACTTCGGTGAGTTTCTGCCGGAGTAGAAGCTCTGCAGGTGTAATAGGTCTCTCGGCCTGAATTCCGAGAATCATTGTACAAGGGTTTAAAGTATAGTGGCTTGTGGCAGAAAATTGCTACAAGTAAGCAGTGTGGACGTAGATTTGGGGGTCGAACCACGTTATATCACTGTGTCTTGACGGCTTATTACCTTTGCTTTCACTTTTATTTATTTTACACATTTAATTCAAATTTTTAATTTTTGTACAATCACTCTGTTCACCCCCGGTTGATTTACAGCCTGTTATCACATGTTAAAATCTCTTGTTCTTTCTTGCACATCCTCTGTATTTGTTTAATAGATTACTGTCTATTTTTATTCAAAATCAAAAGAAAAGGAAAAAGAAAATTTTCTACCCGTGAATCAAGATCGATCTTTCAACCTCATTTCTCAGCTCTAAAATAAATGTATAATATCTTTTACAGCGACAACACAGAGGGTAGTCATTATTTATCAGCTGCGCTTGCATGTCAGAGTACCACGACACATACTGCATGCATGCAATTCGGTCTAAGGCCATGTTGTTAGCATTGTTGGAACTAGACAATATATATCAGACCCTGCAAGTAGTTACAGGTTAATTGAAACCATACATATAGTTGTGTCTGTCACCTGTCTAATAAATTAATAATAAAGGATGAATCTCATTCACTGATAATTTATTTATATGTATGAATTAATAAACAAATAGATTCTGCACATAGCCCATACCCATATGTACATTAAAATATTTCTAATAATCTTTATCTTAATTGCTTACAAGTAATTTACACGTGCATTATCATTATATATACTAGTATGATGCACGTGCGATGCACGTGGAGGAGGAAGGAAAAGGACAAAAAAAAGTATGATGCACGTGCGATGCACGTGGAGGAGGAAGGAAAAGGACAAAAAAAAACCTACCAACACGTGGCGCTGCACGTGTTTGCACACATACAAAAAAAAATAAAAAATTGTTTATTTGTTTACCGACCCCATCTCTCCCATTATAATAGTTACTAGTATCATGCACGTGCGATGCACGTGGAGGAAGAAGGAAAAAGACAAAAAAAAACCTACCAACACGTGCGCTGCACGTGTTGACTAACATACAAAAAACAATAAAAATTATTTATTTGTTTACCAACCCCATCTCTCCCATTATAATAGTTATAGTATAATGCACGTGCGATGCACGTGGAGGGGGCATGAAAAAGGACAAAAAAAAAATCTAGTATCATGCACGTGCGATGCAAGTGGAGGAAGAAGGAAAAAGACAAAAAAAACCCTGCCAACACGTGCGCTGCACGTGTTTGCACACATACAAAAAAAAAATTAAAAATTGTTTATTTGTTTACCCACCCCATCTCTCCCATTATAATAGTTATATATATATATATATATATATATATATATATATATTAAAAATTATGACGTTGTCTAGCATCGAACCTAAGATCAACTTTATATTAGTTATGCATGTGCATTGCACATGTTTGCTTGGTTACAATGCATGTATTTGTTTGGTTATAAATGTAGTTTGTTTGGTGACAAACTCTTCCATTAAAATAGTAGAGATATACGTCTGAGGTTTTCAAGTAATTTTACCTAGAATAGTATTACTTGAATTACATTTTCTGTAAATACTTCAAAAAAGAACTATCTTCTATAGTGGCGGAGCTTAGTGAGGGCCTGGGGGTGCCCGGGCCCCCTCAGAATTTTCAAAAACCCCCTTCACACAATTGAAAATTTTATAAACCCTTAAAAAAAATTATGATTTAACTCCATGAGAACTAAGTTTTATTGTTTGGCCCTCCTAAAAATTATGAAAAAATCTCTATATTTTTACCTATAATAATAAAATTTTACCTTGGCCCTCCGGGTAAAAATTTTCTGACTTCGCCCCTGATCTTCTGTACAGAATATGTATGTTTTCTCATATCTAGGTAAATATATACGAAAGTAATATTAAAAGGTAACATAGCAAGCACATTTTCGATAATTGTTTCTGAACTCTACTCGATCGATCATCTTATTCATTATAAATTAGCTGTTAAAATATATAATGTACGATCGTGTAGTATTCATGAGATAATGCACTATGATTTCCAGATCTATTACAACATTGACCATGAGAACACCAAATTTTATCCGTACGTACTTCTTTGATCCCCCTCTACTGGAGTGATGCATTGATGAATTGCTAATTGTGCGTATTGGGAAAAAAAAAACATCACTGAAGAGGATCCTCGCTCACCAAAATGATGGACGAAAAAAATGTTGTTTTTTATAATTTTTTTTAAAAATTGGCAAGAATTAGGAGAAAAACTAGTATTTTCACCCTCTATATTTATCTCGCCAGTGAAAAAATAGCTACCTAAAAAGAAAAGAAAAAAAAAGAATTTCACTATGTATTTTACTAAAAAGTCCAATGCCAAACATTTTATTATGAAGTTATGCTTATTTTTAGTTATTTATTACAAATACATGCATGGACCAACTAGTAGTATATTTTTGTTTGACTACAGTCATCAGGGTACTCGACTATTATTTAGTAATAGTAATTTACACGTGCGATGCACGTCTTAATAAATATATATATTTTTAAAGTAAAATTCCGATGTTGTCTGACATTGAATCTAAGACATCTTTTATATTAGTTATGTGCGGACAATGCACGTAAGTTGATAGCTAGATTTATAAACGACAACCGACCCCAACTCTCCCATTATAATATTACTAGTATCATGCACGTGCGATGCACGTGGAGGAAGAAGGAAAAAGACAAAAAAAAAACCCTACCAACACGTGCGCTGCACGTGTTTACTAACATACAAAAAACAATAAAAAATTGTTTATTTGTTTGGAACCCCATCTCTCCCATTATAATAGTTATAAATTACTAGTATTTTACACGTGTGATGCACGTCTTAATAATTTTTAAAATAAAAACTCTGACGTAGTGAGGACTCGAACCTGAAACTCCATTCATATTAGTTATGAACCTGCGTCACACGCATTGATAGATTTACAAATGATACTAAAGTCTTCTGCCATTATGATATTGGAGATTATATTAGAGATACTTTAATTGATATGGAAATTTTACTTTAAGACCATTATTTCTCTTTTGCTTATTTATTCCTACTATTATAAGCATCTATTGCTACTTTAAAAAACACGAGTTTAGGTGATCAAACTGTCTATTTAATTTTTTTTTATGTCATTTGAAAATCCAAACCATTTATTTTGTAATACTTTTCTTTAAAAAATCCTACCTCCGATTTTTATAGTAAAAATATATATAATAGTAAACAAAAGGTTTTCATCATATCTTAAAATATGGTTCAAAAAAAATTTAAACAATAAAGAAAAAAGTTATATTACCATAATTTGACAGTCAATATAAATATATGGAAACAAATCTCTAATATTATAATAGGAGAGTTGGGGTTGTCATTTATAGACAACTTGTAAATTATAGATATTATTCAACCATCTAATCTCAACCATTCATTTTTAGGTTTGTGTTATATTAACCATTCATTTACTCAACCGTTGTTAGTTACCATAATACCCTCAAAGTTTAAATTTATTTACGACAAATTATCTATAAAAGTGTCACTCATCTCTAATATTATAATGGGAGAAGGCATTAGTGTCATTTGTCAATCTACCAACATGTGCAACACACGTTTATAACTAATATAAATGAGGTTTTCGGTTCAAATCCTCTATACATCAGTGTTTTATTATTTTTATTTTTTGAAATTATTAAAACGTGCATCGCACAGTAAATTACTAGTATAAAATAAAAGTTTGTGTCACTAGAGATAATTTGGAAAGATTATGTGATGAATAAAGGGATGTCTTGGGTTCGTAGCCAGATTACGTCTTATTATTTACTATATATATATAAATTAATTAGAATGTGCATCGCACGTTCAGATTACTAGTAACTTATAATCTGACAGCTCCAATATGAACAAATAAACTAATAAGCAAAATATTATATTATCAAAAATGGGCATCCCCAATGGAAACAAATAATCTATATTTTGCTAGCCCCAATTTAAACAAATGATCAACATATTTTTTACCATAATTTGGTACCTAACTTTAATATTTTTGTCATATTTGACAATCCCATATTTTGACAACCATCATTTATATTTGTGCTTTTTTTTTTTTGATAACGAGGATGGAGTCCTGCCCAAATTTATTAAAAAATTAGAGTATATAAACTAACAACTTAAAATTTTACACGGTGTAAAATTGGAGGAAGAGAAATAGTAGAATATACAACACAAAAAACATAAGAAGTAATGAAAATCATTCCCTGAAAAACAATAGCCATCGACGAAACTGGCAGACAGTGGCAGACAAGCAGAAGGGAGGAGTCAGTGAGCTACAGACCGAGATGGTAGAATCAGCAAGATAAGTCAGTGACGAAAAGCAACAAATGCTGACCCCGGTGCATCAGCCCAACAGCAGGATCATCACGGCCATGAGCAGTGGCATAGAAGCAGCACAGCAAGATCCAAAACCAGAGAGCGAAACAAAACAAATGAGACATTTGCAACGAAGCCCTCAAGAAAATATAAGTAATACATTAGTGCATTTTTAAACGTGCATTGACATGTGGGTATTTTACTAGTATTATATCTATATCTTACTAGTAATCTGTACGTGCGATGTACGTTCAAATTAACTTTTTTTTTATATAGTACATAATAAGACGTAATCTGGCATCGAACCTGAGACATCCCTTTACTCATCACATATTATTTACAAATTACACATAGTGGCACAAACTTTTATTTTATATGAGTGACACTTTTATAAATAATTATGTCGTAAATAAATTTGAACTTTGAGAGTATTATGGTAACTAACAACAGTTGAGTAAAGGAATGGTTAATATAACTCTAACATAAAAATGAATGGTTGATATTAGATGGTTGAATGGTTGTCTACAAATGACAACCCCAACTCTCTCATTATAATATTAGAGATACTAATAGGAGAGAGAATCTATCCCTATCTCATTTCTCTATTATGAAATGGAGAAAGGAGAGGAAAAGTAGAGATTCATATTTAACTAACACGTGCATTACGTATGATTTTTTATAAAAACCAAAACAAAAAACAAAATAAAAACTCCAATCCCTCGAATAAGTCTTTTCCCTTCTTACTTTCTCAATCTTAAAAAATCTCACGACTCTTCCCCCATACCCCCCCCCCCCCCCCCCCCCCCCCCCCCCCGCAAAAAAAAACAGCTTTAGTAATATTCAATTATATAACATTATGGTTTGGCAGTGATTTCCTAAATCATCTATTTATGTGAGGATGATAATAAAGATTTCAGTAATTACAGTATAAATGATATTCATAAGTTTCTCCCAATTCTTTCATATTTTTTTAGAGTTTTATATAATTTTATGAGTCCCTCAAAATTATTTTAGGCTGTGCAATTTGTACAAGGGATAACAGTAGTAAGTGTATAACCTAAAATGGTGAATCTGCATATAATCAATGTCGTGTAAGCTACGTCCAGTAATTTGTAGCTAGTATTGAAGAAATATGTTAATGTCTTCTTACTTAAATTAAATATTAAGGGAAATTGCATCATCACGTGCAACACATGTGCCATAAGCTAGTGTAATGAGTCCTGTGAGATATAATTGTATGGTAGGGTTTGATCCAACATGCACCAGCATTAGTGTTTGCTTTGTTTTGCCAAATGCCACTCAATTCATATTGGTGTCATGTCCTAGGAGACCACCTTTAAGGCTTTTACCCCCATTATATCCTCTTCCATTTTGAGGAGCCACAACATTTTCTGGATTACTAGCTAGAAGAGGAGTTCACGCGACTTTCAGCGAGTATAACTTTATTGTTATAACTGGCGAGTTAGAGTTGAGACAGCGTGAATGTCGTTTCATGTGGTTTTCCTTTTAGCAAATAAATTGCCTAGTTGCTATCTGCAGTTTTATTAATGAGTATAATAATGAATCTACGTGAATTGAAATTGACAATAAATCATAAGATCCCCACTTGGTGATGAAAAATTGGACGCTCCCAACTGCGGGGAGGGACGCTGCATCCCGATGGTGCGAGAAGATCCAGAGATTGCGAAAGCAGCTACGAAGATGGAATCGATCTAGATTTTCGACCATCTGGCGTGCAAAAGACCCCTTTCTGGAAGAAATTGATGCACTAGAAAGGTTGGAAGAGTCGCGAGTCTTGTCCCAAGAAGAAAGAAACAGACTACTTGAGCTACGGAAAAATATTGCCAACCTATACAAACTGGAAGAGATCAAATGGCAACAAAGGTCCAGGATTTCGTGGCTCAAAGAGGGAGACGTGAATACGGCCTACTTCCACCCAGTGGCGAGTGCAAGACGTAGATCCAATCTCGTCCTATCGATTCAGACGGATACGGGAGTATCGCAGGACGATAAGGTGATATCAACGACATTTCAAAATTATTATAGGGGACTTTTTGGGAAGAAGAATGACTTCAGGATCCCGCTGAGGGATGATTACTGGCAGGCATACCGGGATGACTCAGCTCACAACCTCTCCACCTTGGAAGCACCTTTCTCGGAAATGGAAGTTAAAGAGGCCATCTACCAAATGGGATCCGACAAGTCACCGGGGCCAGACGGCTTTCCAATGATGTTCTTCCAAGTATTTTGGGAAGAAATTAAAGGGGACATCATGGCACTGATGGAGGAATTTTTCCACAACAATCTTAGATCGGGCATGTTCAATTTTGCGGAGATTGTACTCATACCCAAACGGGAAGATTCAAAGTCTGTGGGGGATTTCCGACCGATTAGTCTCATTAACTATTCGGCTATGATCATCACAAAGGTCCTGGCCGTCCGACTAGGGAACATTATGGACAGTATAATCAGCACCACCCAGACGGGCTTCATTAAGGGCAGATGTATTCTAGACTGTGTAGCCACAGCGGAACAGGTGATCCACCATTGCCACAAGAACAACGCCAAGAGCTTCCTTCTAAAGTTGGATTTTGAGAAGGCCTACGACTCTGTCGACTGGGAGTGTTTGCTGAAAGCTCTCAGAGGGAGAGAATTTGGGGATAAATGGGTAAGATGGATAAAGCAATGTCTACTGTCTAGTAAAACGGCAATTTTGGTGAATGGACGGCCTGGACCGTCGTTCCCTTGCAAGAAGGGTCTCCGACAAGGGGATCCGCTGTCCCCGCTTCTTTTCACTATTGTGGTAGATGTGTTTAGGGGTATGCTAGAAAATTGTCGGAGTAAAGGTTGGATTTTGTCGGTCGCCCGTACCACCTCTAACCGGGGGTGCACGATTCTCCAATATATTGATGACACCCTATTTTTTGGGAATGGGACCAGACCAGAAACAATTTGCATTAAAGGGACCCTCTACTGTTTCGAAGCCTGGTCAGGTCTCAGGATTAACTTCCACAAAAGTGCATTGATTCCCATTACACTTTCTGATGAAGAAGCTCGGGAACATGCCACGATCCTTAACTGTATGACGAATGAGTTCCCAATTAAGTACTTAGGGCTCCCTCTCAAACCAGGGAAACTCACTAAGTCTGACTGGCTTCCGATCATTGACAGGGTGGAGGACAGACTGTCTGGCGGGAAAGGGAAATCACTGTCACTAGGAGGGAGGATGGTACTCATCAACTCAGTACTGTCTAATCTGCCAATCTACTACATGTCTTTTTTTGAACTTCCAAAGTTGGTTATCCAAAGGATTGACAGAGTCCGAAGAAGATTTCTTTGGAAGGGGGCAGACTCCAATAGGGGAGGGTACCACCTGATCAAATAGAGTATTGCTTGTATGAAGAAGAAACATGGAGGGCTTGACATCATAGACCTTAGAGACATGAACCTTGCTCTTTTGGGGAAATGGTGGTGGAAGGTCTTTCACCACGGTGGAGAGGGATGGCAGGACTTCATTCAGCCTTACCTTCGAGGAAAAGGTACGAGAAGCCTAGGCTTTCGAGTTGGGGCTAAGGTCTCGCGATTCTAGAAGGGACTCACCAAAGCTGGCGGACCGTTCAACTCAGCAGTTTTGTCGACTATTGGTAATGGACGGTCCACCAGATTCTGATGGGATAAGTGGTGTGGTGCTCATACACTGAAGGAAACCTTCCCAGAACTGTATGCCAGAACAAATCGGCCCAACATCTCTGTGGCAGAGACTTGGAAGAGGGAAAATTGGAGGCCAACGTTCCGAGGAAATCTTACCCCAGGGTTGAGCCAGCAAGTGGTCAAATTACAAACACACATCACACGGACCGGGACGATGTGCACCCAAGGCCCAGACCAATTGCGCTGGGGACTTGAGACCAAGGGGACCTTCACGGTCAGATTCCTATACCATCGAATTCACTTTCGGGGATGCAGACCCAGCTGGGCACAGGGGCTATGGAAGGCAAAAACACCACTGAAAGTCAGATCTCTGGCTAGTGCTCAATAATGCAATCCTTACAAGAGAAAACCTGGCCAAAAGACAACCACAGATTGCGACTGACTGTGGATTCTGTAACAGGCATACCGAAACGTTGAATCACTTGTTTGTTCACTGCCTAAGGAGTAAGGCGACCATGGTAGAGGTGTTGAGAGCTCTAGGAACAAGTGACTACCCAGGCGAATACGAGGATTTGTGGATTGGCCCCAAATTCGCTTCGAGTCGCAACGAAATGAAGGATGCGTGGTACATTGCCATTGCGGCAACGACATGGGTGTTATGGCTAGACAGAAATAATTTTTATTTTCGTGCTTCATGTAATAATATTTCTGGTAACCTTACTCATATCATGCATCTTATCTCTTTTTGGGCTACAGCTGCCGTCACAGGAGCGAGAAGGAGGATTGCCAAAGTCTTTCAGGTGGAGGACTTTGATGATGAGGAGGTAAAGTTTGGGCCGACGCTGGACTGAGAGATCGCCGCCTTCCAGACTCAGCAGTGTCTCAGTAGCTACAGTCTCTACGAGTTTGTTCCTGGTATTTTGTACTTTGGGTTGTTGGCTACATGGAGGATTAGACCCACCCCTCAGGATTTTGTTGGGGGTTTATGTTTTATTTTCTGCACTGTATTTTCTTTTCCTGCATTGTAATTTTGTTTTTCTCCCGGCTCACCAGGATTGTTTTATTAATTTCTGATTAATGAAACAGGGTGGCTTTATTTCACCTTTCACCTCAAAAAAAAAAAAAAATCATAAGATCCAACAACCTGCAATGGAAATAACCAACAACAATGTTCTTAATCTCTATATCTAAGTACGGCATAAATAAAATTTAAAGTGCACAGATACATATCTAGATATATGTAGGTCACCTTAATCATTGAGGCAGAAGCACAAACACCTCCGTTAATCCGTCCGGTCCTCCATCTAGGCTCAATCAAGGTGCAACATCTTGAATTTTTACCAAAAGGGGCACTTTTGAAAATATTTACCAAACTGACCCACTTTCAAAACTATTTACCAAATTGACATACTCGTTATCTGAGATGTCCAGTCTAGTTCAAATGAACTCGCTATCTCAGATAGTGAAAGAAGTTATACTCATTTTTCGGGAAAAATTTGAATATGTAATTTCTATCTGAAATTTATATAACTACACACGTTATCTCATATTGCGAGTTTAGTTCAACTGACATCGCTATATCAGACAGCAAGTGTAGTTGTACTCATTTTAAACGGAAATTTTGAACATGCAATTTCTATCTGAAATGTATATAATTACACTCCCTATCTCATATTGTAACCTCTGTTCCCGCCAATAAGTATTTTTCGTGTATTTTCTATGTTTTGATTATTTATAAATTAATTTTGTGCTAAATTCGTTTCAGATCTTTTATTAAATTGTTTTCTAATTGACAATTATATTTATTTCGATTGATGGTATATTTTAACTTTATTTTCAATTCCTAATTGATCGACTATTTATATTTCAGCTCAAATCAACTATATTATTACTATTTGGATTTTAATAAATTTGTTTAAACCAAATCTTATTTTATTATGTAACCTTATTATTATTATTATTATTATTGTTACCGCTAATTCTGGTGTGGGGGTAAACAGATAGAATTTGTGGGTTCGTGGAAAAACCTGAATAGCAGATCCGAACCTGTTCGTCTGAGTTGGGCTGCTGACTCCCGCCGTGCACCTGCAAGGAAAGTGCGAAACACCGGGGTTGATCCCGGCGACGCACCCTCCGACGCTCTTGTCAGTAACCAGAAGAGATTAAGAAAGAGCTTAAGCAGGTAAAAGAGTGATTAACCTGGTCACAGTGGTGGGTAGGAGGTATTTATAGTCGCCATGGGGGAGTTAATTAGGGATGTGATTAGAGATTTGATTTCCTGTGATAGGAGTAAAATCCTTCTAATCAGTTTAGGAAACTGATCCCCTAATTCCCGGTGAGAGCAAATCAGGCCTGTTGATTTGGTCAAATCAGTAACCCTGATTTTCCTCTTGCTGATCTGGGTTTGTCTTGGGTCGGGACCCGTACCCAGTTGGAGTGGATCCATTCGCGGGTTATTGAATCTGTGAGAAGGAGACCCAGTACCCGCTTCGGACCCGCTGGTAGGTGAAATTACCGTTTTACCCCTGAGCTTTGAGATTCGCGTCCGATGTGAACGGTCCCGATTTAATCCTATTTTTAGCCATATCACGAGCCCCCCACTCCCGAAGACTGAGTTTGATCAGCCTTTGAGGAGTAGTTTTACTGTTCTAATGGCGTACGGGATTTTATCGGTGTTCTTAAAGGAGTTTGGAATCTTGCTCAGGGTGTAACGGTGTTATTATGGGCTTGTAAAATGCCCAAAAATACTCTCAGAATTTTCTGGATTTTTGGTGATTTTTCCAGATTTTTTTGAATTTTTTCTCATTTTTTGAATTTTTTATTCATTTTCCGAATTAAATAATTAATTATCGAAAATAATAAATAATTATTCTAATTAAATAATTATATTTTTCAGAATTTAAAATAATTTTTCTGAATTTATAATTATTTTTAGAATTTTTATTTAATTTTTTCGGATTTTAAAATATTTTTTCGGATTTTTTAAATAAAAAAAACAATTAAATAAATAAATAAATAAATTTAAATTATACCTGACACGTGGCGCGATCTGCGCCGTCAGATCCTGGGACACGTGGCGCGATCTGTGCCGTCGGATCCCAGCACGGATCGCGAGGATGCGCGTTTCCCAAAAAAACGCTATCTTGTCGTTTAGCGCACGTGGTGCGATCTGGACCGTTCATCACCAAGAGCGCGGATTTCTGGAAGATCCAACGGTTGTAGTTGTTCGGCGGATATTTTCTCCGTTTGTGAAGCTCGGATAGGCTGTTGCTCGGCAGCCGACCGAGCCACTTCGCGCAGCTCGGATCTGATCCATCTCGATCTGCCACGTGGCGGCCACGTGGCATTTTTTTTTCTTTTTTTCTCTTCTCCTTCTCTGTTCTTCTCTTCGGTGTTTTCTTCTTCTTCTTCCTTCGTCTCAGTCTTCGCCCCGACCGTGCCTCCGACCTCGACTCCGTCTCCGTCCCCGTCCCTGAGAGCGCCATTGAAGCTCGGCGAGGAGGACGGCAACGGCGACGGCGAGAGTTTTGTGGAGTTCGGAGGAGAGGCGACGAGCGGAGTGGGGCTCGTCGGAGGTGGAGCTCGGTACTGTGGTGGAAACGAAGGTGGAGCTCTTGAGCTTGGTGGGGAAGAGCTCGACGAAGGGGAGGCACGGTGAACGTGGAGCTCGGCCATGGTGGAGCTCGCTCGAGGTGGGAGCTCAACGGAGCTTGAGCTCCACGCCTCTGCCGCCGAGCTCAAGCTCAGGTGACGAGCTTCAACATTTCCTCTGTTACCGCTGATTTCGGTGTGGGGGTAAACAGATAGAATTTGTGAATCCGAGAAGAACCTGAACAGTTGACTCAGCCTCCTTGCTCCTGCCGCGACCTGCAAGGAAGTGCGAGACACCGGGGTTGATTCCGGCGACGCACCCTCCGACGCTCTTGTCAGTAATCAGAAAAAGATTAAGAAAGAGCTTAAGTGGTGAAAAAGTGATTAACCTGGTCATGGTGGTAGAGGGGGTGATATTTATAGTCGCCAGCGGAGCGGTTAGGGGGCCGGATTTCCCGCGTAACAGCCAGGAGAGAAATCCTCCTATTCTGTTTTGGGAAATTGGCCCCTGATTCCCGGTGGGAGCTAATCAAGCCTGTTGAATTGATTTAGTCAAATCAAGGGCCCTGATTCTCCTCTTGGTGAACTGGGTTCGTATCGGGTCGGGACCCGTGCCCAGTTAAAGTGGATCCATTCGCGGGTGGTTGGTTCTGTGAGAAGGAGGCCCAATACCCGTTTTGGATCCATCTGTATGTGAAATTATCTTTTTACCCCTGTGCTTCAAGATTCGTGCTCGATCTGGACGGTCCCGATTTAACCCCATTTTTAGCCATATCAATTATTATTATTATTATTATTATTATTATTATTATTATTATTATTATTACTACTACTACTACTACTTTTGATTGTTTATTAAAATTCATATTTCGTTATTTATTAAATTGAAAGTCTATTGAACTTAAACTATATTTTATGATTATTGGAGTACGGATTTTGTATACTATCTGATTTAATTAATATGTACTACTATATTGCTATCTATGATATTTTAACCAAATTAGGTCCAATCTTATTTATTTGTGAATCCATACATCCTATTGTATTTATTAGTAGTTGAGTATTAATGTAATGCATATTATTTGATTTAAACGTTATATTATATTACCATTGACTTATTTGTTCAATTTTTAATCTAAATCCTATTTATTTTTCCTTATTGGATTTAAACCCAAAACCCTATAGCTCATTCTTATTGGATCCTAACCCGGAACCCAATAACCCGACATCTCAATTTTTTCCTATAAATACTAAATATTTCATTAAACCCTAATCACTTCTTAATCCCTCTCTTAATCCCATCATCAGCCACCGCCTAATTACACCCTGTTCATCTTCAACCTCGAACTCCACTTTCTTATCACCTCATCCCCGATCTTCCTCGCTCCTGCACTCGAGCCATCTCAAGCCCATCACCTCATCGTCCTCGTCGCCTCGTCGAACCGCCCTCCTACTCGCCAGAGCCATCGATCGCCTGCTCCTCACCGCAGTCTCGAGCAACCCATCGCCAACACCAGTGCACCACCCAGCCATCCTCGACAACCTCCGACCCCCATTACCGCCACCTCGACAGCACCCTCCTCGACCTTAGACGTCCATCATCGACCTTGACCTCTTCCTTCCTCCCGCTAGACTCCGCCGACAGCACCCCTGCACTCATCCTCCTCCGTCACCCCGCCATTACCATCACCATCCCCTCTCCTCCTCATCGATAACCCCATCTATATTTGAGAAAGATATAATTTTTAGTTTGATATTCTTATTGCATGCGTGGTTGTATTTATCTTATTATACTGTTGAGTTGAACAATAACAGCTTATGGATAACGGTAGTCATTCGCTGGGCTAATGTCACGCGTTTGTGTTTCGTATTTTTGGGAAGCGGGGCGCAACACAGATAACGAGTCTAGTTCAACTAACCTCGCTATCTCAGATAGCGAGTGTAGCTGTACTCATTTTTTAGAGAAATTTTAAACATTCAATTAATTTCTACCTGAAATGTATAGACATACACTCGCTATCTGAGATAGCGAGTTCATTTGAACTAGAGATAGCGAGTGTAGTTGTGTACATATCATGTTCAATTTTTTTTTTTTTTTTTTTGGAAGATGAGTACAACTACAATCGCTATTTGAGATAGCAAGTATAGTTCAAATGAAGTTGCTATCTCAGATAGCGAGTGCAGTTGTATACATTTCAGGTAGAGATTGCATGTTCAAAATTTTCTCCAGGTGTTGGAGAAAATCATAGAACTACACCCGCTATCTGATATATCAATTTCATTTGGACTAGACTCGCTTTCTCAGATAGCGAGTATGTCAATTTGGTAAATAGTTTCGAAAGTTGGTGAGTTTGATAAATACCTTCAAAAAGTGGGTCATTTTGACAAAAATTCCAACATCTTCTTAGCTCTTGCTTGACTTGCTCAATCTTCTATGAAAGATACGCTATTATGTAACATCTGTGGACTGTGGGTATCTATTATTATTGTTACGGAAAGAAAACTCATTGTGATCTATCCGCAATGTAGCCGCAACGGCAATGTACTGGGTCAGTCTATCCTCCCTCCTAAATCCTAATGACTCTAGTACACCACTCACCCCACAAGTTACTAATAGCTTCGTTCATGTGGTTTTACAATGTCTATTTATGTGTTTGTAAGCTAGCTAGTACAAATCATATATTTTGAGTTAAAATGAAAAATTCAACGTCCCTTAACATTAATTTGATTTGAACCAAAATAAACTTGTAGTGCCATGTTCAATGTATGGGTTGTAGGGTAGCTAGACTTAATCTTGTTGTGTTTGAGTATGGTGAAAGGGCCAGTTAAGCCAAGCTTGTCGAGTCCCAACCCAATAGTCCAACAAATTGAGATGTCCACTTGACCAACATGAGGTATCCAAAGGGGTACAACTGTACAAGACAAGGACTAGGTTCCAAACTTGACCAACATGAGGTATCTAGCTAGTGAGCTGGCTCTTGGCAACTTTAGGACACAAGAGATTGGACACTTAAGGCCCTCTTTGTTTCTTCTTATAATAGTTTACTTTGCTTCCTTCTAAAGTGGATATATAATATGCATGCACTTATACTTCCAATAGAAATTGTTGTATTTCTATATATGTATTTCTACATATCTAGATTTGATTTCAATAGAGTTGTTGTAGTAAAATTCACATAAATAAATGCTATAGAGTCAGAAAAAGAGCTTTGTCCCTAGATGTGTAGTCAACTATTGTGTCTCAATGCATTTCAGAGAGAGCCAGTTACCTCTGCATACGAGTCGATCGAAATTCACTCCTAATTACATACAACTCATATGACATCGAAGTTAAAAATTTTGTGACGATAGGTCAATTTACTAGAATAAGAATTCTACAGATATAAACATATATGGCATCTAAAAATTAATCACATTTTCAGTCACCCAGTATAGTGACATTGTGAGAGTGTTACCAAATTGATTGTTGGTTTGATTTTGTTGTCACGATAGATTAAAGAAGAATATAATCTTCAAGGTTTTGTTATTTTAGAGGAGAAAATTTTCTAAATTTAGCTAGGCTGCATTGCACCAAGCTAAAAGTTATTTCCCAAAAAAAATTTAGTCAAAAAGCCAACCACCACCATTCTAATCATGGTTTAGGATCCTCCTTGCCCTATGGCATGAAAACTTGTTCCACCACTAATTATGCTGGCTAAATAATTATGAAGAAGGTGGCCTTAATCATAAGAAGATAATGGAAGAAAAATAGTAAACCAACCATTAATTAATTAAAATAATTAACCAATTAATTATCCCATGCACTTGCCATAATCATAAAAGGCTAACCAAAGAAAATTGACCAACCTAATTAAGAAACAGCCCAAAGAATCATTCCATATGGTCTCCTTGATCATAAGAATATAATCTATGAACCTACATTTAGTGAGTCCTACAGTGGGTCCATGTTGGTGGTCTCCCACGTGTTGGTGCATTAGGGGTTTTACTTATATAAATACTAATAATCTGCACGTGTGATGCAAGTTCTAATTAAAAAAAATTATATAGTAAATAATAAGACGTAATCTGGCCTCAAACCTGAAACCTCTTTTTACTCATCACATACTCTTTACAAATTATCTCTAATGGCACAAACTTTTGTGTATTTTATATGAGTGGCACTTTTATAAATAATTATGTCGTAAATAAATTTAAATTTTGAGATATTATGATAACTAGTTGAAGAATCAGCGGATGAGTTGTGGTTAGGAGTGAAATGCCACTCGAACCCAGAGCTACAACAGTTGAGTAAATGAATATTTAATATAACTCCCACTTAAAAATGAAGATTAGATGGTTGTAAATGTCTACAAATTACAAGTTGTCTACAAATGATAACTCCAACTCTCCCATTATAATATTAGAGATTAGTAATTTACACATGCGATGCACATCTTAATCAATATAGTTTTTTTTAAATTAAAATTCAGACGTAGTTTGGGCTTGAACCTAAGACTGCATTTATAATAATTATGCACATGCATTATGCGCGTTGATAGATTTACAAATGAAAACTCCTCTTCTCCCATTATAATATTACTAGTAATTGCACGTGCGATGAACGTTCTAATTTCTTTTTATGTAGTAAATAATAAGACGTAATCTGGCTTCGAACCCGAGATCTCACTTTACTCATCACATACTCTACAAATTAATTACTCCTAGTGGCACAAACTTTTATTTTATATGAGTGCCACTTTTGTAAATAATTATGTCGTAAATAAATTTGAACTTTGAGGATATTATGGTAACTAACAACAATTGAGTAAATGAATGGTTAATATAACTATCACTTAAAAATGAATGGTTGAGATTAGATGGTTGAACGTCTACAAATGGCAATCCCAACTCTCTCATTATAATATTAGAGATTACTAGTAATTTATACATGTGATGCACGTCTTTATAAATATATATATATATTTTTATAAAATTGTGGCGTTGTCTGACATTGAACCTCAATGCACGTATTTGTTTGGTTATAAATGGAGTTTGCTTGGTGACAAACTCTCTCATTAAAATAGTAGAGATTTTTTTTAAAAAAATTCCGACATTGTCTAGCATCGAATCTAAGACCTTCTTTATATTAGTTATGCATGTTCATTGCACGTGTTTGTTAGGTTACAATGCACATATCTCTAATCTCTAATATTATAATGGGAGAAGGCCTTACTGTCATTTGTAAATCTACCAATGTAACCCCTGTTTTTTATTTTGTGTATTTTTGAATGTATTTTTCGTTTTGGTGTATTTTCTCTCTTGTATTCTTTCTGAACATTATATTGGAGTTGTTTTCAATATATATTTGTTTTATTTCATTTTTTTTAGCCCTTGTGGTTGATTGGTTGTCTTTTTGTTTCATTCTTCATTATTATTGTTCTTTCTTTCATTTGGTTCTTGTCTTCTTTATTTTGTTTTCTTGGGTGCTTATGGTGGTGTTGGTTGCTCACCCTATTCCCAATTCAATTGTTTGATCCCTAATAGAATCACCAAAGCCAAATTAAATCTACAATCATATTTAATATCCTATACAATTTGTATCCTAATTAAAGCCCAATTAAACAAATCCTACTACTACTCCTATTACCCACAACCCAATTACCCATTAACCATAATCCCCTCATATATATATATATATCTCTAATCCCTCTCTCACAAAACCCTAACCCTAATTCTCTGCACCCTACACCCCGGCCTCCTCCCCTTTGCTTGCGTCACACTTCATCCCGACCAGCCTCCCCTACAGCTCGAGCCACCCTCTCCCGGCCTGCACCTTGGCCGAGCACACCCCAACTCCCGATCCCGACCTCCTACTACCCGACCACCATAATTCCCTAGCATCTCTCTCATTCTCTCTCCCCGTTGCCCCCCACTCTGGCACCGATCAAACCCAGGCCGCAAGCCACCTTAGCCGCCATCCCTCTCTTAGATCATCTCTCTTTTGGTGGAATTGTTCGTGTGGAGATTTTCGCTCAAGTTTGCTTGGATTCATTCGTTCGTGGATTTTCGTTCGTGAGTTTTGTTCGTTGTCAGGAATCCATTCTCGTTATTCTTGATTTTCATCGTTCTTCATCTTCGGTTAAGGCAAGTAACTTGTACTCAAATTCCTTTGTATGATACAAGTCAAAAATACTACCTATAGTGTAGTTGGGTCTAGAGACGACTCTTGTTTGTGTTATTCTTGATGGGTTTTGTCTCTATAGTGCTATTTGACCATAGATGACTCACGACATAAAATTTGACATGAAATAACTTAGGTTTGCCCGTCCTAGATTTGATCATGTATGTGAGACTTTTGTGAGAATTCGTGACTTTGCTGAGACCCATATGATATACTTGGTGTGGACATGCTAGATACCCTAATTCATAATGTTTGGATACTTGGTAGACTCGATTTCAAGTTTGGTTGTGTTTTGAACAAGTTTTGTATGATATATGTTGCGTTGCTATTAAAGGGAAAAAATCTGTATTTTGTCGATGATCTGTTTTGTTTGCTGTTTTGGACTGTCTTGAAGTCAGTATCTTAATTTCAGTATAAAATAGGAGTTTTAGATAATTTCGTCTATTTTCAAACCCCTCTAACCTTGCTTGATTTCGTTTTCGTATGCATGATATATGACTGTTTTACTATAGAGGTATAGATATTTTCCAGATTTCATTTTGTTGGTGTTTTTGATGACAAAATCATTTTAACAACTGGGCTACACATATTATTTTGATCCAAAACTTTGGTCAGTATTTATTTATCTAGTTAGGGTTATCCAGAATTTTGGTGGATTTTATTGATGAGTTTTATACGTCGTTTCATGCTTGTTTATAAAGACTGTACTTGCTGTATTTTACTCACTGTGCTGTAAAGAATCGTATTTTCAACCTATTTCCTTCTACTGTATGAAAAATGCTTGTGAAATATGAAAGTTAATATATTTTGTCTATTTTTATCTCCCTCTGGTGGATTTGGATTTCGTTTCACTGGTTGCGAGATATTATAGTTTTCGTACAGCAGTGTTGGGATTTCCAGATTTGCCAAACTATCGTTTATTGATGTTTTAAGATTTTTTATCATTGATCTAATTTTACTGGAAAATTATGAAACTTTATATTTAGATACTGGACATATAGGGGAATACCCCAAATTTTTCGTGGATTTATTTAATGTGTTTTCGTGCTGTTTTCCTGCTCCTAAATTCGTTTTCCTGATTTTTGGCTAAATCTATTTTCTGTATTCAAATCAGTTTTGAGCTATGTTTTTATGAATTAATATATGACTTATTTATACTCACTGGATTCGGTTGGGAGTCTATTTTTTAGCCGTTTTGACGGACTCAGATTTGAATATTTGTAACACTGGGAATCACTATTTTACTACAGTATGGTCTTGCTGTCCTGAACTTGAGATTTTTCTATTTTATTCTTTTATGAGATATCTTGCACTCGTACATGTTTATCTTGCAACTTGCATTTGTCCCATGATCATGCCGTGTTATTCTTGATATATTTTGTACATATACATGCTTGTTTAACATTAATAATAAATAACAAAGCCGGGGTTTAAGGGACAGATCTAATAGTGGATAATTCAAAAACGTGTACTCGGAAGGGGATCCACTGATCCTATGTGATTACTTGAGACATGATACTTGACACGTGATTACTTGACACTGTTGGATCCTGTAGGCAATGCAAGAAACACTAGAGGGGGGATGAATATTGTTTTATAAAAATTTAAAATGCGGAATTGAGAATTTTTTCTGTTCAATCGACTTGAGAGATAGACCCGACTGAAACCAAAAAAAGAAAAGTATTTTAAAGAAGTCTGTTAAGTTGAATTAGGGATAAGACAGTCGACTAGTCACACAAATTACTTCAGAGTAGTACGAGTCTGACCAGTCGACTTAAATGAGTACGCAGTCGACTGTCCAGACAAGTTTCACACAGAAAATTATAAACTGAGAAAATAGAAATGCAAGTAGAGAGATACAACCACAGAGTGAACATGATGTATCCTGGTTCGGTCCTTCCGACCTACATCCAGTCCCCAAGCAACCCACTTGAGATTTTCCACTTTTCTTTAAAAAAATTACAAGAATACCCTACGGCATTCAGACAACAACCTTGTCCAACCTGTAGTCTTTTCTCTCAACCAGAGAAAGCAACCCACTCTTCCACCAAGAGTGACAAAATCCGACTCTACACCCTAGAGTCCTACTCTCCAACCGAGAGGGAAAAAAACAATAAAATTGTTTATAATCAACCTATAGCCTTGTTGTGATTGTGATATAGTACGTGGCTAATTGGTTGACTTCCAAATCCAGTCCAAAACGAATTCAATGTTATACTGGACTGAAGACAGAGAACCAAGACTTAGTGAGTTTTGAAAGCTTTTCTCTCTTGAATGCACAAATCTTAAAATTATTCTCAAAAATTGCTTGGGGACCTTTTGAAGGTGATTCTTAGGCTATATTTATAGACTAGAATCCCTGGCAGTTAAAGACAGTTACCCATAACCGTTTGATCAACGGAAAAATAATGGATAACTCTTTTAAATTCGAAAAACAGCTTTTGAAATCAGAAAACGATCAAAAAGCACTTGAACAGTCGACTGGGTTGCCACTATGAGTCGACTGGTCAGAGTTTGAATAATATCAGGTAGTTTTGTACAGACTCAGTCGACTGGTATAAATGGCAGTCGACTGGTACTCAACAGCTGATCTAGTTCAAGCTGTTTCGACCTTTGGATTTTGTAAACACATAGTTATAAAAAGTTATATGTGAGTGTATGTGTGTGTAACAAGGCTGTACATCAATCTAAGACTCAAAAAATAGAAAAAATATTACATTTTTACAAGACACACAATTATATGACATTTGAAGCTTTGGTCTTGACTTGAGTCTTGAGTGAAGTCATTGTCTTTATCCGGGGCTGTGCTTGATCATTTGTTCAGCTTTAGAGTAATGAGGCCTTTGTGTGTCTTCTGATACAACCTGCAATTATATATATACAGCATAGCACAAATAAGTTTTGCATTGTGTTGTAATCATAAAAATCAAGAATCAACATTCTCCCCCTTTTTGATGATGACAACACAATAGCTCATAATAAAAGAAAACAATACAAGCATTCATATGCTCCCCCTATCAATAATACATTATGCATAAATTATCACAAAAAATTAACATCTCATCACAAAAATGTATGTCAGTCGACTTATCAAAAAATGTCAGTCGACTTATCTTTATCAAATAGAGAAAAGATGATCAGTGTTCTCTCCCCCTTTGTCATCAACAAAAAGACAGAAATGGAAAGAATATTTCACTGAAAGAAAATACCACACAAACAAAATTAATTCATAACAACTGAGTCTTTGAAACTCTTACAAAATACCAAAATACTAAAGTGCAATAAGAAAAATACATTGTAGTAATAAAATAAGAATAAAAAAAAAATCATCAGTCTTCGTCTTCGTCATCATCATCGTTGTCATCTTGGGAGGGAGGTGGAAATTGAGTAGTAAAAAGATGAGTAAGATGAGAAAGTTGTGTTTCAAGAGCATCTTGATGATCCATGAGATAGTTAACAACATTATAGATATTGCGTGGATCATCAAAATCAGCTCGGGGGCGAAAAGAGCTAGATGCTGAAGAGGGTCGAGCAGAAGTGGCTAAAGGAACTTGGGTTTGGGGAGAAGTCCTAGTGGTAGATCTAGGTGGAGGATCAATTAGCTTCATGCGTGCTAAACTTGCACGATCAAAGCATTCATAATGCTTGACAACATTGGTCTCGGAGTCGAGATCGATATCGTAAGCACAGAAAACAAGAGTAAGTAAAGCACCATAGGGAAGAAAAGTGGAGTGAGACTTATGAAGTCTAGGAAAGATGACACGACCCCAATTAACATTTATTTTACCAAAGATTGCATATACATCTTGTTGCAATTCCATGGAATACTGATCATAACTCCCTGTTTTAGGGATAATATTATAGGACAGTATCCGTGCAACAAGTTTTGCAATAGGAGTAATGGATTTATTAGACATAGGAGGTCCATGGTTGGGCAAAAAGATTTTAGACAAAATACAAGCATCATCCATTATGATTTCTCCTAGATCAATTCCTTCATCATCTATACCCATAATCAGATTAATTTTTTCGGATGTGAGTTTCATCTTCTTATTTTTCACAGAAGAATAAAGTATAACTTCACCATCATCCGATTGAACCACCCTCATATTTGTATAAAATAGATAAATGAGTTGA
Organism: Hemerocallis citrina; assembly: GCA_017893485.1. Lineage (NCBI taxonomy): Eukaryota > Viridiplantae > Streptophyta > Magnoliopsida > Asparagales > Asphodelaceae > Hemerocallis > Hemerocallis citrina. The sequence goes on along the minus strand of CM030361.1, from coordinate 112,054,052 downwards.
GGGTAATAATGGGGTTGATTTTCTAAGGACAAGAAATCATAAAGGCTACAATTTTGAAATAGAGACACAAGGTTAAACCTATCAAGATCATTAAAATTAACAAATCTACCCGGACAAATAAGCATGGTACAAATGATATACCATTTTTCCATAAGATCAGGGCTTCTAAGATATTGAGAGTAGTCCTTAGAGGTAGAACCTTCATCAACATGAGAGGTTTTTGATCTTTTTGGTGCCATAATAAGAGTGAAGAGAAAAAGATTTTACCAACAAAAAATGCATGGAATCAAACAGCTAAGGAGCAAGAAATCAACTCAAGACAGCAGCACCACAGTTGACTTCTTCTCTATTCTTCTCTTCTCAAACTCCAGATCTGGGTGAGAATAGTTGGTAAAAGTAAAAAAAGGGAAGGCAGTGATTTAGGGTTTTAACTTGATGGAAACGGCTGAGATCGAAGGGAAAATGAAATCAACAGCCAAGAATGGTCAAAGGCGAGTCAAAAGATGAATAGTCATCTCAAAATCGGTGCGACGATTCGAATTTGAAGACAGACTGAGTCACGACAGTCGACTGTTCTTAGTATTCAGTCGACTTAGTCGAGAGAAAAACATATAATTATCACAACTGGGCAGTCGACTGGTTGAACATTTCAGTTGACTGTTAAAAAAAATAAGTATATATATAAAAAATATGTGGAAGTCGACTGAATAATATGATCAAGTCGACTTACAAAAAGTAAAATTCAACAAATATCAAGAAAATCACATATCCCTAGTTCTCTTCTTAATGTAATAAAGGTGTCTTCTTTAAGGGGTTTGGTAAAGATATCAGCTACTTGTTTATCAGTAGAGATAAAGTCTAAAGAGATGTCTCCTTTTAAAATAAGATCACGTAGAAAATGATGTCGAATATCAATATGTTTCGTACGTGAATGTTAAACCGGATTTTTAGATAGGTTAATGGCACTGGTATTATCACACATTATTGAGGGTCTTTCAAAAGAAATACCATAATCTAATAGGGTTTGTTTCATCCATAAAATTTGTGCACAAGCCAAACTTGCAGCGATATATTCAGCTTCTGTAGTAGATAGGGATACCGAATTTTGCTTCTTACTGCACCAAGAAACTAGTGAATGTCCCAAAAAATGACATGTCCCACTAGTGCTTTTGCGATCAGTTTTGTTGGATCCTGTAGGCTAAGCAACAAACACTAGAGGGGGGGTGAATAGTGTTTATAATAATAAATTGCGGAATAAGAAATTTCTCTCGGCACAGTCGACTCAGTGGGGAACCAGTCGACTGATATAGCCAAAATCAAAATAAATTTAACCTCTCGAAACAGTCGACTGATAGATAATACAGGCGACTGATGAGACAAAGAGAATAACTAATACGAGACTGATCAGTCGACTGATACGAAGCTGAGTCGACTGGTCAGACTAGTTTTGCAGAGTATAATTGATCAAAAGTAAATGCAATCACAAGACAATCAATCACAGAGTACACAAGATATATCCTGGTTCGGTCCTCCCGACCTACATCCAGTCCCCAAGCAACCCACTTGAGATTTCCACTATTCTTGAAAAATAAATACAAGAATACCCTACGGCGTTCAAGACAACAACCTTGTCTAACCCGTAGTCCTTTCTCTCAACCAGAGAAAGCAGACCCACTCTTCAACCAAGAGTGAAAAGACACCGACTCTACACCTAAGAGTCAAAAACACTCTCCAACCGAGAGCAAGAGTACAAGAGAAATTTTACAATCAACCTATAGCCTTGTTGTTGTATGTGTTGATGCACGTGGCTAAAACAATAGGTTGACTTCTATACTCAGTCCAAAGCGAATTCAATGCTATACTGGACTGAGTGTAGAGAACCAAAGTATGTGAACTTGAAAGCTTTGTTCTTCACAGAAAATCACTTAAATTTTTCTCAAGAGTGCTCGGGTGTTTTTTTAAGAAATCAAGTAGTCAAGTGAATTGTTTCTGTTTGAGAAGAAACTCTATATAAAGAGTTTTGTACTTCTGAACGTTGGAAAGCAGTTACATAACTGTCAACCAACGGATCAAACCGTTTAAATTTGAAAAAGTTCGTTTTTGAAAATCAGAAAACGGTCAAAAAACTCTCGATCAGTCGACTGGGTTGCCATATGAGTCGACTGATCAGAGTTTGAATAATTTTAAACAGTTTCGTACTTATCAGTCGACTGGCATTGGCTTAAGTCGACTGGTACTTAAAAGCTAAAATTCTTCAAACTGTTTTGACTTATTTTGAGGTGTTTTTTAGAGACACACAATATGAAATTGTTAAGTGTGTGTGTGTGTGTTGACAAGGCTTTACATCAGACTAAAGACTCAACAGGGAAGTACATTACAATTTTTACAAGACACAACAATATAACACATTTGAGCTTTGGGTCTTGAGTTGAATCTTTGATCCTTGCTTTGAGTAAAGTCTTGATCCTTGTCTTGAGCTGTATCCTTGAGAGCTTGTGCATTTGTTCAGCTAGAATTTGTCTTTTGATATGTACACTGCATTGTTAGCTGTATAATATAAACACATGTTGCACTGTGTTGTGATCATCAAAATCAAGAATCAACAAGTTTTACTGCCAGCAAAATCAGCATCACTATACGACAAAAGTTGAAAGTTATCGGTGCTTGGATAAAATAAACCATAATCGGATGTGCCTTTAATATATCTCAAAATTCGTTTCACAGCTTTTAAGTGAGATTCTTTAGGACTTGACTGATATCTAGCACACAAACATACACTGAACATAATATCTGGTCTACTAGCAGTTATATATAAGAGTGAGCCAATCATACCTCGATAGAGTTTTTGATTGACACTCTTACCTAATATATCTTTGTCAAGGGTAGTGGTAGTAGCCATAGGTGTGGCTTTACTACTTGTGCTATCCATGTTAAAACGTTTGAGTAATTCCTTAGCATATTTTTCTTGATTAATGAATATGTCATTTTGTGACTGCTTAATTTGTAGTCCAAGGAAATAATTGAGTTCACCCATGTGACTCATCTCAAACTCGTTTTTCATGGTGTTAGCAAACTCTTGACATAGATTGCGATTAGTAGAGCCAAAAATTATATCGTCAACATATATTTGTATGATTAAAATATCATTCTTAATTCTCTTAATAAACAAAGTAGAATCTACTTTACCTATCTCAAAACCTGTTTCTAAAAGAAAAGTTTTTAATCGATCATACCAAGCACGTGGTGCTTGTTTAAGACCGTATAAAGCTTTTTTCAATTTAAAAACATAGTTTGGAAATTGTTCATGTTCAAAACCTGGTGGTTGTTTAACATAAACATCTTCTTTTATAAACCTATTAAGAAATGCACTTGTAACATCCATTTGATAAAGTGTAAAATTCATAAAACAAGCAAAAGATAATAAAATACGAATTGATTCTAATCTAGCAATAGGAGCATATGTTTCATCAAAATCTATGTCTTCTTCTTGATTATATCCTTGAGCAACTAGTCTAGCTTTGTTCCTAACAACTTGTCCTGATTCATCTAACTAATTTTTGAATACCCATTTAGTACCAACAATAGTATGATCAGGAAGTCGTGGAACTAAATCCCATACATCATTCCTTATGAATTGGTTTAATTCATCTTGCATGGCATTCATCCAAAATTCATTCTCACATGCTTCTTGTATATTTTTCGGTTCAAAATCTGACAAGAAGGCTGTGTGAGATATCATATTAATATGTGATCTTGTCTGAATACCATGGGAGATGTCACCAATTATTAAGTCATGAGGATGATCTCTAACTTCAACAAAAGATTTTGGTAAAGTTTGAGATATCACAACAAGATCAGTCGACTTGATAGGTTCCTCAGTCGACTGTTTTACATCAGTCGACTTGACGTCCTTATCGGTCGACTTATCCGCGAGACTAGTTTGTTCTAAAAATGTATTTACTTTATTTAAAGGTGATGAATCAGTTTCATCATCTTTAAGTAAATTTGATGAAGGCAGAGATTCATCAAATGTAACATACATTGATTCTTCAATAGTCATTGTTGACTTGTTGAAGATTCTTTATGCTTTACTCTTATTTGAGTATCCTATAAAGATACCCTCATTAGATCTAGGATCAAATTTATCTAAATTATCTTTAGTGTTCAGAATAAAACACTTACAACCAAATATCTTAAAGTAAGAGACCTTAGGAATTTTATTAAAAAATAACTCATAACAAGTCTTCTTTAGCTTAGGTCTTATCAAGATCCTGTTTAAAATATAACAAGCTGTAGCAACAGCTTCAGCCCAAAAATACTTAGGTAAATTGCTTTCAACAAGCATGGTACGTGCACATTCTTGCAAAGTCCTATTCTTCCTTTCAACCACTCTGTTTTGTGGTGAAGCTCTAGGAAATGCAAATGAATGAGTTATACCATTCTTGTTACAATATTCTGCAAACGTTTCATTTTCAAATTCTCCACCAGGATCACTTCTAATAGTGACTATGGTTAGAGACTTTTGATTTTGAATTTGTTTACAAAAAATTGCAAATTCATCAAAAGCATCATTTTTATGTTTTAAAAAGAAAGTCCAAGTGAATCGTGAAAAATCATCTACTAAAATAAATACATATCTACTTTTATTTAAAGAAGCAACTCTAGTAGGGCCCAATAAATCCATATGAATTAATTCGAGCAGCATACTAGTAGAAATTACTTCTTTTGTGTTAAAAGTAGATTTAATTTGTTTACCTAGTTGACATGCATCACATAACTTATCCTTTTTAAAGGATAGTCTTGGCAGCCCTTTAACTAGGTTGTACTTAGATACTTTAGAGAGATTTTTCATATTTACATGACCAAAACGTCTATGCCAAAGCCAAAAATTATTATTAGAAGCTACTAAACAAAGATCATTCAAAAACTCATTTGTATTCGAACATAATTCATAAATATTGTTTTTTCTAAAACCTTGAAAAATAATGTTTTGCATAGTGGAATCATAAATTAAACAAGCAACCTTTTCAAACACAATTTTATAACCTTAATCACATAGTTGACTAATACTTAACAGGTTATGTTTAAGTCCACTAACTAATAACACATTTTCTATAGATGGGTTAGTGTCCTTACCGACCATGCCGATTCCTATGAATTTTCCTTTATTGTTATCACCAAAAGTAACTGTTCCTCCATTAATGCTTTGTATGGTAGATAGGAGATTGGCATGACCAGTCATATGCTTAGAACATCCGCTGTCAAGTATCCAATGATCTTTCTTTGGTACCTATAAAATATTCAATGTGAATATGGTACCCTTTTCATTGGGTCCAAAAGATATTAGTTTGTGGGAAACCAAACCCATGACGAGTTTGATTTTCCACCATTTGCAGGAATGAAATTAGCAGAATTACATACATTCAGCATATATGAGTTTATATAGGCAATTCTATCTTTCGTACTCAAATTGACTGGAACCCATACATGTTTGTTCTGTCCAGTCGACTTTATAACATCATTCAGTCGACTTCTACTATATGTCAGTCGACTGGATGATAATATAGGTCGACTTATATGAGGTTTTGGTCTTGTTGAGTAAGACTCAGTTCCTCTGGACAGGCGACTGGTGGATGGATTCAGTCGACTTGACTGAAATTTAGATTTTCTTTTATCAATAGAACTTACAAACTTAGGTTTTTCAAAGAACTTATACAATTTATGTCTATCACTAGAAATAGATATAGATTTATTTATACTAGTGTTATTAGAAGAATGATCTTTTTAAAGAAAGTTTTTAAAACCAAGTCCAAACTTTTGACTAGATTTTACTTGATTTTGAAGAACATCGTTTAAATTCTCTTTTCCTTTATAAAACTTAGATACGTTCTTGGATATCTCTTCATAATTCTTCTTTAGAGATTCAAGATCCATATCTAAACTTGAAATACGAGAATTTAAAAGATCTACTTCTTTATCAAGGTTAAGATTCTCTTGAGAAAGTGTTTGATTAACTTTCTCTAAATTCTAACTCTAATCTTTTTCTTTTTCAGTTCTTGAAAAATTTCATTGAATGCATCAAGTAAATCATCTGAATCACACTCATTACTTACTTGATTCTGTGATGCCATGAAGCACACGTTTGCAACCTCGTTGGTCTCATCAATTTCTTCTTCTGAAGAAGAATCGCTGTCATCCCAAGTTGCTTGATATGCCTTTTTGTTTTTGGAGAACTTGTTCATTGTGTACTTATCCTTCTTAAAGTTGGATGTCTTTCCCTTAGACTTTGTGTTCTCTAGTGGACAATCCTTCTTCATATGACCTGCTTTGTTACACCTGAAACAAGTTGGAGGATCATTAGAATCTTTAAATTTAGAATTGAACTTACCTTTCCTTAGAAATTTTTTGAATCTCCTTGTGAACATAGCAATCTCCTCCTCATCTTCTTCTTCATCTTCGGAATCTGACATGGCTTTGAATGCTAATGTTTTCTTCTTTGAATGTTGTGGTTCGGCATCCTTCTTGCGTTCTTCAATTTGTACCTCATAAGACATTAGATTTCCCACAAGATTCTCAAGAGAAAGTTGTGATAAATCATTGGCCTCTTCTATGACAGTGGTCTTCTTTTCCCATTCGGGGGTAAGTGCACGAAGTACTTTTCTTACCATCTCTGCTTGAGTGTATATCTTCCCAAGTGCTACAAGTGAGTTTGTGATGTCTGTAAATCTAGTAATCATCTCGGACACACTTTCATTTGCCTCCATGCGGAACATTTCAAACCTGTGAATAAGAACAGATATTTTAGATTCTTTCACTTTGTTCGTTCCTTCATGAGTTACCTCGAGTGTGTGCCAGATTTGATGTGCGGTTGTTGCATTCGATACACGGTTGAACTCCTTCTCTGTGAGAGCACAGAATAATGCATTCATTACTTTTGCATTGTTCATTGTTTGGTTCTTCATGTCGTCATTCCATTGTGCATATGGAATAGTAGGAGCGGTGTATTCTGTTTCTGTCATGTTCCATATTTCATAGTTGATGGATTGTAGGTAGATCTTCATTCTACACTTCCAATAATTGTAATTTGTTCCATCGAAGAGAGGTGGCATTTGTGTAAATTGGCCTTCATGGTACTGATTTTCATTTGAAGTAGTTGCCATTGCACTCAACCTTGCTCTGATACCAAGTGTTGGATCCTGTAGGCAATGCAAGAAATACTAGAGGGGGGGGGGGGGGTGAATAGTGTTTTATAAAAATTTAAAATGCGGAATTGAGAATTTCTTCTGTTCAGTCAACTTGAGAGATAGACCAGTCGACTGAAACCACACAAAGAAAAGTATTTTAAAGAAGTCTGTTAAGTCGACTTAGGGATGAGACAGTCGACTAGTCACACAAATTACTTCAGAGTAGTACGAGTCTGACCAGTCGACTTATATGAGTACGCAGTCGACTATCCAGACAAGTTCCACACAGAAAATTATAAACTGAGAAAATAGAAATGTAAGTAGAGAGATACAACCACAGAGTGCACACGATGTATCCTGGTTCGGTCCTCCCGACCTACATCCAGTCCCCAAGCAACCCACTTGAGATTTTTTACTGTTCTTGAAAAAAATTACAAGAATACCTTACGGCGTTCAGACAACAACCTTGTCCAACCCGTAGTCCTTTCTCTCAACCAGAGAAAGCAACCCACTCTTCCACCAAGAGTGACAAAATCCGACTCTACACCCTAGAGTCCTACTCTCCAACCGAGAGGAAAAAAAAACAATAAAATTGTTTACAATCAACCTATAGCCTTGTTGTGATTGTGATATAGTACGTGGCTAATTGGTTGACTTCCAAATCCAGTCCAAAACGAATTCAATGTTATACTGGACTGAAGACAGAGAACCAAGACTTAGTGAGTTTTGAAAGCTTTTCTCTCTTGAATGCACAAATCTTAAAATTATTCTCAAAAATTGCTTGGGGACCTTTTGAAGGTGATTCTTAGGCTATATTTATAGACTAGAATCCCTGGCAGTTAAAGACAGTTACCCATAACCGTTTGATCAACGAAAAAATAATGGATAACTCTTTTAAATTCGAAAAACAGCTTTTGAAATCAGAAAACAGTCAAAAAGCACTTGAACAGTCGACTGGGTTGCCACTATGAGTCGACTGGTCAGAGTTTGAATAATATCAGGCAGTTTTGTACAGACTCAGTCGACTGGTATAAATGGCAGTCAACTGGTACTCAACAGCTGATCTAGTTCAAACTGTTTCGACCTTTGGATTTTGTAAACACACAGTTATAAAAAGTTATATGTGAGTGTATGTGTGTGTGACAAGACTGTACATCAATCTAAGACTCAAAAAATAGAAAAAATGTTAAATTTTTACAAGACACATAATTATATGACATTTGAAACTTTGGTCTTGACTTGAGTCTTGAGTGAAGCCATTGTCTTTATCCGGGGCTGTGCTTGATCATTTGTTCAGCTTTAGAGTAATGAGGCCTTTGTGTATCTTCTGATACAACCTGCAATTATATATATACAGCATAGCACAAATACGTTTTGCATTGTGTTGTAATCATCAAAATCAAGAATCAACAGACACTTGCACGCAAGACACGATACTTGCCACTTGCACAACTTGACACGTGATTACATGATACATGATACATGATACTTGGAGCTTGAAACTCGATTACTTGATTTGTTCCTGAGTACACTGCTCTCTATGGTCCACTATGAAATCTAAAGCAAAACTGTTTGTTGTAGCAACCATGCGGTATGGGATGCATGAAGTGCTACCTAGATAGTAATCACTACAAGACTTGATACATGATACTTGAACATGATACATGCTTGCTTGATACTTGACTACATGATACTTGAGACTTGAAACTTGATAATTGATACATGATTACATAATACTTGACTCTTGATATATGCTACATGATACTTGTTCACTTTATCATGCTAGTTGTTTATTTTGACATCATGATTATACCATATTGCTAGCTAGTTTTTTCCATGTACTTGTATCCTACATTATAAGTGGTCCGTAACTTGCAATTGACGGGAACTTATTTTTCTCTTTTTCTCTTTCCTGCAATTGTTGAATTTCAGATTTTGAAGAATAGGTTCTAGACGGTATTGGTGACATGAAGTATTAGTGCTGGATTTTATTATTTTATTTCTTGTAGCTTGCTTGAACAATATTGTATTTTGAGACTTGGATTTATTCTTGTATTTGGGCAATGTGACCGAGGATTTTATCTTATTCAGATCATGACTATTTGATATTTATATATTTGGGTTTAAGTATTCTTGTTGGTATTTTTGGTTCTTATATACATATTGGTTGATACTTTTGCTTCCGACTCTGATAATTCTTATGAATATGGTAAAGATTCTTGAACAGCTTATGGATGATGAAAATCATTCGCTGGGCTTTTGTCACGTATCTGTATTCCGTATTCTTTTTGGAAAGCTGGGCGTGACAGGATTTTTAGTGGGCGTGACAGGTTTGGCTAATGTATTAGTTGCCTAATATATTAGATAAGCTTGGCTCGAACTGGAATCTGCTCAACATTTCACCAACCATGCATGCATAAATGAATCAATTATTATCAACATTGATCTGGATACTAACTGTTTTTAGTTTTGTGCAGACTATGGCTCGCAGGGGTTATACTTCTCAGTTGCAGGTTGATCTGATTGAAGCTGTCACTATTGTGCTTGAGCGCTTGATTAATCAGCAGCATAACTATAGTGATTTGGCGATGGCTTCTTTGGAAGCTGCTCGAGTTCCTTCGCCCGTTGTGCCCAGGCAGGATGTTCTTCCTTCCCGTCCGAGAACAGTCACAGACTTTATGAGGCTGCATCCCGACAGGTTTTTAGGCACTGAGACGCCTTTGGAGGCTGAACAGTGGTTGATTCAGACAGAACAACTGTTTTTGGCAGCTAAAGTTGCAGATGCAGATCGTGTGGATGTGGTTACCATCCAGTTGGTGGACTTGGCCCATATCTGGTGGAGGTCCGAGTCCGAAAGGCTCCAAAAACCGATCACTTGGTCCACTTTCACTAGGAGTTTCTTGAAAAAGTTCTTTCCTAGCAGCACCAGAGTTGAGATGGAGCAACAATTCTTAGCCCTGAAACAGGTTGGTCATTAGACTTTCTTGAAATAGGGCTCCATGTCTATGGACGAGTACGCAGTCGAATTTACAAGACATAGCCGCTTCACAGCCGTTCTGGTGGCGAACGAAGAGGATAGGGCTTGTAGGTTCATTTTGGGGCTTGAGCGAGACATCAAGGTGTAGCTTGTCTTTCTGTGCTTGCGTATCTACGCTGAGGCTCTTGAGGCAGCTAGGGCCCAGGAGTAGGCTCGTGGTGGTTTGACTCCTTCTCAGCGGACTGTTCTGCACTCAGTTGCTAGGTCTTCTGGTGGGCCTATTCAGAGACCTGTTCCAGCCCCTCCGGTCAGGGCATCTCCTTACTCTTCTGTGGGTCCTCCGAAAATTGGTTTCTGTGACTTTTCCGTCTTCCAGAGCATGAGCGTAAGGATTGTCAACGTGCCAACCATCGCTATTTTGGATGTGGTGTCGCTAACCATTCGGTGCGGGACTGCCCACAGTTGGCTCCTCCAGCCAGAGGTTCTGTTCAGCCAGTTGCCACAGCTCGTGGTCCAGTTAGACCACCGCTTCCTCCACAATATCAGATTGTCGGTCAAAGGATCACTGCTCCCAGGAGAGGTCAGGCCTTCAACCTGACTGCTGCAGATGCTGAGTCAACTAAGGGTGTGGTTGCAGGTATCTTTTGTTTTATTGTTTTATTGTTTATTGTTTCTCTTTGTTTTTCTCTATTTCCTTTGCTTTATTTCTTTCTGTTGTCCTTTCTGTATTTTGTTTTCCTCACCCTTGTTCAACCATTCTTTTCCTTGTCTCTTTTGTTTTTCTATCTTAGGTGTTGTGCTTGTGTACTCTTTTCTTGCTCATGTTCTGTTTGATTCTAGGGCAACCCATTCTTTTGTCTCCTCTCGATTTGTCGCTCACCATCATTTGGAGTGCAGCAATATGTCAGAGGCTTGGAACATTGTGACAGGTGGTGGAGTTGTCATTTATTCCCAGGAGTGCAAGCAGTGTCCCGTAATTATTGGCAGTGCAGATTTCAAAGCCAATCTGATTGTAATTGGGAATTCGGGATTCGATGTTATTCTGGGTATAGATTGGTTGGGTGAAACCCATACCATTATTGATTTTCGTGCCAAGAAAGTTGTGTTCCAGATTCCAGATCGCGCAGAATTTAAGTTCCATGCCGGGGAGTCTTTCCTTGGCCGAGCTGCAGTTGATCAGAAGGTTTATGCAAGCTGTGAGGCTACGCCTCTGGTAGTTCGGGATTTCTTGGATGTTTTTCCAGATGAGTTGCCTGGCTTACCCCCTGATAAGGAAGTGCGGTATTGATGTTCAGCCTAGAACAACGCTGATATCGAAGAGTTCCTACAGGATGGCACCGGTTGAGCTAGCAGAGCTTAAGGTCCAGACTCAGCAGTTGCTTGATTTGGGTTTCATCAGACCTAGTGTTTCGCCTTGGGGTGCTCCGGTCCTTTTTGTAGATAAGAAGGATGGTGGTCGTCAACTGTGTATGGATTATCGGGAACTGAACAGAGTTACTGTGAAGAATCGGAATCCGTTGCCCAGGATTGATGATTTGTTTGATCAGTTGTGTGGGACTGCTATTTTCTCGAAGTTGGATCTTCATTCTGGTTATCATCAAGTCAAGGTGAAGGCTGCGGATATATAGAAGACTGTATTCAGGACTAGATATGGGCACTATGAGTATCTTGTGATGTCGTTCGGAGTTACGAACGCGCTGGCTGTATTCATGAGTCTTATGAACCGGGTCTTCTCTCACTTCTTGGATAGATTTGTGGTGCTCTTCATTGATGATATTTTGGTGTATTCTCGGAATCGGGAAGACCATGCTGAGCATCATAGAGTGGTTCTGTAGACTTTGAGGGAGAATCAGCTCTATGGAAAACTTAGCAAGTGCGAGTTCTGGCTCGACGGGATTTCATTCTTGGGACACATTATCTCCGGCAATGATGTTTCTGTGGATCCGACCAAGGTTGAGGCTATGAAGGATTGGCCTATTCCTAAGTCAGTTTCAGAAGTCAGGAGTTTTTTTGGTTTAGCTGGCTATTATCGGAAGTTCGTCCAAGATTTTTCAAAGAAGTAGGACTGTTGACTAAGATGAATGGGAAGGATCAGAAGTTCTGTTTGTCTGATGAGTGTGGTGTGGCTTTTGTTGAGTTGAAGAAAAGATTGACGTCAGCACCTGTGTTGACTATTCTTGATGGTTCAGGCAGATTTGTAATTCACTGTGATGCTTCTGGTAAGGGTCTTGGGGCAGTTCTGATGCAGAAGGGCCGAGTTGTTGCGTATGCATCGAGGCAGTTGAGGCCGCATGAGAAAAACTATCCGACTCATGACTTGGAGTTAGCGACAGTGATTCATGCTTTGAAGCTGTAGAGACATTATTTACTAGGAGACCGAGTGGAGATCTTTACCGACCACAAAAGTCTCAAGTACGTCTTCACCCAGAAGGAGTTAAACATAAGACAAAGGCATTGGTTGGAGCTTATGGCCGATTATGACATCAGTTTGCAATACCATCCTGGTAAAGTAAACTTGGTGCCAGATGCATTGAGCAGGAGACCGGCAGTTATGTTCTTGACTCAGTAGAGGGATCTGATTGAGCAGATGAGGAAGTTAGAGTTGGAGGTTTTGTTGCTAATTTCTGATCGGAGTTGTTTGGTGCTTCAGCTGCAGTCGTCTCTTGTTGATCAGATTAAAGCGGCACAGGCTAGTGATGCACAGCTGCAGAGATTTCAAGCTAAGGTTGAGTCTGGGTCCAGGACGGACATGGTTATTCATTTGGATGGATCACTTCGTTTTGGGTCCAGATTATGTGTTCCGGAAGGTGATGTTCATCAGAGGTTGCTTGAGGAAGCCCATTAGTCTTCGTATTCTATCCATCCTGGCGGTACTAAGATCGGGATTTGAAGCTTCATTTCTGGTGGCAGGGTATGAAAAGGGATGTGGCTCAGTTTGTTGCTCAGTGTTTGATCTGCCAGCAGGTTAAGGCAGAGCATCAGAGAACCGCTGGACTTCTTCAACCGCTTCCTATTCTAAAGTGGAAGGGGGAACATATCACTATGGATTTTGTGACTGCTTTGCCGAGGAGTCCTAAGGGTCATAATGCCATTTGGTTGATTTTCGACCCTTTGACGAGGAGTGCTCACTTCATTCCTTTTCGTGTCGGGCAGTCTACTGAGAAACCTTGCTGAGAGGTACATGCAAGAGAATTTTAGACTTCATGGGGTTCCAGACAGTATTGTATCTGACAGGGATACGAGATTCAGATCTCAGTTCTTATAGAGTCTTCAGGCTAGTTTGGGAAGTAAATTAAAGTACAGTACAACTTTTCATCCCCAGACTGATGGACAGTCAGAGCGGACTATTCAGATTCTTGAGGACATGTTGAGGTCCTGTATGCTTTAGTTTGGTGGGTCTTGGGGGGATCATTTGCATCTCGTGGAGTTCTCGTACAATAACAGCTTTCAAGCCAGTATTAGAGCTACTCCGTTCGAGGCACTCTATGGGCAGAAGTGCAGATCACCAGTGTGCTGGGATGACATTGGTGAGAAAAAGTTGTTGGGTCTAGAGTTGATTACCAAGACAGTTGATGCAGTGGTTCAGATTAGGAAGCATTTGCAGGCAGCTTAGGACTGGCAGAAGCGATAGGCTGATGTCCTTCGGAGAGCTTTGGAGTTTGGTTTTGGTGACCATATTTTCCTAAAGGTATCGCTGTGGCGTGGTGTCATTCGGTTCGGTGGTGGGGGCAAGCTTAGTCCGAGGTTTGTTGGATCGTTTGAGATTTTGGAGCGAGTAGGTAAGGTGGCCTATCGTCTTGCATTGCCGCCAGCGTTATCAGGAGTGCACGATGTTTTTCATGTCTCACAACTCAAGAGAAATATCCGAGATAAGAGCCACGTGATCGACTATTCTAAGTTGACCGTTCGGCCGGATTTGACTTGTGAGATTCCGCAAGTTGCTATTGTGGATCGGCAGGAGAAAGTCCTTAAGAACAAGGTCATCAAGTTGGTTCGTGTTGCTTGGAATCCTCACTCGCCTGGTGAGTCGAATTGGGAGCTGGAGGAGGAGATTCAGCAGAAGTTTTCTCATTTGTTTGAGTAGTTTTTGTTTTGTTCTTTTGGTTGTTTTGGGGTTACCCTATGTATCTTCTTTTTGAATTTCGAGGACGATATTTTTCTTGTTAGGTGGGTAGGATTGTAACCCCTGTTTTTTATTTTGTGTATTTTTGAGTGTATTTTTCGTTTTGGTGTATTTTCTCTCTTGTATTCTTTCTGAACCTTATGTTGGAGTTGTTTTCAATATATATTCGTTTTATTTCAATTTTTTTAGCCCTTGTGGTTGATTGGTTGTCTTTTTATTTCGTTCTTCATTATTATTGTTCTTTCTTTCATTTGGTTCTTATCTTCTTTATTTTGTGTTCTTGGGTGCTTATGGTGGTGTTGGTTGCTCACCCTATTCCCAATCCAATTGTTTGATCCCTAATAGAATCACCAAAGCCAAATTAAATCCACAATCCTATTTGATATCCTATACAATTTGTATCCTAATTAAAGCCTAATTAAACAAATCCTACTACTACTCCTATTACCCACAACCCAATTACCCATTAACCCTAATCCCCTCATATATATATCTCTAATCCCTCTCTCACAAAACCCTAACCCTAATTCTCTGCACCCTAACCCCTGACCTCCTCCCCTTTGCTTGCATCGCACTCCATCCCGACCAGCCTCCCCTACAGCCCGAGCCACCCTCTCCCGGCTTGCACCTTGGCCGAGCACACCCTAACTCCTGATCCCGACCTTCTACTACCCGACCACCATAATTCCCTAGCATCTCTCTCATTCTCTCTCCCCGTTGCCCCCCACTCCGGCGTCGATCAACCCCAGGCCGCAAGCCACCTTAGCCGCCATCCCTCTCTTGGATCATCTCTCTTTTGGTGGAATTGTTCGAGTGGAGATTGTCGCTCAAGTTTGCTTGGATTCATTCTTCGTGGATTTTCGTTCGTGGGTTTTGCTCGTTATCGGGAATCCATTCTCGTTATTCATGATTTTCATCGTTCTTCTTCTTCGGTTAAGGCAAGCAACTTGTACTCAAATTCTTTTGTATGATGCAAGTCAAAAATACCACATATAGTGTAGTTGGGTCTAAAGATAACTCTTGTTTGTGTTATTCTTGATGGGTTTTATCTCTATAGTGCTATTTGACCATAGATGACTCATGACATAAAATTTGACATGAAATAACTTAGGTTTGTCCGGCCTTGATTTGATCATGTATGTGAGCTTTTGTGAGAATTCGTGATTTTGTTGAGACCCATGTGATATAATTGGTGTGGACATGCTAGATACCCTAATTTATAATATTTGGACACTTGGTAGACTCGATTTTATGTTTGGTTGTGTTTTGAACAAGTTTTGTATATATATGTTGAGTTGTTGTCAAAGGGAAAAAACTTTATTTTGTCGATGATCTGTTTTGTTTACTGTTTTGGACTGTCTTTAAGTCAGTATCTTAATTTCAGTATAAAACAGGATTTTTAGACAATTTCTTCTATTTTCAAACCCCTCTAACCTTGCTTGATTTCGTTTTCGTATGCATGAGATATGATTGTTTTACTACTGAGGTTTAGATCGTTTCCAGATTTCGTTTCTTGGTGTTTTTGATGACTAAATCATTTTAATAACTGGGCTACACATATTATTTTGATCCAAAACTTTAATCAGTATTTCTTTATCTAGTTAGGGATTACCTAGAATTTTGGTGGATTTTATTGATGAGTTTTATACGTCGTTTCGTGCTTATTTATAAAGACTGTACTTGCTGTATTTTACTCGCTGTGCTGTAAAGAATCGTATTTTCAACCTATTTCCTTCTACTGTATGAAAAATGTTTGTGAAATATGAAAGTTAATATATTTTGTCTATTTTCATCTCCCTTTGGCGGATTTGGATTTTGCATCACTGGTTGCGAGATATTATAGTTTTCGTACAGCAGTGTTGGAATTTCCAGATTTGCCAAACTATCGTTTATTGATGTTTTATGATTTTTGATCATTGATCTAATTTTACTAGAAAATTATGAAACTTTATATTTAGATACTAGACATATAGGAGAATACCCCAGATTTTTCGTGGATTTATTTAATGTGTTTTTGTGCTGTTTTCCTACTCTTGAATTTGTTTTCCTGATTTCTGGCTGAACCTATTTTCTGTATTCAAATCAATTTTGAGCTATGTTTTTGTGAATTAATATATGACTTATTTATACTCACTGGAATCTGTTGGGAGTCTATTTTCTAGAAGTTTCAATGGATTCAGATTTGCATACTTGTAACACTGGGAATCACTGTTTTACTACAGTATGATCTTGCTGTCCTGAACTTGAGATTTTTCTATTTTATTCTTTTATGAGATATCTTACACTCGTACATGTTTATCTTGCAACTTGCATTTGTCCCATGATCATGCCATATTATTCTTGATATATTTTGCACATATACATGCTTGTTTAACATTAATAATAAATAACCTAGCCGGGGTTTAAGGGACAGATCTAATAGTGGATAATTCAGAAACATGTACTCGGAAGGGGATCTACTGATCCTATGTGATTACTTGAGACATGATACTTGACACGTGATTACTTGACACTTGCACGCAAGACACGATACTTACCACTTGCACAACTTGACACGTGATTACATGATACATGAAACATGATACTTGGAGCTTGGAGCTCGATTACTTGACTTGTCTCTGAGTACACTGGCCTCTATGATCCACTATGAAATCTAAAGCGAAATTGTTTGTTGTAGCAACCATGCGGTGTGGGATGCATGAAGTGCTACCTAGATAGTAATCACTACAAGACTTGTTACATGATACTTGAACATGATAAATGCTTGCTTGATACTTGACTACATGATACTTGAGACTTGAAACTTGATAATTGATACATGATTACATGATACATGACTATTGATGTATGCTATATGATACTTGTTCACTTTGCCATGCTGGTTGTTTATTTTGACATCATGATTATACCATGTTGCTAGCTAGTTTTCCTCATGTACTTGTATCCTACATTATAAGTGGCCTGTAACTTGCAATTGACGGGAACTTGTTTTTCTCTTTTCCTCTTTCCTGTAATTGTTGAATTTCAGATTTTGGAGAATAGGTTTCACACGATATTGGTGACATGAAGTATTAGTGCTGGATTTTATTATTTTATTTCTTGTAGCTTGCTTGAATAATATTGTATTTTGAGACATGGATTTATTCTTGTATTTGGGCAATGTGACCCAGGATTTTGTCTTATTCATATCATGACTATTTGAGATTTATATATTTGGGTTCAAGTATTCTTGTTGGTATTTTTGGTTCTTATGTACATGTTGGTTGATACTTTTGCTTCCGACTCTGATGATTCTTGTGAATATTGTAAAGATTCTAGAACAGCTTATGGATGATGAAAATTATTCGCTGGACTTTTGTCTCGTATCCGTATTCTGTATTCTTTTTGAGAAGCGGGGCGTGACAACCAACGCGTGCATTGCACGTGTATAATTAATATGAAGGAGGTCTCAGGTTCGAGTCATCACTACGTCATATTTTTTACTTTATTTTTTAAAATATATTAAATGTGCATCATGCGTGTGAATTATCTATCTATATCTATCTATCTATAATATAATATATAATAACTATTATAATGGAAGAGTTGGAGTTGTAAATCTACTTACTTACGTACAACGCACGTGTAACTCCAAATCTCCCATTATAGTCTTCACATTCACTTTTAAATACATATACTCTTATTTATTAAGATATGCATCGCACGTGTAAATCAGAGATTTTACTTTATTTTTTTAAAAAAATTTAATGCGTGCATTGCACGTATATATTACTAGTTTGTTTGGTTACAAATAAAGTTTGTTTGATAACAAACTCCTTCATTAAATTGGGGTGGCAACAGGTCCGGGCCAGCCCGGGACCGGCTCGGCCCGCCCCCCCAGTTACACGGGCTCAACTCGGGACCGGCCCCCCCAAACCATGGGGCTGGTCCGGTTCAATATTTTTGCCATTTAGCCCGGTTTGGCCCGGCCCAGTTGAGGACCGGGACCGGCTGAACCGGCCCGCCCGGACTCAGGCCGGTTTCGGGCCGACCGTTGGCATTTTTTTTGGGTTTAGAATTAAAAAGTTTTAAAAAAATTTACCAAATTGCCCCCCCCCCCCAACGGAGCTATACTAGCTAGTTTTGGGGGGTACTTTAGGAAATTAAAAATTTTGCATATTCTATATATACCACATCATTTCTTTCATTTCTCTTTACTAATTCACTCAAATCTCTCTACTATCTCTCAAATCAACAACAACAATCAACACTTCTTCAAAAAAAAAAAAAAAAACAACGACAATCAACACTCTCTCAACTTTGCAAGGATCAACAATCAACATTCTCTCCACTTTACAAGGATCAAATCTCTCTACATTTTGCTAGGATCAACAATTAACAACAATCAAGTGATCAACAACAACAATCAATACTACTAGTCTACTACAAGCTCTCAAGTCTCAACTCTCTCAACATTCATTCTTCAAACTTCAAACACTCATACGGTATTTTAGTATATGTTTAATTTGTAGATTTAACATAGTTGATTATTCTCATCTATATCTCTTAATTAGTTTGGGTTTTCTTGAACTTCTTTCTCTCATTTTTTTAGATTTTATTTATAAATTTGTTAAAGTGGTAAAACATACATACACACCTCACTTATTCTTGTTATTATTGTTATTTTTTAGTTGAGATGGATTGTTGTTCGTTTTAAATTTTATTGTTTCTCTTTATTTAATTTTTTTGTTTTAAATTATTAGTTGTCATACATTTAATTTTTTATTTTAATTTAAATTTTAAAATGTACACTTGCTTTTTCTCTAACTATACATACATTAGTTTTAAATATTTAAATGTCTTCTAATCGATCACGCAGTGGTAGACATAGTAGTCAAGAGTCCACTAGTCATCACATTCCTTCCATTCCAATTCTATATATAGATAGTGAAGAAACATTCATGAATTATGATAGTTTTTCCGATTTGAATGAAACACACTCAACTCCTATAGAAAAAGAAGATCACGTAGAACCATAACCATCGAAACAAGGTCCTTCTCTAACCCGTAAAACAAGAGGGACTACTTCCGAAGTACACAATTATTTCAATTTTGTCCCTTCACAAAATGATAAGAGTGTAGGACTAAAAATATGTAAGAAGTGTCAAATACCATATAAGTTTAAAATAGGATCGGGCACGGGTACACTTCAACGTCACTTAAACAATTGTCAACCATAATTTTCGAAAGACAATCTCACACAACAAAAAATACATCCTAGAACCGGTCAAATAGATAGTCATAGCTACGATCACGTTCTCGTTCGTAGAAAAATTGCTAAGTTAGTAATTAGGGGTGAATTACCATATTCGTTTGGTGAAAGTAGGTATGTAGAGACTTTTGCACAAACCTTCGTAAACCCCCATTATAAAAAGATTGCTAGGAATGTAGTTAAGGGTGATTGTAAATTAGTTTACAATGAGACTAAGGAATTTTTTTATAGCAACACTAATATCACTAAACACTAGAGTTTCTTTGAAATCGAATGGGTGGGTAGGAGTAAACGACGTTCCATTGATGTGTGTAACATGTCATTGGATAGATTCGGATTGGGTAGTTCAAAAGCGGATAATTTCATTTGGATATGTTATGTACCCACATAAGGGTGAAATTATAGCCACACACATTATGGAAGCTTGTAATAATTTTGGTATTTATGATAAAGTGTTTGCTATTGGTTTTGATAACGCCTTTAATAATACTAAGGCAATTGATAGTTTGAAAATTACTTTAGATCCTATAGAACCCGAAAATATTCATGTCAGGTGTGCTTGTCATATTTTAAATCTTTGTGTGCAAGATGCACTAAAATATGGAAATGATAAACTTGATGCAATGAGAGATTGTGTTCATTATATTACATTGAGTGGTCCAATATATCAAGCTTTTCATGATTGGTGTAAACTTAGGGAAATTGTATATAAACATTTTCCTAAAGATATTAGACATCGTTGGAATTCTATATTTGATTTATTAGTGTTGTTTTTCATTATCGTTTTAATCATAGAGATTTTTGTGTTGCAATGAGTATACAAAATTGTATGTTAGATGATGATTTTTGGTTTTTTGCCGATAGTTTGTATAAATTTTTAGAACCTTTTAACGATGCTACTTTGCAATTTTCAAAAACATATACATCTACATCTAGTGGTATTTTACTTGAAATTGTCGCTATGATGATAACAATTAAAGATTTGCACAATGACCCTTTTATTGGAGATTTGGTTAATGCGGCATATATTAAATTTTAAAAATATTTTCATCCACTTCCTATGTTATATTGTGTAGCTAGTGTAATGAATCCCATGATTAAATTAGATGACACAAAAAATTTAATTAAATTTTTTACACTTATGCCCCACACGATGCAATACAAGATTTTGATCATGTTGTTTTTACTCGTCAATTTGAGCATATTTTGACTAGGTTATATGATACTTATGATAGACTTTATTCATCTAACACTATACGAACACAAACACAAAATGTTGATTCTTCTTCTTCATCTTCTTCTTCTTTCCATATTCGTAAAAGGAAAGAGTCATGCAACTAGTAGTGTTTTAAATCTTATTAAATAAAAAAACCAAGAACCAATTCTCCAAATGAGTTGAATTTGTATAATGCACAAAGTTCGATTGAAGAAGTAGTAGATGTGTTACAGTTTTGGAAGACCAATGAAGTTATTTTTAATATTCTTTCTCGTATGGCTAGAGATTTGCTAACAACACCGGTGTCAACCGTTACATCAGAAAGTATTTTTCTCTTGGTGGCAGATAATGAGCCTGAACAGGAATCGATTGACAGCCAAAAATTTGGAGATGCTAGTATGTGCCGAAGATTGGATGAAAGCGGAAAAGAGGACCCAAGATTTACTTGAAGCACAAGCTGGCTCAACAAGCAGCGATGAATGAACAATTAGATTTAGTCGATTTACATTAAAATGATGTACAATATATTGTAATTAATTAGGAAATTTAAGGGGATGAGATTCTATATTTAGGTTAAGTAGAAGTGCAGGACAACAGTCCAATGCCTTCTCTTCAATCTAAATAGAGGCCATCTCGATATCTAAATTCAAATAATTCCCTTGTTTTGTAATTTGATCTAATTTGTATGAAATTTTATTCATGTACTTCATTTTATTTAAGAATTTCAACTCTATTAAATCAATTTAATACTTAGTTCTTTGCACTTGTTATGAAATTACAATGTAATACTTGATCTTTCACCTTTAATATATTTTAAAAAAAATCCCTAAAAAATCGGTCCGGCCCGGCCCCCACCCTTGGGGCTGGGGGCCAGGTCCGGGTTAGGGTTTTTCCCAACTAGCCCGGCCCGGCTCGACCCTCGAAGTCTTCGAGCCCGACCCGGGTTGGCCCAGGACCGGGCAAAGCCCGGGCTGGTCCGACCCTAGTGGCCCGAATACCATCCCTACTATTAAAATAGTAGATAAAAAATAAATATTACAAATTAAAACTTTTGGCCCTCTTGGCATAATTATGTGGAGTAATTATTAATACATTCAAAGAAAATGGTAAATTACAAAATAGCCCATGACATGGTAACATCAATAAACCCTTCCAATTTAAGGCGAAAAAACCTATCTAAGAGCATCCACAGTCGTTTTCTATAAATGCCATTTTGCCATATTATAGCAAACGAACCTCTGCAATCGTTTCTCATTTTGCCATTTTATGGCAAACATGCTATATTCGTTTCTCGTATATGAGAAACAGAATAGCGATTCTCAAATTATAAAGGACGGGGAAACATACCCCGTCCGGGATATGATATCCCGTCTCCCCCACTTAAATTTTTTTTTTTTTTTTTATGATTCCCTCAGACGGGGAAACATACCCCGGCCGGGGTATGTAACCCCGTCTCTCCTTTTTTTTTTTTTTTTTTTAATAAATGAACGGCCAGGATTGGTTGATTAGAAAAAAAAAAATTACAAAAGGTGGGACGGGGATACATACCCCGGCCGGGGTATGATACCCCGTCTGTGAAAAAGCATCCACAGTGGAGAATTAATGCTGATTGGGTATAATTAGGAGTAGTAATTAGGTTTAGGTAGTTAATTAATTAGGTTTAGTTATTATTATATTATTTAATTTAGTTAATTAATATAGTTTAATAGTTAATAAGTAATTAACTTTTTTTAATTTATTTTAAACGATGAGACGGTATATCATATACCGTCGCTCGCTTTTTTCTAAAAAATGAGAAACAATATAGCAAACGACCACTGCAGCGATCGATCTTATTTGCTATTATTGTAGCTGTTATTTTATAGCATATGAGAAAAACGACTATGGATGCTCTAAAGAGGTCATTTTGTAAGGACTCATCAGAAACTTTGTTATGTACATCGCGTATGGATTTTTCATGAAGTAAACAACAAAAAGCGCCTTCACTCTTCGTTTCAATTTTCAAAACTAACAAAGTTAGGATTAAGAATTTGAAAGGAGGAAGAAAACAGAAGTTCCACCATTTGCTTCGTAAAAAAGTAGTACATATATTATATGTAGAAAAATTATATCTACGTACTTTCTGCTGTGACCAACAGATTTGAAGGATTATTCGCATTGACTATGTGATTGAAGATTGATGCATGTTAGCTGCAATAACCAACCCCTAACTTCAAATAATAATATAATGATAATAATGAGAAAGCTTATAATTAAATAAACCAATATTGAGAAATCTATGACAATGCAAGGTCCATAAGATTTTTTATCAAATCAAACATGCGTAGTCCATTTCCTTTCGGTTCATTGGGGACCCTCACCACCTTAATTTCTTCCCAAAATCCATCTCCTTTAATATGCTTGATGGGATACAATTGGATGCTGAACAGATAAATCTCAGTCCAAAGTGGTCAGATTATCATGTCGGCCACCTAACTGACACGTATCCATCTCATGTCTAATTGAATCTCTCTTGTTCAAAGACAACAAAGTTCGATCCCTTGAGATTCTTCTTTATTTTGATTTCTACATGTTAGAAGAAATGAGATATAGAATTGCAAGTAATAAATTTAGGAAGTAAACTCGAAACACAATATGTATAAATATACCTACATAGAAAATAAAGAAAAATCATAAGGAAATTCAAACCGAATTTTGTGTTTTACACAATTTCCGTAAAACAGTTATCCCTCCTCACCGAGAAGATTGTAGTCGGTGTATGTCTTCCTGAATAAAACGGATGTCTGAGTAGCAACCCAACTCCTAGTTGATACTCACAACGAACGGAACTAGTGGTAGATTCTATCACCGACGAACTCAAGAACAGAAGGACAAGACACTGAGAGAAGAGAAGATAATTTCTGATGTATCGAATGAGATGGGGAATTATCCTTTTATAGAGTTCATGAGGTAACAGACCAATGAATGACAATAAAATGTTAAATAAACATTTTTTGGTTGTTACAATTGCATTGATTTGGCTGTTATCAAGCTTAACGGGGGAACATATTAATCAGTGACAGTAAAAAGAAAATAAACATTATGCCTGTTACCATTTCATTGATTTTGCTGATACAAAAATCATTTCAAGTCCAAAAAAGTCCCATAGCCGGTGATCAATTTGGTCCGACATCAAGATTTGCATCTCCTGCATGTAAGAGAGAACCTTTATGCTTGCTTTCTTACCAAGCCAAGATTAATTTTAATATATACTCATTCAGTTCTTCAAGCTTTTTCGATATTGGACTAAAGCTTTTAAGTTTTCCAACATACTTTTCTCTATTTCAATAAGACAATTTCTCATTCACCCCATAATTAATTTATGTCAAAATTGGTTTATAAAATGAGTAATGCTACATCCACTACCAATTTCACTGTATTTTTTTTCACTACCTTAGGTGGCACACTCCAATAAGTGAGAGAAGAGATAGTAGGTGGGAGAACTCTCCAATAGTAGCGTGCCATCTAAGATAGTAAAGAGAAATGTAGTGAAATTGATAGTAGATGAAGTATTACTCAAAATGATAAATGCATTGACTTTTGCTTTGTTTGTTGTGATTTGTCAGTCAAATGCGAGTTCTTGTAGATAGGGGGATATGGTAGATATGACTGGATCCTACATTATTCTATAACTATTCTTTCTATTGCATGTATAGGTGTTTTACTTCTTCCTATATTTTTCTCTTTGTTGTGTTTGTATATGGTGATATTGGTGTTTAGCTTATATGATCTAGGTTCTACATTGTACAGTATGGTTTTGCACCATTTGATGGTACTTCTGTTAGGTTTATGTCTTGCATACGATGTTGGGTAGAAAACGATAAGACGATTGGAGGAGTCAAGATGATTGGAGACGGAGTGGAGGCGAAAAACAGTCAGCAGCAACAACAGAGGAAGTTGCGGTCGACCGCAACTCATGTGCGGTCGACCGAACTCTGCACGATGTCTTCCAGTAAGGAAGACAGTCGACCGTCTTGCTGGTGCCATCGACCGTTCGCGGCGTTGATGGGTTTCGGGCTTGAGTGTGGCAGATTCGTGAAAGACCCAACTTGCTCTTCAAGTTAGATCGTGTGGCTCCAATCGTAGGGGTATCTCTTATGTAATATCCAATGGCTATTGTAACAAGATATCAACTTAGGGTTTATCTTTAGATGTATATAAACAATTGTAACGGCTCATAAATCTATATGATTCTATTAGTGCCGAATAGAAGAAGAGAGTACTTCATCTGAGAGGGTGAGAGAGTTTCTCCATTGTAAGCAGCATCGAGTTCCAGTTAGGCTTGAAAAAGGGTCGTGGTGAGAATTATAATATTCTTGTATCTTCTCTAGTTGAAATAATATCCCGGTTCTTCCTTCCCTGGAGTAAGGCGAAAGCCCCAATCGGGACAATTCTTGTGTGCTTTATGTGATTGGTGCGATCTAGTTTTGCTTGGTGGTTTGTGTTGATTATGTCAAAGACTTAACAAGATCCTCAAATTCCTAACAAGTGGTATCAGAGCAATCAGGTTCGTGGATTTGTTCGAGTTCCTTGAAGGAGATGACAAATCAAAAGACGAAGATCAAGCAGTTTGACGGTAAGATCAACTTCAATCTATGGAAGGTGGATATGTATGATGTTTTGGTTCAGAAGGACTTGAACCTTACCCTAGAAGAGAAGAAACCAACCGACAAAAAGCAAGAGAAGTGGGATGAGATTTGTTTGAAGGCCTTGAGTTTAATCCGGTTGCAATTGGCGGACGAAGTCAACTGTAATATTCTTGAGGAGAAAAGTGTAGCGTCCCGAATTTCTAATATAATAATTCAGAAATATATGACACAATTTCCAGAATCAACTTTAATATAATCATAAACATAGAAACCAAATACCGGGAAAATTAAAACTTTTTATTACATCAATTGTTTACAAAGCACGGTGGAAAATAAAACATCTTGAATTACATTTTCTTTCTTTTAAAACACATTCTTTTACAATTTACATAAGCCATAACATCATTCTATCTCAAGCATTCAAATCTAAAGCTATAGGTACCTACCTATAAAACATGAGGCTAGAGATAACCCTAAACCCCAAAACTACTGGGGTCAGCCATAACGGTGTGAGTGACATAAAAATAAATGCAACATGAATAAAACATAAAGTATAGAACCATAACCAACATGTATTAACAGCAAGAATAAAGTGAAAAGAAATAACAATAGATAAAACATGAAAACATAAAGCATAAAGCCATAACCAACATGTATTAACAGCAAGAATAAAATGAAAAGAAATAACAATAGATAAAACATGAAAACATCAAGTGAAACTATACTAAGTGTCAAGTGTTAAAAAATAGGAAACAATATGCATAACACCAAGTCAAGAAAACACCAATGCTATATGCTGACTCTCTAATGCATACTTGTCGAATTCTATGCATTCCACTCTACATAGATCCGGTGCAAGTCCTTATCGTTCTCCACTTGATAAGGTTAAATCCCCCGTTATGCAACTAATCCTACTACCATGACTACTATGAGATTTAGACATTCTGCAAGTATTGGTTCTCACCCTTGGAATACTGGAGGCCAATCCCACTCTGCAGATCATTCTGTGGTCTTTACGTCCATCGTCCCGAAAATGGAGATTGCCTCACTCCGTAGGTCATCCTGGAACCCTCATTGCACAAACATCCCATGAGCGACGCTCTCGTCCTCGGAATACTGGAGATCAATCCCACTCCGCAGATCACTCTGTGGCCCATACGTCCATCGTCCTGGAATACTGGAGAATATCTCACTCCTTGGATCATCCTGAAGTCCATAACTCACGTTTGCACTCATTTCATCATATCACCATCTAGTGCATGTCCTTATCTTATTAAGTTAATATTAAAAACACAAAATCCCCCCTCTCTAGAGTGAGTGTATCCTATCGGACTTAATTCCACAAAACAACCCCAATGACCCCAACAGGTAAAAAAATCCATAAAATCTCATCTGCTGGTTCATAGGACTCCCACTTAACTCCTAGAGATTCACAACTCGACCATCAATACCAAACTTTCATTTAAACTCATAAATCCATCATCAAAACGATCATGAAAAAATTTGAAAGAACAAGTTTTTGGTGCACAATCTACATGGGGTTGAAGTATGAAGGATGGACTGAGTTGCCATTGCGAAATCCTATTGATTACAGACAGTGAAGATATAATGAATCTGCATATCCTGACCATCATTTATCAGGTTCAAGTGTGTGCACGAGAAGCCAATTGCACATTAACTTATGCATAGCATAGAGATCAAATAATATAAGAACGGGTCAACAAGCTAAATTCCTTATGAAGTATAAAATTAAACATTACTGATTAAACCAACTCAATGTACAATGGTTGGACCAAGCACTATGTGTTCAATAATTTAGCATCAATACTGGCCTCAGATGGTTACATCCAAAAATTTTTGTCCCACCACTCAACAACATGATCTTTAACGCTAACAATCAATAATAATGTACAAATATTCCTTAATTGTTCTGTGAAAATTTGTCAAGAAGCCTTTATTAAGACACAATTGTTGGTGGTAGTGGAAGGGGAATGCAATTACAACACAAATAAAATTATCTTCATCTAGAATATAAGATGTATGAGAAACTTAGATAAGGTGGCAGTGGAAGGGTAATTAACCTAAACCACCATAAGTTCAAAGCCTTTGAAAAGCTTTAAGAGTATACTGCAGAAGTTTAGGAGAAGGCAGGAAAGGAAATTAAGACTCTTTGCTCTGTTAGAGACAAAGAAAACTCCTCAGATACGCAAAGATTAAGAAAATGTCCATTATTCTCTGCTCAGTTTTGTCTTTTTGTTTTTGTTTTTGTTTTTGTTTTTGTTTTTTCATGAGTGGATGTTCTTTTCTTTTTATGATCAAATAAGATAAACATATAGTTCACAAATGTGATGATCATAAACATAAAGGCTACCAACATCATATAACTGTAATCTGACACAAACCAAATTTTCATGAAACACGACATAAGATTTACAAATCAAAACAGTCAAACCATCATATAATTATTACCCATATGATATGCACAGTAAGTTAAACCATCGTCATATTCACAATCAAAATAAATAAATCATGCTCTAGATTACCGACCAAACCCTTTCTTAATCTAACATGGTAGAAAGATCAGATTTTGATACAATAATAAACCCTAGATTAAAAAGATGGAATTTTTACTGAAAGATTAAGATGAATCTTTCTTGAGAGATAAAAGAGATGATGCCTATATACACAGTAAAGATAAAGTTTTACTCACTTTTTGCAATATTCAACATACAATTCATTAAACTCAATCAAAACAGCAAGTATACAAAGGAAAACAACCTACTCATAATTTCTATTAGGTTCTTAACAACCTCAATTCATTTATATAAAATTTAAATCATCAAAGAATAAGTTTCATGAAAAGATTCAATTTTTTGTTCATCTACTCATCAAAATTCATTATAACTAAATACCATCATCTAACATGCTTTCTAATAGATAAATCATCACATCCAACATGCTTAGAATAATAAGAAAATAAACATATTCACTCACCTTATTGAAGAAATCAATCGAATTAATAAAGAATGAGAAAATGCCCTTCTTTTGCAAAATCCAAGATCATCGTTTTGAAACTCTAAGAAATTAATAGTAAAAAATATATCTTATTTTTGCCGAGGAGAGGGACGGCTGTAGTGGCCATAATATAGGCCAAATTTTGGAGTTTTTTAGAGTTTTACAAGTTTATGGAAACATCCCTTAACAAATTATTACTTTACATATATAAACCATTCTTTAAAAAAGTAGTTAAATAAGTTAAATAAATTAAAATAAAACCAAATCCTTTTACTATTGAGTTATCCAAACATCAAGCATGGCCCAGGAATTTTAAAAAAAAAAAAAATCGGATTTGTACTCAAAGTGGTAATTTTGCACAAGTCCCTCTCTTTGTAATATTTGCAAATATGTCATAAAATATTCGTAAAAATACAGAAAATTCAAAAATAATAACTACAAATAAATATTAGGTTTCCAATTAAAAGTTTCTGACTTTTACTTTCCAAGAAAACATTTGCACATGATCCACTTAAATTCCATATTTGCAAAAACACCATATTTGTTTAAATCTTTACAAAATCAACTCTAAATAAAATTTAAATAGATTTTATTTTCAATGATGATCATGGAAAGCCCAAAAATGAGTAAAAACGAATTTTCATTATTTTTTTGAGATCCAAACGACTTTTTACATAAAAACCCCTTTCTTTTGAAATATTTACAAAAATAGTTTCTTTACTCAGAAAAATCCCAAAATTTAGGATATACTTAATTATAAGTAGGAGAATTTATCCATAAATCTAAAAGTGAATATATGTACCCAAAAAAATATTTCCACGTGTAAAATTAATAAATTCGTAAAATAGTCAAATTAATTCAAATAAATCTGAAAATTAAAATATCATAAATAAATGAAGAAAATAAATTATTAACCATAAAATTTTAAGAATTCAAAATTTTCTTACTATGCACGTGTGCTGCACGTGCAAAATTGCAATTTCAAAAAAATAGTCAAAATAGTCAATTTTACCAATATAATATTATTTAGTAATGTAAAATAAATCTTTTTATTTTGCGGGGTGTTACAAAAAGTGTGACAAGTCTATTGGAGAGACTCAAATCTGACTACTCGGGATCGTCGTTGCTAGATCGGATGTATTGAAAGAGGAAGCTGTTTAGGTTCTCAATAAAGGAAGGTACCCATCTTCAAGATCATATTATGGAGTTCAATAAGGTAATATCTGAACTGAAGGCGATTAACGCTGATGATCTTAGCGAAGCGGATAAAACTTTCAACTTGATTTATTCATTGCCAACTTCTTATGATCACTTGATAACTACCTTGCTACATGGAAAATCAGCCAAGGAGATACTTACTGTAGCCAAGGTGATTAAGGGTCTGAAGAAAGATGAACTAAGAAATGAGACTCACAAAGGTGGGTCTATTTCTTTAGGGTGTTTTGCGGTGGATGGTGATACTTCAATTGGAAGGGATGCGGCACACAGGGGTAAGATTCGTTGTCATTACTGTAGAGGAGTTGGGCATTACAAGAGAGATTGTCGCAACTAGTTGAGTCAGAAGAGTGCTACTAAGGAAGGGGAACAAGCCCATATAGTCAACACAACTGAGTTAGGTAATAATGACGATTATTGTCTTCTTATTTCAAGTTCTTCAGATGTGGATTCAAATTGGTATCTTGATTCGGAAAGTTCTTCTCATATTTGCTCCGAGAGGAAGATATTTTCTACTTACAAGTCGTCAACAGGTCGTAGTGTGAGAACGGGGAGTAATGAGATTTGTGAAGAAGTGGGTGAGGGAACAGTTGAATTGGAGATGCCAGATGGTAAAGGGTTCATACTAGAAGAGGTCATGCATATTCCTTCGATACAGCAAAATCTTATATCCTTGGGGACTCTTGATTCTCCTAGCTGTAGGTACACAACTCGAGATGGAGTTTTGACACTTTGGGATAGTCTTCGTAAGATAATGAAGGGTAAGAGGGGAATTGGGCTAGGTTAGCACAACCTCTACCAGCTTTGTGGGAGCAGAAAAACTCGGCCAGGTGTATGAAAAGCCCATTGTTCCTAAAGCATCATCTAGTAAGCCGTCACTAGAATTACCAAAGCGAGACTGCAACATTCGAATACTGTTGAAAGGTGGAGAGAGCCTTGATGTAGGTGAAGTTCGTGTGGAGGGTGGCACCTCCATAATTACTTCTACAAGGGTGTGCCCTTGAGGGGCATACAACTGGAGGAAAATAGATGGAGGTTTGTTCAACTAGCAGAAGAAGCCCTAGAAAAGTGTTGTTTACAAAGCGAAGAAGAAAGATCTAGAAGAGTTTTAAATCACACAGGTATGGATTCATGCGTATGCAATCCAAGGTAGAGATTGTTGGGTTTATGTCTTGCATACGATGTTGGATAGAAGATGATAAGACGATGTAGGGATCAAGACGATTAGAGACAGAGTGGAGGCGTGAAACAATCACCGGCAACAACAGAGGAAGTTGCAGTCGACCGCAACTCATGTGCGGTTGACCGAACCCTACACAATGTCTTCTAGTAAGGAGGACAGTCGACCGTTTTGTTGGTGCAGTCGACAGTTCGCAGCGCTGATGGGTTTCAGGCTTGAGTCTGACAGATTCATGAAAGGCCCAACTTGCTCTTCAAGTTAGATCGTGTGGCTCCTATCATAGAGTTATCTCTTATATAATATCCAATAACTATTGTAACAAAATATCAACTTAGGGTTTATCTCTAGATCTATATAAACAATTGTAACGGCTCATAGATCTATATGATTTTATTGAGTGCCGAATAGAAGAAGAGAGTACTTCATCTGAGAGGGTGAGAGAGTTTCTCCATTGTAAGCAGCATCAAGTTCCAGTTAGGCTTGAGAAAGGTTCGTGGTGAGAATTGTAATATTCTTGTATCCTCTCTAGTTGAAATAATATCTCGGTTCTTCCTCCCCTGGAGTAAGGTGAAAGCCCCAATCGGGACAATTCTTGTGTGCTTTGTGTGATTGGTGCGATCTAGTTTTGCTTGGTGGTTTGTATTGATTGTGTCAAAGACTTAACAAGATCCATAACACAATTTCACCAATCAGATGTCACTTACTGCAAATATGCGATATTCGTATGTAGAGGATGAATTATACTTTGCCTTGCAAGTTCGTTGCTGTTTTTGTTGCTTTTTTAGCTGCACTTGTAGGTTTTTTGCCTTGTCTCTCTATTCTTTCGCAGTTATGTTTGTTTCCAATGATATCGGTGTATGTCTTATACAGATAATGGTTCAACTATGTAATTCAACACTCAGACGAGTTGGTTAAGAGAGAGAGAGTATGGTCAGGGGCGTTGTTACATGGTCCCCACGGGGTGCGACTGAGCTCCCTCAATTTTTGCTGCGCCCCTCGAATTTACATGTACATGATAAGTTATATAAATAGAGTAATATATGATATTTCAACAATTCGTTGTAGATTAGTTAGTTAGGATACTTGGTTCTTACATAGAAGACCCAGGTTCAAGTCCTTAGCAACAAGTTTTTAACTTTTATTTTTTTTAACTTTTATTTGAAATTTTAATTTCGTTTTGTTCGAGTCCCAGCTGAAATAGGATTTAGTTTTTTACTTTGATTTGCAATTTTAATTTCTTTTAAAATGACAAAAATAAAAAAAAATTATTTGACAACAAAGGGAATTGAACCCATGACCTTCTAATTTGAAGTCAAACACACTAATCCATGCGCATAATGTGAAGTTGCATTTCATTTACATTTGATGAATAATATACTGGCGACCCAAATGATTTGTCACCAGCTTTACATAGAAAAAACCTCAAAGTTGGCATTGCTACTACCCATTACAACAGCGATAGTATAGAGTATGTTCTGCTATGAAAATTATCAAGATCTACTTCATTATACAACCGATTGGAAGATGAGATGATGATTGTTCGGTGGCATATATTGAAAGAGACATATTAGACATCACTGACAATGAAGATATCGGTCAATATTTTTATAATATGAAGTTTTCAAGGGTTTTTTGTCAAAGAAAATGACTATTTACTAATTGTAATAGTTGATGACATTTGGTATTGATGCTGCTCGTTTTTGGGGGGTGTGGCTGCACCAGGTGTGAGTTCTTCTCGATTTGTTTGTTTAGTGGAAGGACGAGTAACTGAACGGTACGCTCGACCCTCGGCAGAGGGGGCACGATCCGGGATAGAGGCAGAGGTCGAATGCTCGGTTCGGTAGTGGAGGCTCGGCTCGGATCCAGGAGTCTCGTGTACCTGCACTCGGTCTAGAAATACCGGGGCTGTCCCGGTGGCAGACCCTCCGACGATCTAGTTAGTCACTGAAGTAGAGCAATAGTAACTAGGGTTTTAGAGGAAAAAGATTGATTACCTTTGAAGGTGGGAGAGAGAGGGCCTGGTATTTATAGGCATGTCAAACGGGTATGGATCTGTGGGCTGGGTCTGGACCCGTATGCCCGTGGGCCTGGTGGAGTAGAAGCCCATGGGGCTTAAGGCTGGTCTGATGATCATGGGTGAGAGCTTTTTGAGGAGATCAGATGGTCTAGGATGTGCACGGCCATTTTCCCCCTATGTCACAAGCCCCCCACTCCTGTAGGGGTGTGCAAGCTAGCCGTGGAGGAGTAGTCTTGGTCGTGAAGGAAGAGCGGGGGGAGTTTTCTGGAGGTGTTCGGGGTCATCACCGAGGATGAGTTGGGCTCGGAGGCCGGGGGTCCGATCTACGGTCGTATCCCACTTCTAGGGTACGTGCTGGGCCGGATGTAGCCTCGGAACACCGAGGCGAAGGTGAGCCTGCGCGCTTTCTATTGAGAAAGCTACCCTAGTGCTCGACCCGACCTCGGAGTATCGAGGGTTTAGGGGTCGGCAAGGGTGTTGGCGAGCCGGTGTGCTTTCCTGGGAAAGCTACCCTGTTGCTCGACCTGACCTCGGAGCATCGAGAGTTTAGGGGTCGGCAAGGGTGTTGGCAAGCCGGTGTGCTTTCTTGGGAAAGCTACCCTGGTGCTCGACCTGACCTCAGAGCGTCGAAGGTTTAAGGGTCGGCAAGGGTGTTGGCGAGCCGATGCGCTTTCCTAATAAAGCTACCCTGGTGCTCGACCTGACTTCGGAGCGTCGAGGGTTTAGGGGTCGGCAAGGTTGTTGGCGAGCCGGTGTGCTTTCCTGCGAAAGCTACCCTGGTACTCGACCTGACCTCGGAGCGTCGATGGTTTAGGGGTCGGCAAGGGTGTTGGCGAGCGGGTGCGCTTTCCTGGGAAAGCTACCCTGGTGCTCGACCGAACCTCGGAGCGTCGAGGGTTTAGGGATCGGCAAGGGTGTTGATGAGCCGGTGCGCTTTGGTGAGAAAGCTACCCTGGTGCTCGACCTGACCTCGGAGCGTCGAGGATTTAGGGGTCGACAAGGGTGTTGGCAAGCCGATGCGCTTTTCTGAGAAAGCTACCCTGGTGCTCGACCTGACCTCGGAGCGTCGAGGGTTTATGGGTCGGCAAGGGTGTTGGCGAGCCGATGCGCTTTCCTGAGAAAGCTACCCTGGTGCTCGACCTGACCTCGGAGCGTCGAGGGTTTATGGGTCGGCAAGGGTGTTGGCGAGCCGATGCGCTTTCCTGAGAAAGCTACCCTGGTGCTCGACCTGACCTCGGAGAGTCAAGGGTTTAGGGGTCGGCAAGGGTGTTGGCGAGCCAGTGCACTTTCCTGAGAAAGCTACCCTGGTGCTCGACCTGACCTCGGAGCGTCGAGGGTTTAGGGGTCGGTAAGGGTGTTGGCGAGCCAGTGTTCTTTGGTAAGAAAGCTACCCTGATGCTCGACCTGACCTCGGAGCGTCGAGGGTTTAGGGGTCGGCAAGGGTGTTGGCGAGCCTGTGCGCTTTCCTGAGAAAGCTACCCTGGTGCTCGACCTAACCTCGGAGCGTCGAGGGTTTAGGGGTCGACAAGGGTGTTGGCGAGCCTATGCGCTTTCCTGGGAAAGCTACCTTGGTGCTCGACCTGACCTCGGCGCGTCGAGGGTTTAGGGTTCGGCAAGGGTGTTGGCAAGCTGGTGCGCTTTGGTGAGAAAGCTACCATGGTGCTCTACCTGACCTCGGAGCGTCGAGGGTTTAGGGGTCGGCAAGGGTGTTGACGAGCCGGCGCGCTTTCCTGAGAAAGCTGTCCTGGTGCTTGACCTGACCTCGGAGCGTCGAGGGTTTAGGGGTCGGCAAGGGTGTTGGCAAGCCGGTGCGCTTTCCTGAGAAAGCTACCCTGGTGCTCGACCTGACCTCGGAGCATCGAGGGTTTAGGGGTTGGCAAGGGTGTTAGCGAGCCGGTATGCTTTCCTGAGAAAGCTACCCTGGTGCTCGACCTATCCTCGGAGCGTCGAGGGTTTAGGGGTCGGCAAGGGTGTTGGCGAGCCGGTGCGATTTCCTGAGAAAGCTATCCTGGTGCTCGACCTGACCTCGGAGCATTGAGGATTTAGGGATCGGCAAGGGTGTTGGCAAGCTGGTGGACGCAGTGTTAGAGTAGAGCTTCAGTTTCCCATGGGAATTAATGATGCTCCTGGATTTGCGCGTGACGTTTCAGTTTCCTAGGGGAGTTAATGATGCTCTAGGATTCACGCGCGACGCTTTAGCTCCCAAGGACAAATACGGCGTGACGCTTTGCCTTCCGTCGCTTGGCCTCCCTGAGGTCATAAATGCGACTTGGGGGGAGGCTATATATATCCCCACCCTTCGCTATTCTTTTGTCAGAAAAGAGCGCCGATGGTCCAAGTGCCATCGGAGGTGTCTGCCGTAGGCGGACACCTAATACTTGAAATTTTTAAGGCAGAGAGCCTCGGATAGGTGGTTCCCCTACCATCCCGGTCTTCCTTTGGGTATACGGCTCTAAGGGTTGTCTATTCGAAGGAGACAGGGGTGGGAGGCGTGCCGACCAAGGTCCGGGGCCTGGAAGACGAGAGTCTGCCATTGACTGGTATTTTTTGGGTATATCAATCTGAGCCCATGGTTCTGCTCAGATGGGTATACCAAAAAAAATTAGGTTCGGCTGACGAAGGTTCGGGATCGAGGGCCCAGGCACGGTGGTTCTCTTCCCGCCCTCGAACAATTTGGGGGTTTTGGCTCCCAGGGCCGTAAGTCTCGAATTGTTCGCGGGTGAGAAGGGTGCCGACCGATTCCCGGAGCACGGGGCGCTCGTCAGAGGCGAGTGCCTTAAATCTTCAATGTAAACTTTTGGGGTTGAGTAGCGGGGTGTCATCGCCAAGCGTAGTGGGTCGCAAGGCCTGAAAAGGCCAGAGCCTTGCTCGAGATCGATGCCCAGTGTCTGACCCGCTGGTCTGTGTTCGGCGACCATTGTGCGGAGACTGAAGGGTCGCCAACCACGTGCCTTGATGACGTCACTGTTGCGAGTTTCTAGGAGCAGTTATCGCGATTTTCTATGAACTGTTTTGCAAAAATCTAGGAACTATTTTGCAAAAATCGAGGAGTCTCTTGGCCCTCTATATATATCCCCCACCCCACTTTGTTTTTCATTCTTCACTTTTACTTTCTCTCTAGAAAACGGTGTCTTCAGAGCTTCTCTCTCTAGTCTACTACCTTTCGTTCGTCTCTCACCGAAGCCGAGCAGGTTAGTTTGTTGTTTTTCTTTACCATGTCTACGGCTCAGTCCGGCTCCTCGGCCTCGACCTCAAGGGAGGAGGACGACCCCCGTACGGGACTCTCCAACTCGACGTCTTGGGAGAGGGACACCACGGTGTATGATGCGAAACCCCTTCACGTTAGGAAACCGTTCGTCGTAGAGAGTAGTGGGTCGGAGGAGGAGGGTAGCGGCGCATCGGAGGAAGTGGAGGTGTTAAACCTGGTGTCGGATGGCGATGAGGAAGGAAGAGAGGGGGAAGTTTCGACGGTTCGGAGGAAGGGCAAAGTGGTAGGATCATCTTCGTCGGCAGCCGACCTAAAGCCACTGGCCACACCCCTTCTCCAGAAAAGGCCAAGAAGAAGAGGCAGGTGAGGAAGAAGTGGACGATGCCTAGTAGTCCGGACAGGGCAATCCCTGCTCATGATCTGGCAACAGGCTTCTTGTCGCAGCCGAGGTCGATCAGGCGACCTCTCAGATAAAGTCTTGTATGGGGTTCAGCCTTCTTCCCCGAGCCGCTAGAAGATAAAGATGGATGCCACGCCATCGATCCTGGAGGTGGATGACTTGGACGTCATCCGCTCGGCCTTTCACATTGGGCAAGAGTATGAGTTGATGTTGCCGAGCCCGGATCTTCGGCCAACCGATCCCTTGTCCGAGTGGTATTGCATCTTCCCGGCTGATGCGTTCGGCTTCGGACTGCGGTTGCCGATCCACCCCTTTATTCGAGAGGTTCTGAATTGGGCATCACTGGCTCCAATGTAGTACGGGCCGAACTCATGGAAGTAGATGGTGTGCTTCGTGCTGCTGTGTGAGGAGAGGAAGGTGCCGCTGAGGTTGGACGTCTTCCGAGCGATGCTAGGGATCAGCTCGTCCGGGGAGTTCGAGGGTATTTTTTATATCTCCCCTCGAAGTCGGGGGAAGGTAGTCCACTGTCACCCGGATTCGATCAAGGAGTGAAAAAAAGAAATATTTTGTTTTCCGGAGTAAGAAGCCTTGGGACATTCCTACTCGGTGGAACTTTTACAAACCGAACTTCAAGGTGCCGAGGCTGAAGGATCTGTCCATCGAGGAGTGGGGATATGTCGAGTGCCTTCGAAAAGGCAACAGTATAAGCTAGCCGAAGGTGACGGAAAGTCACATGGCCCGTGTCGGACTGAGCCCAGCCACGTCTAGTATGTTGTTTGTTCCATTCTTTTTGTTCTAGCATTCTTTTGCACTCATTGTTCTTAATGGGTCTTTTTGTAGGTATGGACCCTGAATCGCTCAAGGCAAGAAGGATCGCCCAAAAGAAGCAGAAGGTCAAGCAGGGCGAGCAGGAGAAAAGAGCGAGGGGGTCCTCGCAAGCGGTCTCCGACGTGCCGGTCGAACCGAGGGCGAAGAAAGCGCGCCCTGAGTCGGGCAAGGAGTTGATCGTCCCGCCGAGCCCTGCTGTGATGACAGCGGCCGAGCG
This sequence comes from Hemerocallis citrina, assembly GCA_017893485.1. NCBI lineage: Eukaryota > Viridiplantae > Streptophyta > Magnoliopsida > Asparagales > Asphodelaceae > Hemerocallis > Hemerocallis citrina. The sequence continues at coordinate 112,016,593 of CM030361.1, read as the reverse complement.
TACCAAGGGGAAGGTGCCTCCGCTCCGGGCCGACGCTGCTAAAATCGTGGGTGACGAGATGTTGCAGCCGTGGGCCCCGGACTGGTCGATAAGGAAGGACGACAGCTTGACCGAGGGGGCCGTGGCCATCGAGGTTGTCGATAAGCTGGCGACTCCCCAGGATCGGCAGAGTATGAGCAACGACACCTTGGAGGTGGCCTACATGCAGTTGGCACAGGCGAACGTGCTAGTAAGAACCACCAGTCCCTTTTTTACCCATCTTTATACAATGCGGCCCTTCTTCCAATCCCATTGACTTTGTGTTGCAGGCCTGTCTGGAGGGGGCCTAGGTGATAAAGCTTCATGAGAAGGCCCTGGCGCACGAGAGGAAGTAGGCAAACAAGTACCAGCAGGAGATGAAGGAGATGAAGATCGAGCTCGAGGGCTCACACGGGAGGGAGCAGGAGATGAAGGCCGAGCTTGCTTCTATGGAGAGTGAGTGTGTTCGGAAGGTGAGCTCGCTGAAGAAGGGGTTCGTCGCGGAGAAGAAGTCGCTCATCACGAAGGCCCAGGACATGGTAATCGAGGCACAGAACAAGGTTTATGAGAAGGCCATCAGTCATGTGAGGCATTTCTACCCGATCATCGATCTGATCGGCTTTGATTTCGACATAGTAATCGAGGCCCAGTGTTCTGATTTGGGCGCCATAGCTTGAGAAAGCTACCCATGTGCTCGACAGTGGTTCAGATCTGTCGAGGGATGGGGCTCGGCGCCCAGTATTCTGACTTGGGTGCCATAGCTTGAGAAAGCTACTCTTGTGCTCAACAGTGGTTCAGATCTACCGAGGAGATGAGGCTCGGTGCCCAGTGTTCTGATTTAGACGCCATAGCTTGAGAAAGCTACCCCTGTGCTCGACAGTGGTTCAGATCTGCCGAGGAGATGGGGCTCGGTGTCCAGTATTCTAATTTAGGCGCCATAGCTTGAGAAAGCTACCCCTGTGCTCGATAGTGGTTCGGATCTGCCGAGGAGATAAGGCTTGGCGCCCAGTGTTCTGATTTGGGCACCATAGCTTGAGAAAGCTACCCCTATGCTCGACAGTGGTTCGGATCTGCCGAGGAGATGGGGCTCGGTGCCCAGTGTTTTGATTTGGGCACCATAGCTTGAGAAATCTATCCCTGTGCTCGACAATGGTTCGGATCTGCCAAGGAGAAAGCTACCCCTCCATGTCCATGAGCCGGTAGGTGCCCGGGCGTATAACCTCGGCTACCTTGTATGGGTCTTCCCAGTTGGGGGCCAGCTTTCTCTTTCTCATGGGTTCGGAGATGGACAACTTGCGGAGCATGAGGTCTTCGGCCTTGATGTCAGTGGGGCGAACCTTCTTGTTGGAAAAAACCTTTCGATCCGCTGTTGGTAGATGCTTCTTCTTACGGCGGACTTCTCCCTGACCTCGACAATGAGGTCCAGGTTTGCCCTTGGGCCGGATGAGTTGTTGGCTTCGTCGAAGGCCATGATGCGCGGAGAAGGGAGGCTGATCTCGATGGGGATAATCGCCTCTGTCCCGTAGGTTAAGTTGAACGGTGTTTCACCCGTAGGAATTCTCTTTGTAGTTCGGTGTGCCCATAGTACGCTGGGCAGTTCTTCTACCCACTGTCCCTTGGAGGAACTATCGAGGCACTTCTTCAGGCCGTCGAGTATCTGTCTGTTCGCGTTCTCCGCTTGGCACTTGACTGTGGATGGCATATGGCGGAGAAGCGCTGCTGGACGCCGATATCTTTGTAGAACCTGCGAAAGTTCTGGCCCTCAAATTGGGTCCCATTGTCCGTGATAAGGACCTGAGGAATTCCGAACCGGCAAATGATATTTTCCTAGAGAAATTGTTGGGTTTGATGCTCGATAATTGTTGACAGGGGCTCGACCTCGATCCATTTTGTGAAATAATCAATGGCAACTATTAGGAATTTTCTCTGTCCGATTGCCATGGGAAAAGGGTCGACCAAGTCCATCCCCCACATGGCGAATGGCGTCCGACTGGCCAGCGAGCAGAGGTTGGCCTAAGGGAGCCTCTTGATTGGGAAAAATCTTTGGCATGGACCGCACCTCTTAACTAGATCCTGAGAGACTTGCAATATCGTTTGCCAATAATACCCGTGGTTCAGGGCCTTCCGGGTAAGCGATCTGCTTCCCATGTGACATCCGCCGATCCCTTCATAAAGTTCTTTGAGGGCATAGCTGGCTTCCCCATTGGCGAGGCAGCGGAGGTAGGGTTTCCCGTCTACCAGGGTGTACGAGCGTTTGAAGAGGATGTCGTTGATCCTGACGAACTTTTCAGCTCGAACCCTGATCCTTCTCGCCTCAGCTCGGTCTTCAGGGAGCTCGGCCTTCAGAAGGAACCTTCGGATCGGGGTGGTCCAGTCGTCCAAGCGGGCCTCGTTGTTTACACACATTGCCTCGGGGAGGTCGATGCTCGGCTTCAGGAGGATTTCGATGAGTACTGTTTGGTCGAGACCTTCGAAGGATGAGGAGGCGAGTTTCGGCAAGGCATCCACCTGGGCGTTCTGCTCCCTTGGATCCCTAAGGACAGTGGAACAGTTGAAGGACGACAAGAGCCACCGGACCACAGCTAAGTATCGGATCATTCGGTCGTCACGAGCCTCATACTCCCCGGTGAACTGGTTGACCACGAGCTGAGAGTCGCTGAAGGCCCTGATCTGCTTCGCACCGGCCTGGTGTGCCAGGGTTAGTCCGGCAATCATAGCCTCATATTCTGCCTTATTGTTTGAGGCCGGAAAGTTGAGGCAGAGAGAATACTGAAGGAGGAAGTGGTCGGGGCCTCGCTGGATGCTCTCGGCACCACTCCCGGATTCGCAGGAGGATCCATCGACGTAGACTTCCCAGGTCGGATCCGAATCTTCATTGTTGGGCTGTTCGGAAATGGTGCATTCGGGGATAAACTCGCGAGGGCTTGTCCCTTGATTATCATCCTTGGCTGGTAGCTGATGTCGTACTGGCTCAGCTCGATCGACCACTTGACTAAGCGGCCAGAGTTCTCTAGCTTGTTAAGTATGGTCTTGATGGGTTGGTCGGTTAGCACTTGGATGGAGGTGCCTGGAAGAAAGGGCGGAGCTTCGGGGCGGCCATGACCAGAGCATAGACCACTTTCTCTATTCTTGCGTACCTCATCTCGGCCGGGTGCATGACCTTGCTCACATAGTATAGTGGCTTCTGAACTCCGTCATCTTCACAGACGAGGACTGCACTGAGGGCACTTTCTGAGGCAGATAGGTACAGCCAGAGTGGCTCGCCCGGCTCGAGTTTGCTAAGAAGAGGTGGGTTGGCGAGGTACTACTTTAGTTGTTCGAATGCCTCTTGTTGAGGGGCACCCCATTTGAAGCCCCCTTTCCACGCAGAGCTTTGAAGAAGGGTAGAGATTTCTCCCCAGATTTGGAGAGGAAACGGCCGATGGCCGCCAATCTTCCCGTAAGCCTCTGGACTTTCTTAATGTTCTGGGGAGGAGCCATGTCTATTATGGTCTAGATCTTCTCAGGGTTCGCCTCGATGCCACGTTGGTTAAACCCGAGGAATTTTCTGGACGAGACGCCGAAGGTGCATTTGGCGGGGTTAAGCCTCATGTTATGTGTCCGGAGTATGCCGAAGGCTTCTTCGAGGTCGGCGACGCAGTTCTGTCTCCGCCAGCTTTTGATGAGCATGTCATCGACATAAACCTCCATGTTGTGACCAATCAGGTCCTTGAAGATTCGGTTAACCAGCCGCTGGTAGGTGGCTCCGGCATTCTTCAGCCCGAAGGGCATAATGCGGTAACAGAAGAGACCTTGATTGGTGACGAAGGATGTCTTTGCTATGTCCGGCGGGAACATCCAGATCTGATTGTAGCCTGAAAAGGCATCCATGAAGGACAGGAGCTCGTAACGCGATGTTTCGTCGATCAGGACATCGATGCTGGGAAGAGGAAAAGGATCTTTGGGGCATGCCATGTTCAGATCCGTAAAGTCTATACAGATCCTCCAGCTTCCGCTTGCCTTCTTTACCATCATGACATTTGCTAGCCATTCGGGGTAGCTAACTTCTTGGATAAATCGGGCGGACAAGAGTTTGTCTACCTCCATCTTTACCACCTGCTGCCTTTCTGGGGCAAATTTGTGCCTCTTCTGGACGACCGGCTTCGATCCCAAAATGACGCTCATCCTATGCATGACCAGGTCTTCGGATATCCTGGACATATCGAACGACTTCCAGGCGAAGAGGTCGATGTTGCGGCGGATGCAGCTGACTATGTTTGACTTCAGATCCTCGGCGAGGGAGCAGCTCACTCGGAAGCACTTTGACTCGTCCTCTAACTCGAACGAGACTTCCTCCAGCTCGTCCGCTGGTTCGGGATCTGGTTGGCTTCTTTCTGGCTGAAGCTCGATGGCATCGAGGGGAAATACACCCCCTCCGACCGCAGTCATGTAGTAGGACCACACAGCCTTTTGGTTGCCTCGGACAACACCGACCCCCTGCTTCGTGGGAAATTTCAACTTCAAGTGGTAGGCCGACGGCACAGCCTGAAGGGAGCAAAGACCAGGTCGATCGAGAATGGCATTGTACGCCGCCTTGACGTTGACCACCATGAAGTCCATTGATTCGGTTCGTCTGAGAGGAGTCGTACCCACGGTGACATCTAGGGTCATGATTCCTTCTATCACAACTGGGATGCTGGAGAACCCATGCAGGGTGTATCCGGTCGGCTTGAGCTTGTCCCTGGTCAGTTTTAGGTTCTCGAAGGCTTCAAGGAAGAGGATGTTCACCGAACTCCCATTGTCGATGAGGATCCGACGGACCTCAAAATTTGCCATGTCGAGACTAACGATGAAGGCATCGCAGTGGGGAACACGGACACCCTCCATGTCCTCTTTCGAGAAAGAAACAGAGAGGAGCTGAGTCCGGAGAGACGGTAGGTCTCGAACGGCATTCACCTCTCGGACGAACGCTTTGTGGGAAGTATTAGACTCCCATCCCATGGGTCCCCCACGGACGCAATGTAAAATGGCCTGTCCTTCGGTCCCTCTGGTCTCGGGATCTCGCTCGGGATGGCGGTTCGGAGTGCGAGTGGGGGGCGAAGGCCTCCGGTTCCTCGCATCCTTCTGGTCTCTCTGGTTTTCTCTTGTGAACTCACGGAGATACCCTAGTAGGATGAGGGCCTCGATTTTGTCTTTCAGGGCCTGACACTGGTCGGTTTCGTGCCTGTGATCCCGGTGGAAGCAGCAGTAGCACCGCTGGTGTCGCTTCTTGTTGCTGCTCGGTCGAGGAGGTAGTCGGACGAGGACCTTGTCCTCTATTTCTAGGAGTATGGCGGACACGTTCTGTGTCAAGGGCGTGTATCTCTCGAAGCGGGGGATCGGAAGCACCCTCTTCATACCGACCCCTTCTTTTGTTACTTTCCTGGCAGGCTCTGTCTCATCGACCTTGCATTTGCCCTTCCCTGTAGCTTCTTTGGTGCCTTCCGAGTTTAGAGCTTCTTCCGTCCGTATGTACTTCTCGACCCGGTTGAGTTGGTCGGGAAAGTCCTGGGGAGGCTTCTTGGCCAACGAAACCTTTAACTGGCTATGTCGGACATTGTGCCGGAAGGCGGCTAAGGCGACTCAGGTGTCGAGGAAGGACACAGATCTTGCCTCGGTGGTGAACCTTCTGACGAAGTCACGGAGTGACTCTCCTTCCCTCTGTCGGAGGTCTAGTAAGGATGCGCTTGTCTTCTCGGCCTTCCTGCAGGTTATGAAGTGGGCCAGAAAGTTGGCCTCCAGCTAGTCGAACGAAAAGATCGAGCCCGGCGAGAGCTTGGAGAACCATTCCCGAGCCGGACCCCGAAGTGTTGCAGGGAATGCGCGGCACAGCAGGAGATCCGAAGCGTTATGAATCATCATGAGGGTTTTGAATTCCTCAATGTGATCAGCAGGATCACCCTCGCCGTTGTAGGTCTCGAACTGTGGAGGCCGGAAATTTCGGGGGATCTCTACTTCTAGGATAGGAGCGGAGAAAGGTGGTCGGGTCGGCCTGCGGCCTAGAGCGGGGTTTGGAACGCCATTGCCAAGGTGGTCGAGGCGGTTTTCCATTTCCAACAGCCGTCGGAGCACCTCGTTTTCGCGTTCAGGGAGATAGGTCGGGTCACGAGTGTGGTTCCCTCCATCGCCCGTCTGATGGGATTGGTTGAAAGCCTCGGCTCTAGGTGCTCCGTGAATGGCCTCCATGATTTCGTCCCGGAAGCTCCGGAACTCGGCCCTGGTGACCGCACCATGGTCGATCGGGTCGTGCTGGGGGGCGGCCTTCGACCGGTGCGGCTGAGCGCCGATGCTCGTCCTTCGGGTGGAGGTCTTGTGCGGTTCGGGGCCGAGTTGGAAGCGGCCCCTCCCCCAGTCTGACTCACCTGTCGACTCTGGATGACCCGGCGAAGGTCGGGCACGACCGAACGAGATGCATCCTGCTGGTGTCCGAGGCTGACCCTCGGATTATTCGATTCGTGAGGGTCCTCGGGGGTGTCCTGAAAAGGAGGACCGTCCGGACGATGGGCCGAGGTAACAGATCTCCTGGGCTTGGGTCCCATGTGAGCTTGGATCGGTGCTGATGACGAGGTTCGGGCTGACTTCCGTACCGAAAGAAATTTCCCATAGACGGAGCCAACCTGATGATGCTCATTTTTGGGAGGTGTGGTTGCACCAGGTGTGAGTTCTTCTCGATTTGTTTGTTTAGTGGAAGGACGCAGTATTGAACGGTACGCCCGACCCTCGGCAAAGGGGGCACGATCCGATATAGAGGCGGAGGTCGGATGCTCGGTTCGGTAGTGGAGGCTCGGCTCGGATCCAGGAGGCTCGTGTACCTGCACTTGGTCTAGAAACACCGGGGCTGGTCCCGGTGGCAGACCCTCCGATAATCTAGTTAGTCACTAAAGTAGAGCAACAGTAACTAGGGTTTAACGGGAAAAGATTGATTACCTTTGAAGGTGGGAGAGGGCCTGGTATTTATAGGCATGCCAAACGGATATGGATCCATTTGGGCCGGGTCTGGACCCGTATGCCCGTGGGCCTGGTGGAGTAGAAGCTCATGGGGTTTAAGGCTGATCTGATGATCATGGGTGAGAGCTTTTTGAGGAGATCGGATAGTCTAGGATGTGCTCGACCATTTTTTCCCTATGTCAGGTATTAATATATGATATTTTGAGAAATAAAAATAAATTTATTTTAATTTATTATTTTTTAATAGTAAGCATCGCATCTCTGAGTGAAAATCCAAGCTACGCCAATCAGTATGGTCACAAACTTCATAATAGGGAGGGCACACTTTTCAGAGATGAAAGAAGACCACTACGAAGAAAGGAGAGGAGAAAAAAGGATGCTGTCTCCAATTAAGGAGACAATTACTGTCCCCTTCGCTCAAGTCCGAGGATGAGAGTATTGTCTCACAATAGACAGCAACTTGTCAAAACCAATATGCATATCGAGAAAACCCTAACCCATAACTCATATACTCTTGAATTATACCCAAAAATTCCAATGCAATTTTATAGTTTTGAGTCTAAATGTATATATATACTGAACATGGCAAAGTATATGCTAATAAAATTTTTTTAGACCTGTAGGATTTTAGCCTAGAATTGGTTGTTTCGTTCTCCAAATTCTCAATTTCGAATCCGCACTATCAAAGTGAACAGTCGACCATCCCCAACCTCGATTGCTCTACGGTTGATTGTCACTTTGGGACAGTCAAAGTCCCTTTAGCTACGTTTCTCCATCTTAAGGTAATAAGGTTGACAACTATCACTTTGAGGCAATCGACTGTCAGCGATATACCAGATATTCAGAATTCCAAATTTATTTGTTTTCTGTTTTGGTTTTTATCCTTCTACTTGAGTGAGAGCTATATAATCTTGTAACCCTAGGTGATTTTCTCTTATGCTATATATCAACGGAAACAATATATGTGAACTCGAATTTGCACAATCTCAATGCTTCTCAATCGAAACTGTTCATCAGTTTTGCTCACCTTAACGTAAAATTTTGGTTGTGCTACTAATAGGTACTAATTAGATTGCAGTTATTTGCAACTCAAAAGAGTAGGGGACAATAGATTCAAGGATTGAGTGCTACGCCCATCCTCAGGTGCATCGGGGGTGGTGCGGTTTGTTTTTGGGGGGTGGCTGCACCATATGTGAGTTCTTCTCAATTTGTATTTTGCGGAAGCTTCGGTACTGGATGGTACGCCCGACCCTAAGCCGAGGGAACGGCTCGGGAGTAGGCGGGAGTGAGGTAGAGGTCGGGTGCTTGGCTCGGATCTGGAGCCTCGGATCGCATGTGGAAGCTCGGCTCCAGAGGTCTCGTGTACCTGCACTCGGCCTAGGAACACCGAGGTTGATCCCGGTGGCAGGCCCTCCGACGGTCTAGTCAGTCATTGTAGAGTAACAGTAACTAGGGTTTTAGAGGAAAGAGACTGATTACCTGTTGAAGGGGTAGATGGCCTGGTATTTATAGGCAGTGCCAACCGGGTCTGGACTCGTTTGCGGCCGGGTCTGGACCCGGTTGTCCGTGGGCCTGACGTGGCGGAAGCCCAGGTGGTTTAGGACTGACGTGAAGGAAACCCATGTGGTTTAGGGCTGATGTGGCAGATCTGATGATCGAGGGTGAATGGTTTTTGAGGGGATCCTGTGGCCTAGGAGGGGCCACGTCATCTGACCCATATCAGGGGGCATTACTATTGGGTTCAACCCGGATATCTTTACCTTTCTAGAGGAATTCAGTGGTACATTCTTCCTGTTATCCGACTGCTGCGACGGTCTGACAATTGGGTGCACACGTTCACTGTGGTCTATGGGCCGAATGTGGCAAGTGCTTGAGACGCATTTTGGCGAGAGCTTATCGATATCCGACGCCGATGGTCGGAAGCTTGGATCGTTGGGGGGGATTTCAATATCACTAGATTTACATTCGAACATCGGGGCAGAGGTTCGAGCGACAAGCACAGAAAAGAATTTAATAGGGTGATCACGGAACTGGAGCTGATCGACATCCCAATTAATGACAAACTATTTACTTGGTCAAACATGCAAGCTTCCCCGATCATGGCCAAGTTGGACAGAATCCTAGTCTCGTTGGAATGGGAGACTAAATTCCTGTTGGCAACCGCTAAAACTATTCCAAGACCTACGTCGGACCACGTCCCCATCTTCCTCGATGTTGGGGTGAAGGGACATCAAAGACCAAGGAAGTTCAGATTTAAGAAGGAATGGCTAGAAATTCAAGCTTTCACCACATGGTCATGGAAAACTGGGCCCTTCCAACTAGCGGATCGGATGCTGCAGCCCGATGGTGTGAAAAAATCCGCAGACTGCGAAAGAGGCTGCGTCGATGGAATCGATCTCGATTCTCGACAATTTGGCGTACAAATGAGTCCTTTCTGGACGGAATCAAAGAGCTGGAGAGACTGGAAGAAACGCGAGTCCTGTCCCAGGACGAAAGAAATAGGTTGCTTGGGCTAAGAGAAAATATTGCTAATCTTTATAAATTGGAGGAGATCAAATGGCACAGAGGTCGAAGATTTCGTGGCTTAAAGAGGGAGATGCGAACACGACCTTTTTCCACCGAGTTGCTAGTGCCAGATGTAGAGCTAACCTTATCCTGTCCATCCAAACTGAAACGGGTACATCCCAAGACGAAATGGTTATTTCCAAGAGCTTTCAAGACTATTACAAGAGCCTCTTTGGGACGAAGAATGATTTCAGGGTCCCACTTAGGGATAATTTTTGGCGTGGTCCCCAGAATGATTCGGCTCATTCACTAACGGAACTGGAAGTACCTTTCTCGGAAAAGGAAGTGGATAAGGCGATCACTCAAATGGGAGCAAATAAGGTGCCAGGACCAGACGGCTTCCCAGTGATATTTTTCCAAGTATTCTGGGAAGAAATAAAATGGGACATTATGGCTATGATGGATGAATTCTTCCACAATAATCTTAGATTGGGTATGTTCAACTTTGCTGAAGTCATCCTAATACCTAAACGGGAAGAGTCCACTCAGGTGGGGGATTTTAGACCTATTAGCCTCATGAACTGTTCGGTTAAGATTACCACCAAGGTCCTGATCATCCGCTTGGAAAGCATAATGGATAGTTTAATTAGAAACATACAGTCTGGTTTCATTAGGGGCAGATGTATCTTGGATAGTGTGGCTACCGCAGAACAAGTTATCCATCACTGTCATGTGGCCAGTCTACGAATTTCCTTCTGAAACTTGACTTTGAGAAGACATATGATTCCGTCGACTGAGATTGCTTGCTGGAAGCCCTCAGAGGGAGAGGCTTTGAGGCAAAATGGATCAGGTGGATCAACCAACGCTTATACACAAGTAAAATGGCAATCTCAGTTAATGGGCGATCTGGCCAACCGTTCTCATGCAAGAAGGGCCTTCGGCAAGGGGATCCTCTTTCACCACTACTCTTCACTATTGTAGCTGACGTCCTGAGGAGCATGCTAGATAAATGTCGGATAAAAGGTTGGATCAAACCTGTTGCTAGCAGTTCCACTAAATAAGGGTGTACGATTCTTCAGTATGCAGATGACACTCTCCTCTTTGGGAACGGGAACAGGTCGGAAACAATTTGTTTTAAAGGGACGCTCTACTATTTTGAAGCCTGGTCAGGTCTCAGGATTAATTTCCTCATGAGTGCTTTGATCCCGATTGTACTCTCCAAAGAAAAAGCACAGACCCATGCTACCATTCTTAACTATAGGAAGGAAGATTTTCCAATTAAGTATTTGGATCTGCCGCTCAGACCAGGGAAGCTTACAAAGACGGACTGGCTACCTATCATCGACAGGGTGGAGGACAGATTGACAGGTTGGAAAGGAAAGTCACTTTCCCTCGGGGGAAGAGTGGTACTTATCAACTTTGTATTGTCCAATCTGCCCATTTAATACATGTCGTTCTTCGAGCTGCCTAAGTGGGTGATCCAAAGGATTGACCGCATCCGAAAGCGATTTCTCTGGAAAGGGGCTGACATAAATGGGGGGATACCACCTGATCAAATGGGTTATTGCATGCATGAAGAAGAAACATGGAGGGCTAGGTATCATCGATTTGAGAGACATGAACCTTGCTCTCCTAGGAAAATGGTGGTGGAAGGTGTTCCACCCCAACGGTGAAGGTTGGCAAGAGTTCATTCAACCTTACCTTCGGGGGAAAGGTACGAGAAGTTTAGGCTTCCGGATAGGGTCCAAAGTTTCTCGGTTCTGGAAAGGGATTACCAAAGCCAGTGGGCCTTTCAATTCGGCAGTTACATTGGCTATTGGTAATGGACGGTCCACCAGATTCTGGTGTGAGAAGTGGTATGGTGCCCATACCCTTAAGGATAATTTTTCAGATTTGTATGAGCAGACGACCCGCCCGAACGTCTCCGTGGCTAAGACGTGAAAGAAGGGTGCTTGGAAACCACCTTTTCGAGGTCCTCTTAATCCAAGGTTACAGTAGTGGCTGAATGAACTATGAACGTACATTGCACGAAACGGGGCGATGTGCGCTCAAGGCCCTGACCAAATGCATTGGGGGTTAGAGACCAAAGCATCATTCACTGTTAGGTCTCTTTATCATCGTATCCACTACCGATGATGTAGACCCTGTTGGGCACATGTGCTATGGAAAGCCAAAGCGCCCCTTAAAATTAGAGTGTTCCTCTGGCTAGTTCTCAATAATGTAATCTTGACCAGAGAGAACCTTGCCAAAAGACAACCCCAGATAGCGACCAACTGTGGTTTCCGTAACTTACATACGGAGACACTGAATCACCTATTCATTCACTGCCAAAGGAGTAAGGCAACTCTAGTCGAGGTTTTACGGGACTTAGGGACATGTGACTATCCCAGCTCATACGAGGATCTGTGGGTTGACCCCAGATTTGCCTCTGAATGCCACAAAATGAAGGATGCTTGGTACATCGCCATTGCGGCCACTACTTGGGTTTTATGGCTAGACAGAAATAATTTTTATTTTCGTGCTTCATGTAATGGTATTTCTGGTAATCATACTCATTTCATGGATCTTATTTTTTTTTGGGCCACAGCTGCTGCTTCAGGGCCGAGAGGGAGGATTGCCAGAGTCTTCCAGGTGGATGACTTTGATGATGAGGAGGTCGAGTTTGGTCCGATACTGGACTGAGAGGGGTAGGTGTCCTGGATACTGACCTGGGACAGGATACAGTTGGGAGAGCTACGGTCTACATCTAGCTCTATTTTTTTACGGTCTTTTATATCATATGTAGTACTCTTGGATTGACCCACCCTCCAGGACATTGTTGGAGGTTTATGTTTTATTTTCTGCATTGTAATTTTCTGTACTTCCCCCCAGTACTCCATGGTTATTTTATTAACCTCTTATTAATAAAACAGGGTGGCGTTATTCCACCTCTTACCTCAAAAAAACATTATTGTAACCTAGTGGTCCAAATTAAACAGTCAGATTTGCAAGAATTAAACTATCTGGTTCAAATAATAAGATATAAGTAGCTATGTTGTCTTAGTTGTCATGCTTCATAAAATGTCTAGTTTGTTCAATTTATTATCAACGTATTAACATGTACACATACTATGCATGCACCAAAACCATGTTCTTCTCAGACAAAGATTGCAATTATTTTCATCAAGATTGGATAAAACAATGTTTTCAATAATCTATATGCATGTGTACTAGTGTTATCCTATGCAAATTGTACATACTAAAATAATTTTAATAGACTCATAAAATTATATGGAACTTTAAAAAGTGTGAGAGAATTGAGAGAAATTAACTCTTCAAGTGTATAGTTTAGTGAAATTTATTCTAAAAAATACGCTCACAGTCCGGCCTTTATATATATCTTGACCGGCAATACCCAGTCCTTGACCTGCCTCATCTCAAACCTCCCCTACCTCCCTTCTCCCGCACAAATTCACACCCTATCAAATGCCTTCTCCCGCGTCTCCACTGTCTTCGACCGCAACGACGTCCCCTTTTCCAACATTCCCATCAACTTCTTCATTTGCCTCACCCTACTCTCCGCCACCTATCTCCTTACCAAATCTATTTCTTAGACCGGATACCACAGTCATCCCCATCTTCAACTCGTACTCTTCCCCAAATTCAAATTTCAGGATTTCAAAACACAAATTAGAAATTGAAAATAAAATGAGGTAGTAAATTAGGATTCAGAAATTAATACATACACCATATATAGATACAATTGATTTAGTTAAACAAAATTTTTCAAAACCATTTTTTTCACAAACACATTGTGTGCTACATAGGCAATTCATCGAACAATTAATAAGCAAAGCACAATTCTACTAATTAAGTTCCAGATTTATTGGTTTGGGGCTATTGTGTTGTTTTTTTAATGAAAATGTGCGTACTACTTGTGTTAATAAATGTGAATTTCTCATTTTGCTCTTTATTTTTTATTTCAAAATAGAGAAATTAGAGAGGTTGACACTCTCTCTCCTATTAGTATAATGTATAGATTTTAGTGTTATCCGGTGTAAATTGCACAGACTAAAATAATTTCAATGGACTCATAAAATTATATGGAACTTTAAAAAAGTGTGAGAGAATTGAGAAAGATTAACTCTTCAAGTGTATAGTTTAGTGAAATTTAGCCTTAAAAATACGCTCACAACCCAACATATGTATACATGCTGATCGGCAACACCCAAGTCTTGACCCGCCTCATCTCGACCCTCCCCTCCCTCCCCTCCTCCTCCCAAATTCACACCCTATCCCTCATCTCCTGCGTCTCCGCTGTCTTCGACCACAGCGGCATCCCCTTCTCCAACATCCTCCTCCACCCCTCTGTTCGGGTCACCCTACTCTTCGCCACCCATCTCCTTACCAAATCTTATTCTTGGACCTGATACCACAGTCATTCCTATCTTCAACCCGTACTCTTTCTCAAATTCAAATTTCAGGATTTCAAAAACACAAATTAGAAATTGAAAATAAAACGAGGTAGTAAATTAGGGTTAAAGAAATTAATACACACACCATATACAGATACAATTGATTTAGTTAAACAAAAATTTTCAAAACCATTTTTTCACAAACACATTGTGTGTTTTCACAAAAACATTGTGTGCTACATAGGCATTTGATCGAAAACTTAATAAGCAAAGCACATGTCTAATAATTAGGTTTCAGATTTATAGGTTTGGGGCTTTTATATTATTTTTTTAATAAAAATATGTGTATTAAATATGAATTCTTCCTTTTGCTCTTCTTTCTTTATTTCAAAATAAAGTAATGGGACAGGTTGACACTCTCTCTCCTATATATATAATATAATATAATACATCTCTACTATTTTAATGGGAGAGTTGGGGTTGTAAACAAATAAATCCTAATTTTGTAACTGAGCAAAGTCGTGTAATATACGTCCAAATTAAATTCAATTAATAGAAACATTTGTAGACAAACAAATCCATGTTTGCCCGTGCATATCTAATCTAATATAAATAAAGTATTAGATTGAAGTTTTTACTATTAATAAAAATATATTTATTAAGACGTGCATCGCACGTGGAAATTACTAGTTAAATGAATGGTAATTTCTTTTTGTTTTTCCAAAGACTGATATATAGTGTTTTTTTTTTGGATGAAAAAGATAAAGAAATGTGAAATGACACCGGTACACTAGGATGAAAATAGATGATGAGAAATTGAGAATTAGGAAACAATCGACAACTTGTTTATTTAAGAAAAATGTACATGTAATGTACTCAACTGTGGTCAGACATCTAGACTAATTAATGGGAGTAATGTACCTATGTATGTTCATTGAATATTTTAGACAGTTGCCCACTAATTTTCTAATTAGGGTACAAACAATTTGGTAGAGGGTAGGAATACATAAGATGTCACAAATCTATTTTGCAACCTATTTACAGCATGGAACCAATTGTATCGAAATTTAGATATTATATAATTGTCTACATCATCAGATATGCACAAATATATCTCTAGATTTATATATCTTAAGAATATTGATCAACCACTAATTTTGGTTAATTAATCTTATGATATTTCCAAAGATATCAGTCTATTAATATTGACAGAATAATATGTCATGATCCATGAATGGAATACATAATCCAAATAAAACTTCAAAGTTTTGTTAACATCGATCAAAACAATATCTTACTTTGTAGCTAAATGTCTTACTTACTACATTATAAGTATTCTTTGTGGGGTTATGATAATTGTAAAATCAAAGCCGCACGATCTTAGCAAGCATCTCGAAGCTTCTAAGAGCATTATAGTAATTTTGTAACAATAACAGGCCTACTAGAAGAATATGGGTTGCCTTCAAGTCCACCAGTCGAACTTGATCTACAATTAAATACCCTCCATCTCCATCAGTCGAAGGTAATCAGAATTTTCTCCACTAAAATCTCTAATCTTTATTCTGGGTTACTAACTTGAGAGTTGGAGGGTCTTGCGCCGGAACCACCTCTGGTCTGAGACTTTTTCTAGAGTTCTCGGGAGTTCTCAGCTGTCTAGATTCAGATCCAGGCGTTTTCAGCCGTTCAGAACCATATTCAGCCATCCAGATTCAAATCCTGATGGACGGTCTAGATCGTTGCTTTCTTCCTAAAAAAAAAAGAACTCGTCATCTGATTGCTCCCACACCGAAATTAGCAGCAACATATTCGCCCCATCGGTGGGAAAGCAATAGATCGAATTTTTCGATCAGATCCATCCATCAAAAGCACTTTCAGATATGCCTCATGGAAGAAAGCCAAAAGCGGTTGCTACCAGCTACCAAATCGATCTTCGTCCTACGTTGTCGCAACCTCTTCCAAGTAGGGCTGCATCGGTAGGCTCCCGACTCAACCGTTTCGAACCTCATCCAGTCGAGAACCAAGGGTCGGTCCGCATATCCACCCCTCCTCGGTGCACCCTGCACAATCAGACCTCCACAAAGTCATCAATGCCCGCCTCGGAGGGGCGGATCTCCGTCAGCACTTAGATGAAAGGTGCACCCGATATGGTGTTTCCCGCTCAAAACACCATGAAAGCCAAAGGAGTCCTTCACTCTGACGACAGAGGTCCCGTCGGACACCCTCGCCCCATGGATGAAGACGCGAGAGGACCCTAACTCCATTCAGTCAGCGAGCTCCCAACCACGACAAAGAAGAGGAGGTGTCCATCACCCGGGCAGAGTTTCGCAACTTCGCCGACCAAGTCCTTCGGGCCCTCCAAGGTGCCCCAAACAGGAACCGCAAGGCAAGTGGTCCACTCCCAAGAAGATGTGGTGCTCCGTCGCATTCGAGAGATAAACAACCTAACCAGATTAGTCAAAAAGAGTGGCATCGAGGCGGAGGTTATCGTCTTATCCAACCATCCTTCACTAGAGACACCATTGAAGCCCCCGTCCTAGACAACTTCAAATCTCTCACCTTTAAGTCATATGACTGTGAAGCCAACCCTGCATACCACATCCAGAGTTTCAAAACTCTCATGATGATCCACAAAAACTCTGACGCGCTCCTCTACAGAACCTTCCCATCCACCAGGGCCGGCCTTGAGCCTATGCGATAGTTTCAAAACTCTCATGATGATCCTCAAAGACTCTGACGCGCTCCTCTGCAGAACCTTCCCGTCCACCAGGGCCGGCCCTGAGCCTGTGCGACCTGTGCGACCCATGGTCACACAGAGGCCCGTTCAACATACGATATAATTCATAAAGTTTTATTCTAACTTTATTACAAAAAGTCAATCTGTTTGAGCGGTTAAGGGGATGGACTTTAAATCTATTGGGAAGTGTAGGTTTGAGCCCTACTCTTGAAGATTTCTTTTTGCTTTTTGTTTGTGTGTGTGTGTGTGTGTGTGTGTGTGTATATATATATATATATAAAGCTTTTTAATAATTTCTATGTTGTTTCTTTCGTTAATTGTTGAGATTGACTTAATACGTGAAGCTTTTTGTAATCGTGTGTTCCCTGCGTTGTAAGAATATGAAGATCCTTAACCATATTTATACTATTTCGTCATAATTGATAAGATAACTAATTCGAAATGTCGATTAAGTCGTCCAAGGTATTGGAGCCTCCAATGATACAAAATTTGAAATGTATTTTTCAAGTGAATTCATATAAAAAAAATATAAGATATAGAATGTACCCTATTCATATTTTTCAACTGAATTCAATTATATATATAATATAGATGATATCAAAATCAAAAGAAAGTAAAATTAGTATTAGAATATTTAAAGAAGGCTCATTTTTTTCTTTCCATACAAGGCCCTATAAATCTCAGGACCGGCCCTGCCGACCACCCTAAATGGATCAACACAGGAGTGGTACTCCCGTTTCCCTATAGGATATGTCTCCTCTTTCATTCAGTTCGAAGAACTCTTCCTCACGCACTTTGTCAGCTGCCGAGAAGACGAGTGCCTCCTTATTCGAATTGAAGCAAAGGGCGGGGAAACCCTTTCAAGACTTCATCAGACACTTCACATCTGAGTCTAGGTCTATCCCCAACCTTGACGTGGTGGTAGCAGCGGTCATGTTTGGACAATTTTTCTATGACACCTCCCACAAGTCATCTTTGGTTATCGAGCTCCTGCAAGTTGTTAGAAGTATATATGGTATTAGCAGGTTCTATCCCCACGACCAAAATGAGTCATCATCCGAAAATAAATGATGAAGTGCAAATGAAAAAGGTCCAAAGAAGTCAAAGAATGATGGGTCCGGCTAACGTCACACTTCTCCGGTCCCTCGCTTCGACAAGTTCAGTGCGCTTAACACCGACAAATCAACAGTCTTCTTCAAAATTGAGGGAGATGGACTTCTCTGCCCCCTCCTAAGATGAACCCACCAAACATGAGGATGAAGAATAGCTAATGGCACCAATTCCCTAAGGACCATGGCCATGACATAGATGAGTGTCGATCCCTCAAAGATGAAATCGAAGCTGTCATTCGTCATGGTCACCTCTCCAAGTACACTCAGAAGGAAAATGTCGAGCCCCACTGGCTCAAGCAGCCAACAAGCATGGGGAGTAAGGTCTCGAGTTCCAAGACTCAGAATCTATGGTCATTCTCCGTTCTATCCATGGTGTTCCTATGGGTGGGGAGTCCAACTCCTTCAGAAAGAGGTTTGTCCAAGAGGTCAACTCAATGCACACCCCCCCCAAGAGCTGGAGTACAAGTAACTTTCTCATACAAAGATCCCAGAGGTGTACAATCCCCTCACTGCGACGCACTAGTGGTCAGCCTCTATGGAGAACCACAAAGTGCACTCGGTGGATAATGGTATCTCGGTGAACATTCATTTTTTGGAAGCTTTCGAAGGCCTCAAGATATCTATAAACCATCTGAAACCCACTGAGTACATCCTCATTGGGTTCTTTGGGGTTCTGGTCCAAATCGAAGGGATTTTCAACTTCGACATGACAGTGGGCAAAGACCCCACTCTTTGTACCAAAGGCACAGACTTCATGGTTGTTGATGTGAAGACTGCTTACAATGCCATTTTCAGTCGCCCTGAGCTTAGCAGTTCTCTATAAGGTAGCTTCGGAGCTCTACATAAAGATAAAATTCCCCACGTCAGCCAGGGTAGAAGAGTTGTAGCAAGTCAAAAAGTAGCTCGGATATATTACATGACTACAATAGGGAGCTCTGTCCTCCCGCTCGAAGCCTTGGTGCACAGTCAAGAGAATGTATCGGGGAATTTGGTCATTTCGCTCAAATGCTTACAAATATCTCAAGGGAGGAGTCAGGTGGTGTCCGAACTCGTTGATGGACCAGAAGAAATCCCCTTCTCTCAGGGGAATCAATCCAAATATTCTCGAGTTAGCCAAAGCCCTCTGCCACCAAGTCTGAAAACAACTTGTAACATGGTCTCCAAAGTCGTCTACCATGAGCTCGCTGACTTGAAACCTGGAGGGAAAGGAGGTATCAAGAGAGCATTTGATGAAGTTGAACGGGGGTGCTTAACGTCATCCACTAGATTTGTAATAAGATCGATTTATACAATGGTAAACGCATGTAATAATAGCAAGCCATCAAGGTAGCTACTTAGTTTGATTTTTCAAATCCTTGTACTACTCTCCGGCTCCATATAATGAGTTCGGTGCTCCGCTCGCCACTCGAGCTACTTCAACAACTCATTAACTCCCTATAATGAGTTCATTACTCTGCTCATCGCTCAATTGACTCCAACAACTCATTAACACCACACAATGAGTTCAGAAGATTTTAATTAAATTTTTTTGAATAATTATAAATTCAAAAAATTAATTTAAAAATCTAAAAAATAGTTATAAATTTGGAAAAAATAGTTATAAATTTGGAAAAAATAGTTAGAAATTCTAAAAATGTGGGGAAATTATTTGGTAGTCATACAAGGTAGTTACTACCCATAAAAGTTTCGAACAAGATTTTAGGCATCCACAAATGTCACATATGTTCTCATGATCGCAGATCGCCCAAAGCAAAACGAACTACTCCTCAAAAGCTGTGATACTCAACCTTTAGGAGTGGGGGTATATGATACGGGAAAAATCGGAGCCACACAATCTCAGTGTGCATCTTGAAGCATTCAAAGGCAGTACAGTAATTATGAAACAGCAACAAGACTACTAGAGTAACATGGGTCGTCTTTAGGTCCATAAGCTCAACTACATCCACAATTAATACTTACTTACAACCTAAGAAAAAGAGATTTATAGCTAATTACAGCTGTCAACCCCCCCCCCCCCCCAAAAAAAGGATTAGTTTTAATTCTATTCATTCACTATAAGAATCTTCAACCGAATCTTAAAAGATACATTTTCAAGTCTATCTTCTATAACTGATTTATAGCCTATAAATACCCACCACCTTCATCAGTCAAAGGTAATCACCCACCTCCATCAGTGAAAGGTAATCAATATTCTCTCTACTAAAAATCCTAATTTCTATTCAGGATTATTGACTTGAGCGTCAGAGGGTCTAATGTCAGAACCACCTCCGGTGTGAGACTTTTTGCAGGGTTCTCATGTATCCTCAGTCATCCTGATCTAGTTCCAAGCATTCTCAGCTGTTCAAATTCAAGCTTCTTCAACCATCCAGATTCAAATTTTGATGGACGATCCATATTGTTGCTTTCTTCCTTAAAAAAAAGAACTCATCATCCAATTGCTCGACCACCAAAATTAGCAGCAACTTGTTGTTCATTGATCAAGCCAAGTTTGATCCGAACTAGATTTTCCAGTCCTTTTTCACTTAAGAATTCTTTAATTGATCCAGAGAACTAAACCTGGTTCGACACAAGTTTTGAAATGGACGGCTAGATCACAAGTCGTAAATTGTGAAACCTTTTGAAGATTGTCAACTAAAGCTAATATTTAAGTTTTGGTTCACTATGATTATTTAGATTTTTTAGGTTTCCCTAATAATATTTACAGCCATTTTTATTGCTAGAAGAAAGAGAGAGAAAGAACAACCAGGAAAAACTAGGGTTTGCTTATACATAGACGTTCTCTGTGTTTGTTTTTATTTCTGTGTTTGTTTTTATTTCTCCATATTATTTTACTTTATTTAAGAACTCGTACGCAGCTTTCAGATAGGATAAATTTTAACCCTAATGAAGTTTGCACCTTTGGTAGTTAACTGACCTTGATTTCTTTTTTTCTTTCAGAAAACCCTACCGAAGTTAGTTTTTTTAGACATTTAGGCATATTCTGCACTTAGAAAATCTCAGAAAATTCCACAAACGGAAACCAAAAATTACAAAACATTGCGAGTAGGTACGACTCACCAAACACAAGCTAACCCAACTGGTAGAAGTGAGTTTCGACTTACGGTTTGCGAAATACGGATATGTATTACTTTACTTTATTTTTGTTTGTATCTCGCAAACCGTGATGCAAAACTCGCTTCTACTAGTTGGGTTAGCTTTTGTTTGGTGAATCATATATACTCGCAAAGTTTCGTAATTTTTGGTTGCTGTTTGAGAGGTTTTCTGGACATTTAGAAAACCACAGAAAACCCCCATAAACAGCAACCAAAATTTTTGAAACTTTGCGAGTAGGTAGGATTCACCAAACAATAGCTAGCCCAACTTGTAGAAGTGAGTTTCGATTCACGATTTGCGAGATACGGGCATGCATCACCTTACATTGTTTTTACATGTATCTCGCAAACTATGAGTCGAAACTCACTTCTACAAGTTGAGTTAGCTTGAATTTTGGTGAATCCTACCTACTCGCAAAGTTTTATAATTTTTTGTTGCCGTTTGTGAATTTTTCTAGGGTTTTAACAAATCCGACTTGCAATGTTGCATGTAATGTCGGGTCCGGTAGAAAATTGAAATTTTACCCGCCTTGATGACCCGTTCTCACTCATGTGTGTATATGAACTTACAAAGCATGGACAAGGACCACGCGTACTGCCCGCGTGTTGAAGGATTGATTCACTTTGTTTGATTTGATTTTAGAATTGATTAATCTTAGGGTTTTTAACATATATATCTCTAACAAATATGATAATATCATATATATCCTCACAAATATATATTTTCATATATGCCCCTAACAATTTGGACTTTATTTCATATTTACCTCCATGTTAGATATCACTAAGTTAACCATGATTTTACCCTTACGAGACAAATAGAAATCAAATTAAAAGATTAAATTAGATAATCAAATGAGAAAAGCTTTTAAGAGTTTTTAGGAAAATAAATGAGGAAGCTTATAATTTATCGTTAAAAAGCAAGATTGATGGCAAATTTTGAGAAGTAACGTGAGTAAGAATATGTAGTTCTGAAAGATGTATTGTTAGTTTGTCCATTTCTTAAAAAATAAAGAAATTTTGAGACGAGTTAATGGGTCTCGGTTGGATTAATAATTGCCCGGATTTACAATGATGAAGAAAATAATTTTTGAATGGTAGAGAAGAGAATATTTCAGTCATTTTTCATCAAGTCCATTAAAAAAAACTGAAAATTTTTCATCATTTTGAGTTTTCTTAACTAGAGAGATAATTAAGAAATATGGCATGTTACGTTTTCATCATTATGAGGGACAAATATCAAAATACGTATTTGTGATGGGCATACATGATATTTACTTATTTATTAGGGATATACATGTTAAGTGTAACACCCAGAATTCTAAATAAATCTGAATTCGAAGTTCTACAGGATCTTTACACTTCACTTTGTACAATTTTATAAGAAATTTAAAACTCTGATTACAACATACTCTTTTACATCAACACGCAGCGGAAAGTAAATAAAATACAACAATGATAAATGTACAACTGTAATAACTTTAGCATTTAAATGATCATCAGTATCAAATTCATCTTTATATCTTCTTGTGAATTCCAAGTTCTACGTATGAAACTGTGGGCACGTCAGTTGGTTACAACCGACGCAATATTATACACGTCCATCCTCTCTATGCCGAAAATATAACGATTCTTTAATACTTTAACAAATATAAACTTGATCACAAAACAAAGCTAAAGATGGACTATTCTATTGATGTCGTGTGTGCTTGTGTACTTAACCTTAATATAGTTATTTATATTTCATGACACTAATGCACACTTGTTCGAATTTATGCATCACATTCTACATAAATCCGAGGGCAAGCCCTTAACCATTCTTTCTTATAGGGTTGAATCCCTCGTTATGAGTTTAACTACTACAGTAACTACGGTAAATATCCTAGATTTTTTATGAGTTAGGAGCCCATGTCTAGACAGACTGGAGGGAAATCTCACGTCATGACATGACGCATCATGCAGATAACCTATGGACAATTTGCCTCTATCATGGGACGATGACACTACGTAGTCACCAAGCACCCCACAAGTGTCGCCACGATCCCGATAATTTCGGAGATAGATTCACGTCATGACATGATGCATCATGTAGACAACCTGTAAAAATTCTCACCTGAATCTGAGGTTCTCATACTTGTGTTTTTCTCTTACTTTTATCACATCTCCACTATAGTGCCTGTCCTTAAGTTTTTAATTTGTTTTAGAAGAAAATCATCATAACCTAGAGCTAGCTTACCCTACCGGACTTTCAAGCAAAAGAAACAGTCAACCCACACTGGCTACTTCTCAAGAGATGCTCAACCCACACTAGTTAGCTCTCGAATTCATATTAATAACAACTGCCGGTTTCTAAGGGTCTCGCCTAGGCTCTAGATTCCAACAACTATCTCGTTCTAGCGATCAACAATATGTTATATTCAATCTCAAAAGAATACCTCAGTTTTTTTATTCACAATCTCTTTCTCAAAGAAAATATTTCTTTATTCGCAATCTCTTTTTTATATTCATTTCTCTAAAATCTTAAAACATAAAGCAACTTACTTCAACTTCTTTATCAATTTAATCACTTATAGCATTGTGTGCAAAATCAAATGTTCTCTTAATCAAATGTTAATAACCATAAAACCTCATCGAGAAGAAATCTAATTGCATTCCAAATTTTCATCTTTTTCTTTAATTATACAAGAGCTACACTATAAGAAAAATTATCAAGTTCTTCATCCCATAGTTTTAGTATGAAATCCACTTTCAATTACCACAAAACATATCAAAATATTGTGGAAATATATTTTATAAAGTCTAAATAATTTTAGAGGAATAATATAATTTTTCCCAATTTTTATTGCACTTTAAAACTCCTAAAACTAAAAAAAAAAGGCAGTGGTCAGATTCGAACCCAAGACCAACCCCTCTGCCTAGCTACAGTAACCGACCCAAACCACACCCGAAGACCAATCAGTCCAAGGCGGCTAGCTGATATAATTCTGCGCAAATACTTTATATTTGTGATGTACTGTATTTCGGGAAAAAACCGAAATTCAAATAAAACAGAGCCTCTCAAGACTCAAACCAGAGACTATATGCACTGTTCACAGCGCCCTACATTCACACCGAAAGCCAGTATACCCAAACCCATTCTCTGTTATGATGATGAAGTGAAATAAATTTATACTTTATGTCTATTTGAAAAATTCTTTTACAAAACTGTAATTTCTCAATAAATATGTATCTTTCAATTAAAAACCCCTTCCAGAATATGTTCTTTAAAAATACAGTATAACAGCAATTAAAAACTCTTATTTTTGACATTATGATCAGTTTTCATCCCAATTTATATTTAAAGAATACATTATTGATTTTGAAATAAACTATGGTTCCTTCTCAAAAACACCAATATAAATCCACTAAATGTATGTTCTTGTTCTCTTTCCATTCTACAAGAGTTCTACCAATTTTTTTCTCTTTTCTCAAATTGAGATAACAATTTAGCCATTTAGCAACTAACACATATCAATTTTCATTCATCTCAATCTACAATTAAGTCATTAATAAGGCAAAATTATCAAATTAGCATGGTTCATTAAAAAAAAGATATTCTAGCATGAAGTACATTAATAAGATACCATGATAAATTTTAATTCACTAATCTCAATCAAAATTTTCTCTTTTTCCCTACTAGTCTTTTTAAGCAATCACATATCTAATTTTTACTAGTTTCTCTAGCATATTCATGAAATTAATTTCATAGTATGGTAACTACATTAGAAGTGGAGAAATCGTCCATGCTCTAGCTACTTATTTGAATCACAATATCGTGACACAATTAAAGTAAGATTATGCAATCTACATTTACCATTTTAATCAAAATTTAACAATTAAATTTTATATCAACTAGCATGCAACCTACTTCTAAAATTAGAAAGAATTTAAGAAACACCCACCCAAAGGAGTATATACTAGTAGCAAGCCCCTTCAAAAGCACCAAGAAAATCCCAAAAGCACGCCGAAATCTACACAAAATCCAAGCAAATCCTCCACCAAAATCAACAAACCCGAGCACCCCCTTGCCTATGCTCTGTTTTGATCCATTTTTGATAAAAGGGATATGCATATTTATATATATTTGTATATAAGTTATATATTGCACACTACTTTTGGTGAGCACTCCGTGAACACTCACGAAATAAAGACCCTATGAAAAATCCGAACCGCTCATATTGTTCTACATGCCTAAGATAGCCTAACAATGAAAAATCAACTAATTTGAAATTCATTTGCTCATCCATCATGCTGTTAGAATTTTCAGCCATACAATTCTGTGATGATGTAAATCATGGACAAATGAATTTCAAATTACTTGATTTTTTATTGTTATACTATCTTAGGCATATAGAACAATATGAGCGGTTCGAATTTTTCATAGGGTCTCTATTCTGTGAGTGTTCACGGAGTGCTCACCAAAGTAGTGTGCAACCGAAGATCTCTCTCTCTCTCTCTCTCTCTCTCTCTCTCTCTCTATATATATATATATATATATATATATATATATATACATGTGAGTAGGTGGAGAATAAGGTGAAATGCTGGATTTGGTTTTCAGATTAGGCAGAGAAAGGAAGAAGGAAGAGTAGAAGAGAGTGAATGGTTTACGGGGTGATTTTATACACTTAATAATTGAGTAGTTATATTAAGGCTAAATATAAAAAAAGTACACAAAGTTTTGGGCCAGTTTAAAAAAAGTACACTATGGTTTTTTTGTTTAAAAAAAGGACACAATGTTTCAAAAAACTCCTCTGGGTTAGTTAGGGTTAGGGTTAGGGTTAGGGTTGGGTTAGGGTATGGTTTAAAAAACCACTTTCTTCTTCCATTTGTGTTTAAAAAAACCACATTCATCTTTTATTTGTGTTTGAAAAAACATCACTTAACTAATCAGATGTTTAAATAAACCCCCCGAACTAACCCTAACCCTAACCCTAACTAACCAAGTAAAGTTTTTTGAAACATTGTGTCATTTTTTTAAACAAAAAAACCTTAGTGTACTTTTTTTAAATTGGCCAAAAACTTTGTGTACTTTTTTATATGTAGTTGTATATCAACTACTCCCCACTAATACAACCCACTAATCCGCTTATTAATTCAAAAGCCTTCATTTTCCCTCCATCCCAAAAACAGCCGGCCACTCTTTCTCATCCCAAATACGTGCACGTGCATCGCACTTGTACACACTTCATTCATACATATCTATATAATAAAATACAAAGAAAGCTATCAAGTGGCTCTCCTTCAATCCCCCAAAAATCAAAGGTCCAGATCTAACCTCACAAACCACATTTTCCATCCCAAAAGTTTTCCCCCAAAACTCAAATTCAAATCACCACACAAAACAACTCATTTATTTATTTATTTATTTATTTATTTAATTATCTCTCTCTCTCTCTCTCATATTCAAAAAATTAAGAAAATTAAAATTTTAAAAAATTTAAAATTTAAAATTTAAAAACTTTAAAAATAATTCAAAAAAAATTAAAAACTTATTAAAAAAACTTAAAAAATTTTACAAATTTCTTTTTTAATTTTAAATTTTTTAAATTTTCAAATTTTGAAAAATTTTAATAATTTACAAATTTTAAAAATTTTTAATTTTTTAATTTTTTAAATTTTTTATAATTTAAATTTCAAAAAAAATTAAAACTTTTAAAACTTTGAAAATAATTTAAAAAATAAACAAAAAAACTTATAAAAAATTATAATTTTTTTTAAAAATAATATTAAAAAAAATTAAAATAAAAATTTTTGAAAATTTTGAAATTTTTATAAAAAAAAATTTGAAAATTTTTAAATTTTTTTAAAATAAAAAAATTAAAATTTTTTATAATTTTAAAAAAATTAAATTTTTTTATAATTTTAAAAAAAAATTAAATAAAAAAATTTCAAATTTTGAAAATTTGAAAATTTGAAAATCTCAAAGCAAATCCAAATCCAAATCCAATATCGAACCCCAATCAAGAGGTCGTCGCCGATATCTGATCCGCTGCTGATTCCATATCGGTGACTCCCCACCACCAAATCGAGCGCGAATATCAAGCGACTCCGTATCGGCGACTCTCCTCCACCAAATCGAGAGCCTCTATATGCGATGCGACGACTCTAATTTCATCTCATTAACCGAATTCTCATTCTAATTTTTAATTTTGTGTGTGCAGGGAATTACTCAGTTTTTTGCTGACTCGAATTTTGTGTGTGCATGGGATCTAAGTTCAGAGAGGTATGATTGTTTTATTTTTTGGTTTAAATTTTTTTAATTTGGTGATTTATTGGATGAGTTTTTTATTGGTTTTGATTTAAGGTGTACGCAAGTGAGAGATGGATTATTTGGTGGCCTTAATTTGGGCTTCCAAACCATAGCAAGACAGGTAAGCTGACCAGTAACCTAAAATAACTTGGCAAATATGCAACATTAATTTTTTTACTACAAGAGAAAATACTATCGTGAAATGTTCCATTCACTGGTTATTAGAAACCATGGATAACATAACATATACGAACTTTTAGTATATGTTTGGATATATAAGATTGGGATGACTGGAGTTTACCAGTGAAGGGTGCAAACTCTCCACTCAAGAAAAACAACTAAAGTATATTTGTTATTTATCCATTTTGTTTTTTTTATAAAGGTGCTATGGGAAGATAAAGTGGAGATAAAAATTTGCTTGGTTTAGAGTTTTGAGAACTTCATGTATTTTATTTTGGTTGAAATAATAATAAGAGGTATTTCAATTGCAAACTGAGTTTCAAACAAACAAATATTTAGATTATTGGTATTGTAGATATCTTCACACCTGCACTTGCGTTATCATTGTATTTAGAAATGCTCCATAAAATGATTAGAGTAAGCTCCATAAAACTTATATGATAATGTCCTTGCATAATTATTACAAGGATCTAAAAGTGATGCTGAAGTTAAAAAAAACTTTATGCAGTGTTTCTAACAAACTATATGCATTCCAGGTAAGTTCAAGCTAATGATGAAGAAGGTGATGGTTGAACTTAAAGGTAGATATACTGCTTCCTCATATAATATGTTTGCTACTTCAATTAATTTGCTGGACCTCCAAAACTATTTTATATAATCAAACTAGGTGCACCGTTCCGACGACGTGTCGTAGGCACGTGTCAACGGGCAAACCTAGTACATATATATTTTTATAGTAAAATATCGATTATAATATATAGTAAATATTTAAATAAAATTAGTGTAGTTTAATTATAAATTAGATTCATCATGCACAAATAAAAATAAACACACAGACTTCTGAAATTTCATTTTGAAAAAGAATACGCTTAAGTACGTGCACCGCAAACACGTGCGTCGCACATAAAATATCAAAATACGAAATCGACTTTATCAACAGAAAAATATTTAAAGATAATCGAAATTCAACATTAGAAAAATATATTTATTAATTTTTATATATTCCACAACGTAATCACTACGTACATAGAAAACACGTGCACTGCATGTATAAAATATTTTACTTGAAATAAGAGAAAATGAATTTCTATTTATAAAATGAATTCGAACATGTCATTAAATAAATAATTGAAATACATATAAAATATCACACGTAGCGGTGGAAAAATACGTAATTGATACGTGCAACGATAACATGTATAAAATACATAAAAACACAGAGATTGAAATTTAATATTCGATTTGACTCAAATAGAATAGAAAATATTTTTAGAAGACGGAAAATGCATAAATAGTAGAAATCCAAAATACGTATTAAAGTACATTACAAAAATACGTGTGTAACACACGAAGAGCAAAATTGTCATTTTCAATTTTGCAGGGTGTTACATTAAGAGCATCTGTAGTCGTTGGCTATATTCCAAAATTACCAAATTTTGGAAAAAATAGTGCTGCAATCGTTGGCCATTTACCCAAAATTTAGGTTTCATATGAACAGTGGTCGGCTATATTTGGAAGTCGAAATGGCAATTGCCAAAATATAGCTAACGAAAGATGATTTACGGTCTGTTTGATCGGACAAAAAATTATGTTTCGTTGCTTATATCGGACGGTAAAAGAAACATTGTCCCAAAAATTTCAGATTTCTCGGACGAGGGAATTTTTCTCGTCCTTGAATATTTTTTTTAATTAAAAAACTATCGGACGGGAGATGAAATCCCGTCTTATCCATTTAAGAAAAAAAAATCTGAAATGAAGTGGGATGGGAGAAGAAACACCGTCCCATACATTTCATTCTTAAAAAATTCTATAGAAAAACCCCTATAATGATTTCTATGGGTTAAACTTAGGTTCAAATGTTAATTAATTAATAATTAAGAAATAATTGGGATTAATTTAACAAATATTAAGGAATTA
This sequence comes from Hemerocallis citrina, assembly GCA_017893485.1. NCBI lineage: Eukaryota > Viridiplantae > Streptophyta > Magnoliopsida > Asparagales > Asphodelaceae > Hemerocallis > Hemerocallis citrina. The sequence continues at coordinate 111,987,383 of CM030361.1, read as the reverse complement.
ATTATGATTTAAAGTTTTTTTAAAAAATAAAACGAACGGAAAATCATTCCTCGTTCGTTCGATTTTTATTTTTATTATTTTTATTTTTATTTTTATTTTTTTTGTGTGGGACAAAAAATTATCTTTCGTCTGAGATTTTAAATAGTGAAAAAAAATCCAAATTTTGGCTTTCGACGACTGCAGCGCAAAGTTATTTTTTTCATTTCCATTTTCCAAATACCAAAAATTTGGCTCACCACGACTACAGATTGATCTACCAAAAATCTCGGACGAGAGATCGATCTCCCTTATGATCCCAACTTTTCCAAATTGTGAAGATTTTTTTTAAGAATTAGGCCTATAAAAATTATTATGGATTTATATTAGATTTTGATTGAAATTTAATTAAGATTTAAGATTTATTTAAGATTAAATTAAAAGTTAATTAGAATTAAATTAGAGTTAATTTGAAAAAAAGAATCTTGGACAAGAAATGATTTCCCGTCCATGGTTAATTTTTTTAAAAAAAAATCCTCAGACAGAAAATGATTCCTCGTCTGAGACATTTTTAAAAAGGACAATTTTTTTTGTGGGGACAAGGCATCATGTATCGTCCGTCGATTTTTTAAAATGAAAATCCAGTTTTGGGTTAAAACGACTACAACTCAAACCCAAATTTCATATTCCTATATGTCAAATATCCAAAATTTGAGATTGAATGACTACAGATGCTCTTATGACTTATAATATGGAACATACGGAGTAATTAGCTTGAATAATTTATTTTGTTGTTGAACAAATTAGCTTGAATAATGTTTAGAATAAATTTTAGATTACCGAAGTTTTCACATTTGGTAGTTAACCTGTAGAACCCCGTATTTTCAAATATTATTTTAATTATTTGAAAATGAATTTAAATGATTTTCTGAGAATTTAATTGATATTTTCTAAAAGATTTATCTTTTGTACACGTGCAAAACACGTGCAAACGACTTTTGAGATGTTTGAAAAATTAAGTTTTCCTTATGAAAAAAAACCATTATTAATTATTTGAGAATTATTTAGTATTTTTCCAGATTTTTCTGAAATTAATTGTGCCTATTTGCAATTTTTGAGAAAAGAAGGACTTATTTGCAAAATTGACATTTTTAAGGGCTAAAGTACAAAATTGGCATTCTGGACGTTTTAAACAGTATTGGTTAAGATTTAGAAGTATATTTTCTATTAAATCCTAATTTTAATGAATTTTGGATGAGTTTCCAAGAGTAGATAGATATATATAAAATTGTATTTTGAAGGGATTGTTTTGCAAATGTATTTGGAAACCCTAGAACCTGATTCCCGGCCTATATAAAGAGAGTTGCAGCCGTCATTCGCTGCATAACTCAGATTTCATTATATTATTTTCTTGGTGATTGGAGAAGGAGTTTGGATCTAGCAAAGGAAGGCTTTTGTGGATTCTTCTTGCTTCTAAAGGTGAGTGATATAGACTTGTTTTGTTTATGTGTATGATTGCATGTTGTTTTGTTTGATGTTTTCGTATCTCGTATGAAATCGACGCCATGGTTGTATTTTTGATATACATGTGAAATCCATGAAAGATTAGTAGATCTCGATTGACAATTCTTGATTGCTTGAAACATGTTGAAGTTTGATTTATGATTATTGAAGATAAGAAATTGGATGGAGGAATCTCTGGACCTTGTTATTACGAATTGGATCAGATTTGAGTTGAGGAAGGGATTTGGTATTGTGATAAACTCCAGTATTGAGTATTGATTTTAGACCTAATTTGTGAGATCTGTAGGCCGACAGTCGACTGGGACTATGTATCAGTCGACTGGTACGACCCCAGCTGCTGTATCTTTAGTCTTTCTCGAAAATCCGTTCTGGACAGTCGACTTAGACCCTTCTCAGTCGACTGGTACACTTAGAATTTATTATTCAAAGTTATTGTAGAATTTCTCTCGGGTAAGTCGACTTATGTTTTTATAAGTCGACTTATGTTCTTATGAGTCGACTTATGTCTCCTTTAAGTCGACTTATGTTTTCTATAAGTCGATTTATGATCTGGTAAGTCTACTTATGATTTTTATAAGTCATCTTATGTTTTGATAAGTCTACTTATGATTTTTATAAGTCATCTTATGTTTTGATAAGTCTACTTATGAATTCTATAAGTCATCTTATATTGTTGATAAGTCAACTTATGTTTTTATAAGTCATCTTATACTGTTAGCACTTGGAATGTTTCTTGAGAATTGTTGATAATTGTCTCGGGTAAGTCGACTGATGGTTTTCTTGAGTTGACTTACTGCACTTGTTATAATCTTGGATATTGGTTCTCGGGGCAGTCGACTTACTATAGAATAAGTCGACCGGTGCTGATGAGTTTCATGATCTTGAGGGTTCTTGTTATCTTAGTTTGTTTGTAGATGGATATGTTCGTCGGTGTCTTGGCATACCGGGTTCGTATTCGATTTATACCCTCTTAGTTTGTTTGTAGATGGATATGTTCGTCGGTGTCTTGGCATACCGGGTTCGTATTCGATCTATACCTTCTTAGTTTGTTTGTAGATGGATATGTTCGTCGCTGTCTTGGCATACCGGGTTCGTATTCGATTTATACCCTCTTAGTTTGTTTGTAGATGGATATGTTCGTCGGTGTCTTGGCATACCGGGTTCGTATTCGATCTATACCTTCTTAGTTTGTTTGTAGATGGATATGTTCGTCAGTGTCTTGGCATACCGGGTTCGTATTCGATCTATACCCTCTTAGTTTGTTTGTAAATGGATATGTTCGTCGGTGTCTTGGCATACCGGGTTCGTATTCGATCTATATTATCTTTGGTCTTGTAGATGGATATATTGTTATCCGATCTATGGCATTATTGGTGATCGATTGTTGGACATACATTGTGGTACTGAGAATTGTTGACAGTTGGACATATTCTGAGTTGTGAGGATTACTGTTTGTTCAGAACAGTCGACTGGTTCATATGACAGTCGACTGTACCGTACAGTTAAGCTGTACATATTTTGAGGGAGATTGATTGATTGATACTTGATCGTTGGTATTGTTTCTTGACTCGGCTTCACTCATGTACTGGCCTATCGTTCTTATTTCAGATTACATGTTCAGCTATTGTATTTTTGTTCAGTACATGTTGGTTGAGAATTTATGTTTATTTGTTATTTATGTTTGTTGTTTATATCACTCACACCATTTATGGCTGACCCCGTAGTTTTGGGGGTTAGGGTTCAACTCTCGCCTCACATGTTGCAGGTTGCTTAGAATTGGAGGCTTGGATGCTTGGGTTAGCTATAGAGATTATGAGTATATAATAGAGCCTTGGGTAATTTGTAAAGAGAAAGAGTTGTAATAGTTAAATGTATTTTAAGGTGTTTTGTATTTCCGCTGCATTGTAAAAGATTACTGTAATAAAGATTTGGAATAAAATGACTTGAGTTTTGGTCTATGTATATTGTTACATTGAAGTGGATCGCTGGGAATGTGCCACGTATTTTCTAAAGTTTCGTATTTAGAAATTCGGGGCGCTACAGTTTGGTATCAGAGCATGCTTCAATGATAATAATAGACATAATATGAAAACCAACCTAGGTGTGGACACTAGAGAGTGAGTACCTAGGTGTGGACATTAGAGTGTGAGTATCACATAGAGTTAAAACATGATGTTTGGTTTGGGGTATGGTTATGGTTTTGCCATAGGATATTGATTACTAGTCTTAGTGTGGATCTTAAGGTGTCTCCAGACAGGTCTTGAGGTGGCTATCCTTAGTCATGTCCTTTTCTAAGGAGGGAGTGGCCACTGATTCTTGGAAGGATGAGCAGAAGGTCAGAGTGGGATGCAGGAGTTCGGTAGTTGTTGCCGCGTGGCTTCCGATGGCAAGTTATCAGAGTCGCGCAGCGGAAGTTTGATTTTCTGAATTCCTTGCATGATTGTGATTGTTTGGTGTGATGTAATGCATTCTTTGGTGTGACTGTATTTCCTAAGATTTATGTTTCTACCCATGAGTTTTCAATCATTGTTAGTGGGTTGTTGGTCCCCATTAGCAGTAGTTCTGAGGACAGAACTCTTCTAAGGAGGGAGTGATGTAGAACCTCGTATTTTCAAATATTATTTTAATTATTTGAAAATGAATTTAAATGATTTTCTGAGAATTTAATTGATATTTTCTAAAAGATTTATCTTTTGTACACATGCAAAACACGTGCAAACGACATTTGAGATGTTTGAAAAATTAAGTTTTCCTTATGAAAAAAAACCATTATTAATTATTTGAGAATTATTTAGTATTTTTCCAGATTTTTCTGAAATTAATTGTGCCTATTTGCAATTTTTGAGAAAAGAAGGACTTATTTGCAAAATTGACATTTTTAAGGGCTAAAGTGCAAAATTGGCATTCTGGACATTTTAAACAGTATTGGTTAAGATTTAGAAGTATATTTTCTATTAAATCCTAATTTTAATGAATTTTGGATGAGTTTCCAAGAGTAGATAGATATATATAAAATTGTATTTTGAAGGGATTGTTTTGCAAATGTATTTGGAAACCCTAGAACCTGATTCCCGGCCTATATAAAGAGAGTTGCAGCCGTCATTCGCTGCATAACTCAGATTTCATTATATTATTTTCTTGGTGATTGGAGAAGGAGTTTGGATCTAGCAAAGGAAGGCTTTTGTGGATTCTTCTTGCTTCTAAAGGTGAGTGATATAGACTTGTTTTGTTTATGTGTATGATTGCATGTTGTTTTGTTTGATGTTTTCGTATCTCGTATGAAATCGACGCCATGGTTGTATTTTTGATATACATGTGAAATCCATGAAAGATTAGTAGATCTCGATTGACAATTCTTGATTGCTTGAAACATGTTGAAGTTTGATTTATGATTATTGAAGATAAGAAATTGGATGGAGGAATCTCTGGACCTTGTTATTACGAATTGGATCAGATTTGAGTTGAGGAAGGGATTTGGTATTGTGATAAACTCCAGTATTGAGTATTGATTTTAGACCTAATTTGTGAGATCTGTAGGCCGACAGTCGACTGGGACTATGTATCAGTCGACTGGTACGACCCCAGCTGCTGTATCTTTAGTCTTTCTCGAAAATCCGTTCTGGACAGTCGACTTAGACCCTTCTCAGTCGACTGGTACACTTAGAATTTATTATTCAAAGTTATTGTAGAATTTCTCTCGGGTAAGTCGACTTATGTTTTTATAAGTCGACTTATGTTCTTATGAGTCGACTTATGTCTCCTTTAAGTCGACTTATGTTTTCTATAAGTCGATTTATGATCTGGTAAGTCTACTTATGATTTTTATAAGTCATCTTATGTTTTGATAAGTCTACTTATGATTTTTATAAGTCATCTTATGTTTTGATAAGTCTACTTATGAATTCTATAAGTCATCTTATATTGTTGATAAGTCAACTTATATTTTTATAAGTCATCTTATACTGTTAGCACTTGGAATGTTTCTTGAGAATTGTTGATAATTGTCTCGGGTAAGTCGACTGATGGTTTTCTTGAGTTGACTTACTGCACTTGTTATAATCTTGGATATTGGTTCTCGGGGCAGTCGACTTACTATAGAATAAGTCGACCGGTGCTGATGAGTTTCATGATCTTGAGGGTTCTTGTTATCTTAGTTTGTTTGTAGATGGATATGTTCGTCGGTGTCTTGGCATACCGGGTTCGTATTCGATTTATACCCTCTTAGTTTGTTTGTAGATGGATATGTTCGTCGGTGTCTTGGCATACCGGGTTCGTATTCGATCTATACCTTCTTAGTTTGTTTGTAGATGGATATGTTCGTCGGTGTCTTGGCATACCGGGTTCGTATTCGATTTATACCCTCTTAGTTTGTTTGTAGATGGATATGTTTGTCGGTGTCTTGGCATACCGGGTTCGTATTCGATCTATACCTTCTTAGTTTGTTTGTAGATGGATATGTTCGTCGGTGTCTTGGCATACCGGGTTCGTATTCGATCTATACCCTCTTAGTTTGTTTGTAAATGGATATGTTCGTCGGTGTCTTGGCATACCGGGTTCGTATTCGATCTATATTATCTTTGGTCTTGTAGATGGATATATTGTTATCCGATCTATGGCATTATTGGTGATCGATTGTTGGACATACATTGTGGTACTGAGAATTGTTGACAGTTGGACATATTCTGAGTTGTGAGGATTACTGTTTGTTCAGAACAGTCGACTGGTTCATAAGACAGTCGACTGTACCGTACAGTTAAGCTGTACATATTTTGAGGGAGATTGATTGATTGATACTTGATCGTTGGTATTGTTTCTTGACTCGGCTTCACTCATGTACTGGCCTATCGTTCTTATTTCAGATTACATGTTCAGCTATTGTATTTTTGTTCAGTACATGTTGGTTGAGAATTTATGTTTATTTGTTATTTATGTTTGTTGTTTATATCACTCACACCATTTATGGCTGACCCCGTAGTTTTGGGGGTTAGGGTTCAACTCTAGCCTCACATATTGCAGGTTGCTTAGAATTGGAGGCTTGGATGCTTGGGTTAGCTATAGAGATTATGAGTATATAATAGAGCCTTGGGTAATTTGTAAAGAGAAAGAGTTGTAATAGTTAAATGTATTTTAAGGTGTTTTGTATTTCCGCTGCATTGTAAAAGATTATTGTAATAAAGATTTGGAATAAAATGACTTGAGTTTTGGTCTATGTATATTGTTACATTGAAGTGGATCGCTGGGAATGTGCCACGTATTTTCTAAAGTTTCGTATTTAGAAATTCGGGGCGCTACATAACCAAACTTAATTTTTCTTTTTTTGACAGAAAACCCTATTGAAGTTATTTTTTTGGCATTTTGGTATACTCCGCACCTAGAAAATTCCACAAATGGCCATAAAAAATTACGAAACTTTACAAGTAGGTAGGATTCACCAAACACACGATAACTCAACTTGTAGAAGTGAGTTTCGACTATGATTTGCGAGATACATTTGAAAATAAGGTAATGTGATACATGTCAGTATCTCGCAAATCATGATTCAAAACTCACTTTTACAAGTTGAGTTAGCTTGTGTTTAGTGAAGCCTACCTACTAGCAAAATTTCATATTTTTTTGTTGTTGTTTGTGAGATTTTCTAGGGTTTTCCAAGTGTATAGTAGAAAAACTCATAAAACCCTACAAACGACAACTAAAAATTCGAAACTTTACGAGTAGATAGGATTCACCAAATACAAACTAATCCAACTTGTAGAAGTAGAGTTTCGACTCACGATTTGTGAGATATGGGCATGTATCACTTTATTTTATTTTTGCATGTATCTCGCATACCGTGAGTCGAAACTCGTTTCTACCAGTTGAGTTATCTTTTATTTGGTGAATCCTATATACTCGCAAAGTTTCGTAATTTTTTGTTGACGTTTGTGAAATTTTCTAAGTGCAGGGTATGCCAAAATGTCAAAAAAACCCAACTTCAGTAAGATTTTCTGAAAAATAAAAATAAAAATAAGTATGGTTAACTGCCAAAGGTACAAGCTTTGTAAGGTTATATGAAATTTATCCTAATGTTTATGGTGCAAGTTAAGAGGTTATTATTTAAGTAAAAACTAACTATCATCAGAAATTTCTTTTGCTTGTCGCTTATTGTATATTTTTTTCTGAGTTTGTTTCGTTATTATCTTATTAATAAAATAAGGTGGCTATACTTTACTATTTTCTTCAAAAAAATAAAGACTTCAGTAAGATTTTCTGAAAAATAAAAATAAAAATAATATGGTTAACTGCCAAAGGTACAAGCTTTGTAAGGTTATATGAAATTTATCCTAATGTTTATGGTGCAAGTTAAGAGGTTATTATTTAAGTAAAAACTAACTATCATCAGAAATTTCTTTTGCTTGTCGCTTATTGTATATTTTTTTCTGAGTTTGTTTCGTTATTATCTTATTAATAAAATAAGGTGGCTATACTTTACTATTTTCTTCAAAAAAATAAAGTTGATAAAATACTCGTAAAGTATTCGACATGTAAGACTTTTAACTCTGTAACTTTAATAGTAAAGATTGTTAAGGAAGTGTTGTTTAAATTATACTGGCCGTTTCTAATCAATTACAATAAGTCGACTTCATTAACATATGTTGATGTGCATGTAGTAAAATCTGTTATACCCCCCCCCCCCCCCCCCCCCCCCCTCCCTTCTCTAAAATTAAAATTAAAAAAAATAAATCAGTTATGCACCATAGTTCTCAAGGCATATGATTTTAGAAACTTTGTTAATTAAGAGGTATAGAAACTTTGTTAAGAAGTATAGTCTCATGCATTTCATGTACTCCTATTTATTTTGGCCTTAAAAAGTAAAAATCCCCATATTTAACTTATTGGTATGTCTTTTCTTATCGGGCAAGAAAAGAAATCCTTGCGAGTATTACTATAGTCTAGTGATCAATTTTAGGGGTGGACAACTATTATCTGAACCGATCAATCCGAACCAATTCAATCCGAACCGATCGGTTTTTAACCGAACCAAATGGGAATTTGGATTGGATCGGTTCTTGATCTTCAATAACCAATTGGACCAGTTCGGTTGTTGGATGAGGCTTTCAAATAACCGATGAAACCGAACCGACCATACATCTATGCATAAGTCCATAAAAAATATAGTTCTCCTTTAATTTCTTCAATATATAAAGTCATTTCTAATTTTTTTTGAAATACAAACAGTCTTTTTTAATTTCTTTAATACAAACCGAGCAGTTGTTCTACCTATGTTTTGGTTCTCCATAATCCTATGTGTTATGTTGTTGAGAAATGCTTGATTTACAGTGTGACCCAACTTAATAGAATCATAAAGTTGATGAAACATTTAATAGCTACTTTAATCAAGTCAAGCAGAAATTATTTTCTAATTTTTTTTATTGCACCTAAAATTCAATTAGCTATGGTTATTGATGTTTCTTTTATGATAATAAACTAAGATTACAGAAGTATGTAAGTGAAAAAGCAATTTATCTCACTCATTTAAACGTCATCATCTCAAATAATTAGTGCAAAATTCATTAACAACTTGTGGTTTTATGAATCTTCATTTTAAATTCATTTCTGAATAACAAATAGCAAGTTATTTCTTAAGTTTGATTGAAGTTGATTTTTTAAATTTCAACAAAATTGTGAATGATGTTGAAGGTGAAAAGTAGCACGCCAAACCGACCATCCAATCCAATCCAAACCGAGCTTAATCGGCTTGGATGGAAACCGATCCAATTAAGGTTTGGATTGGTTGCAGATGAGAAAATTAAAAAACCGATCTTCTTTGAATCGGTGATGGATGGTCCATATTAGGTCGGATACCGACCGATGCCCACCTCTAATCAATTTGTTCATTAGTGGTCAGGAATTGAAATTTTGTTTGCATCAATTTTCTTTTTCCAAAGGAAAGGAATCTGCTTTGTTAAACTAAAAAGTCCTTTTATGACTAGTTGCCCACCCCTCTGAACCTATCACCTCCCTTAATTCCGTTGGTGCTCCACTTGTCAACTTTCGCTTCAAAATTAACTAGAAATTTGTACGTGCGATGCATCTATATAATAAAACACAAAGAAAGCTATCAAGTGGCTCTCCTTCAATCTCCCACAAAATCAATGGCTCAGATATAATCTTACAAAATATATTTTTCCCCCCAAAAGTTTCCCTCCAAAACTCAAATTCAAATCCTCATTCAAAACAACTCCTTTATTTATTTAATTATTTCTCTCTCTCTCTCTTTCTTCTATTCAAAAAATTAAGAAAATAAAAATTTTAAAAATTTTTTAAAATAAAAAAACTAAAAAACTTAAAATTTTGAAAACTTTAAAACAAAATTCAAAAAAATCAAAATATTGTAAAAAAATTATAATAAAATTTAAAATATATATTTATTTTTTAAATATTTAAAAATTGTAAAATTTAAAAAAATTTAATTTTTTTTTAAATTTTAGAAATTTTAGAAATTTTGAAAATTTTGAAAATTAAAAAAAATTCAAAAGAAAAATAAAAAAATAAAAAAAATGGAAATTTTAAAATTTTGGAAATTTGAAACAATGTGAAAATTTGAAAAATCTCAAAGCAAATCCAAATCCAAATCCAATGTCGAACCCCAATCAAGAGGTCGTCGCCGATATCTGATCCGCTGCTGATTCCGTATCGGTGACTCCCCTCCACCAAATCGAGCACGAATATCAAGCAACTCCGTATCGACGACTCCCCTCCACCGAATCGAGAGCCTCTATATGCGATGCGATCTAATTTCATCTCATTAACCGAATTCTCATTTTAATTTTTAATTTTTTTTGTGCAGGGGATTACTCAGTTTTTTGCTGACTTGAATTTTGTGTGTGCAAGGGATTTAAGTTCAGAGATGTATGATTATTTTATTTTGTATTTAGACATACTCATAGTGGTTATGAGATTAGAGTAAGCTCTATAAAACTCTATGCAGTGTTTTACAGAGTAATGTCCTTGCATAACTATTACAAGTATCTAAAAGTGATGCTGATGTTAAAAAAAAAACTCTATGCAGTGTTTCTAACAAACTATATGCATTCCAGGTAAGTTCAAGTTAATGATTAAGAAGGCAATGGTTGAGCTTAAAGGTAGATATACTGTTTTCTCATATAATATGTTTGCTACTTCAATTAATTTGCTGGACGTCCAAAACTATTTTATATAATCAAACCAGGTGCACCGTTCCAAAGACGTGCCGTAGGCACGTGTCAACGGGCAAACCTAGTATATATATATATATATATATATATATATATATATATATATATATATATATATGATAGGGCTAAAAACGGAATTAAATCGAGACCGCTCAGTCCAGGCGCAAATTTTAAAGCTCTCAGGGGTAAAACGGTAATTTCACCTACAAACGGATCCGAATTGGAAACTGGGTCTTTCTTCAAAGCCTAATAATCTATAAACGGATCTGTCCTACTGGGTCAGGTGATAACCCATTACGAACCAGCTCAGATCATTTAAAGAGTAATTCAAATTAATGGATATCTCTAAGAGACGGTTTAAATCATATCTTTTATCATGAAACGATTTAAACTCTACATCTTATTCAAAAATACTGAGACATAGAGATAAATGATTATCTCTAAACTGTCTCTAAAGCCGACTATAAATACCCCTCTCCCCTCACCATAAAAAGGTAATCAATATTTTTCCACATAAACGCTCTTTCATAATCTTCCTGATTACTGACTTGAGCGTCAGAGAGTTCGTCGCCGGAATCCATCCCGGTGTATCGAACTTTTTGGAGATCAACGACAGCGGCAAGAAACTAGTCAAACGCCGGTAAAAGTCAACAAGTTTACCTTATTCGTTTCCTAAAGAATCCACAAATTCATCTGTTTGCTCCAACACCAAAATCAGCAGTAATAATATATATATATATAGTAAAACACAAACCATTTAAAAAAAAAAAACTATCAAGTGTCTTCCCTTCAATTGAATCCAAATCAACTACTCAGATTCACCATCCCAAAACACCTCCCCCCCCCCCTTCTCTCTCTCTTCCCGAAACCACATTTCTCGCAGCTCTCTGCCACCACGACCTGATGCCAGCCCCGACGCTCCGCTGCCTGCAGCAACACCCACTCTCCAAGCCTCCATTGCACCCTTACTCCTCCTGTGCTCTCCCGAAGCTCCACCGGTGCACACCCGAGCTCACCTCAGCACCCAACTCCCTCACACTATCCCTCTCTCACTCTGTCTCTCTTCTCGAATTTGTCGGCAGTTGGTTGTCAGTTGATTGGTTGTCAGCGGCGAAGTCAACAGATTGAGACGGCGGTTGGTTGTCGGTAGCGATGTGAATGTTTGGTATCGTCTTTTCCCCATTTTGGGTTAAATTAGTGATTATTTTTATTGGTTTGTTCACGTAAACGTGCCGTAGACACGTGCCCACGGGCAAACCTAGTATATATATAAAGACTGACGTTATCTAGTATCGAATCTCAGAACTCATTTTACCCATCTCAAATTCTTACCATACTTTTTACAGTTACCCCTATTGGTACCAACTTTTATTTATATGAGTGTCACTTTTGTAAATAATTATATTGTAAATAAATTTAAATTTTGAGAATATTATGATAACTGACAACATTTGACTAAATAAATGGTTAATATAACTTCTACTTAAAAATAAGTGGTAGAGATCAGATGATTGAATGTCTGCAAATTATAGATTGTCTACAAATGACAACCCCAACTCTCCTATTACAATATTAGAGATCAGAGATTATAGATTAGATAATAGAGATAAACAACATGACAATCTTCTTAGATTATTAAAATATTTCTCGTAACTCGGCAAAACGTTCAGGAAATTCTTGTTATGTGAGGCTTTTTCATTTTTGTTTTTATTTTAATCTAATAGATATATGAGGTACTCAGCCAAAGTTTCTCGGGCTTGAATAAATATTTATTCTTCACTAGAATTGAGTGATTGTTCTTCACCATTTCCTTGAAACAAAAAAGAAAGAACAAAATAACAATGTAAAGCATTATTCATATATATAGGTGATGTATGTCTCAATTGTATGTACATAATTTGTTTCATTGTCGGCTGCATTGCAACTGAAATATTGTAGATGATTTGGTCACAAGTGTTTTACAACTTCTTGGTAAACTTTTGCCTCCACTTACCATAATCTACTTGTACTTGTATTGAATTGTATTCAGTCTAATTATACAAATAGGCCTACCGTTCTCTCATCTCTCTCTTTGAAATAGAGGAAGGAGAGCCAAAGTAATGCTAACACGTGCTCAGCGTGTATAGAAAATTTAGAGTAAGTAAAGGAGGAGGAAAAAAATCCCTCATCTTCTCATCCTACTATTCTTATCCACTTCAAAAACTGCTTATCTTCATCATATTCTCATTCCACGTTCATAAAAACCCTCGATTTCGAATCTGATTTCTTTGTCCAATTCACGCAACTATGCCGAGGTAACAATCCAAAGATCTCACATTTCTTTTTATAATCAAATCAAAGATCAAATTTTTTATTAGGAAGAATCTATTTTTTTTTCCAGTTTTGTTTTTTGTTTAAAATTGTTGTGTTTATGATTTTTACAGGTATTATTGCGACTACTGAGATACTTACTTGACGCACGAATTTGGTGAGTCTTTTTATTTTTCTTCAAATTTCGTAGTATTTTTTTGTTAATTGTTTTTCTGTGTTTGATTTGATTTTTAGGATTTAGTGTATAAAATTTAGGTTGATTGAAGCACGTGATTTTATAAAACTGGGGGAAAATTTTGTGTTTGGTTTGTTGTTTTGAAAACACATTTTAAACATTGTTTTTGGAAAATAGTTTTTTGAAAACAGTTTTTTTTTTTGAAAATGAGAGTATAAAACGCGTTTGGTTAAAAAAAAATTCCAAAATTTTCAAAAAACACTTTTCAAACTAAAAAAGGCATAAGTTCACTTCCATTTCGTGCACTTTGCTTGTCACCAATTATTGTTACCAATTCAATACTTTCACTTCCATTTCGTGTAGTTACCAGCCCAGAAGACACTGCCGAGCAATGCAGGTCCCTTTTCTTGTAAAAAAAGGGGTGGAAGATGCTTGATATTATAATCAATCAGTATATAGGAAGAGAAACAGTGCATTATCTAAATCAGTGTCTTCAGTATTTTGTCTGTACATGTGTAATCTTCTTTAATTTATGTATTTGTAAGCTGAATGTTTGTGTTACCATGCATTATCAAATCATGTTTCATGGATTCACTGGACAGATTCACTTTGGCATCCAAACAAGAAATAAAACAATGTGGAGTCTGATACAGTTAGATATGTTCTTTACTCACAATCACAGGCTTTAGTTCGCATGGTGCAAACTAAAAAGGCACAATTTCCACATCTCCCTTATCCTGGAAAATCTATGGAAGAGATTTCCACACTACAGGAAATAAAAAATGTAGACAATTTTGATATGTGATCCCTCTGTTAATGGTACCATTCTTATCGTTGCATTGTTGCATATATACACTTGAATAGCTTCAGATCAACGAACGAGCACTGCAAAATAAACAAAATTAGATAAACTTTGGGTTGTGGAAGAGCCAAGTTGATGCAGTAAAAATTAAATTAGATATATAGCTGCACAATTGCTAATTGCCCGATCTTGGAGTCCTCGAATCCGCCATCTGATCTCCGCCCAAATGAAGACGAAAATGACGACGACGACGACGATCGGAAGAACCGGGGTCGGATCAAGGAGTTGTGGGATGAGTGAGGTGGGTGAGGGCGGGATGGGGGAGAGGTAGCGGTTGAGGAGGGAGGATGAGAGAGTGAGGCACTACAACACAGAAGTTATTTCCCGGCGTTTTTTAAGGCCTTCACCGGCGGTTTTTTATGCTGGTGAAACATTCACCGGCGTTTATAACAACGCCGGTGCAAATGCCCCCGAATCGAGCATCACGGAAAGATAGGCGTATTCACCGGCGTTTATACTGGACGCCGGTATATCTTCAAAATACACCGGCGGCCAGCCAAACGCCGGTATATTCCAATTTCTGGGTGCCGTTCTTTCTCCCATTATACATTCACCGGCGGTCATATACCGCCGGTATATATCTTTTCACCGGCGATTGTACAACCGCCGGTGAATGTGTAATATTTACCGGCGGTAAGGGAATGCCGGTGTATGCATGTTTCTAAGCGCCCTTCTTTCCCTACTTACAAGCACCGGCGTGTTGTAAAACGCCGCTATAGAGTTATTCACCGGCGTTTTGCAAAACGCCGGTGTTTCTTAGGACTGTTGCAACTTACTGGTATACCGGCGTGTGTGGAAACGCTTCTCTAACGAAATTTTCAACTAAACAATTAGATACACCGCCGTTTTATGAAACGCCGATGTATGCCCGTTTGTTTTTCCTGCTCCAGTTTTCCATTCGATTTCAATTCACAATTTCATACGCCAGTGTATGCCCGTTTGTTTTTCCTGCTTCAGTTTTCCATTCGATTTCAATTCACAATTTCATTTTAAAAAAAACCTGTAAACTAATTCACAACTGATTCAACCAATTTCAGGGATATTAATGCGCAAATCACAACCAAACACAAGAATTAAAGATAATGAAGTTTCACACGTGTTATATCATCGTCCAAATCCACCGCAAAATTAACACAGTGTCATAATTAATAAATACAAATACAGTAACGAACGTCCCAAATATCCCAACGAAAACTTAAAACAATAACACAAGACATAATAACAGCAAGGAGGACATAACAACAGCAAGGATAGGCCGACCACAGATTCATACCCCTCGAGTAGCTTCAGTTCTGATCATCAGAATTTCCTTCATCTTGGAAACCGCTCTATGAAAAAAAAACAATAATTTAGTTCAACAGTAGAGCACAATACAGAATATACATATTTTTTAAGCTTGCAAAAAGATCTACCCAATTCATAAATTCTAAGATCAAAGTGCCAATTGCAATTGAAATTTTTAATGATATATAGAGGTAAAATAATTATATTGCAGTGCTAAAAAGCTAGTACTTAATTTTTTTTTTGAATATATCTAAAACAGCCAAACAAATGAAAATCAAGTATCTAACTTAAAACTTTTATATTCTGCTCTGATTGGGAATATTCAGTATCTAAAACAGTAAAACAAATGAAAATCCAGTATCTAAGCATGCCTTTCGTGGATTGTTCAGACAATCCATGAAACTGTCATTGTGGAAGGAAATCATATATAAGAAAAATAAGAAAAATAAGAAGGGGCTCATACCAAGTGTAGTTTAAAGGAACTGTCATCGTGGAAGAAAACCAAATATAGAAGCCAGAAAGGGAAACAGAAAATGGTAGAGAATGAGGATACACCAGGCTAACATAGCGGCATTTTCCTCATCTCTCTCTCATCCCTTCTTTCCCTTCAGCACACGCACACAAAGACATCAGCAACAACAGCAAGAGCGACAAGAACAATAATATTAATAAATTATTATAAATGAGATGTCTCTATATGGGTTTCCAGATCTCCACTCAAGCCCTCTCTTTCTAATCACAGCCCAATTAAGAACATAGACGATGGCCACTAAACAATCCAATCACAGCCCAATGAAAATTTCCGGTATATAAGCATATATGTTTCTCTATTAATTCTTCATCCCAACTAAACCATTGATGTTTGTGGCTACAAAAGAAGCCTCCACAAGGTTTGTTCTCACCTAATTCTTGTACAAATTTGGAGGATTTTGGTATACATACAGTATCATTAGTTGACAGTCAACCCATTAATTTGGTAAAAAAATCATGCTAAGATGGCAATGAGATGCATGAATTCAGCTTCTTTAACAGTAAAAGAAAATGAAAATTTCCGGTATCTAAGCATATATGTTTCTCTATTAATTCTTCATCCCAACTAAACCATTGATGTTTGTGGCTACAAAAGAAGCCTGCACAAGGTTTGTTCTCACCCAATTCTTGTACAGATTTGGAGGATTTTGGTATACATACAGTATCCTTAGTTGACAGTGAACCCATTTTGGTAAAAAAATCATGCTGAGATGACAATCAGAAGCATGAATTCAGCATCTTTGACAGTAAAAGAAAATGAAAATTTCCGGTATCTAAGCATATATGTTTCTCTATTAATTCTTCACCCCAACTAAACCATTGATGTTTGTGGCTACAAAAGAAGCCTGCACAAGGTTTGTTCTCACCCACTTCTTGTACAGATTTGGAGGATTTTGGTATACATACAGCATTCTTAGTTGACAGTCTACCCATTTTGGTAAAAAAATCATGCTAAGATGACAGTCAGATGCATGAATTCAGCTTCTTTAACAGTGAAAGAAAATGAAAATTTCTGGTATCTAAGCATATATGTTTCTCTATTAATTCTTCATCCCAACTAAACCATTGATGTTTGTGGCTACAAAAGAAGGCTGCACAAGGTTTGTTCTCACCCAATTCTTGTACAGATTTGGAGGATTTTGGTATACATACAGTATCCTTAGTTGACAGTCAACCCATTAATTTGGTAAAAAAATCATGCTAAGATGGCAATGAGATGCATGAATTCAGCTTCTTTAACAGTAAAAGAAAATGAAAATTTTCGGTATCTAAGCATATATGTTTCTCTATTAATTCTTCATCCCAACTAAACCATTGATATTTGTGGCTACAAAAGAAGCCTGCACAAGGTTTGTTCTCACCCAATTCTTGTACAGATTTGGAGGATTTTGGTATACATACAGTATCCTTAGTTGACAGTGAACCCATTTTGGTAAAAAAATCATGCTAAGATGATAATCAGATGCATGAATTCAGCATCTTTGACAGTATAAGAAAATGAAAATTTTCGGTATCTAAGCATATATATTTCTCTATTAATTCTTCACCCCAACTAAACCATTGATGTTTGTGGCTACAAAAGACGCCTGCACAAGGTTTGTTCTCACCCACTTCTTGTACAGATTTGGAGGATTTTGGTATACATACAGCATTCTTAGTTGACAGTCTACCCATTTTGGTAAAAAAATCATGCTAAGATGACAATCAGATGCATGAATTCAGCTTCTTTAACAGTGAAAGAAAATGAAAATTTCCGGTATCTAAGCATATATGTTTCTCTATTAATTCTTCATCCCAACTAAACCATTGATGTTTGTGGCTACAAAAGAAGGCTGCACAAGGTTTGTTCTAACCCAATTCTTGTACAGATTTGGAGGATTTTGGTATACATACAGTATCCTTAGTTGACAGTCAACCCATTAATTTGGTAAAAAAATCTTGCTAAGATGGCAGTGAGATGCATGAATTCAGCTTCTTTAACAGTGAAAGAAAATGAAAATTTCTGGTATCTAAGCATATATGTTTCTCTATTAATTCTTCATCCCAACTAAACCATTGATGTTTATGAATACAAAAGAAGGCTGCACAAGGTTTGTTCTCACCCAATTCTTGTACAGATTTGGAGGATTTTGGTATACATACAGTATTCTTAGTTGATAGTCAACCCATTAATTTGGTAAAAAAATCATGCTAAGATGGCAATGAGATGCATGAATTCAGCTTCTTTAACAGTAAAAGAAAATGAAAATTTCCGGTATCTAAGCATATATGTTTCTCTATTAATTCTTCATCCCAACTAAACCATTGATATTTGTGGCTACAAAAGAAGCCTGCACAAGGTTTGTTCTCACCCACTTCTTGTACAGATTTGGAAGATTTTGGTATACATACAGCATTCTTAGTTGACAGTCTACCCATTTTGGTAAAAAAATCATGCTAAGATGACAATCAGATGCATGAATTCAGTTTCTTCAACAGTGAAAGAAAATGAAAATTTCCGGTATCTAAGCATATATGTTTCTCTATTAGTTCTTCATCCCAATTAAACCATTGATGTTTGTGGCTACAAAAGAACGCTGCACAAGGTTTGTTCCCACCCAATTTTTGTACAGATTTGGAGGATTTTGGTATACATACAGTATCCTTAGTTGACAGTCAACCCATTAATTTGGTAAAAAAATCATGCTAAGATGGCAATGAGATGCATGAATTCAGCTTCTTTAACAGTAAAAGAAAATGAAAATTTCCGGTATCTAAGCATATATGTTTCTCTATTAATTCTTCATCCCAACTAAACCATTGATGTTTGTGGCTACAAAAGAAGCCTGCACAAGGTTTGTTCTTACCCAATTCTTGTACAGATTTGGAGGATTTTGGTATACATACAGTATTCTTAGTTGACAGTGAACCCATTAATTGGTAAAAAAATCATGCTAAGATGGCATTGAGATTCATGAATTCAGCTTCTTTAACTAGTAAAAGAAAATGAAAATTTCCGGTATCTAAGCATATATGTTTCTCTATTAATTCTTCATCCCAACTAAACCATTGATGTTTGTGGCTACAAAAGAAGCCTGCACAAGGTTTGTTCTCACCCAATTCTTGTACAGATTTGGAGGATTTTGGTATACATACAGTATCCTTAGTTGACAGTGAACCCATTTTGGTAAAAAAATCATGCTAAGATGACAATCAGATGCATGAATTCAGCATCTTTGACAGTAAAAGAAAATGAAAATTTCCGGTATCTAAGCATATATGTTTCTCTATTAATTCTTCATCCCAAATAAATCATTGATGTTTGTGGCTCCAAAGAAGATTTTAGGTCCAGGATGACAAATTTTGATTGGGCTTTGAATGGAGATTCTAGTCATAGATCGATTCTTTGGAGCCCGACTTTGTAAAGAAAATGCCATTTGGAAGTATGCGGGTACATGTTTGTTGGATAACCAAAACTCCCATTTCTATTGAAGAAAAATAAGAATATGGCTCATATCAAGTGTAGTTTTAAGGAACTGTCATCGTGGAATGAAACCAAATATAGAAGTCAGAAAGAGGAATGGTAGAGAATGAGGATACACCAGGCTAACATAGCGGCATTTTCCTCAACTCTCTCTCATCCCTGCTTTCTCTTCAGCAAACGCACATAAAGAGACATCAGCAACAACAACAAGAGCGACAAGAACTGCAATAATAATAAATTATTATGAACGAGATGTCTCTATATGGATTTCCAGATCTCCACTCCAACTCGTATCTTTCTAATCACAGCCCAATTAAGAACACTTGTTGACAGTCACTAAACAATCCAATCACAGCCCATTCAAAATTTATGATCCTGGATCTAAAAACTTCAGAATTCCCAAAATCTGTACAAGAATTGGTCAGAACAAACCTTGTGCAGGTTTCTTTTGTAGCCACAAACATCAATGATTTTGGTTGGGATGAAGAATTAATAGAGAAACATATATACTTATATACTGGAAATTTTCATTTTCTTTTACTGTTAAAGAAGCTGAATTCATGCATCTCATTGCCATCTTAGCATGATTTTTTTACCAAATTAATGGGTTGACTGTCAACTAAGGATACTGTATGTATACCAAAATCCTCCAAATCTGTACAAGAAGTGGGTGAGAACAAACCTTGTGCAGGCTTCTTTTGTAGCCACAAACATCAATGGTTTAGTTGGGATGAAGAATTAATAGAGAAACATATATGCTTAGATACTGCAAACGTATTAGTGTTTGTGAGTATGCAGTGGGGTGCAGCTATGATCACTTGTTGGATCACCAAAACTCCCAATTTTATTGAAGAACAATAAGAATAGGGCTCAAATCAAGTGTAGTTTTACAGAACTGTCATCGTGGAAGGAAACCAATTTAACATAGAAGCCATAAATGGAGCCAGGAAGAGGAATGGTAGAGAATGAGGATACACCAGGCTAACATAGCGGCATTTTTTTCAACACTCTCTCACCCCTTCTTTCTCTTCAACACACGCACACAAAGAGACATCAGCAACAACAGCAAGAGGGGGTTGGTCCAACAATAATAATAGATTATAATAAACGAGATGTCTCTATATGGGTTTCCAGATCTCCACTCGAGCCCTTTCTTTTTAATCACAGCCCAATTAAGAAACATAGACGATAGCCACTAGACGACAGCCACAATGCAGACTCACAAACACTAATACGTGTCTTTCATGCATTCAAAATTATAATCTCTTCAAAATTACCAATTTAAAGACTTACCGGTGGTGGGACTTGAGATTGCTGCCCTATTAACTGGGCCATTTGTTCTTGGAAGAGTGCCACTTGTGCCTTTAATGAAGTCATCTCCTCGTCCCGAGACCCACTTGAAGTAGATTCACTCCGCCCGAATAACCGCGAGGGGGTTGGGCCTAGCCCCATACCACGGACACGTCCATGCCTCTCCTTTCCCCTAACTGCGGTCAAGGCAAGTCGCTGGCAGGTACGAAAATCTGTGGATGCTGTCGTGGGGTCAGAATCTGAAGCGGAAGAGATTTCAACAAACTTTTTCCGAGCGTTAGTCTGTAAAAGGACATAACAATCAGAGTTAAAAGCAGATGAGATTTCGACAAATTATTAGCCATTTACAAAAACAGCAAGAGATCATCAAAAAGTAAACGCAACTGAAGATATATATAAACAATAACATTGCTATAGCCTATATATAGTAGTAAATTTCTAATTACCACAATCCGTGCTGTCTCAGGACTCGCATACGTCCCATCCTTCGACTTGTGGGTGGCATCGAAAAAATCTATGTCGCCAAACTCCGTAGGACCCCCCAAATCTTCTTCCTATATATTAGTAAGATGAAATGCTTATAAACAAATAACTATTAGTCAAAAATGTTCAATTTGATTGCGCTTACCAATTCTTCCTGAACCAGAGCAAAGCTCTGTGTACCAACAGTGTGCAACACTAGCAGCCTTGACCTACTGGCAACACCCACCTCCGCCCTTTTCTGTACATGCCACAATGAAGTTAACAAAAAATTTAATTAGAGTAGCCATACAACCACAAAGTCATTAAATTTTGGTTAGTAATGTAAATACCTGACCGACCGCCGAACACCAGTAATGCACAAGAAATTGCCAATCTGAAGGCTCCACATTCGGTGGCACAGCCCCTGCATTATCCACCTCTGTAAGGTCTTTGTCAAAAAACTTAGCCTTCAAGTCACTCTTGTAGTCCCTCCACTTTTTGGAGAGTGACTTTTCAACCCAAGGCGTAAAGGAGTCCGAGAACGAGAAGTATTGCTGCAAAATTCATGAAGTTTAACAAATGATAACTGAATTGCATAAACCGAATACCCATCACCAAAAATACATATTTCAATAACATGTTTGAGCCTACCAATTATTTATTTTAGATGGGAAATACCTTGATTGTTGTAATTGCAGTTGCCTTTGTCGTGGTTGGCACCTTCGGCCAACTCTCGTACGACAAAGGAATTATCCGTGGGTTCCTTGCTATTATCCCAATAAAGGATGAGAATTTGCTTTCATTATCACCAACCGGTTGTCCGACACCGTTTTCCTCCACCACAATCCTTTCGTCATTATTAAGTTTCCATATGCCCGGCATCTTAGTTCGCCCTAGATATTTTTTGATAGTGGGCGGCGTGCTACCCTCTCCCTCCTCTGTTTGACTGCCACTATTAGATAGTGGCTGCTCATCCTCATGGCTTTCGTTGCCATCATTTATGTTTATCCGTTTTCCACGCCTAGGCATCTTGTACCTGTCAAAGATTCAATAAATTCATTAGAGGAGCAAAATTAATCAACCCATTTTGGTAAAAAAATCATGCTTAGATGACAATCAGATGCATGAATTCAGCTTCTTTAACAGTGAAAGAAAATGAAAATTTCCGGTATCTAAGCATATATGTTTCTCTATTAATTCTTCATCCCAACTAAACCATTGATGTTTGTGGCTACAAAAGAAGCATGCACAAGATTTATTCTCACCTAGTTCTTGTACAAATTTGGAGGATTTTGGTATACATACAGTATCCTTAGTTGACAGTCAACCTATTAATTTGGCAAAAAAATCATGCTAAGATGGCAATGAGATGCATGAATTCAGCTTCTTTAACAGTAAAAGAAAATGAAAATTTCCGGTATCTAAGCATATATGTTTCTCTATTAATTCTTCACCCCAACTAAACCATTGATGTTTGTGGCTACAAAAGAAGCCTGCACATGGTTTGTTCTCACCCAATTCTTGTACAGATTTGGAGGATTTTGGTATACAGCTAGCATCCTTAGTTGACAGTGAACCCATTTTGGTAAAAAAATCATGCTAAGATGACAATCAGATGCATGAATTCAGCATCTTTGACAGTGAAAATGAGAGAAATCAAGAGAAATTACCGAAGAGAGAGGGGGGGCGACGAGCGGGGCGATGAGCGGTGGCGTAGGAGATAAAGAGAGAGCGGGGCGACGAGCGGTGGTTTTCGATCGCAAATTCACCGTGCAATAGAGAGAGGGAGGAGGTAAATCGAATCGGGCTGTCGAAGATGACGAAGGGACGGAGGCGAAGCGCGCGAAATAGAGAGAGGAAAGAGGAAAAACGAAGGCGTGAAAATTGGATTTGGGAAATTAGCGAGCGAAATATTAGGGTACGCGGGAATTTATCTCAGTTAATTCACCGGCGTTTTGAATTGCAAACGCCGGTGAATGTATCTGTATATTCCCCGGCGTGTGTTATTAAAACGCCGGTGAATAATACCATTCACCGGTGTTTCTAAACAAAACTCCGGTGAAAATCATGATTCACCGGCGTTTTATAGAGGCCGCCGGTGTATAACCATCCAATCTGACGCCTCATTCCTGGTCCCTCCCTACCCCGGCGCGAATGGTAAAACGCCGGGGAATATACTGTAACACCCCGAATTTCAAATAAGGATAAATTCGAGATTTCACAGGATCTTTACTTCACTTCGTACAATTTTACAAGGAATTTAAAACTTTTCATTCACAATACATCAGAGTTCAATTACAACTTGGTTTTACACAGCGGAAGAATGAAATTTACAATAAAACATTTACAACATCTTTAGAATAAAATAGCACTAGCATATCCACTTTATAGCTTCATGAATAGTCCATTACCTGCATGTCAATCTGTGGGCACGTCAGTTACTTACAACTGACGAAATGTTATACACGGCTATCCTCTCTATGCCGGGAACAGTATAACGATCTCATACTTTAACAAATCACAAAAAAAAAGATTGAATGAACAAGTAAAGTGTCAAGGGTGATTATTCTAAATATAAGTGTATGTCATGCCTTAATGCCTAATGCACACAATTCTACACTAGGATGACACTAATGCACACTTGTTCGGATTCTATGCATCCCATACTACATAGGTCCGAGGGCAAGTGCCTACGTTCTTCACAATACAGGGCTCGATCCCTCGCCATGAAAACTACCCGGTAGCAAAATAAAGTTCAGACTATTCCACGAATGTGAATCCCAGCCTTGGAGTCCACCGCCAGCTGTTATAACAGATTCCACATCGTACGAACCGTCCCGTATGTGACCCTCTAGCCCAGTATATATATATATACATTGGAGACGGTAAACACAAAAAATCCATCCGTCCGACTACTCAAGATCTTGGAGTCCACCGCCGACCCGTCCTCATAGTCCCGGATTAAAATATAATAATCCGTCTCCCACAGGGCAACCTCAGTCCACCAACTGGGTCTATAGTCTTGGAGTCCACCGCCGACTATATAGAGCACCCCACTTACGTTTCACTAAGTTTACTACATCTTCACTTATGTGCCTAAATTTTCTTAAGTTCAAGACATGAATAATTTCCATTCAAAGAATTAGTTTTACCTCCTACCGGACTTAATCAATAACTGCGAGATAGCCCTATGGCCATATCTCCAAATCATATCTTATTTCTTTCAATAATGTCGGTATCGAGGTCTTACTCACTCTAAGTCATAAACTTTCATGTACAAGAAAACATAGGTATTCACACCCTTTCTTAATCATGTCTTAAACTTATATAATTTTCATCTTCTACTTATTCACAATGATTAATGTCTTGTATTAGCACTTATCCATAAAGCAATCATTTCTTAGTCTTTACACTATTCATAATCTAATTATTCACTCATAGTCTTTATAAGCAAAAATGATTCCCTTTTTAAGAACATAATTTCATCACATGAAATTTTATAACCAATTCAAACTATCACAATATCTCAATTCCCTTTAAAATATTTCTTAAACAAAATCAAAGTATAATTCTCTTAAAAAATCACTTTACAAAAATAATACTTTGTTTTTGTTCACTACAAAGTTTCATACTCACAATTTCATCTCTCTTTATATCTCAAAATATACAAGAAAACAATCTTAATATTTCCCATTTCATTTTCCTCAAAATATGCAATAAAGTTATGATTAACTTTAATATTTATTACTTCATTTTATATGAAGAAAGTATGAGTTTTAATCAAAAGCCCCCTTTTTAAAGTCTCATTTTTACTTTCTTAAAATAGACAATAAAATTTCCATAACAATCTCTAATAGCTTCCATTTTATCTTATAACCATAATAGGAATTTATTCATACTAAAAAAAAAACATCTTATTCTATTAAAACCAAATCAAAAAAAATAAAAGATGGCTATCAAGATTTGAACCCAAGATCTCTTATAAGAGGTGCTCATTGACTAACCAGTAAGTCATAGTGTGCTTTTTGTTTAGAAGTTGTATTCATATACTTTTGTTCATAATTTTCTGAAATTGTTTCTTTTTAATAAAACTTGTTTACCCAATAATCCAATCCTTTAGGATATTGGAATAAACTTCTCTTTGGACTAAAAGGAAATCTTAAATAGTAATCAACAAGTCCAAACTTATTTTTAGCATATATCTCATTTAAAAAAAAAAGATTTTCCTTTCTTTACAAAATTTACACTTCTTTTCAAACTCGAAAATTAAAATCAAGATTTTCTAAAAAACTAGTTTATGCCCAACATCTTACAAATAAAAATTTGTGTTAAGAATCAAACATATTTTTTTTAATCGATTATGGGTGTCTCAAAGAAATTCCTTTCATACAAAAATTGTATTTTTGACATATGTCAACATACTTCATAAAAAAGAATTTATTTCCTTCTCTTTTCTTTTTCATCATATCTCTAATCATATGTCGAAACATAGCATTCTTTAACAATTCTCCTACATATCACACATTTGACAAATCACAAATTTGCAAACACTCTAATATGGTTCATAGAATTAATCATTTAGTTGCACTCTTCTTTTCAACTAGCATGGCAACAATCAAAACAAGTTTATGGTATTCAATTAACTTTACAAAAAAATATTTTTGCAAAAGAATGTATTCCCAACATTTTTCATACAATCAATTATATCTTCATTCATGCATACTAATTCATGACAAAACAAATCAACATTTCTTTCTCATTACTAATTAACATAAGTTGGGTTTGTTTACTCAATAAAGCAATATTTCATTACATCCAATGCATAGGTTTGTCCTATTTTATCAAATCAAATTCTATATTACTCATTCATTTCTATTAACATGCTCATTCAAAAAAAAATTAGAAAGTATGAGACACCCACCTTATTGAAGCTTGAAAACTACAAGAGAATGGTTCCTTCTTGCTCCTAGCTTCACAAGCACCTCCTAGTCCTCTTCTCCTCCTAGCAAAAGCTCCAAGCAAGAGAACACTTCTTCTTCTTACTCTCTTTCTTTTTCTTACACTTATTTCTTTCTTTCTATAATGTTTTTGGTGCCATGAGAAAAAGAAAGTAGGGCTCTATTTATAGGGTTTTGGAAGGGTCTAAAGTGCAAAAATCTCACCCTAATAACTCTTCAAATTTATTTTACAACTCTCCACTTTCCTAACTCCTAAAACCTCCATCTCTTCATCTCCCCACTCTCCACTAACTCAACCTACCAACTCTTCTCCTCCCCTTGCCCAAAAAATGGTCCAAATACATTTGTGTATGCATGCACACATGCATAAACAAATATGAACACATTTCTATAACTCTAAATGTGTACTAATATGTGTAACTTGTCATGTATTAGTACATGTTTAACTAAAAATGTGATTTTAATAGTGGACTTGCTACATGGGCTCATTACTAATTAATTTATTTAATTATCTAGTGGGCTTGCTACATGGGCTCATTACTAATTAATTTATTTAACTATCTAGTGGGCTCCTCTCCTAATGGGCTATATTTTAGTTTATAGGTCCATGGATCAAAAGAAAGGCTAAATAAAACTAATGCATGCTAAAAATTTGTAATTGAGAATAACAAATGAGAATAAAATTTGCACATGCATCATACGTGCAAAAAAAATTGAAAAATGCATTTTAATCAAAATAGGGGGAAAATAAATTTCAGTTTTATAAAATAGATTTAAATACATAAAAATAAATAATTTAAACCTATAGAAAATATTGTACGTAGTGGTGGAAACACGTGCATCAAAACACGTAAAAAGCACGTAAATTCCAGGAATTGAAATATTATATTTTAGTTGACTGAAATCAATACGGAAAATGTATAAATAGTATGAATCCAAAATATGTAGTGAAATTCATTACAAAATATACGTGCGTAACACTCAGGGGCAAAATTGTAATTTTCAATTTTGCGGGGTGTTACATATACGCCGGTAAATCGCACATGTGTTGTAGTGAGGGCATGGCGAAGGCGGAGCCCGATCTTGGAGTCCTTGAATCCGCCATCCGATCTCCGCCCAAACGAAGACGAAAACGACAACAATGGCGATGATCGGAAGAACCAGGGTCGGATCAAGGAGTTGTGGGATGAGTGAGGTAGGTGAGGGCGAGATGGGGGATAGGTGGCAGTTGAGGAGGGAGGAAGAGAGAGTGTGGGACTGAAATGGAGAAGTAGAAGTGGGGAAAATGGAGGAGAGAGTGAGGGACTGAAACGAAAAAGAAAATGGAGAAAACTGGGAAAAAACAGGTTTTTCCCCTTTTCTAAAAACGCATTTTAAAACGACACATTTCGGAAAAATTTCAGAACCAATTTTGCAAAAACACTTATCCAAACATGATTTTTTCCATTTTTAATTTTCAAAAAACTGAAAACAGTTTTTAAAATGCTATCCAAACACAGCTTCTTCTAAGTCTTTGGAAACTTTATGCAATATAATTCGAAAAGGGTTTCTCTTTTCATGTGTATTTACGTAGTTTTGTTTTGATTTTATGCTAGTTATATTGATGTTTAAAATTAAATAATTGGGTGGAGTTTTTTACTCTATATAAGTATAAATTTCAATAATTGTGGCTGTATATCGTAAATGAGATTTATTTTACATTTTGTAGGAAGTGAAAAGTTATGGTTTTAGTTTTTGAATGGTAGATGGTAAATATTATCTTCTATACATCTTTCGTTTTGTTTTAAAAGTTTTGATGAATTATAGTATTGTATGTGAGTTTTATGGTTTGATCATTTTATTCAGGCACAACTAAGGAGTAATATAGAACAATTGGAGGTAAATATTGAGAAACTTCGCATACAATATAAGTTTGCATAAGCAACCTTTTGAATGGAGGAAGCTAACAAGATTGCAAGTGATTTTTGAAAATACCTATTTTTGGTATTTCTAAATTTATGGACCTAGGGTTTACCTATGTTTGATACTGGAATTGTTGGAAAGTTAATTTTAGGGTTTCCTTTTAACCGAATATAAAATATAGAATGATGTTGGTTTGGAAATGTGAATTGGTAATCCATACATTTGTCATCTTTTGATATAACTAATTATTAATTATTGTCCCCTTCATGTATTTCTGGTATTGATTATATTTAATTTGAAAGGGATGACGGTTGAGAAGCACATGGTCAAGAAGGATATAGCGAATTACATCAAGGAGTCTGATAAGAGTCACAACCCAACTTCGATAATTATTTGACTTTTTCTTCTTTCCTTTAAATTGAATAGAAACATAGAATTATGTTTGTTTGTTTGAAAGTGTGAATCGGTTAATTGGTAGATTTTTCATATTTTAATTATATTGTGATCGAAATAGTTAATGACATCTCTAAAAAAATTTAGTTCCATATAATTTTATGACTCTCTCAAATTATTTTAGTCTGTGCAATTTGCACATAGTAAGACTAGTCTAATCTAATATATAATATTTTATGGGAGAGTTGAGGTTGTGTAACCAAACAAACACATGCACTGTAACCAAACAAACACGTGCTATGCTGATGCATAACTAATATAAATGAGGTCTTAGGTTCGATGCTAGATAACATCGGAATTTTTACTTTTAAAAATATATATATTTTTAAATAGGTGCATGACACGTGTAAATTACTAGTAACTATCTACAATACTATAATGGAATAGTTGAGGTTGTGTAATTTGTAAACAAACTGTAATTTGTAAACAACCAACCATCTAATCTCAACAACTCATTTTAAAGTAGGAGTTATATTAACAATCAATTTACTCAACTGTTGTCAATTAACATATTACTCTAAAAATTCAAATTTATTTACGACATAATTATTTACAAAAGTGTCACTCATATAAAATGAAAATTAGTGCTACTAAGGGTAACTAGTAATCTACACATGAAATGAACGTTCTAATCAAATTTCTTTTTTTTTTTAATAGAGTATTTATTGAGATGCAATCTAGTCTTAAACCTGAGACCTCCCTTTATTCGTACATACTCTTTATAAATTACCCCTAATGGCATAAACTTTTATTTTATATAAGTGACACTTTTGTAAATAATTGTGTCATAAATAAATTTGAACTTTTATGGTATTATGGTAACCATCAATAGTTAAGTAAATGAATGGTTAATATAACTTTCACTTAAAAATGAATGGTTGAGATTAGATGGTTGAGCCTCGGCACAAGAAATAATTTCTCTATGTCATAAGACTAAATCAGAAGGGATTCTGCTCAAACTTGACTTTCAAAAATCTTACGACAACGTCAGTTGGGAGTTTCTGTTTGATATACTGCTTCATAGAGGTTTTGGTCCCAAATGGATGGCTTGGATTAAATCCAGCCTCTTTGCCGGAACCTCTTCGATTCTTATCAATGGTTCTGAGGGCCACAAATTTAAAATCAAATGTGGCCTTAGGCAAGGTGATCCACTTTCTTCCCTCCTCTTCTCTTTGGTAGCGATTGTGTTCAGTAAGCTCCTTCGGAATGCCTGGGAAGCCCAGGTTATTGAAGGTCTCGAAAATTCCCGAAGTTTCAATGGAGTACTGAATCTTCAGTACGCAGACGACACCATCATATTTGCTAAGCCTAATCCTCAGTCTCTGAGAAACCTGAAACTACTTCTTTACTGTTTCGAATTAGCCTCAGGGCTTTCCATCAATTTTCAGAAATCTTCTATGCTTTGGTTGGGAGGTTCGCCCAACAGGCAAGTAGAAATATTCGAATTCTTTAACTGCCCTATTGCTTCTTTCCCAATAATGTATTTAGGCATCCCTCTGAGATGGGGTAAATTGCATAAATCAGATTGGTCTCCCATGATCGATAAGGTGGAATCCAGGCTTTCTGTTTGGTCCGGGAAACAGTTGTCCCGAGGTGGCAGATTGATCCTTCTCAATTCAGTTCTATCATCGATTCCTCTGTATATGATGTCCTTCTATTTCATTCCTTCTTGGGTGATCAAGAGAATAGACCAGATCAGACGTAACTTCCTCTGGTCTCGGTCCTCTCATTACAATCCCGGTTCACATCTGTGTAACTGGAAACTCATCTGTTCTTCTAAGAAAGCTGGAGGATTGGGGGTCTTAGATCTTAGGCATCAGAATCTTGCATTACTAGGCAAATGGCTCTGGAGATTCCTCAAAAAAATGACCTTCCTTGGATCATGAGTATCAAAGACAGATACTATTCGATCAATGATTGGTGGACTTTCCCGATTCAAATGCATCGTAATGCTTCCCATTTCTGGAAAGGAGTCTAGAAAGCGTCGGCGGCTTTCAATTGCGGATTGAACCACGTCTGTGCCGATGGTTCCATGACTAGATTCTGGACCGATCGGTGGATCGGCGAATTTACTTTAGCCAACGCCTTCCCAGATATCTTCTGTTTGGCTTCCAATCCTCTTGCCTTGGTTGCTGACTATTTTAGCAACGACGACTTTCAAAGACAATGGTCAATCCCCCTAACTACCAATCTTCCCCCCTAACCTTATCCCTGATTATAATGACCTTCTAACCTCCCTCGACAACGTTGTTTGGAAAGAGAAAGAGGATTTTTGGTGGCATTGGAATTCATCAGGAAACTTCTCGGTTAATTCTTTTTATCGTTTTCTAAACTTTAGAGGCGTTTTATCGCCGTTCTACGACCTGGTTTGGAAATCATGTGCCCCTTTAAAGGTTAAAATACTGGCGTGGCTAGCTATCAATAATAAATTGTTGACTGTCGAAATTCTTAACAAGAGAAACCAAGCTTGGGGACAATTGTGTTCGCTTTGTTCTGCAGCTTCTGAGAACGTTAACCATTTATTCGTTAGCTGTGAGTTTGCGCAGCCTCTTTGGAAAATTACTGCGTTAGCTTGGGAAACACCAGTCATCCCGGCCAGTTTGGTCGAATGCTGGACTAGGCGTCCCACTAATGGTGCCTATCTCAAATCTTGGTACCTTTCCTTTCAAATTATTGTGTGGATCACGTGGAAGGAAAGGAATAACAGAATATTCCGACAGGTAGCTTCTTCCTCTCGTTCGTTTACGGACGAGTTTCTATTTTTATTCGATTATTGGACTTCAGTCTTAAAAATTGAAGCAAGAGAAGCCCTCATGTATGAGAGATTGGAGTTAGCCTATAATTGTCTCTTTAACCTTTACGCTATTTAATGTTCATACCATTCCCCTATTTTGGACTTTTTGATGTTCAGTCTATAATAGTTTCTTTTTACTCTGTTCTGATTGGTGTAACAACATTTTAACTCTTAATCCCCACTGTTTTTAGTATTCTTCTTACTGGGTTGATGTATGTATCCTTTTGGTATATTTGCAGGGTTGAGGAGTAGGGTGGTCTTGTTTTGAGGGCATTTTTGCTGCAGCTAGCTAGGATGTTTAGCTGCCTTTTTGATCAGTTGGGCAGACTCTAGTCATCAATGCTCTTCTGCCCTTGCCTCCTAACCTCGTTCTCCAGCCAGCCTGTTACTTTGTTTTATGTTGTAATTAGTTCTGCTAACCTCAAGCTTAGAGGTCTTTTATTATGTCTATTATCTTGTTTCTCAACTGTCTTTTGCTATGTTTTGATATGCCTATTATCTTATTACCAGCGTTCTGGCGCTGTGTAGGTTTCCACCTATACTCGAGTTAGCATGTTCTTCATGCCATCTTGACTCTGTGTTCTTCATCTGGATGTGACTGAGTTTTTCATCTATTCTTGAATGCTATGATTCTGTGATTTTCTTGCCATCCAGATACTGACGGCAGTTTTCTTTTTTGAGCTACCATTAGCAGTGGTTATATTTCTTCATTATTGGCTGAGGATGTTTTCATCAAATTGTGACTGTTGGTTCTGTGTTGGATTATTGGCTGGCCTGCGATCGTTTTGGTCTGAATGGTTTCAGTTGTTAGTGAGTTTCGCTCACTTCGGTAATTTTTGTATTGTTTTCTTCTTATCTGTCCCTACGCTATTTGCGCTGCACGGCATCGACATGGCTGCTGGGCTCTATCTTCTGTCATCCTCCGGAAGTCTCGTTTGCGACCTATCCACGTTGAGAGCCGATGGACTTTGGACAAGCATTCTCCGTTGGACGGCATGTTTGCCCTCTTTTATGCAGCAACGGTGGCTTTGCTATTTTGTCCTTAGTTTGCTAGTTGTTATTTATCTGCTGTATATAGCTTCTAGATTTCATGATGTTTTACGTCTTGTAAGACCATCAGTGTAATATTGTTTTATTAATGCATGGCTGGAGTCCGATGACTCTATCCGTTTCATCAAAAAAAAATTAAATGATTGATTTTCTACAAATTACAAATTATCTGCAAATAATAATCCCAACTCTCCGATTATAATATTAGAGATATGTAAAAAGTATCATAAAAATTTGAGATAGGTAAAAAAAAAATCTTAAATCCGTGCTCAGACTCCATCATAGTCTTTAATTAAAAAATACCAATAATATTATGATGTGTATTATATGTGCAGAGTGCTAGTAATTGTAACTAGAAAGCTACGGGCGATCAATACATATTTGATAATCTCCACACTTGGCTGTCATAATTTGTTGGCCCCACCAACTCGGTACCTCCCCGGGAAACCAGCAGCATGGGGCCCACCCTCGTGCTCCCCTACAACACTCCCCAAAACTTTAAAAATAAAATAAAACAGCTCCGAAAAACAATAAAATTTAATTAAATATATTAAATAAAAAAGTTTAAAAATTTACACTGACCCGGTCCTACCAATGTGGTCACTTGCACTGGGTGCGTCCTGTGGGTGCCT
Organism: Hemerocallis citrina; assembly: GCA_017893485.1. Classification (NCBI taxonomy): domain Eukaryota; kingdom Viridiplantae; phylum Streptophyta; class Magnoliopsida; order Asparagales; family Asphodelaceae; genus Hemerocallis; species Hemerocallis citrina. The sequence continues at coordinate 111,954,502 of CM030361.1, read as the reverse complement.
ATAACTGAGTGTCTTTTAGTGCCGAAATATTTTATGGCTAAAACCTAACCCCATTTACTATTAACTCTTCTTATATTACTCCTATGAACTTTTTTGTTTTCAAAAACATCCTCAACTATTTTGCAATTTAGTCCCTTGAACATTTATTAAAAATTACTATCAAACTTTATTCGCCGTACAAAAAACACTTCTAAATTTTTTCTTGAGATAAAAAAAACATAGCTATCTATGTTGAAAAAGCCCCTGTTAACTTTATACATTTGATGACTATTTTTGCAACTAAAAGAGCGACAGATAACTTATGTTCTTAATAAGGTTCGATACTCATTTGTAAGCCGAGAATTTAATCAAGAACTTGATTGAGGTAGATTTTATGTCACAACTTATTAGAAGGAACAACGAGGTTACGGTCGTTTCGGGTGGATTTCCTACGGAACTCAACAATATTTTGATTAGAGCATCTACAGTCGTGTGCTATTTATGCATAAAATGTATTTTATAGCAAACGACGAGCTGCAGTCGTTTGCTATTTATGCATAAATTGCTATATATGAGAGTGGATCTGAGAGAAATGTATAATATATAGGATGCGTCTTCACTTTGCGTCCCACTAAAAAAATTATTTTTTAATTCTCCGATGCAATTTCACTTTCCGTCGCTCAACAAAAATATTTAATATACTGTAATTAAAAACCAAACAAATTCCTCCCTCCCCTTGGACGTAACTTGACTTTGCGTCCATGGGGGGATATTTAAAAAAAAACAAATTGGGCTAAATTTAAAAAAAGTACACAAAAGTATGGGTCAGTTTAAAAAAAGTACACAAAAATTTTTTTTTAAAAAAAAAGGACACAAAAATTTAAATTAAGTCCACTGGGTTAACTAGGGTTTAAAAAAATCGCTTTCATCTTTCATTTTGTTTAAAAAAACTACATTCGTCTTTTATTTTGTTTAAAAAAACATCACTTAACTAATCAGGTGTTTAAATAAACTCTCCCGAACTAACCCTAACCCTAACTAACCCAGTAGACTTAATTTAAACTTTTGTGTCCCTTTTTTTTTTAAAAAAACTTTTGTATACTTTTTAAAAATTTAACCTTTTTTTTAAACTAAAAATTGTTTTTAACTATTAAAAAATTCAAAAAAAATCAAAAAACCGTGGGACGCAACTTCACTTTGCGTTTGTCACTTTTTTGAATTTTTTTTTTCTTTCGACGCATCTTCACTTTCCGTCTGACATTAAAAAATTAATTAAATAATTCGTTTTACCCTTCCGACGCAACTTCACTTTGCGTCTAGTATTTTTTATCTTAAATTGCTATAAAATAGTGTTGGATGACTGCAACAAATGTTAAAAATGTTATATATAAATATGTATTTTATCATTTTTTGATAATCACGACTGTGGATGCCCTTAGAGATATGATAATTTTGTCTTTATTTTTGTATTTTTTGTTTTTGTTGGCTTCTGCTCTTAATTTGTTAGGGAAAGGAAAAAGTTGAGGATTTCCTTGTGAGTAGTAAACACATGGGGATTTTATCAAAATTATAGCCATATTTTTTACAAGAGTAATGCTTTAGCCACTACCAATTTCACTACCATTTCCTTCACTACACTTAGGTGGCATACTCTTATTGGGAGAGTTCTCCCACCTACTCTATCATCCCCTACCTATTGGAGTGTGCCACCTAAGATTAGTGAGAGAAATGGTAGTGAAATTGGTAGTGGCTCTAGCATTACTCTTTTTACAAATACTATAAGTGCTGTCACTCTCGACTCCCGAGTCGGGAAAAAAGTGGGACCCGCCACCGCCGACACGAGCGTGTCCACGTCGGCATGGTATAATTAGAGGGCGTGGGGGAATTAATCGTGGATTAGTTAGTGGAGTTAAGTATGTCTTATTACTACTTTAATTTAATTAACCACTTTTTCTCTTTTTCCTTAATCGCCTCAGCTCTTTGTCCGTACGATTTGTCGCGTGACGCCGGCGTAGCGTTGCGTTCCCATTCAGAGACAATATTGCCCTCATGGATGGCAGGTTATTTACGGTTTTAAAATGTTTGGAATATTCGGCTTTTGGACAGTCGAAGAGAAAAAAATTGTAAGGGTTTTTTTGGAAATGAAAAAAGGTTGTATTATTTGAGTAAGTACTAAAGGCTTTGGTACTAATAGCTTAGGTTTACCAGGAATAGGTCATCATAGTACAAGACAAGATGCGAGAAATAGTACCGTTGAAGACAATATATACACTAATTTTTACTATTTTATTTTTTTTGTTTTTTAAGAAAAAGTGCGCCATATTATATTAATAAGAGCATCTGTAGTCGTTTACCATATATCTAAATTTTTCAAAATTTGGAAGAAAAAAAACCGTTGTAGTCGTTGGCCATTTATTCAAAATTTAAGTTTAGTCGGTACAGTAGCTGGCTATAATTGGCAATCGGAATGGCAATTGCCAAAATATAACTGACGAAAGATGATTTACCGTCCCTTCAATCGGACGAAAGATTATCTTCCGTCGCTTAAAATTATGGAATCGGACGAAAGATTATCTTCCTTCGCTTAAATTTTTTTTTGTCGGACGAAAGATAAAGTTCCGTACCAAAAAATTTTTAAAAAAAAAGGTGTCGGACGGTAGATAATCTACCGCCCCTAACAATTTTGTATAAGACAAAAGTGTTGGGACGGTAGATTATCTACCGTCCCTCACTTTTGGATTTTTTTTTTTGTCCTTTTGTGCGAGAATTCAGCCATTTTTTTAAAAAAAAATTTTGAGACGAAAGATAATCCTTCGTCTAACCAAATTTTAACTTTCGACCACTACAGTGCACAGTCAAAATTTCTATTTCCATTTGCCAAATACCCAAAAAATGGGTCACAACGACTACAGATGCTCTAAGAAAAAATTGAGACAAGCACAATTAGGTGAGAGAATAAATATAATAATATAAAAGGAAAGCAGGAAAAGTAACTACTGATCAACCTCCAACAATCCTGGAGGAGGTAACATAAATCCTAAAAAGCAGCTACGGTAGTACAAAAGAAAGGAAGAGAACCACCAAATCCCCAGGAGAGGGGGGGGGGGGGGGGGGGGTCACTTTCAGGGTTGGCTCTATCTCTACCTCATCGTCATCATAGTGGCTCGTTGGAAATGCACATGTAATGTGGTTCCGTGCTCCAGCAGCAACAATCTCTATTTAGAAAGAGAAATGAAATGCATGACCTGTGTTAGTCTCCCAAAAATACTATTATTACACATGCCATGAAAGTAAAATTTATTTTTGTCTAGCCAAGAACACGCCAAGTTGTTGTTGCGATCGTGATGGATCATGCCTCACTCATGGTCTTCTTAAGCCTAGCAAACCTTCGTTCCACCTATAACTCCTCACAAGTGGAAGGGTAGTCACTCGTCCCAAAAACTCAAAGCACTTCTACCCAGGCAGGCTTATTTCTTGCGCATTCGATCAACATGTGGTCTCTGGTTTCCAAAGGCACATTAAAGAACCCACATTCTTTCGTAATCTGAGGTTGCCTTTTGGCCAGGTATTGCAATGTCAAGAAAACATCATTTAGAACCAGCCATAAGAAGACTTTAACATTCAGAGGTGCCTTCGCCTTCCAAACTACCGTTGACCAGGGTGGTTTGCATCCTCTGAAGTTATTGAGTGAGAATAAGGAGCGAACCGAGAATGAGCCATTTGCATCCAGTTCTCAAGCTCGCCTATTTGGACCAAAACTACACTTTGCTGCTGATTTGGGGATGTGTAGCCGCATC